>JACRUU010000013.1:8367478-8457478 GCA_030449085.1 Kryptopterus vitreolus | reverse complement strand
GCTATTGCTACCTGTTTTTAGCCGGTGTTTTGGGGTTTGCCGCTGTCACATCTTGCTCGTAATGCCACACACCTCTCCATTCAACAACGTTTTTCTGTTTGTGGTGAGGGAATGAATTAGTCGTGCTGCTACCTTTAGTTGCCACAAACATCGGACAAACTTTACAGCCGGCTTTGCCCGATGTTTCAAACCCGAAATTAACGACTGTGATGTTGTATTTCATGTTTCGCAAGTGTAATGTGGGGCGCTGGTTCGAGAACTATGGAAGCTCGAGGTGCCAAACCACGGTGAAATTGTATAATCAATTTTCATTTTTTTCAATATCTACATAAAGCAGAATCTCAAAGTAATCGAAGATAACATTTTATTGCCCTGCTCTAGTTTAATATATGCCTGCCATTTTGTTTATTATCTTCCTATTTCCTTTTAATGACAAGTTACATATCACTATATGCTCGCCCATTGGCTTGCAGCAGTAGGTGTCTTTTCCCGCTCAGGTTGTGATGGAAGCTGTGTGTAAGAGGGCGCTGGTTTATTTGTTGCTGAGTGGGTGTTATGGGATGGGGGGGGTGGGAGAAGGGGGTCGGTATGTGGAGGGGCGCATGGCAAAAGATGACAGCGGACCCTTTGTCTCTCGTTTCTCGGAGGCGTGTGAACGTGTCTGTGCTGGCCCTGGCTCGCGTGTTGTCCCTCTCTCTGTGTCCTTTGTTTGGCCAATGGGAGCTCGCAATTGAAGTGAATGTTTTTTTTTTTTTTTTTTTTTTATTTTTGTTTTTTTTTTTTTT
Organism: Kryptopterus vitreolus; assembly: GCA_030449085.1. Lineage (NCBI taxonomy): Eukaryota > Metazoa > Chordata > Actinopteri > Siluriformes > Siluridae > Kryptopterus > Kryptopterus vitreolus. The sequence goes on along the minus strand of JACRUU010000013.1, from coordinate 8,456,693 downwards.
TTTTTATTTTTTTTTTTTTTTTTTTTTTTTGGGAGTTTTTTTTTTTTTTTTTTTTTTTTTTTTTTTTTTTTTTTTTTTCTTTTTTAATCGTTATTTTTTTATTTTTTTTTTTTTATTTTATTTTAGCCGCCAATTGAATGGTTCTTTACCCCAATTGAATGGGATTATATCTCAGTGGGGGATTGATTCCAGGGTCCCAGGGCTGGAACAATGTAAGCTCCGCCCTTGTTCCCACCCCTCCTCCCTCTCTCTCTCTCTCTCTCTCTCTCTCTCTCTCTCTCTCTCTCTCTCTCTCTCTCTCTTTCTTTCTCCGGCTTCCCTGCGGCCAAAAGACCTTGGTGCTCCGAATGGGGAGATGATGGGAGAATCACACTCCTGGGAAAAGGAGGCCAGCCGCAGAGATGGTGCTTGGAGGAGATGCTGCATGCATATACAGCTACAGATCCATCTGTTGACGTCTGGGCAGTCTGTTTACAAACACGCCTGAGTTATGACTCTCTATTCAGCATATCTCTGCGGTCGTCCACTCTCCTACCTGTGACTGGGATTGTCCCTGGACGAATCAGGCCTTGTATCTGTACACCATTGTATCCCATGCATATGTTCAGCTGCACGCAAATGGCAAAAACAGGTGCTGAATAGAGTGGTTGACAAAATGCCAAAAGAGAACTAATGTCAGAGGAGTCAGTGTAGCCCTCTGGCCGTACGCTTGGCAGTTCTTTGACATTTTTCAGACCCCATTTAAAGTGATGCTAACCCCAGGAGCACATGTGCTCGTAAATTGTGTGTGTGTGTGTGTGGGGGGGGGGGGTGCACATAAAAGAGATCCAAGAATCTAGCTCTTGAGGAACGTGTTTCACATGTCTTGTGCATTTTCTTTTTCTTCTCTCCTCTACTGCAATCTGTCTTGGTAGTTTGGAGGATGGTGGGTAGACGTGTGTGTGTGTGTGTGTGTGTGTGTGTGTGTGAGAGAATTTCCTGCGCATTGTTATGAGCAGAAGGGAAAACCCACTACCAGTCTTGTTGTCAGTGCAGGTCAAAGCCAGGGTCACCAGGAAGAGAAATTCCCATGTTGGAATGGCAATATCCGCACAGGAAGCTGGATGTTGAGGGGTTAAATATGACATTGAAACAAGTCCTTCATATTACAAGTCCGTTGCTAATCCGATTTTCCAAGTCATAGCTCAAAGTCATTTTGAACAGGTTTGCCTTTTATATATGTGCAGGAATCCTTTTGTACTATTTAGAAAAGGAGCAGCAATGTGGATCAGACGATTCAGGAAAGTCCAAGCTGCTGGCTTTACCTGGACTTTTATCCTCTATGATTAAATGGAGAACAGGACACGGGGAGTCCAGGACACAGAACCATTTGTAGATTTTGTAAATAAATTAAAATATGCCTGGAAAACTTTTCAGGTATATCCTATTAAATGAATTAGTTGGAGAGGAAATAGTGATGAGTAATATATTGCTAAATTCAGTCTTCTCCCATATAAGGTCATTGTAGGTCAATTTATTTGAATATTGAAATTCGTTTCAGGCCTCGTTTGAATCTTGTGCTTCACCTCAGGTGTTTTCACAGACAAAACAGAAGACTTTGTGTGCTTGTTGTAATATATGATGTAGTTCCAGATCTCGCATTTCATATTGTCAGTAACATATCTTCTTACGAGGGTCTTTAAATACAGTGATTTGTGCTACTGACCTTCGCTCGCAAAAGGCTGATTTATATTTCTGCATGGAAGCAAATATGTGAATTCCTGTCACGGCGCACATAAGTGAATTATGGATAATCTTTAACTTTCTAACATTATTGTTTATTTACTGTAGATATTCGCCTTGGTTGAGGCGGGGCCGCGAGTACAGTACACTTGCACCAGATTCATGGTTTACCTTTACAAAGTCATATTTCATACAGTATGATATATCATCGTATAAATAAAAAAAAAATGTGTACACCATTTTTGAGGATAACAGACACTACAATTAAAACTAAAATCAGCATGCTCAAAGGCAGTCACGTCACAGATCAGTGGTAGGAGACGGGCGGACTGAAAAGAAAGAGAACAGCGGATGATTTATTTTGTTCTAAAACGTGTCCAATAGGCTACGTGATAAACGTTCTATTATTCAAGCATTGACGCCCAATTGCCGCTGATTCAAAAGGGAAAGTGAAATGCACACAGGCATAGGCTATTTAAAAGCGAAGGAAAAGAGGGAAACTCCAATGGACCCGCACGCCGGTGATATCGGTATTACACAAAGAGCTTTATCTAATCTACTAAAATATGATGTTATGCCATTTTTACTTCCGTTTACAAAATACTTATTAGAATTTTGTCAGTTTATAACATATGAGACTACATATTCAGCATAGATTGTGTAGGTCTCAAAGTCGACCTGTGTTGTTGGTTGCTGATGATATTATTTTGTGTATCAAGCTGCATACCTAGATCTGCATGCATAGATCTATAAAGAGCTCAATGACCTCCTAGAGATGGACTGTATGTAGCTCAGCTGGAGCCAGGATGACTCCCTGCTTTGCTGCCTGCAGATAGTCATGTTCAGCCACAAGAGGCAGGAGACAGCAGGCTGGTTTTCGCTGAGCAAGCAAAGATAATTAGATCCAGATGACTGTCCTAAAACAAAACCCATCTGGGATTCTCTTCAGATAAACGCGATAACTTTATTTGAAAGCACCGTGCTTGTTAACTTTGATCAAAACAGAGCAAAAAAAATGTCAAGGTCAATTGTTTATTTGTAAGTTTAAGTCGTTGTCCTCTCCAGTAGTGAGGTATAGGTGTTGTACTGGGGTTCATTTCCTGTTACAAAGAATTGTTAAATTATGTTATAGATAAAATGGTATGAATTGATACTTGCTAATATAGATTTTTTCCCCCCATCTCAATAGGGCCCAATGGTTCTACCGTGGATTTCGTAGAGGCCTTTTCTCCCTTCACATCTCTTTTTTTTATCCACTCAGTGTAGTGGCATCAGTCCCTACAGAATCATGTCTGCAGCACAGACGCAGAATGACAATGAGCAGCACTGGAGCTGCCTGGAGTCTCTGGGACTTACTCCCAGAGAGCTGGTTCTGGCTGAAGCTTTGCAGATGGAGTATGACGCTCTCTCTCGCCTCAAACAAGACAAAGATCCCGCTGGGAGAGGAGAGTCTGAAGGAGGCAAGACCTTGCCAGCCAGGAATACGCAATCTAGATGTATCCCCAGTCCGTCTGGGACAAACTTGCGACAAGGGCTTTCCGGGTCCGATCCGATTCTTAACCTTATCCAGCCCGGAGTTTCCAGCCCCTCGAGATCAAACGCGGATCCTCATGGCTACAGCAAGGAGCCCCTTTATATCCTGGAAAATCCTGGGAAGAACGATTACGAGTGGATGTCTGAAGGGCTTTCAAAAGGGTTGCCACCTCCAGATGAACCGCCTCCTGCGATTCCACCAAGGAATCCAATACCTCAACCTGATTCGTTCCACCTCTGCAGGGGTTCAGCTCCCAGAGATGTGAACCTCTTTAGCCCTGAGGTGGACCAGCTTAAGATTTGCTCTGGAGAAACTCTGAACTACGACAACCTGAACGACTCGCTTATGAAGCTTAACAGTGGTCGACAGTCGCCTCGGCAACAAAAAGGTAGCGGCGATCAGTCTGGGAAGCCTGTGGCTCGCAGCAAGACGCTTCCCCCTCAGGTGCCACCTCGCACTTACTTGCCTGGGCAGCAGAGTGTCAGAAACAACCGCAGAGTGTCGGCTGATCCGGTATGTACTGCATTAACTATTATAGTGTGCGTCAAATTCATATAATTGTTTTTGATCATTCATTTTGTTAATAGTGTCTTTTAAATCAGAATAAACTCTGGATTTGTAACGTTGTGCAATAATTAATAATAAAAAAAACCAACCAAACAATGGTGTAAAAATTGGGACACACATTTTGTGCAGGTCTCCCTTCGTTCCAGACTAAATGGGTTTGGCTATGAGCTCTTCCAAGTTTCAGAGGAGCGTGATGAGGAGGTGGCTGCCTTCTGTCATATGCTCGATGTGTAAGTTCTCTTTCATGTGCTCTTCGCTCTCCCAAAACATGGTGTTTTAATCAGAAACCTATAAAACATAACTGATTATCTTGTACTGCAATGGTTATGTAACACCTTTTCATAGTGAATCATTTGTTAAAATGCAGATTTACATGTAGTCACAATCGAGGCTGATTCTCATATTAACTAGAATAATAGCTTGCTAGTAAACGAATCTTGCTCAATCTTTAAGATAGCCCATAATTGGGATCAGTGTGTGTTTTTGTTTGTTTGCTTGTTTGTTAAATTGTTTTTAACAAAATTGATAAAGCAAGCCTGTATAATCTTTTAACTGAATTGGATGGAAGTCAAATAAAGACTGTGAATTGGAACATGGAACAACAACTTCCATTTCAAGAAACTGCTTTTTCATGAGACCGCAGATCTAAAACAGCAAAGCAAAGACTGAACTGAAAGTAGATATACAACATTTTCAGATCTTAAAAAAAAAACAAACATTTTTTTGCGATGCATGCTATAGAGAATGAGAGCATTGTTTAATATGATGTGCCCTGAGTGCAGTGTGTATGTGTATATGTGCAGGTTACGCTTGGCTTACCCGTACACGGACCGCTCTAAGAACGCCGGGTTTGTGTGGAGCCCCTGTGTGCCTCAGGAGGAGCTGCAGCAGGGACTCGGGGTCAGCATAAAGGTCACCGTCATTGGTGAACACATCCGAGAACCACTCACTTTCACCTGTGATGGTAAGCAAGAGTGTTAAATATAATACTGATATTAGACTGTGTTCATTGACAAAAGCTTGTGTTCAGTGCGCGTGTGTGTGTGTGTGTGTGTGTGTGTGTGTGTGTGTGTGTGTGTGTGTGTGTGTGTGTGTGTGTGTGTGCGTGCGTGGGGGGGGGGGGACGGGGGACATATTACATCAGACGTTAAGTAAATGTCTTTTACTGAAATGTTTTAGTCTATAGCTTTCCATTTAATTCTGAAGCTGTCATCATAATAATATTTTCTAATATATATTATGAGAGGTACGGTGGCTTAGTGGTTAGCACGTTCGCCTCACACCGACAGGGTCTGGGTTCGATTCCCGTCTTGGACGTGTGTGTGTGTGTGGAGTTTGCATGTTCTCCCCGTGCCTCAGATTTTTTTTTTTTCGGTTTCCCCCGGTCCAAAACATGCACGGTAGGTTGATTAGCACCTTGGAAAATTGTCCCTACTGTATGAATGTGTGTGTGAATGTGACTGTGTGTGTGTGTTGGGTTGTCATTCCATCCAGGGTGTATCCTGCCTTAATTCCCATAGACGCTTGAGATGGGCACAGTTTCCCCGTGACCCGATGGAAGATCGGATATAGCAATAGAAGATGAATGAATATATATTATGCATGGACTTAAACAAGTTTCTTGTCCTAAGAGAAATAATGAACAACTTGGTGATTAGAGTGTCCTGCTGTGATGTAGTGGAATACTGACATCCAAACATTGGTTCTATTTACCTTAAGATATATATTTAGTTCCAGTTCCTATACACCTTCATGTCTTTAGTAACAGCTTGTATAGCAACACTGCGTTGCTCCATGTAAACAGATTGTGGTGAGGATTTCTCTGAGGAAATGTTTTCTGAGGATATGTATCTATCTCTTTGCTTTTGAGCATTTTCCCACTGAAGCGCTTTAGACGGCTAACATGGAAAATACTGCTCAATTTAAAAAAAAAAAAAAAGGAGGAACGGGAGAAAATGTTGTGGAGCGAGGGAAAGATTCATATGGAAGCCCGTTTCGAAAAAACATTCATATTTCCGCCCAATGCCACGATAATCTCATTCATACACCCGTCTCTAAATTCAGGCCCACAACATGGTTACCGGTGGATGCAGCAGACATGTTGGATGTTTGCGAGAAATGGTCAGAATAATTTTGCATAATTCCGACTTTCTTCCTGTATGTCAGCATTCAGACTAAAGGAAAAAGACAGAAAGCATCCTAATTTTGGGATCATTTCAAACTAAAGCATAAATAATAGACTGTGTTTATATTTTTTAAGAAATCTGAATGTATATATTTGTATTCACATTTTGATGTTATACGGCAGGTGAATGCTCTAAATGCACATTTCACAGATGATATTGTACACAGTATCAGCAATAAACATGTTGCTTATTTACTATTGTTCTGTATTAAATAAAAATACTTTGTTGTAATAATCAGAACAATACTTAATAAAAATAACCCATATATACTAAAATAATCGATAGCTGCCACCCTAGAATGTTCCATAAACAATTGCTGTGGCAAAACACAAATATGTTTGCTTGTTGTTGGAAATGAATCATTGATGGGATTGGGTGAATCAAGGAGAAATGTAGGATAAATTCATTATATTTGTTTTTTTTTTAATAGGATGAATCCACAAAACTTTTTGGCTGATTGGAAGCAGTTGACTTTATACTGCTACTAATGAGCCATCTCTGAAGTTCATGCAAAAAAAATAATAAATAAAAAAAAAATTTATGGCCGATTAAGAGCTTTTTTTTGTGAATATTCTCCTGGCTTAAATTAAGTTATAGCTCGAATTAGTTATATGAAATTTGTGATTGTGCTTTTTGCTTGCCTACATGTGACTACAAGACCATTGATGTGCATATAGATGTAAGTGTGCTCATTGTAGTAGCTCTGGAAAAAAATTGGCTCAGGTTGCTGGCCTAGGAACTCGTGATCTGCTGCTGCTGCTCCCTGCCGCTGGCTTGTTATTTTCCTGAGCGCTTCAGTCAGGTGTATAAGATCCCTGCGGCTCCCCAAACAACTGTGATGTGTTTATTTTTAGGCCTTTGGGTTTATGATTTGCAAGACTTGACAGTCCCGGCCTTTGTGTTTTATGTACGTAGCTGAAAGAGAGAGAGAGGGAGAGAGAGCTGTGCACCATTTCCCTCCCCATATGACCAGAACTAAACACTATCTGATAGACTTGGCTGGGGCTTTTCAATTTCAATTTCTCTAAATGAAATTATAGTGAAAGAGGAAATGAGCCAGTCATCTGTTTTGGGTTGTAAGGTTTTTTTTTTTTCCCTCTCCCCCCACTTTTTATTTATCCATCTCCAAGGAGCATACACAAAAATATGTATACACAAGCAGAGTAGGCAGAATGCATTATTAGAGAAAGCCTGTGAGACTAATGAAAATGGGAACGGATAGTTACATCACCAAATGTCTAATTAATACTGAGTGTTATTCATTTGTACATCTGGATGTGTTTTTTAAAAAATCATGATGTTAAAAAGCAATAGCAATATTAACATGTGACACGATGTGCGTTTTATACGTGTGAGCAATAATATTGGGCCCTTCTTAAATGAAAATCTCATGCAAATTCGGCCGTATTTACAAAAAGATATTAGACTAATTAGATCAACAAGCCATAAGCACGCTGTTTTGTAGTTGTCTAATTGATTACACCATATTTTGGAAGAGACTGGTCTCCCTTTGAACTTTATCCACGCTCTGCCCACCCCTTTCATTTCAGTGGAGTCTGTTTGCTCAGTACACTTTGAGTCATGCCTGTGTTTACAAGTTAAAGGTGGTCTTGCCTGAATAAGCATGAGCAGACGAAGAAACCTGTACCGTGTGCTTGAGTTTGCTTAGCCAGTATATCTTGTGTGTGTGTGTGTGTGTGTGTGTGTGTGTGTGTGTGTGTGGTGTGTGTGTGTGTGTGTGTGTGTGTGTGTGTGTGTGTGTGTGTGTGTGTGTGTGTGTGTGCATAATGAATCGGTGGCCTTTTCTTTATTATGTAATAATTAATGCTCTGAATTAATGTTCTTCAGGGAAATGGAGATAATAATGATAGAAAACAAATTTTTTGTTTTGTTTTTTTTTTCACCGTGATAAAAAAAGCAAATATGTTTTCCTCCCCGAGTTTTTCCTGGTGAGATATATTTATTGGCATGTTTCGGATTGCTGGCTCTCTGCTTCGTGAAAACGTGGCAGATGGTTAAGTATGTGGACAGGAAGGGCAGTGTATGTATCACCAATTGGAGAAAAACCTATCGATTAAATACGCTCCTACTACTCTTTAATAGGAACGGCTCATGCAGTTATGTAATCTTCCAATCAGTTGACAAAAAATGCTGCAGGTCATTAACATCAAAAAATTTACTTTACCTGTGGTGTCATTTTTCTGTTTATTTTCTGGTGATTTTAAATCACATGAACAATCCGAAGAGCTTGTTTCCAAGAGGGATGCGGTTTCAACTGTTCAAGTTAAATAATAATATGTTCCTTACTTAAATAAGGTTTGCATTGGGTACATGTGTGTATATGTACTTTTAAACCCCTACTGATCACTCTTTTATGTTCATTCTTTAAAACATCAGGGTAATATATGTTATGTCCTGACTTTTCAAGTTATGATGGGAACGCATCAGAAAGCATTATCATAAGTCATCATGGACCTGTACTCGTTAATCCCCCAGGCAATGTTTCTGCTTGTCACAACCACCATTTACATTTTCCCTTTCTGTTAATATTACATCGTGGTGTGATATAGATCAACCAGTGACACGTTTCCATTTCTTGAAAAGACCGTTTCAATAAAATGTGAATTATCTGGTTGTATTAGAATCTCTATTAAAAACCCCTCTCCTGGTTTCTCAGGTTCATCCACCATTGAGCTGCTAATATATCAGACTTTGTGCTACGCCCATGACGACCTGGACCTAGTGGACGTGGAAGACTATCTGATGAAAGTGTGCGGGCAAGCCGAGTATCTCAACAAGTAAGCGCTGCACGTTAACCCCAAGTCACCGTTCAGCCTAGAGAGGTTACTCACTACATTTTCTTTTCTCATCTTAATAAAGTAAAAAAAAAAAAAGCTTTTTGTTGTCATTACATATTGCACAATTGGACATTCAAATGATATATTAATTATATAAGAATGTTCCAATTCAATATAAATTAACCATTACAGTGTTGATTGGTCCCTGTAGTTCATTGTAGGTTCTCTGGTGTTGGTGTACTCAAAAGTATCTCCACCTCCATTAGTCAAAACGAACATCACTTAAATTAGTGCTGCTTATTTTTATTCATTGAGTCTAAGCCTTTACAGCAACCACCTTCCAATAGTAAAACTAACGCTTCAGTAGTCATCTCAAATATCTTATCCCCATTTAGAGTTTTGTTAAAACCGCTATATATTTGTTTCCTTTTGTGAATATAATTTGTGCAAATTTACTGGATTGGCTGAAGCAAGCCACTACAGAGGATCTAGTAGTTACCATTTTTATTGCTAAATGTGTTTTCAAATAAATTGTTCCTTTACTCCATATGTTTGCAGCCCTGCTTGCTTACATTGTCTGTTTAAGGTGTATGACACACACATTGCAGAGTTAAAGATATGGACAAATGGCCAGAATGTGGCACTAGGCCATGCAGAGGCCTCTTGTAAAGCCTTTCCACTGCATCCACTCTTCCTCCCCACCCCCCCCCCCCCCCCCCCCCCCCCCCCCCCCCCACCCCGTGGCCATAATGCCCACCTCACACTGGGCACATAGGCTTGGGCATACAGCCCAGTTCTCACTCAATAAAAAAAAAAATGTGTATTGGGTCAGCCATGAAAAGTAGTTCCCAGACAATGTAACAAGTGATGTGTTATATATGCCGTTTCTTTCCTTGAAGGTGATGGCTGCCAGAACTGTGGCCGGAAGAAAGGGGGATTTCAAAAGGAAAGGGCCTGCTTAGTGGTTTGTGGTGCAAATAGTCTTGTCATTCAACTAAGGGCCCCTTAGGAAAAAAACACTCACAGTGCTTATTTCTGTGGCTGCATAAAACCACGATGGGTTTCCCTCAAAATTCGACAACCTCTAACCAGCCGTGCAATACTTGGTGTTCTTATTTGCTCTGATTGGCTGGTAGTGCAGACCACTTTGTCTGACCGAAAAGTATTTTGCAGTGTAACACAACCTTAAATCAACCCGTCACATCATATAGTGTTTTTATTAAGAGTGCAGCTGGCCGGAAATGTGTCTTGTCTTGATAACCTTGAGCTTGTACAAAAAAAAGGGCGGTACTTCCTGCATGAAGTGCTGTTATTTTTCCACCAGTGTCGATGACAGATTGAACAGTAGGCAGCTTTTTTTTAAAATTGCGGTTAAACAATAAATTCTGGTGTTTTTAAATTGCTGGCAGTATCCAACACTGCAGTGCAGGAACATGTTGGCTATTGTAAAATGTTATACCTGAGTGGCTGTGGATAGGGGAAATAGGCTGTGGTTTTCAAAACAGTGCAGATAAAATCGTATATATTAACTTTTTCATTTGAATGTCCAGTCAAGTTTATGTCAAAGGAAAATACTTTTTGTTAATTCAAATGATTTTATGTTAAAAAAAAAAAAAAAAATTTGATCATCTTATCATCTTTCCCTGAAAATGTTTGATATAGTTTAAGGCGTACCTAGGAACACACAAAGATTCAAAGAGCACTATGTTTTTTGTTATTCTCTCTCTCTCTCTCTCTCTCTCTCTCTCTCTCTCAGTCTCTCTCGCTCGCTCTCTCTCTCTCATCTCTCTCTCTCTCTCTCTCTCTCATCTCTCTCTCTCTCTCTCTCTCTCTCTCTCTCTCTCTAGCTCTCTCTCTCTCTCTCTCTCTCTCTCTCTCTCTCTCTCTCTCTCTTAGCTTTCAGACCTTGGCTGGGCTTGAATATATCCAGCAGTGTCTGAAGTTTGATTGGGACATCAAGCTTTTCCTCACCAAAAGAAGCTCTGTGAACCTGGAGTTAGCTCGCACTGTGAGTACCACAAGCACAGCACGTATTCTTGAGGCCCGAGAGAGATCACTGTACTGAAATAAGAACGGCGGATGAGCGCACTCTGCGTCCGTTCCAGCGTGCAAGCCAGCCATCAGATTAGCTTGATTTTCTGAATCCCAGGAGGAAATGCAGCGAATTTCTAGAAATGTTCTTTTTAAAAAAAAAAAAAAAAAAAAAAAACATTCTTGACAAACCTGCCAGAGCAGAACTTGTGGTTGATAAACACTAACTTTCTTCCTCTTTTTTTGGCTATTAATTACTTGCACTGGGTTTGAGTTAACATTAAAGTCCATTCTCGGAATGCTCAGAAGGGAGAGAACAACACGGTTGCATACATGTTTGTTTGTGAACCAAACAGCCAGATAGATGTGAAGAATAATGTGTAAATAGTTCACTTCTGGTTAGATGCTAACTCCATTTCCTTAACTCTGTACATGTACCTTGCACAATGACCTTGTAAAGTTGTAGATACGGAAGGTAATTCTGTTAATAGAGAAAACGTCGTGATTTCTTGTTGGAGTACCTTCCCCGCTGACGTCAAATCTATATAGCATATGTACATTGTGAACAATGTGCTGATTGACTTTATTGCATTTAACATGAAAATCAGCACTTGGATAAATCTACATTGTTCTTACTAATCACTAATGTTCGTTAACTGGCTAGATTTTTGCTAAGACGTTATGCTATTGTCAACCTGCTTATCTTGTTGCTAAGATACTCCATATTGTCCATTGTTGTTGCATCGCTTCAGTTTAAACCCAACATGTTGCATCGTGCCTCAATATTGGATTGTCTATGGCCCTGTAACTGTTCTACTGCTGTGCAGTTTGTTCTCACGTGCTCCAGCACTTCAAACCAAACATGTTATTTTATTGGAGTCTCGTGTTTGTGGCGGGAAGTAACATCATCACTACGACACTAAAGACTTTTTTCCTTGATGTTGCGACTGATATTGTGGTGTTACAGAAACTCAAAACAAAACAAATGTGAAGTCCAGTGTAAGCTACACAACAATAGTTGTGTAAAGACACAAGTCAAAGACGGAAAATAAACAATTAGCATGTGAAATAGAGGCTGTGTTACTAATTTAACTAGACATTTATAATGTATTACTCATTAATAAGTGTTTAAGTGGGGGAAATGATTGTGTTTTGTGATTAGACATCAGTAAGCATTTGTGCTTATTTATATACACTATATGGACAAAAGTTAGTAGATATCTATATCTCTTTTTTTATTATTATTTATTTATTTATTAGTTAGTTAGTTTTCAGTGGCTGTTATAATAATAGCCACTCTTCTGTGAAGATGTTCCACTCTTTTTTGGTGTGCTTGTGGTGATTCATTCTCAGTGAGCCACAAGCGTGTAGGTAAAAATCAGATCAGGATGCAGGGTTTTATAGGCCTGGAGTGCAGTTATCCTTTCAATTAAAAAAAAAAAAAAGAAAGAATGCTACCACATCGAAAGACATCATATTCAATTATAATTCGTTGTAATAATAATTTGTTAGATTTATATAGCGCTTTTCTAGACTCTCGGAGCGCTTTACATTATGAGATTTAATGACTACAACGTATCAAGAACTTGGTTTAATCTCTCACTCGAAAGACCGTGCTGTTCTGCAGTATTGTGTCTCCATCACTATAGGGTTGCTATGACCCACATAGACCACAGGGTGAACACCAACTGCTGGCCTCGCTAATACCCCTTCCAGCAGCAACCTAGTTTTCCCAGGAGGTCGTCCATCTAAAATGTTCTAACCGGGCTTAACACTGCTTAGCTTCAGTGGGCAACCAGTCTTGGGCTAATGGGTGATATGGCTAATGGCATTATGTGCTTTGTTGTACCAGACTGTAGAACCACATATAGCTGGAAATCACTCAGATACATTAAGATGTCCATTTAATGTATTTGTTTGAAATATGTAACACTTTAGAACAACATCTGAAAATCCCCTAATACGACATGTTGCTGTTCTTATTGTAGCAAGAGGACGATGAGGGACCATCGTCACTGAACCACAGCATCTTGTTGCAGGAGAGACCCATCAAACAGACTGTGACAAGGTAAAGGAAGTAAAAATCTATATATGTGGTGAGGCAAAAAACATTCATGGCCTATAATGGAGAGAGTTTGTTTACCAAGTACCCTGTGTATCCCTTGGTGGAATGACATAATATCTTCTTTTCATCTGACAATCAGTCACCCTAGCCAGTCGAATGGGGAAGCGGGTACATAAAACTTTACTCTAGGAGTGAAATCCAATAGAATAGAAGGAACTGTATCCGGATTTAAGCTTATTATTTTTCTTTGTACCTAACATTGTGCTTTTTTGTGTTTTTTTCACAGGGAGGCACTAACTCTACTTCTGGACACCTTCCATAATGAGGCAGAGTCCTTCATGTTGTCTGAGGTAGTATGAGATTGGCTTCGTACCAAAGGCTTACAGCTGGTGTCAAATCCATATGGATCAACTGCAACAAACCCTCTAAAATGAGAGTTTCTTTTTCGAGCGTTACAATGCAGAGCTGTTATAATACCCATAGCTCAAGTCTGATCAAATCAGATTGTGTAGAAAATGATCAAGTTCCCGTCGCTGATGGTGCAAGACTAAGCAGATTTGTGTTATTGCCCATGTTTTAAAGTGCCGTTTAATTACATGATAGCATTTACATAGTAAGAGTTACGTTACAGGAATTTGTATTGTATCAGCATTTCTAAGGGAAAATGGATTGTTTAAGGGTTTCTTTTAAAGTTTAGGGCAAAACATTTTGAAGGAAATTGCATTTTAGCCAGAACTAAAATGTCAAGACATAAAGAAACAGGATGGTCAGGGATCCGGTGATATGAATGAGAATGTAAATACAATATGATTTGGCTAAAGATTGTCTCCTTGCACTTCCTCTCTCCCTGCTGTCCAGGTTGAACTGCAGTTACACGTGGAGCGCTTGGTTCAGTCCGTCAAAGCTCTGTGCACCTCGCTTGCTGCTGTGGAAACGCCCGACATCACCTCAGCCCTGAATCAGCTGCCTGCTTGCCCGTGCAGACTGCAACCCAAAGTACAGAAGGTGAACACACATACACACAGACAGATACAAACAGTGATGTACTGGTCTGCTGAGCTGCATGCTGCACTAGCAGCATATTTTTGTTGGAGGCTGCTTTATAAACAGCCGTGCTGGTGTACAAACCGTACAGACGAACATCTTCTCCCAAAATGTTAACCTTTAAAGCCAAAACACCAATGCTGCAGAAATTTCTCCATCATCTCATATGCTTTTTTTTTTTTTTTTGACAGTGTGTGTGTTTTTATTTCACAGGATGTGAGCGTGCTGGTGAAGAGAGAAAACCGAGGTACGTTTCGCCATCATCCCGAGCAGTCTGTGTAATGCTCTACCGGTGTGTCTCGCTTTTAGGGAAAGCGTTACTGTAAACATCATCAGTGCCCCGATCACATCGTATTGGATTCGTGGAAAACTGAAAGTGTAACTCTGTTCATTCAAGTGGAACTGATTGGAAAACTGAAAAATCTGTTTTATTTGTGAAATATTGCCCAGAAAAGTTGATCTCATAAACCGTGGGTATTTTTATGGCCATATTTTTATTTTCATGGGCTCATGAGATTCACAAAGCATTGCATTCTGGGCTTTTTGTTTGGTTTTTTTAACATTTTACACCTAAGTTGTAGGGAATTTCTGTGTATAATCAATGTGTATTTCATTGGGAGCCAGTGTAGCACTGATTTGATAAAGACAGCATATCTTAAATCTTAAGGTCAGCTGACAAACTAAGACGAGATACCGTTTGGAGTTTAAATGTCCATGCATTATAATGCAGGTCAGTTAACGAATCATAATTTATTTTTTGTATTGTTTTACTTTTAGTCAATTCAGGCAATGATCAGAGGGTTAAGGGGGAATTTTGCATGTATCTTTGTGTGTGAATATTGTTTGTGTGGAAAGACCTCCTGCTGCAAGGACGTCTGTCCGCTTCTTTACTGGGATAAACAGGAAGGATGCGTGTCTGGCGTCAGGATGCCCCCTGTTCACCTTCCTCCTCTGTTCTTTACTCCATAAACATGTGCTGTACTTCTGTTCGATCGAATCAAGTAAATATGTACTGTAAGTCTGTTTGCTAATCTGGGTGTGAAAGTATAAGTATTAGGGCTGCAGTAGGTGTTGATGCAGTTGCGTGGGTAAATAAAATATATTAACTTGGAACACAGGCTGCATTCCTTAATAGTTTTGTTTAGAATGCGGGAAGAATGTTAATTAGTCAATAAACTCCTGTTACATTCTGTTCCAACCGAATTTGTATTATATTTTCACAGGTTTTTTGACTTTTACGCATGCAGTCTGTACCTGCCGATTTAAAAGAACAACTGCTTTTTATACAGGAAGCATAGTTATGCGCGCGCGTTGTGTGTGTGTGTGTGTGTGTGTGTGTGTGTGTGTGTGTGTGTGTGTTTAATCATCTACATCTTGAGCCAGTTGCAGGCCAGTGTGTTTACATGGAAAAGTCTTTGACCTCTAGTCTTTTCCCATTCCAGAGAAAATAGTTGAACGCTTAACGGCTGCCATCTTGGACTTGGTGGAGCTCTACTGCAGCACATTTAATGCCAACTTCCACACGGCCCCACACAGCAGCCGGCCCACAGCGCCAATCCAGGAGGCGGGCATGGTTACTAACGTGCTGTCCTTCAATGTTTACGCCGCCCACCGTGTCCCCATCACCTGGGCCGCCAGGTACCACACACACATGTACACCCCAGAATTTGTATGCCTTCATAAAGCTTTGAAAATCGTGTCATGAGCTTGACTGGCTCTTTTCTCCGGAGCGATGTTGAGGTTATACTGGCATTTATTTGAATGAAAAAGAGTGTCGTATTCTTAGCAGACTTGCAATTTAATCCGGTTTCCGATTGTTTGTTTCTGAATGAAACGTCTTCACCACTCACTGCTAATATTTCAGAGAAGGTCGAGATGGACAAAAAGTGTATGTGTGTGTGAAGTACAGGCTTTTATTAATTCTCAGGCTCTCTGCTTTCCTAGAAATGTCCCGCTCACTGATTCCCAAGTGGGAACTCTAAGCATGAATGTTTTGATTAAGTTAAAGAAAAAGCAGAGGTGGGAAAGAGAAAAGAATGAAGAAAGCTGTAGATAACAAAGACGCATTGGTCCGATATACTGACATGCACATACTTATATACACAAACACACAGATGTTCTGGATTGTACTGTTGTAATCCACTGGGATTACATGGTATTATGAGGTGCAAAAGAAACCCCTGAAAATGGCAGAGCTCTTTCTACTTCCTCTGGGCCTCCTGACACACACCACTCATTGGGCTCAAAATAATGCACACACAGTGTTAAGAACAATGCACGTACATATCGACAGTGAATTATCCGCATTTCTGGGGAAACAAACACCAACTATTATCATGATCCCTCAAAATTCTAAATGGTTTATCCCTGTAACCCAACAACACCCCCATGTGAATGGTTTTGCCACTCCTTGCCTGTGAAGGGCCAGTGTCCTTTGTCTCACTCTGTGACTGATGCTGTTTGCATATGGAGCTGCCACAAAGGATGCAGCATGGGAACTCGCCATGACCTTTGAACCCTTTGCCGACAGGGTGGGAGGGCAAGCTCGTGGTGCTAAGCACCTGTGCAGCGGTGACGCATGCCATCTGGTGACCGGGCAAAGTAAAGGGTGGACAGGAAGTTCAGAACCAACCGAACATTCAACCCCTTTTCTTGCTCCGTGAAAGCATTATACATCGATCTAGAATTTAGGCTTCTGGCATTTTAATTAGCTGCTGAATGTTATTCTTTCTATTTTGAACTGCCTCTTGAGAGCCCTTTCCCTTTTAAAGACTTTTCCAGTGCAAGTTTTGAATAAAGACTGCAGGAGAGCCAGTGGTAGCCTGGGATTACACAAAAGGCGACTGGCTTTGCTTAGACTCTGGCTGCTGCATGCTGCGATCACACATGCTAGGCTGGTGGATGGGAAAACTGGAAGTGGTTTTTGATTGATTCCGAGTACGCGCAAACCATGACCTCTAGATTTTCTTTCATAACATAGACGCAGACATTCCGTGCCATAGATATAAGTTATTAATATGTGAACAACGTGGTGGAAGAGAGACTACTGACCCCCATGTCTGAGCAAACGTCGTTCCCGAATGTATTACACACAGAGGTCCCACAAACCTTGAGTTCAGTTTAAGTCTGAGATTGAAGAAAATGAATAGCCAATAAATAAACAAAAAGCAAAATAGCAGTTGATTGAATAGATGATAAGTCAGGGATAATAATTATAATAATAATGATTATTATTTGAATAAGAGTCACATGATGGAATAGAATAAAGAGTAGAATAGCCTTTATTTGTCACACATACATTACAGCACAGTGAAATTCTTATTTTACATATCGTTTATTTTTTTACATATATGTTTTTTTTTGGAAGCTGGGGTCAGATCGCAGGGTCAGCCATGATACAGCACACACAGGCTTAAGGGCCTTTCTCAAGGACCCGATGGTGGCAGCTTCGGGCTCGAATTTCCGATCAGTAGTCCAGCGCCTCAAACTATTGAGCTACCCCCTCCTCGATTGCAGTTTCAATTGCAATTGAAAGTAAACATGGTGTAAGAAGAATGAATATTGGTACTTGGGGACATGAAATATGGAAGATCAGCTCTGTTGGTACTGTTGCGATTATTGTGGTCAATATTGCGATATGCGATATATTAAATGTCATCATGAGTCCACTTTTTAAAATGGCAAAATAAGATTATCATTTTATGAGGAACAGCCTAAGGAATCTGGAACAATAGGAATCTTATTTAGTGTGCCAAAAATGAACAATATCGGAACAGTTTGCCAACATATAATCGCATAGGCTGGCGTCGTGATTGTGATATGATTATTTGTGCAGTGCTATACTTTTCCCTCAGTCATGTTATTCATGAAATGGCTTTTCTTTGACCGGGATTGCAGCTGCTAGGAAGATTGTCAGTTTATATTCACAATCCTCATTCTGTGTTATGATTTCTCCTTCACAAAACTATTACATTACAAGCACTAATTTAAAAACAGGCTGCTGTTGGAAGACAAAATGTCTATCATTTTGTGTTATGTTGGCGTTGTCTCTGAGGAGATGTCTGTAACGCATTTACGGCAACGAAGATTCCAGGTTCAGGGCTGTAAGATGTGATTGAAAAGTGTTCTGAGTGGAAGATTTGAGAAGGGAAGGACTGGTCCTGATTGTGTTTTTAGAGCAAGTAGCGTTAGAGACGTATTCAAAAGGGGATGGACATTTTCATTTGTTGGAATCTCAATGCGACAGAGATGCTTTAAAGATCACCATCTATTTGAGGATTTAAACTGTACACGTGACAAATGATGTCTCACTAACATTTCTTTGTCTTTCCCTCATTCACAGTTATGAAGGATTCTTTCTGTCGTGCTCTTTGACCCATGGGGGAAATGAACTGTGTGCCCCCCAGCATACAAGCAAACAGTCAGTCAGCAAATACCTCTTTCATCTGGTGGTTTGGGACCAGAGGTGAGTGCCAGATAAAGCTCTCATCACAGTTATGGTTTTCTTTTTAGAGTCCACACTATACCGTCTTCATATAGCAATCTAGTGCTAGTGGTGCGTACTGTGCCTCACTCTTTTGTGTTGTCTCGGGATGTTGACGGCCAAATTAATTAAAAAACTTTGGTCTGCAGCTTTAAATCTATTATTTACAAGTTATTATAAACATAAATCCTTCTCCCCCAGCCATGGTAATATGGTTTAAATGCTTTTATATGCATGGCTTGAGACTCTAGTCACCAAATGTTGATTCTTAAAACCTTTCGGAAGCGTTCTCTGTTAAACCGAGAGCACTTTCCTTTTATGTTGGTAATATAACCTCTAATAATTGCAGACCATTTGACGTTAAAAAAGTGTAATGAAATGAAGTGTACTGGATGAATGGGTGGGGTTTTCAGCCAATCCAGTTTGTTCTGATGTTCTCACTTCTAGGGCGAGCTTCTTAAATAAATATCTTCACAATAAAGAAATTATTCAGGGCATAGAGACTCATCGATTTCATTTCATACTGACCCCTGTAACTATTACGGCAACTTCTTACCAGCTGCTGTGCCTCGGTTTCACTACATGATGTGCCACGATGCCGATTGATCCCCCTTTTTCCCCCCCTTTTACTCTCTTCTTCTCGTTTTACACTGTAGGATTTGCTTCCCAGTCCAGATCAACCAGCTGCCACGGGAGTCTCAGCTGACGGTGACTCTGTACGCGACTCCGTTACCACCCCCTGGAGGTGCCGAGGACAAGAGCAAGCAGAAAGCCCGCAACATGGAGGCCCTGGGCTGGGTCACGATGCCGCTGTTTAACTTCCGACAGTGAGTGCTTAGAGAAATGATTATTTGTGCAGTAGTAAGGCCATGTAAAGTTTTGCATGCTCTTCCCATGTCTGCATCTTGGATGGGACTGTGTTTACTTTTTCAGTCCATGTATTCGTGGGATATGTTTCAGAGCTTGTGGTCCAGTTTTAGCTGCCATATTTGGTAGCAACTGTAGTTACAGAATCCTATTTATTTGTAGTAGGAGTGGTGTTTAAGTGTTTAAGCTCATCTCAAGGTCTGGTGATGACCTGCAGTTACTTTTCTACTCAACATGGATGCATAGTATAATTAAGTGAGTTACCATGAAGTTCCTCTCATTTCTAACAACTCTTCATTCCACTCTGACCTCTCACATCAATAAGGCATTGCTGCTAAGAAACTTTTTATAGACTGGTATGTGTGAAAATGCCAGGAGCTTAGCAGTTTCTAAAATGCCCAACACAGCCTATCATACGAAGATTACCAAGTTACACAGGACAAATTTGACTAATTAAATAAATGCTCGAAAGTACAGGCAGGTGGTTGTTGAGTTCATACTGTAACCGTCCAGCAAGCTCTACAACTGGCAAGGAACATACAGCACAAAGCACGGTGCCACGGTGATATGTACGGACCTACTAAATGCCCAGTCATGATACAATGCATCATGACTATACTAATGTGTATATATAATAATGTAAGCCTGCTATGCCTCTGAACTAACTACCAGGGTGCGGAATATCGCAAATTACCACCTTAAACTCGACGCGAGTCTGTGCTTTGGTTTGACATTAAACAGTTTTATCTATGCACGTTGTTTTTGGCATTAGATGAGTGTGTACTTCCTCACTGTCAGAGAAGATCAAAGCTCCACTCACTGCAAAATTGTGCAGTGTTGCAAATCGAGAGGTAAAAAGAGTAAATGTACAATAAACCCACTCATTTTGCAAAGCAGCACTTCCTCTGTGCTCAGAACCAACGTGCTGCAAAGAGCAGACCTGCTTCTCAGGAAGAAAGAGATTTGCTTTTTTGCGCTATAACACTACGTAAGAAGGTACATTTTGCTGAACAAAGGATCGAGTAGGAGGGAATGGGTGCGAAAAAAAAGGGTTTGCAGAAGGGAGCCAAGTGACTCCAGCTGCTTGTAGATCAGGCTGAGGAATGCCTTTCACAAGGTTTGCGCTTCCCTTAGCCAAGTAGGCCAAGCCCTTATTGTAGAAATTTTTGGTGCTCATGGTTTTTATTAGATGAGTTTGGTTCGCATTGGCGTGTGTATTCTTCCTAAAGTAGGAGGAAAATCAGGGGCGAACAAGTCATAAATTCCTTAGCTATTCAGCAGTGTTATTGTGTTTGTGCTCTCGACATAATATCAGCAAGTTGTTTGCCAGCCATCTTTCATCATAAACATAAAAGATGCTATTCTTATATCTTCCAACTTGATTCTCAGTAGATATGCAGTCATTTGTAAGTGTATGTTGTGTTTGGGAGAGAATTACATGAACTTGTCATTCACACCCTTCAAATAATTGAGGTTTGTATATTTTTCCTTTCACCGTCACTGTGATCAGTTGAACGATATAGCCATCGCTGCGCTTCAGAAGACCAGGCTGTAGCAACAGGACTGTATACAAACGTGTAAACAAACTGCACTTACTAAATGATGTGAATTCGTGTTAGTAATGAGTATAATTAATTTTTCCTGACAGTCAGTAAGATGTAACCATCAACTTCTTTGAATGATTGCAAGTCACTCTGTATAAGGTCGTCATCCAAATTGCGTAAATGTAAATACAGTAATGTAATATTGAGGCGTGAAGAGCAATTTTCCTGTGCTTTGGTTCTCAAATACCACTCGCTGGCGCTGAGGAAGGCCGCACTTGTCCAGCCTAAAGACGTGTCACATTACTGTTGGTAGTATAAGCTGATTAACAAAAGCAGATTCTATGTTAAAACTATAATGAAGTCCCTGATTTGATACTAATATTATTAAATTATTTAATGTTATCCAGATGAGGATATGAATGAACCTAAGACTGCATGAATGTAATAGAAGTGCCAATTTTCGTTTCGTGTCTGACCACCATTGTGGATATACAACCTGCTCGTCACATAAATGTTTATTCCGCACCAACGCAAATTTGTTGTTTTTTTTTTTTCTCAGATATTCATTCAAATGATTGCATTCTTAAAGAATGACTTTCTTTCAATGTGTAAACACTGGAATTGTAAGCACCGTGTGTAATAATATTATTGCTGTAGTGTTTATCCAGAAGCGGATGACCAGATGACGGGATTGAGCTGTGCTTTTTCCTGTGTTGCAGCATTTTGACGTGTGGTAGGAAGCTGTTGGGTCTTTGGCCGTCAACCCCTGGAAGCGGAAACACCCGGTCCAGCACTCCCAACTTCAGCCAGCCAGACAGTGTCATCCTGCAGGTTTGTGCTATCCACAAGAAACGCTTCAATATACACGTCTTCATGTTTATCTGTTATCAGTGTTATCACTGTTATATATACTTGTTTTTTGTTTTGTGTAAGAGTCATCTTTTGAATCTTTTTTATTTTTTTTTTTGCAAACCAAACCACAAAAAGTTTGCGCTGCGGATGTGCGAGTTTTATAGGGCACAGGTGTTCCTATATGATGGTTTACTTCATTTTCTGTATACACTGTAAACTATCCACTGGTTGGTGCTTCAGGCAACCATACAATTCCCAGGGTACAATAAAAGTTGTTTTAGCAAAAAACAAACAAAAAAGTGGGGTTGACAGAAAAGTGCCGTTTGTGCTTCGATTTGTTTTCACACCCACATCATATCCTCTGCAAAAACTGCCAGTTAGTTCCAAAAGACTATTGTATTCTGTGTTATTGAACTCTACTTACTCTAATACAGTTGTAAATATGACTGAATGAATAAATAATTAAATACATTGTGAACCAGAATGTAAAATACCACATATATCACTGTTATTTTTTATTTTTTAATTTAAGCAATTTTACTAGATAAAATGCTACAAATCAAAATTCTGCCTCAGAATAAAGTTGAGACTGGATGTCAAATTCAAACAGGACTGCATATAAAAAATGGAATAATGATAAGCTGCAAATGTTGATCCAAAAATGATCAACACCTTGCAGTAATAAATGATGCCTTATTAGCTAGATGATATTCTGCGGACCCAGTGATTTAAAGTACTGAAAGCAGTGGGAGAGGGCTGCCAGTTGTGTGTGTGTGTGTGTGTGTGTGTGTGTGTGTGTGTATTGAACACTGATGGTTCTCTGCTTTCTGTAAATTATATTTTACTGAATAATCGGTGTGCAGTTTGTAGAGTTACAAAAACGGGGCATTTGGTAGGCCTTGGTTGCACTCTATTACCGTCTGCACAGAGGAGCCGAGTTCTGGCTGAGGTTTGGTTCAGAAGGGGTGTGTCCTACTGCATAGTAGAAGAGGATTGAAAGTAGGTCAGTTCACTCTGTGTTTGAGAGAGAGAGAGAGAGAGAGAGTAAGGGGGGCGGGTAGAAAAGGAGAGAAAAATATTAACAACTTTTACAGCTCGTCCTACAGGACATCCCCCTCCAACACGAACATACACACACACACACACATTGACTACATCATCTATCACCTGCAGCCGCTCCCATGCACCCATTTATACATTCTCTTACACAGGCAACATTTCAAATGCAATATTTATTTTGGAGTGCCCTTATAAAAATGGCACTTCTCCTTCCCTGTTTCAATTCTTCTGCAACTCTCTGCCTTGAGTCCAGTCCACTTGGGTTATTTCCCTGTTCTTACACACCCATTATGATTTTGAGGCAAAACCCTTCTGGACCCTTGCTGACCTACAGCAAAGTCAAATGAGATCACAATTTTGCCCTGAAATTTCCATCAGTCGTATAAAGAGGCACAACGGGACATAGAGCGAATTCTGTGAACTGTTTAGGAGTCCCAGCTGTGCTTTGTGCCTGCCGGTTGCAGCTTTGTCTGAAGGCACTGGGGTGTGCAGTATAGACCGAATGCACTGGTGTTCTGGGAGACTTCCAGCTTTTAGTTTGTCCATCCTTTTCCTTATCCTTGGCTGGCACTGTTGCACATCTGGGACCTTGGATCACATCTGGGCTTGGTTTAAGACAAAAAATATTCACATGCTTCTCCTACCACCTTCAATCCACCTTGATATTTTTTAGAATCAAGATTTTAAATTCTAGTCTGTTTGTCCTCATTTCCTCTTTTTTTTTTTTTTTTTTGTAACTCCTGTGGATTGCTTCATGTGGATCTGGTTTTCCAGTACACATGCACCCAGTATGGCTTGGCCACGTAAGAGAGAGATAGCAGCGAAACTATCACTGTTTCACTTGGCACGGTTAAGGTGGAAGCCCCCACTGTTTCAAGGGCCGGACTGTACTAGGAGCTTCTGTTACTGCCCAGCACAGCTGTTGACTCAGCTGCCAAGACTTACAATGAGCTATAGCAACCGAGAACCACCGTAAACCGTAGTGTTACGTTCTCATTTCCCCTTTTCTCACATAAAACCTTTGCTCTGTTAAAAAAAAAAGCTTTATTTTAGACTTACTTGTGCAACTGTCCTAGATCCATTACATAAAAAAGCGCTAGACTCGAGCTGAAAAAATATTTATAATTGCTTTTTCCATTCCAGACACAGACTTGGGTGAAGAACTAAACTCATCCTTAAATCATTTATTCGTCCACTCTTAAAGGAATTCGAACCAATCCCACCTCCTCACCCAGTTTTCATTATGGCTTGCACCTGTCCCTGTTATTTTCTAACAAATTGAATTAACTCTATTTCCCGAAAGTACAAACAAATTTGCAATTTAAAGCACCCCGACCATGACAAAGTATTTACCAAATATAAACATGCACTGCATTTGTATGCTCAGCTCATGTTTATATTAATACATTTGGCATTTACTCGTCCCACTACTTTCAGATCTGGTGTCTTCTTCTTGCCTGCACTGAGGACTCCCCCGCCCCCAAACACCCACACACACACCACACAACACACACACACACACACACACACACACACACACACACACACGTGTGCATTGAGTGCACTGTTCCAGATTTGTAGATAAGGAAGGGGTGACCACACAGCCGGTTTGACTGATATGCTGTCACGCTTCAGAGTTTAGTTTAGTTGCATATTAAATGGGTTTAGAAAGTCATAGGGAATATTCATTCCAGTTCAACAGATTTAAAGTGCTCTGAAACTACGATGAATTGACATTTGGTAGGCGCCCTAGAAAACCCTGACTTCCTCTTCCTGCGTTATATGATGGACGTTTGACTATATGCAGTAAATTATTAGCAAAATGACGTTGGTGCGTTTGTGTTCTGATTAACAGTATTGTCTTTATTAAATGCAAACACCATGACTCCTCCTAAACTCTTTTGTTCAGGTGGACTTCCCGACCTCCTCGTTCGAGGTGCGTTTTAGCACCCCTCCGCCGGCCGAGTTCAGTCCTCAGTACGAGTTTTCCCGCCTGGAACAGAACAGCCAGAGACAACTGCAGGACATCCTGAACAAGATGTCTCTCTTCTGGTGAGAACCACATCTGTAATTAAACAACAAGCTTTAAATTGCTAGGAGAGAGTGCCATCGCTGGCGTCACACTATTCAATTTCGCAGGTGGTAGCAAGAAGCTGGAGCACGCCGTCAATGCCCTGTGGTTTTTCCGAAGTCCTTTAGACGGGCGGATTCTGTAGTTTTAAGATCTCTCACTTAGTGGATGGTGTTTATTCGAATGCTGATGTGTAATCAGTTGTTAAATCATTGTGGGTGCAGGAGCAATATTAACCACGACATTAAATCAGTGTGCTGACATTTCTAATAATTCTAAAAAAGGATTATTACCCCTTTCTTCTTAAGCAATTCCATTCATATTTTACTGATCTGATGCCTAGACTTCCCACATTCCCAAAGCTAAGTTGGAAAACCATTCCCGGGCTGTATGCCTATTCTCGCCAGCACACAAGGACAAGAACTTCTTTAGTTGGGGTTTTGGTGATTTGTTAGACTTAAAGCGTTTTCCATATATTGTTCTCTTTTTCACAAATTTACATTACATTTTTTTTGCTTCATCCAGCTGCCAACAGCTGGTGTGGATATCCTCCCAACCGGCTCAAGTTCCTTTATCCTTTGTCTATTACTACTTCTCTATTTTCTCTTTTGCCATGTAGGCCTCCAGGGTTAGAGATTTACCAGCAACGCCAACTTGGAAATATTAAGACAGATATCGGTGAGAGCAAAGGTTGAAGGTGTGTGCTTGGCATGCGCTCTCCGTTATCAGCCGTTGCTGTGAGATATGGATATGTTCTGTTGTACAGTGTGTTGGTTTCTCCCTGGTTTGTTGTGAAATATGTTGCTGTGTGTTTTCACTTAAAGCAATGCTGAAACAGCACCACGGCCACCCCGAAACTTGCTGTCTGTGGACTAATGAAGTACACACAGACAAACTGTGTGTCTTAGTCACACTAATGTTGCAGCTCGTAATGAGGTCGTTAAATCCTGGCTCTAATTCCTCAAACCCGGATCCATAAACAGTTGCTGTTTCGGGGGGAGGAGGGTCGATGCATTTTGTATTAGATCCTGCATATTTAAGTGTCATGCTTGACTAGAAGCAGAGAACTCTAATAGTTAATAGCTTAATCCTCGGTGCTCCCTGTGTCCTTTAGTGAACTCTGAAGTAATGAAGGGCATGGGATTGTTCATTCCCAGTATTCTGGCTCCAGTTCAGAGTCTGAAGGAGTGGCATGGCATTTCCTAATAGATGGAGCGCACTGTACACGGGTGGTCAAATGATTCTGATGGGTCTTGCCCTGCAGCTGGTGTATCCCAGGAGATAGCCACTCCCAGTGTATAGACTTTTATGGCAGCAAGGGAGAGGCACAGGGTTAGCGAGTGCTTTTGTTGAGGGAGTGTTCTGGCCGTTATCACAATGCAAATACTCATGTTTGATATGTAACGAAAAAAGTAACAGTTGCATACTTATCTTGATACCAGATGACTGTCAGTCTTCAACGGTGCAGTTTCCATGAGCTTGTGTACCCACTGGAGTGTTTTTGGCTGACTGGAGGGGCAACTGATGTCATCTTCTGCTGTTGTAACCAATATACCTCAAGTATCAGTGTAATGATTTTCTGCTCATACTGCTTGACCCCCCTGGTCAAAGTTTTCATTTAAATGTATATGAGTAGGGAGGCATGTTTTTGTATAGATGGATGCATATTGTCATCAGCATAGAATATACTTTTAAGACATTTTGGCAAGTTGGAATGTTTCTGTAATTCTCAATTTCTCCCTGGAATTCCGCTAAAATCATGGTTGTCCGTTGGAAGTTGTCCGTTGTGTGATTTTTTTTTTTTTTTTTTGTTTTTTTTTTTTGTCCAGAATGGGTAGAATCAAGCTAGTTATGAAACAGATTTGAACGATAAGGTGATTCTGCAGCGTCACTGTGAATTTGCATAGTGCACCACCTTATAATGCGCTATCGAAACTTCATTTCCTTCTCTATACCTTGCACCGATGTTTGTTTCATTTAAAACGTTCGTAAATCTTTATTCGGAACTAGCTTTCTAACCTTTAAACAAAAGGGGCTTCGTGTGTAAAACAGTTGTACAAGAACGCCAGGTGCATTTTTTTTTTATTTTTTTATTTTCAACATTGCTTGAACAAAATAATAAGCAAGCTAACATGCATATTGTAACTGTTCAGTTTGATCTGAAAATGCATCTTAATTAGTAAATATTTGTCTAGGTTTATACCTTCCACCATTATCTTTGTTGTCCTAAGTGGGTCAAATGATGATGGTCACGTTGGTGCGTTTAGAGGACATTTCCAACGGCAGGCTGTAAAGGGGCCGCGGATTTTTATTCTCTCAATGACTTGCTATTGTGCCATTTTTACTTCCCACGGGACATCCGCTTGGAATTGTGTCCTGAATTGGAACACGTGTTGGAAAGCTCGTCACAGAGAAATCACGTGATTGTCGTGACTCTATTTTTAAGTAGTGAGCTCACGAGCAAAAAAAAATAAATGGCCATGTTTTTATAGTCAGTTTGATCACTGAGTGAACCCGATCTTTTTTTAATTTTCCTTTTTGCTGTCACACACTATTTGCTGTTATAATAACCTGCACTCTTCCGTAAAGATGTTTCACTAAACATTGGATTGTGCTTGTGGAGATTTGTACACATTCAGCCACGAGGGCTTTAATAAAGACATGTACTGATATGCGTGTGAGAAGGCCTGAGGTGTAGTCAGAGTCGCAGTACATCCCCACGGTGTTCAGTAGATTCCATCACTTCCACTATAACCCATGTAAGTCATGTCTTAATCGAGCTTGCTTTGTACACGGGACATTCTGGAGAATTGAAGGGAATATTGACTCCTGCTGCATCCAGCAACACCCTATACAATTGTCTCTTCCCTGTTTTCGGTAGAACATGGTAGCCAGAAAACTTATGTCTCTCTAGTCCAGACAGTGTATGTGTATATATAGCACATCATTTTAAATATTGATAATTAAAGGAAATTAAATTTGTGCCGGAGAATCCTCATAACCTCTTTCATGCCTTCTCTTTTACTCGGTTCGTTTTATGTTGTCTTTCTGTTGATTCTTTCTTTCAGTCTTTTTCCTCCTCTTTTTATTTGGATCTCTCTCTCTCTCTCTCTCTCTCTCTCTCGCACAGTCGCTCGCTCATTCGCTTATTCACAAACATACAGTACATACAGGAGGTTCAATGTGGATTCAAGCTGGAGTCACAGGAATGAGACTATACTCGGTGCAGTAAGGGGAAATTCTCAGAAGCCCATTTATGGAAAGAAGCCAGAACCAGGAAAAAACATGCTTTTGAAAAGGTCTAAATTTAACCCTTAACACAGTAATGCAACAACAGGAAAGATAAAGAGGAGCAGGATGCTTTTTTTTTTTTTTAATATTTGAAATGACAGAGCTGACAGCTATTTGTGCTTAAACCCCACTTCCCTCTCAGGTGAATAGCACAATAAGCATATGATGCATTATTTATGAGAGTGTGGAGTAAGCTGAGATGATGTGCATGATGATGATGACGATGCGTCACATCATGCATTTTCAACGACGAGAATGTGCACTATTTCTTAATCTAAAGCTTGTAGAATGTGTGTAGAACATTATATTTATGTGCCTCGAGAGAGAGATGTGAAAGAGATTGCAGGCGGACGAAGATATTAATATGGCTCAATTGAAGGGAATTTCTGCCTTTATTTTTTTAAATCTTGTATCAAGTATATCTTTACAAGTGAAACACGACCCAGCTGCATGTCTCTGGACTTCTCGTTTTTCTAGCATCTGAGAAAACCATCAGATACACACACTAACCCTGTTTCTCTTTTCTGTTTCTTCTCTTTTTTCACAATCTCTACCTCTTTGTCTTTTATGTTCCGTTATTATCGCTCTCTCCTAACTATTTTTGACGTCTTTTTTTTATATCTACTGGTCTTGCTTTGTCTCGTCATACTTTAACATGCCGAAAGTTCTGTTACCTGCTTGACATAAAAATTATATACATAATCCCCTGCAAATCATTAAGTCTCTGTCCTGTGTTTTGTCAGGCTGAACCCGGAGCACAAGCGCCTGCTGTGGGAAAAGCGTTACTTCTGCCATGCCGAGAGCAGCCGCTTGCCCCTGATCTTGGCCAGCGCTCCCAGTTGGGAGTGGGCGTGTCTACCTGACATCTACGTCCTCTTGCGCCAGTGGTCATGTACCAACCACCTGGATGCTCTGGGCCTGCTGCAGGCCACGTAAGAGCTCCCATGTGACCAACTTTAAAGAACTAAAATGTCATATTCCTTATATTTTTCTACTTGATTGATTTCTGGCGTTTGCAGCCTGTTCTGTACACACACCATCATGATGAAAGCTGTATAAAAATGTCTGTTTAAATAAGTGTGTGTGTGTGTGTGTGTGTGTGTGTGTGTGTGTGTGTGTGTGTGTGTGTGTGTGTGTGTGTGTTAGTTTTCCAGATCAGGAGTGCAGGCGCACAGCTGTCCAGTGGATGGACTCCATCTCTGACCCTGAGCTCCTGGACTTTCTCCCACAGCTGGTGCAGGTAGCATTCCCCCCCCTCTCTCTCTCTCTCTCTCTCTCTCTCTCTCTCTCTCTCTCTCTCTCTCACACATGCACACATGTTTCTATTCCTTTTTTTTTACCTGTATTTCATCTTTTCCCCTTAATCAGGCTCTGAAGTATGAGTGTTACCTGGACAGTCCTTTGGTGCGCTTCCTGTTGCGTAGAGCCATTGGGGATGTGCGTGTCGCACACTGCCTTTTCTGGTGTGTCCACTTTCTGTTTTGCATGCAATCCTAAAATAACGTATGCTCGCATACCTTGAAATTTGATACACAACACACACACACACACACACACACACACACACACACACACACACACACACACACACACACAGTCCCACAAACCACACACACACAACACACAAGTGTCAGATCAGCCAACCTTTTTGTCACCACCCTTATGTCATAGTCCCAATAAACATGAATACACCCCTATCCAACAAAACACACATTGTGTTGCCTCTAGCACAGTGCATATGGTGTAGGCAGGGATAGCACACCAATGGTTAGAGCAGGGATCACCAACCTTTTTGAACCCGAGAGTCATTGAGAGCTACTACATGGACACCGAGTCTGAAAGGGCTACCAGTTTGAAATACTCCCAAATTTACCTTTAGTTATATATTTATTATTATTATTATTATTAATGATACTCATTTATCTATGTAAATACACCTTGACAGTGACTATCAACAACGAATTAACTACATTTTACATTATAGACGCATCTACTGACTGATACATTGTGTTGCACTTTTTATAGCAAGCCTGAGAGCTACTCATGTGCTCCTTGGGGGCTACCTGGTGCCCACGGGCACCACGTTGGTGACCCCTGGTGTAGAGTCTGCAGCCGAGATTCATAACAACCGGTTGAACACGGTTTAATGTACTAGGGTAGTTAGCTATAGCACCATCTGCTGGAAAGATTTGTTAAGGCCAGCCACAATGGTTTCTAATGTTTCAGCTGCTATAGATGCAGTTTACTCAATGCAAATGAATGATTCGTTTAGTCCATTTAAGTAAACACGGAAGCACTGTGTTTCTCACGGACCATTATTACTGACACATAACCCTCTATACTGTGTATAGTTAACAGAGGAGGCTGCAGAATTAAAAGGTGGAGGTTCACTTCAACAAAAAAAAATAAAGAAAACAGTGCGGTTAATGTTTATAAATTCATTTGAAATTGATATTTTATGTTATTATTTATCAGTGGCGCGACTGAACTTGAAAAACTCCCGGATCACATTACGGGTTGGATCGGATCATGTTTACGGATCAGCAAAAAAAGGGGCAGTAGACGGCAAATAATTTGCTTTCTGTTTATTAGAAGAAAAGTTACAGTAAGGAAATAAAGAAGAGACATTTTAAACAGCTTCTGCTCCTCTGCTAGCTGCTGTTCTTGACTGCTCTGTGTAGTTATGAATTGCTTAAAAAGCAATATTAGCTGGAAATAAACGTCTTTCATTTAAATATTATTTATATACAGTGTGATTATACCACATCACTATACTGTGCAAGATTTAATAAATAAATACATGAGTGAGTAATTGTATTTTGATGTAATGTCAAGTAAATCCACTAAATTTGGTTTAGTTTTCAAGGATATATTTGTATGCAATTTCAGCAATAAAATGAACAATAAACTTGTTCATTTTAAGAGACCTGGCTTATTTTCTCTCTATTTTTCTTTCCATTTTACTCTATTTATTATCCGATTGCTCAATTGATGGAATCAATACAATTATCGTTAGAACACTCAATTACTAAAATAATAGATAGCAACATCCCTAATCTAATCTCCGTTACTATTGTCTCCACACTGACTAAATAAATAAATACATCCTAAGTGCTGTTTGTAGTGGAGACTGATTTTATCTATTGTGTTATATTTAGTGGAAGGATATTTATATTATGTAATGCAGATTAGCCTCATAATTCAGAATTTTACTGCACAGGTTGCTGAAGGACACCCTGCAGGATTCACAGTTCAGTGTGCGCTATCAGCATCTACTGGCCGCGTTGCTCTGCTGCTCGGGCCGAGGCCTCCGCGAAGAATTTGACCGCCAGTGCTGGCTCATCAATATCCTGGCTAAAGTAGCACAGCGGGTTCGGGACGCCTCTCCATCATCGAGACAGGTCTGACCCTCCTCCTCATTTCTCATTATGTGCCTCAAGCTGTATTTCCTGTACTGTCAATGAACTCTGAGAAGCTGTGGTGATGTTTACTTTCGCTCGCTCTAAAAGGAGATGGCGTCGTTTGTGTTTGTGTGTTCGTTTCGCCTCCAGGCTCTTCTTCGAGAAGGACTGGACGAGGTCAAGCAGTTCTTCTCTATAAACAGCAGCTGCCGCCTTCCGCTTAACCCTGGCCTTCTAGTCAAGGGCATTAACATACAGGTACATGTTAAATTCATGACCTTATTAATAGCTTACAATGGTACCGTCCACTGTGATCCATAAGCACGCACTCATTGCTGCAATAACGCTGTTAATTTGGCTGCAATCGCTTTTAGTTCTGTCATATGTGAAAAGTAAGGATTAAAATTTATATATTCAAATTTGGTAATTGTCTTCTACAGCCCCTTCACATTATAAAATGGTGTATAAAATATTGTACCGAAGATGATTTTCAACCCTCCTCAGCAGTAAAACGTAATCTCTTTCTCCGTGTTCACCTCTTCCTCACCCCTTTACGCCCTCTAGTCCTGCTCCTATTTCAACTCCAACGCTGTGCCCCTCAAGCTTTCATTTCAGAACATGGACCCACTGGGAGACAACATTAATGTCATCTTTAAGGTGCTTGCTCGTTCATAAATCCGTTCTAGCAGTGCTGAAGGTGTGAGAACCAACTAATGTTAAACGTATCTTAGTCAGGAGACGACCTGCGGCAGGACATGCTAACCCTGCAGATTATCCACATCATGAACAAAATCTGGATCCAGGAGGATTTGGACATGAGGATGGTCATCTTCCGCTGCTTCTCCACAGGCCGGGGCAGAGGTGGGTTTGACTTTGCTCTACAGTGCACACGTATGCTTTAGAGTTCTGCTGGTTGAATTGGCGAATAGTGCTAGGCTTCAACTTAGCAGTTTGTCTAAATGTTCTTCTTTTTATCCTAGGCATGGTGGAGATGATCCCAAATGCTGAGACCTTAAGGAAAATCCAGGTGGAACACGGGGTAACTGGGTCCTTCAAGGACCGCCCACTGGCTGACTGGCTGCAAAAACACAACCCCACTGAGGACGAGTATGAGAAAGTGAGCAACATATCAGTCACGCTATTGATTTTGTAATCTCAATATAAATCTCGATGAAAAAACAACAAACAAAAACCTGATGCTGGGGAGTTAATGCAACAACAAAAACACCAGGTTTTTATATAGATTTCGGGCTGTTCCTGGTGCTGTTTGTTTAGTCTGTATTCTAGGGTCGTTCAGGAGCGTGTGTGTGTGTGTGTGTGTTTACTGAGATCGTGTGACCATTCACATGAGTCAACTCCATTCAGCTATGTCAACTTTGATAGCAAATGGCAGCAGTAGAACTAAGTATTTGCTGTGTATATGTCATGATTGTCGACTATTTATAGTTTTTCTCATGTCTATGTAAGTTTGTAATGTTACATATTCAAAGGGCTCAAATATTTATGCAAGGCACTGGGGGTCATTAGCAGTGTTGGGGAGTAACTAGTTACATGGAACGCTGTTACGTATTTTAATTTACAAAATAAAAGTCATTCGTTACAGTTACTGAGGAAAAAACGTGTAATTAAATTAGTTACTTTCGAAAATGTTGAAGATCACAAATTCCAAAGAATCCCGGCCTTAGCAACAATTTTCTCCCGATATGTAAAAATCTTTTGAGTCAGGATGTTATTTTAATCAAGTGCCACCTAGTGGACAAATTAATCAAATGTAATTAGTTACTTTACTAAGGTACTTTAATAGGGTAATGTATAATCTATTACATTTCCAAAGTAACCTTCCCAACACTAGTCATTAGTCAGTTAACGTTAACTCTGAGAGACATGTGCATCTTCAATATTGAAGCTGATTTGCCGATTTGCTTCTCGATGCCAGCAATACGATGCATTGAAGAAACATGTGATGCAATAGTATGCAGTGGGAAAATAACATGCTGTTCTATTCAATATACAGATACATATATTACATATATACTGTCTTTTCATTGATTCAGTATATCTGTCAGCAAAGCCTTCTGACTTCTAACATATGGCCCTTTTACAAACAGGCCTTTGTAATGTAAAATGAAATGCAATAAATCCAGACCACCTTTTTCTGTTCTGTTATGAGAAAGATGATCTACCTCTGGAATGCTTGTCTGTGTTCTACGTCTATTCTCAGGTCAAACCTTCAGTCTTTATAGAGTTGTGGTGCGTCGTATGCACTGTGTGCCAATTGTGTTGAGAGAACACACTTGAAAAACTGTGTGTGTATTTGTAACAATTGTGACACATTTTATCCAGAGATTTTCAGCGCGAATACTTCAGTGTCACCATTGATTGTGTTGTTTTTCTGCAGGCAGTAGAGAACTTTATCTACTCCTGTGCAGGCTGCTGTGTGGCCACCTACATCTTGGGCATCTGCGACCGTCACAATGACAACATCATGCTGAAGAGCAGTGGCCACATGTTTCACATCGACTTTGGCAAATTCCTGGGTCACGCGCAGATGTTCGGCAACATCAAACGGTGAGGCCAGGAACGAGGAGTCTGTATATACCGGTGTACACACCACTAACAAACTCATCCACAACATAGTTTTATATTTTATTTTTTATTAGATTATAAACTCATCTTTCATCGCAGCACTCTTTGTGTTATTCAGAGACCGGGCTCCTTTCGTTTTCACATCTGACATGGCGTACGTGATTAACGGAGGAGACAAGCCTTCCAGTCGCTTTCATGACTTTGTGGACTTGTGTTGTGAAGCGTACAACCTCATCCGGAAACACGCACATCTGTTCCTCAACCTGTTGGGCTTGGTGAGCTAAACATTCCTTGATTGATTAAAAACAGTCAAATTCCATTATTTATTGTCATTCCATTTGCTGTTAGCGTGTTCTGTTTAAGCCGCTGGTGTTTGGCAGATACCTTTACGAGCTCTTTTTTTTGTACTGTTCATTCTTATGTTATCTATAGTATTTTATGCTGTGTGTGTTCACAGATGCAGTCATGTGGCATTCCTGAGCTGTCAGATCAAGAGGATTTAAAATATGTTTATGATGCCCTGAGACCACATGAGTCTGAGGCAGATGCCACCATGTACTTCACCAGGTTGGAAATACAGCTGTATATGTTTTGTGTGGGATGTGGGGGGGGTGTATGTATATGTCTTTAGCCTCTTATGAAACCTCTGAGACATACAGTCTATAACAGTTGCGAGGAAAACGTCATTTGTCAAAATGTCAAATTCATAATAGAGACATAATTATTGGGCCACTTGATTTTCCAGCAATATGTAACAATACAAATTATTGTTATGTGTATAGGAGTGAAAGAGTGGCTTACAAGGGTTGTTCAATGTGTTCAAAATGTACATACAAATCTTACGTCAGTTGTCCACTTTTTTTTCCCCCTTCCATATAATGTACATTTTATTTAAACTTTATTCCTCTGTATTCATTTGTGTGAGATGAATTGGCCAGCAGTTAGCTTTGTCTGGAATTGTAGTTCGGACTTTGAATTGCTTTTTAGAATAGACAGCACAAACACAATGGGACAATCTAAAACAAATATTTAACATATCAGATAGTAGCTATGGATACCAGGTTATCTCTAACCTCAACGAGTTAACCTATGAGATCACTCCTTAGGGAGAACCTTGAATTTGTGAGCACATGTTTAGCTGAGAGATTGTTATGAGAGTTTGTTCAGATCAGACTTTATTACAGCTGTTTCTGTGTCAGTTGGAAGAACAGGTCTTAAAACAAATACTAATAACCAAAAGGATTTATTACCAATAGTAATACATACTAACAACCAAAGCTCTCTGGAAACAAACGGCATAGCTGTGTTTTTTTTTTTTTGGGGGCGGGTTGGTTTTGTTTTTGAAGCATACATTATTAACAACCTAATTTGTTGATTTGATGAGAAAATAAACGTCAATAACAACAAAAAAACAGGAATGTTGAAATCATGAGAAAAAGCTTTTGAACCACATTTATGTAAACTCAGACCTACTCTAGTTCAAAGGGCAGTATTGTGCGTACGACAAAGCTTTCTCGCTCGTGGAGAGTAAGTTAACGGGCGCAGCAAAGAGGCGGAGGTGAATGCAGTTTCCTAACCCCAAAAAAATGGCAGGAAAAAAAACAAGTTTAATTTCGACAGTGAACGGGAGGAAAACTACTTTTCTTTTAGTACTGTGAGAGAAATGTGCGTGTCTTATTTGCGGGGAGACTATGGCGACGGCAAAGCGACACAGTGTTCGAGAGACGCTTCATTATGTCACAAAAGCTATACTGCTAACTGCCTATAGGGAAGTGCGCTATAGGCTGAAAAAACATGCAAGGTTTTTTTTTTTTATATCCTAGTATATTAGGAGAAGTTATGTGAAAATATTTAATATAGAGAGTAATAATTTGAAAATAATTAATAAATAAACTAATTCCAATCGTAATTTATTTCTCTCGTATTATCATCTTTCTATCTGGTTTTATGATTTTTTTTTCAATGTTTTTCTCCACATTGTGCAACTTTCTGAGTAAACTGCATGCCATACTGCTTTTAAACTCTGACAAGCCTGTGCAAATACTATGCAAATGTGCATCCTGTTCAGAAAGGATCTTCTGATGTGAGCTCATATGTAGTAATATACTCATACACTCATATACTCATACATCAAAATCATACACCTGTTTATTGGAACACATGTTGTTGTGCTAGACTTGTCGTCTCTGGGTTTTGTATTCTTTAGAAGTTAACACTTCTCATTTTGGCAGGTTGATCGAATCCAGTCTGGGCAGCGTCGCCACAAAACTCAACTTCTTCATCCACAACCTCGCCCAGATGAAGTTCGCCTCGTCTGAGGAGCGACCCGTATTATCCTTTGCTCCACGAGTGCACACGCTGAAAAACGACGGCCTCATCCGAAGCCTGTTCGTGTGCCACCATGTTAAAACCTACAGCCCCAACAAAGGGTTATGTACGTACAACATAAACACAGCTCGGGGAACATGAAGCGCGCACAGCACACACACACACACACACACACACTCTGAGCGCTATTTTGTAGTAAATAATATGCGTTCACTTATGTAATTAACTCACTCTTCTTCAGACATATGTGGTGAAAGTGGAGCGTGAGGGCCAGCAGGGGGCGACATTGGTTCAGCGGAGTTTTGAGGAGTTCCACGAGTTGCACAGCAAACTACGCCTCATCTTCCCTTCTTCTAAACTTCCCAGGTACACTATAACGTCTTCCAAAAGACGCGTTATTGGATTTAATGGCGGATTAAATTGATTTAGAATCTCAGGCGATGAAACACCTGAGACTGTGGAGAGATTCACAGCACAGTGTAGAGATGCTGAGAAGTATAGGGCTGTGGGAAGAGGACAGCGTAGCGATCCGCAGCATCAACTCGTCCACAGCGTGAAAGTCTATTTTAGCATGCAAATATTACAGTTAGCGTCTTTCTGCTAGACCAGTTATTCAGTGCACTGCCTACATGCTCTGCATTTGGCAGAACGCCCAGAGCGACTTACACCTGAGCAATTGGAAGTTAAGGGCCTCGCTCAAGGGCCCACTAGTGGCAGCTTGGTGGTGGTGGGATTTGAACCTGTGATCTTCCAGTCCAGAGCCCAATAACTTAACCACTGAGCAAGCATCTTCTCTGAAACGTGTATTCTTGTGTAAACAAATATATTTAATATAAAATAGAATATAAAAGAAATATCTAAACACCACAAAGGAACATCATTAGTGTTTGATTACGGCTTCAAAGTGTCTAGCATTGTAGATATGCACAGCTCAATTACTGTTTGTTCTGTAGTTGTTGTTTTTTTTTTTTTTTTCTTTTAATGCTTTATGGAACAGCAAAAGTAAAGTCTTTGCCTGGTTCTACACAAGCTCGTGTTAACATATCTCTGTCCTGTTAATCAGCTTCCCCAGCCGTTTTGTGATTGGCCGTTCCCGCGGAGAAGCCATGGCTGACCGGAGGAAAGACGAGCTGAATGCGTACGTCTGGCATCTGATCCACTCGGCCAGCGAGGTTGCTCAGGTACTTTCCACCTGCCGTTCCTATTCCCTGCACGCGCTGTTTACACCGAGATCCAGTGTCCACACAAAAGAAAAACCTGTTTGTGTGTTGATGAACTTGCTGTGTGTTTGCATTTATACATGGTGGAACGTCGTGTCCCCGGTGTTTACCCTGACCTGGCTTCAAAATAATAAACAAGTACGGCTCTAATTTAGGAATCGCATTCATTCCATACTTCTCATGCTACAGAGATTCCTCACTCGGCTGGTGTGAAGCTTATAAATGGTCCGCGTGCTTGTGTTTCGGCTTGACGGTGTTACTTCCTGGAAACCAGCCACAGGATTCTGAGAATAGGGGAAAGAAAACCTTGTGCTTTAGAGAGTCCCTCGTATTCAGCTCTGATAGACACTGAGAAGTTCATACTTGCATCATTGTCTCCTTTAGGGAGCATCTGGAAAAAAAAAAAAAAGATGATGTCGGTCTTAACAAGTGCAATTATCCATAATGCTTGTAATCACTATAAGCTGATTGCATCTTTCCTTCCAGTGTGACCTGGTCTACACTTTCTTTCACCCGCTACCAAGAGACGAGCGGCCGGTGGGAACCTCCGTAAACACCCTGAACAACAAACCCGCAGGTGAGCGTTCTTACACTGTTACACTGTTGCACATAAACGGTGATTCACCAGACTTGTGAGCATGACACAGACTGTCAGGGTTAATGTTCATTCCCCGTCATCATGTGACTCCACTAATGAGTCATAAAGCTCGTAGAGCACGTGTGTCAGTGATGAGCAGGAAAAGACCAATAGTCTCTCAGGACTTTTATCAGTAATGTCCAGCGAGCTTGAAATGACCCGCCACGTGGTGCGGATTTTGTAATCGTGCAGTTCTCACAGGTCAATAAACACTTTGCTTGTATACTGTACAGAAATTCAGCAGCGCTAGTTAAACATTAATAAGAACAGGTCACTCCATTAAGACATGGCTGCACACCTTTTGTTTAATATTTAATTAAGGCGAGGTCGGTCTCGATTCTCAAAATGGATTCATTATCAACTCTCGGTGGACTCTCGGTGTGACATGCAAACAATAAACTTGTGCTTTTCTTTATGCACCGAACAAGATTCCACCAAACAGGTTGGTTTGTACACGTTAACATGTCAGGATAAACACATTTTTCCTCATTGCAGAAGGATCGTGGACTCCTGTGCCTGGTAAAGTAGCTGGTGAAGTGAAACTGTCCATTTCCTACAAGAGCAACAAGCTTTTCATTATGGTGATGCACATACGGGGCTTGGTGAGTCTTTTGGACTTGGTGGCATTACGACAAGGTCTTTGACGTATGAAAATCATTTTTTTTCTTTTATATTTTGAACAGCAACCCTTGCAAGACGGCACAGATCCAGATCCGTATGTCAAACTGTACCTGCTCCCTGATCCCCAGAAAACTAGCAAGAGGAAGACTAAGGCAGCCCGGCGTACTTGCAATCCCACGTATAACGAAATGGTAAAGACTTTGCAAGAAATATCACAAGACACCAGTCAAAAGAGTCAGTTTAAAGTGTGTAGTGGACCTGATTTGAAAAGCCGCACTGTGTTGCAGACAAAATCAGAGTCATTGGGACTGTTCAGAGAAACATTAAACCGAATCATAACAGGATACTGTATTGTTCTATTACATTCTATTTATAGCCACATCCATATGTATTTGGGCAGTATTTTGTCTTCTTGTACGCCCAAACTGGATTTAGAATGAATCCAGTTGACTGCAATCAATTCAGTGAGTTAATTTGTAATGTTAGTTTTATTTTTTTTAAATATATATCACTTTAACCATTTAGGAATTACAAATATAAATATAAGGATTGAATACAGTTACTTTCACTTGGTCGACCTCAACTCGTTAAAGTTTACTGCATACAAAACCAAAAGCAGACAAACACAAAACAAGCAGCTTTTTAGCAAGTTGGCTTAAAAAAAAAAAAAAAAAAAAAAATCACTTCCACATTTTTCTCCCAACTATATCATTTCCCACCCGCTAGTTGTTTCCATCACATGACACCTTACACTGAGAAACGCGCACTTCCCTTGAGATTCTTTCAAAACGTCAGTCATGTTCACATTACAGCTGTGGAAATCACACACTTCTATTTTTTTCTTTTACGTGTACGAGCTCACATATGCCCGGGTTTCGTGTATAAAATATCTCGCACTTTTCTATTGCCACAATTGAAAGAAAATGGCATGAACTTGCTCAAAAATCTGTTTATACAATAAAGTCTGCCTAGGATTTCAAGGGTGCCATTAATTCTGAAGCTGAATGTATTTTTTTTTCTCCCCCTATAGCTGGTGTATGATGGGATACCGCGTGGAGATCTGAGCCAGAGGTCGATTCATCTTCGAGTCCTGGGCGATGGGGCGTTCTGGGAAAACACGCTGCTGGGCGAGGCCTTCATTTCCCTTAAAGAATGTCACACCGGGACAGCATTGGGTGGACTGGCACCAGCTGAGCACGGGCAGCTCGGACACTAGCCGCTAACAGAAACACGCCGCTACTGAGACAGACAGGGTGATTAAATGATTGCTGCGGTGCGTCCCTGTGAAGGGGATCTAACTCCGAGACGAAGCTTGTTGAGGAGCATGTCTGTCTTTGCATCAGGGCCTCTGTGCTCTGTGTATTTTCCCCACACTGGGGGTGATTGTTGCTGATTCTCCTGCCCTGGAGACTTGTAGACTCTGTGATGGAGAGACCATCACCACATGTGCTTGGTCACATTGGGGGTTTTTCTTCCCGGACAGTGAAAATCGGTCGGGACAGGCGCGGGGTCACATGACAAACACTGACTTCTGGATTTCTAGTCGGATTTGAAAACTTGTACAGCCTCATGATTTGCTGTTAAGAGAGAGGAAGTGGAATGTTCTAACTTATTTCTTGTTAAAATATCCTTTTATTTTGGCTCGATTTGGAGCTAGATTTTTTTGTGTGACATTTACGTCTCTGTGATTTTAGATTCTTACAGATTTTACCTAGTGAAATAATAAAAATACAGACCGTTATTAAAAAAATAACGCTTAGAGTCACTTTGCCGGTGGCGGGGATCTTATCTTATCTTGACAAGCTAAAAACACTTGACATTCTGTGGCATTGCAAACTCTGGTGTAGTCACGCAAAGTCGAAAGCATCTGTCGTATGAATGACTATAATTTGCAAACCAACAACCTGATTTGGGATGCTTTGACTTTCAGCCACCCCCCCCCCTTTTAAAATCTGCACAGCGTGGGATTTGTGTATGTAGGAGTGTAAGTCGAGACAGATACGTTCCAGTTTGCATTGCGCCACATACAGTTAGCAAGGAAGTGAATTCATATGCCCTTCCCCCTAAACACTGCAGAGGAAATTAAAATCTGCATTAATATTCGACTGTAAACGCAGTCGTATCACGTTATATCTGTGCGATGGTGTGCCACATTCTTATTCTTTATTCCACCGGCTTTCACAGATTGCTTCATGATATTTCTATGACACTTTAAAGACCACGAGTGTGAGTTTTCCACAGTCATTTTAGCCCAGTAGCACACAACCCAACCACCATGTTTACAGGTGCGTTTAACAGCTTGCCTTGAAGGGACGCGTGAAGGTCGGAACGTGACGACGGGAGCCCGAGGAGGCGGTGAAAGTTTTTTCAGCGTTCGACCGATTCACGTTGCATGCTGTGAAAATTGCTACTGGATAAATGTTGCACTTTTGGGCTTCTTTGCCACAAAGTATTTAGTGCTTTCTGGGATCGGTCCGTTGCTTGAAATCGAGATATTTTATTTATTTGAATAAAGCGAAGAGAAACCTTAAACACAAAAAGTACTGTTAATATGTTTGTGTTGATATTCATTCCTTAATTTCTTGGGATTGTTTGATGTGGTCTGGAGGAATTCAAATGTTGGGAGCTAAATCTAACCTGTAAGCTTTACTGTGTCTTTTGTTTTGTTTTTTGTTTCCCTGAAAGTACATGCATGCAAAAAGAGTCCCTGAATCGCTGATTGAATCGCTGGCATTTGTTTTTCTTCTTAACCTT
The DNA here is from genome assembly GCA_030449085.1 of Kryptopterus vitreolus. NCBI lineage: Eukaryota > Metazoa > Chordata > Actinopteri > Siluriformes > Siluridae > Kryptopterus > Kryptopterus vitreolus. The sequence goes on along the minus strand of JACRUU010000013.1, from coordinate 8,415,032 downwards.
GACGCATACTTTCCCTTTCTGTTTTCTTTGCAGACCTGTCCTTTTCACTGGTTAAAATGTTTTAGTGGAACAGCTTGTTAAATGAAGGAAACTAGCTGCTTGAAATGCACCAAGATTTTAGACATTATTTGGATAAAATGTATGTAAACAACCAATAAGTTCTGATATGGGATGAACAATGAACCACGTTGTTGCCTTGCCTGGAGCCAAAGGGAAAGTTCTGAACAACAAAATGCACTCTGAAAAAAGGGAAAAAAAAGTTCCGTCTCCCAAGATGCCTGTTGTCTTGCTCATATTACCGTCTCTGAGATGATATTCAGTCACTAATGTCGCTCATGTCGGACTTTATTTTTGAACTAGCAAACTGCATCGAGTGTTGATGCTCTTCCTGGCGAGTTGCCCTCTGTTGTAAGAAAGAAAAAAACAGCAACTCAGATTTGCTTTGATTATGCAGAAATTTGCAAACGACTCGAACAAACCCAAACGAGTTCACTTTCGGACGACCACAGGCCACTTGTGCTACAGGAATTGGGAAAAAGTTCAAAATGAACAGGCTTTGTGTGTTGTGCATATTAAGAGTATAATTTGTGTGTGCTTTTATGGTTTGTTCACACTGTTTTGTTTTTTTTTTCTTTTTAGATCTTTTTTTTTTTTTTATATTATTTGCACTAAACAATAAAATGAACTTGAATTCAAAACGGGAAAGAACTGGTTCTGTTCATGAGGATGTGAAGCTGCTTAGTTTGCTTTGCCCGGCGCGTATTTGCTCTATAAAGAAGTGTCTTGCCGTGGGTTTTCATTCATGCAAATGAGGGAATGGTTTCATTTTGCCTGTTTATTAACACCCTGGCTATGCCTGCACACTGTTCATACACTATATGGACAAAAGACACCTGGTTGGAAGGTGAACCTCCTATTCCACATTTAGTACCCATTTGCCTTTCAAATAAGCCTCCGCTCCTTGAACACCAGACTTGTGTTCATTTTGCCAAAGAGACGGATCCTAATGTGAGGAGACGTGGGGTTTAATCGGTGTTCTGGTTCATCTCAAGTGTTCAATAGAGTCGAGATCAAAGCTCTATAGCATGATCTTCCACTCTAACCCATTTAAACCACATGGGTGGTGGCTTAGGGAACAGGTTGCTTCTCCTTATTCAAGTGAAGGCATTGTACAAAATTGTGTGCCTTCAACTTTGTGGTAACAAAGTTTGTGTGGTAACAGTTTGGGGAAGAATCAGAAAAGTCAGGTGTCCACTGTCATACATTTGTCCAAGTAGTGTTTTGCACCAAAACAGGTGGGTAAAGTGTGAATGTGGTATGGTTGTTGATGCCAGACTGACTGGATTGATCCCATGATATTTTCATATACAATAGTCTCTAGTGTTTGCACACAAGCCCCCCTATTCTGTTATCCTCAACCTTATTATGTTGGATCAAAATATTAAGTTAATCTCTACATGTATCTCTGATCTTGTTCATTTTCATTCCTGCTTTTTTTTTTTTGTACAGGTGTCCCTGATTTCACAACGAGCTTTGTCAACATCCCACAGGCGTTTAGAGTTACGGCAAGCCTGGGTGTTTTCACATGTCTGGCTTTCCATGAAAGCAGTGTTTGTTGCTTCATTGATTATAGTCATTAAGGTTAATGCGGCATTGGGAGGAGTGATGATGACTGACAAAGCTGATAATTATCCAAACAAATGACTCCTGCTTTACAAGATTTACTGTTGGAATGTAAGAAAGTCCAAAATAGCTACTGAATGAATTAGAACGATACAAGGACGTATAATGGCAGCATTAACAACAGTCTGTTCCAGAGCCCGTTTAACACAAAATAGAGTATGCATGAAGATGATTAAAACTACACAAAATTAGGTAAAAATCTCATTTGTGTACATGCTCATAGGATCTGAATTTTCAGGGTGTACGTGAACTCTGCTGTTCATTTTAGCCCAATTCCTAAAATTGGGCAAAATTGGGTAATTAAAAGTATTATAGGATTTATAATAGTACTATACAGGGTTGTCCAAAAAGATGTTACCACTTAAATGGGATTGACTTTTATTCTAATAACAACACTCACTATGTACACAAGTCCAAATGAAGCTAGTGCACTCCTTCGACTTGTACTCTTTGGTTCTCAATGCATGCGCAAAGTCTTTTTTTTTAATTATTGTAAATTATGCAGTACCATATGAGTGGTAACGTTTTTGGACAACCCTGTATTTCAGACTGCACTGTGACATTTTCCTTTTGGGCTACTGTATTATGGAGGACATGATCACTGTTGGTTTTTCACTTGGGGCATGATTAGTATGATTTAATCTATTCTTTAATCTATTGTAATCTATTTCTCACTGTACTACATTATATATATATATATATATATATATATATATATATATATATATATATATATAGTATATATATATATCTATATATATATATATATATATATATATATATATTATATAATTGAGTCTTATTAACAAAAAAACTAGGCTGGCATGTGCACCTGTCATACTGGAACAGGATGGTTTCCAGTGAGAAAGTAACTATAATGTTTCGATATATAACTATAATATAACTACCCACACGGGAACAGCGTGCGCGCTAGGGATAAATGTACAATTATTAAGAACAATGCATTCTTTATTACTGTATTATCTTTAAAACGCTGCTTTGAGACAATGTCTATTGTTAAAAGTGCTATACATATAGAGGAACTGTATTGAATTGAAGGACACTAGACACTTGTGTGCTCCTAACTGCATTGCTCTTTTTGTGATGGGCGGTTGTCCACAAACTTTTGCCCAAATCGTGTAGGATGAGCAAAAAGCTGAGGATTACATTCCAATCATATCTAATACACACTACCACACATATTCGGTAACTATGCTACTTTCTTGTGTCAAATGGAAAATGGAGAAGAAAAATCTAGTGAAATAATAATAATGGATTGTCTTATTAAACCAAAGGGGGACTAAATCTTGAAATGGGAAGATCTTCATGGTGAAACAAACATTTGCCATACGGAAATAGAATGAACTCATCGTTTTCTTGCTTGTCTTGAAAAAGGCTGGAAATAATTTCGGAAAATGCAGTGAAGCCAGGCCAGACTTACACATATGAATTCCCAAAAGATATTAAGTAATTCATTTCTCAACAATGTGGTTTGATTAGGCAGCCCTATTTAATGATATGCTATCAGTATTTGGTGTTCTTGCACGCCCTCATCATTGCGGCACGGGTATCTCTCACGATACGTTTTTATTCGTTATTTGTCACTCGACAGAAACGAGCCAACATATATTTTTTACACGTGATATAAGTTAATGAAACAAACAACATATTGGAGATTTTCACCCAAATAGTTGCAGAAACACTACATTTCCTGTTCAGTTTGAATGGCATTGCAACTTAATGTGAATAAAATGATATTGGAGAACTAGAGAGAGGGGGGATGTAGTTTTTAATGGTTTTAATCTGCTAACTGCACGTAATACACGATACGCATGTTATTCCCGCAATGGAACCGAAGGCAGATATTTTACGACGCTCCCTAACTCCACTTTACTTGAGCACGGAGTTTATCGACGGTCCCTTGCAGTCTTTCTGATGAAATCGCTCCTTGTTTGCGCTGCGCTTCTTCTCTGTTAGCCTTCAGTCAGGACAGAAAGGGAAAAAGGGGGAAAACAGAAAACTTGCCGCTGAAAACATTATACAATTTACAACTACTTACAGTGTACTTCCTCCGAGTTTTTTTTTTGTTTGTTTCGAGACATTTTCATTAATATTATTATTATTATAGCCATTTTTTTTTAAATAAAGCGACAGTGAATGCCGACACGCTAGCTCCGTACTCAGCGCTCTTATCGGAAGAGGAGGAGGACTTTCAGCTACTCTCTATCGACCATAAACCTCAAAAACAAAAGAAACATGGCTTGCATATCGACGTCCTATTTGGGATGTGTAGAATTGATGAGCTCTATCATTATCACGCCGACGTCCTCTGCTTTCTCTCCTGCTCTCAGTAATTGTGTGAACGTGATGAATCCTCAGTGTGGAGCTGCTGTGAACAGGAACATGGCGAGTGCCGGGGACAATATGGGCGCCGACTGCCTTCACTGCTGGGTCGCATGGAGAGCTAACCAGCAACATGGCCTTGTTTAAACACTATGGACACTTTGTGGGATTTGACGCTATTACACACGGACAGTATTCTGGTACTTTTTGTTTCTTCTCCTTTTTCCTGTTTTTGTTTTTTTTTAGTAGCTAATATTTAGCAGCACATGAAGTTGTAAAGGTTTTACACTTGCTAGCTAAAAGGCACCTCCAGCTGGCGCGAGTTCTGACGCGTGTAATTTATTCAGCTTAACTTAGTCTTAATATACACTTTTCTTTTTTAGGTTAACATATTGAGTATTAAATGAGGCTTCTAAAAACAAAAACCAACTTGGTCACTACCTAAAAATTTACTAGGAACATCAGTTCTTGCCCCCACCCCCCCCCAGAATTCACATATTTAATATATTTTGAATAGTTAATATATAAATATATAATAATGTATAGAAGTATGAGCTCTGAGGAACCCTTTTCTAAAAAGGTGACCGGGCCCAGCACTAGCCTTGAGGTGGGGAGCGACGGCTCGGCAAGCTTCTGGATCAGTTTGCTGTCAGCAGTGTCGAGGCCCGCGTGGTCTCTCTTTCAAAAATATTTGCCAGGAAAATCGCAGGCTTGGTCCAGCGAGGCAGGAAGATCCAAGCTTGACATCGGACATCAGCTAATGGCAAGTCTAGATGAGTTTCTACCTTCTGATCGGAGTTCCACTCCGCTGCGTGTGGCTTATGTACACTGTCGACATGAAACTGCCGACTTCGTCCCTTCGGATGATGCAGAAAGTCTGAGCTGGTTAACAGGAGAGACTCTGGAGGAGTTGGGAATTAGGAACACAATGAATACGAACTGCGAGACGCACCAAACGGGGTACCTGGCGTCGACGAGAAAGTTTCTAAGCCAGGTTCTGGCCCCGAAAGAAGGAACTCGAACGGAGGCCGTGCAGCACAAGCTGGGCGTTTGGTACCATGGGTCATCCGTGAGAACTTCTAACACTTGGTGGTGGTGGCAGGGACTTTGGAGAGCCGAAGATCCTCAAATCACTGCTTTGTACCAGACTAGAACCTGTGCTGCTGCTGCTGAAACAAAGTCCCTGCATTGTGTAGAGCACCACAGTGGTGGTCGTTGTGGGCCTGGTTGCCAGAGGTCAGCTGGTGCATGTGTTAAGCCGGTCGAACCGTTAGGTCACAGTAGCGAGGCTGAATGGACGTGCACCGAATGTTCTGGACCATCACTCTTTAAAGAGTCAGCTGACCATGCAGGCCTTCACACAGAAAGGCTCGAATTCCTCCCGAACACAGCGCGCCTACAATCCGCCTGTGAACACCGCGTTTTAGAGCATCAAATCGCTTCTCCTGCGACCTGCACCGAGGTGCCGGTTCTGACCCCAGATCAGGACAATGGCTACTCAAGTTTGGAGGAAGAAAGTGCCAGCGCACGGCAGCATAATATGAACGCTGTTTGTGAATTGTCGGGCCTTGACAGTTCTGCCAGTTCCCAGGCTGGCGATCATGGGCACGGAGGAGAGGAAGACAAATCTTCAGGGAATACCGATTGCAAAAGGGTTGAGAACAAAGCCGAGGACAAGGAGGAGGAACAACCGCAAAACACAGAGCCTGCGATTGTACAGGAGGCTTTCCCGGTTCAGTCCACCCCACGCTGTCAAAATAAGGTCATTGCTTACATCATGGGCACCCCCTGTAGCGATGAGTCGGACATGGAAGACAGCAGCGTTCAGGACAGTGGTGAGGATGACGATGGTTTTGACAGCGATGTCTTGGACAACTGCTCAGACTCTGAGAACTCGGAGGACAGTGATGATGAGGATGAAGAGGAGGACGAGGAGGATTCGGAATCGGACGAGCTCGACTCTGAGAGTGAAAGATTGTGGAATTCATTGTGCCAAACCAGGGACCCCTATAACCTACGCAACTTCACAGCCCCTATGCGGACATCGCAGAACCCTTGTGCATCTACGTCGAGTTTGTCGCCTATGGGATCCCCGGTGCAACCCGATTCCCTTTTGTGCTCCTCCCAACTTTCGTCTCCTTCGCCTCTGGGAGGAACCCAGAAAGACGTGGAGTCCAGTGAAGACGGCTGCTCGTCGATGGACGAGGCAGAGAGCCTGAAACTTTGGAACTCGTTCAACTGCTCGTCGGATCCTTACAGTCCTCTGAACTTCCAGGCGTCCGTCAGGACTCGGCAAACGGTCCGACAGCGGTGCAAGTTGGAGACGCCAGTCGAGCCACTGGTCTATAGGAAAGAGGAGGCCGAGGAAAGGATGGATAGCGGATTCTCAGAGGCGGCCCCTGTCCGGGGAGTCGTCAGGCTCAAAAAGGTTTGTATGATGTGGAGTTTTTAGTTCAATTCCTTCACATATGAAATTAATTTTGTTGATGGGGAAGTAATGCGAGTAGTATTTAATTACAATCTTTTAACTTCGATGCAAAAAAACGATGTTTAGTGTCTAAACTCTGACTTGTCCTGCTCAGATTTCTTTGTAGGTTTCTTTCAGCTCAGTACTAGTGCTTTAAGAGTATACACCTTTATTCCGCCTCTGCAACATGTATTACAGTGTTGAACATTTTCTGTTGTAATCTCCTGTAATCGCTGTTATCTGTGCATTCGACATCCCATTTTTGGGTGCTGTGCTCAGTGTCAGTAGTCACAGTCTGGATTTAGCTCGTCATTATTAAGGCTCAGTTGTGCAAATGATGTAAAGCAGTGCAAGCAGACCATTATCCTTTTTTCCTCCCTCTATCCTCTGATGCAACACTTCCGTTTTACTGTCTCCAGGGAGGCACGAGCGAGTACTCCGGCCATTACTCCTTATCACTCTGGCCCAATTTCAGGATCTGACACTATGTTGGTCACAGACAGTAGCTGTAACTGTAAAAATAGCCACTGTCCAAGCCACCATCATCAGACTCATTATTTGTGTATTCATTTAATTTTATGTCTTATTATTAACAAAGTATTTCAGATTGTTACTTGGCAACAGGGTGAGGGAGACATTCTGATCCATTCTGATTTCTAAAAAGATAAGCGGGGACACAATCCGTCAAGTATTTCATTTTTTATGAGCGTTTGAGGGATAGATAATGGGAACTGTCACTTTGCTGAAAGCTGTTGTATAATCACGTCGTGACAGAAGGAAGAAAAAGTGTGACCTTTGTGACTTTGTCGCATGGTTGTTTGGGCACACACACACATACACGCACACCAGTCTTCTATAGGTTTTACACAACATGTTGTTTGGAGTGGGGGGCTGAAAAAAACAACAAATGGAAATAAATGTTGATGAGAGGTCAGGGAGGACATGTTTCAGACTGCCAGGAAGGCTATAGGAATGAAATAATCACTCTTTACAAGTGTGGTGAATCCCAGCATTTTCATCACTCCTTAAAACGGAGGGATTGACACCCGGAACACCACATTAGGCTCCTGTTCTTTCAGCAAGAGCACAAATCTCAGGGTTTCATGAGCACAAACATAATTTTTCATGTATTTTAGATTTTCAGGGTTTTTTTGTTTTTTTTTTTAAATCCCTTATATTAGATGAACATATGTACTGCTGATAAATCTTTTGGCTCATTTTTATATTTGAAAGCTCTAATGACTGTGTATTCTGTTCACTGCGATAAGATGGGAACAGCTGTCTTTGTTTCTGTGTTCATGAAACTTCCTCTCAGTAAGTGATGCAAGTGAACAGAAATATTAAACTCACTTGCTGTACCGAGTCTCGGCTCAGCGCGCGATCTTGCAGTCCATGATGTAACACACACAACATTTAGATCGCTTTGTAAAAAATGTAACTAAGTGCACTAATGTGGAGTGATGTGCGTGCTGTTTTAGGAAAATAATCAGGTGGTGAGATTAAGCTGCACATCCTGAAATGTTTCATTCCTGTTATACCACAGCTGTTTGTCAACAGCTTGCTTTATTTATAAAAAGAAACACAATCTACCTTAGAGATTAGCTATTTTCTTAAAAAGAAAATGAGTGGAAAAAGGTTTAGAATGGATTATTCATCATAAGTGGAGAAAAAAAAAGTCTGCAAAGTGCTTTTTCGAACAAATGCATACATGCACTTTAATGTAATTGTTCTCTGTTACAGTTATCATGATGAGATATCAGATGCGATCATCAGATAAATCATGTTTTGACTCGCGCAGAATCGCCTTTTCTGCACCTACTGTAAGAAGGTCACTCGTGTCAACTCGTTCAAAATATCGTCGAATAATATAATTAATTTTTGAGAAACTTGTGACTTGAGAGGTTTATGCAGAACGTACACATCACTCAAAGTACACAGTTGTAAATAAAAACAGGCATGTATTTTTTAAGCGAATGTGAATATTGCAGCAGAAATTGTGTTTACTTTCATTTTCTCTGCTCTTTAAAAGGAAACGCTTTTACACAGAGACTCACCGTATGTTTTTGTCCCCCCCCCCCCCCCCCCCCCCCCCCCCCCCCCCCCGGCACAGGTGACATTCACAGAAGAGGTGGAGGAGTTCTACGCCAGCAGCGACGAGGAGCGGCGCGGCCCGTGGGAGGAATACGCCCGCGACCGCTGTCGCTTCCGGCGTCGCGTCCAGGAGGTGGAGGAGAGCATCGGTTACTGCCTGTCTCCCAGCTTCCGCCTTAGCATCTTTCAAAGACGTTATCCTAGTAGCTGATTAACGTTTTAATTTGTACTGTTTTTGTTTGTTTAGTTTGCTCCTTTTGTGGTTATTTCGTTTGCACGAGACAGCGATACATATCGGATCTAATTCAGGGTGAAGAGGAGGCACGCGAATGAAAACGCACGGCATAAAGACTCCCATGTTGCAGTTTCGCCGGCGTGTTCGGGTCGAACGCGCCACTCGAGTCATACATTCTAGACCTGTTGTTCTGTGGACGGAGGACCACAACGAAGTAAAGAAATGAAGAAAGAACGTTTTCTGTTATTACGTCACGTCCAAAATGCTCTTAAATGATCACAGTTTTGACGAAAAGGGGTTCGAAAGAGTTCCTCCGCAGGTATTGTTTATGTCTAAAGCCACTAATGCACCAAATGCAACTCTGAAAAGCTTCTCACATGTCCTGTATTCAATCTCGTAACTACGGTAGTGCAGCAGTATTTGAATCGTACCCTTTAGTGTTAGAATTTCCTGTTGCCTTTTAATGTACTACCAGGTGTTTATTTACGCTGGGTTTAGATCGGTGGGCTGTTTTTCCCCCCGCTTATATAATGTTTGGCCATATTTGTGTTTTCCCCCCTCCAAAATCATCTTTTCCATCGTAATTCTTTTAGAAAGGGGGGGGGGATACCCATGTATTTCCGAATTAATGATACCTAACTGGTGGTCAGTGTTTTTTCCATTGTGCCAAGAATTTTTAATAATAATATTTGAATCCCCAGTTAGTATCATGCATTTAACACATATTCCTTTTTTTCCAATTACACTACACACATGGCAAGTGTGTAATTCCAGGGGATGTCCGTAATCCTGGTTCAAATGTCCTGGTCCGTTCTAAATGCAGCTGTAAAACCTGTTGACTAATTAAACTTCAAGCCAAAGATAGCACTCGTTCTGTACAGATCGCTCAGCAGAAGCTCCGTGTTGCAGCACGCGACTACTGCCAACATTCATTTCTTTCTTTTTTTTTTTTTGTAAGCGAGAGTGCAGCTAAGCCGAGGGCGGTATCTGTTCCTGCATCTGAAGGCTGGCGGGTCTTCACTCTCCATATCTGCATGGTCCCGTATAAGCGTCCAACCCCGGCTTTCATTGTCTTCTAAACCCGCTTGGCTTTCTAGTGCTTGAGAATCACTGTGGTTGTGTATAGTGTCTTAAACGAGAGTTTGTGTCTCTGTAGTCTGAACTGTGGCAGCTGTGACCAAGTGGCTGGTTTTATGTGTATGACTTCACAAAAAAAAAAGGAAAGAAACGCAGGGAGCTAAATGCATGAGCTGTTGAAATACTATGCTTGATGTCAAAGCATAAATGTTAATCTGTATAATTAACATGGAAGTGTTTTATTTTTCTAAACCATTTAGGAGTTATAGTTATTCAGCTTATATTCTGGGTTCTGTCTCGATCAATTTAACATGCGAATAAAACTATTATTTAAATGGAGCTGTGGGTCGAGGGCGTGTTCTTACCGAAATGTCTTTAGCGTTAATACAATGGATGTGAATATTTGGAGTTTTGTCTTTGCACCACGATATATTCCAACAATGCCTGGAACATTTCTTATATTCACTATGAATAACATTTGTTAAGATACTAAGTTAACTTCAATATTCAAATGTACACTATATGAACAAAAGTATTGGGACACTTGACTTTTACTGCCATATGCTGTTCTTCCTCTAAAAAAGTTAAAGGCACACAATTTCATAGGAAGATTGATGGATAGATAGATAAATAGATAGGTTCAGATGGATGGATTGATTGATTCTTTTTAATGCAGTGGCAATACATTTGCACTTCACTTGCACTATGAGACCCAAAGCTGACATCATAACAATTCCCCTGTACACAGCCAGCTCAATGAAGTTATGCTTTACATGGATCACCTCACTATACATCCGTATCTGACTTTAATAATAGCCTTATTGATGAATGCAAGCGTTTTCCCCTGCATATAAGGAATTTATTGCATATTCATTCCATCGAGCTCACAAGCAGACTGCTTACTGCTTTAGTAATTAAAATAAGTAACACGCAGCAGTGCCACCCAGTGGGAGCTTTTGGTAACTACATTTATTTCTACAATAAACTGGAAATGAATAAAGTTACCCATGTTTTCCACCAGGTGACATTATTTTTTTTATTACTATTATTATTATTATTATTATTATTATTATTATTAATAATTTATTTATTATAACATTCCATCGACTTGCCCAGGCAATTTGGGTTTACATTACATTCCACAGTTAAATGATGTCCGAATACATTTTCCACAAGCTCATATTGTATCATTAACTAATTATCGATGCTTTTTCTGTTCAAATAAATTTAACAGTGAAATACACCACTTTACATTTCAATAAGTTCTGCACGTTGAACTACAATAAGTGCAGGATGAACAGTTGACCACCAGAGGGCAGTATGTGTCCTTTTTTCCCCCTACGATCTCCTTGAACGACGTTATAGGGAATAATTTGCTGAATGAAAAGGATCAAATGTGTTTAAACTGGCAGAGAAAAAAAAACCGTACACATAAAATATACATTTATTTTTGCAATTACTTTTTTGTGTAGAAACAAACCGGTTGGATATAAAGCTCATTTCCGCGTTTAAAGCTCACTCCGTAATAGCCAATGGAAATCCACTTCAGGTGAGATGACGTATGTTTCCCCGCGCACCATCGGAGCTACAATGAGTCTAACAACCAATCAAAACACGCATATTATTTTTAAAAGATTCTACCCAAAATATGACTCATCACTTTAGTCTGCTAAATAAAACCCACTAAATATTACAGTTAGAAATACAGTTATTATTTATACTTGTATTATATTAAAGATCTACTGAAGATATTATCGTGGCCAATATATATCAAATGTCACACCCACTAACAAACTAACAAATTAAAACACAAAGCAAATAAACAGATTTTAGAATGAAGGGTTGTGCTGTTCAACAACAATGATTTTATTTAGCAGAAGCCGTAGAATTGCCCAAAACTGAAACATAGTTCTAATACACACCCACTGCTGCGACCTATATGTAACCCATCCTTTTTCATTCATTCATTCCTCTTCTACGGCTTTATCTGATCTTCCCTTGGGTCACGGGGAGTCTATGCCTATCTCAGGCGTCTATGGGCATTAAGGCAGGATACACCCTGGATGGAATGCCAACCGATTGCAGGACACACACACACACACACATTCACACACACACAATAGGGACAATTTTCCAAGGTGCCAATCAACCTACAGTGCATGTTTTTGGACCGGGAGGAAACCGGAGAACCCGGAGAAAAAAACCCCTGAGGCACGGAGAGAACATGCAAACTCCACACACACAGACGGGAATCGAACCCGGACTCTGGCGGTGTGAGGCGAACGTGCTAACCACTAAGCCACCGTGCCCCGGTCCCATCCTTTTTGTAATAATAATCTATCTATCTATCTATCTATCTATCTATCTATCTATCTATCTATCTATCTATCTATCTATCTATCTATCTATCTATCTATCCATCCATCCATCCATCCATCCATCCATCCATCCATCCATCCATCCATCCATCTATTTATTTATTTATTCATTCATTCATTCATTGTCCAAGCTGTCTAGTCATGCCCCTATAAGCGGTGTGAGGCGCACGTGCTAACCACTAAGCCATCGTGCCCCGGTCCCATCCTTTTTGTAATAATAATCTATCTATCTATCTATCTATCTATCTATCTATCTATCTATCTATCTATCTATCTATCTATCTATCTATCTATCTATCTATCTATCTATCTATCTATCTATCTATCTATCCATCCATCCATCCATCCATCCATCCATCCATCCATCCATCCATCCATCCATCCATTTATTTATTTATTCATTCATTCATTCATTGTCCAAGCTGTCTAGTCATGCCCCTATAAGCGGTGTGAGGCGCACGTGCTAACCACTAAGCCATCGTGCCCCGGTCCCATCCTTTTTGTAATAATAATCTATCTATCTATCTATCTATCTATCTATCTATCTATCTATCTATCTATCTATCTATCTATCTATCTATCTATCTATCTATCTATCTATCTATCTATCTATCCATCCATCCATCCATCCATCCATTCATCCATCCATCTATCTATCTATTTATTTATTCATTCATTCATTCATTGTCCAAGCTGTCTAGTCATGCCCCTATAAGCATGGGAGCCACCTCAAGTCCTGACCATATATTCTTCTGACACATTAATTAGTCGTGACATATCACTTCCTTCAAAGGTAAGAGAAAGTGCAAGCAGGTGCATTGTGCTGACTGATGCATTAAATATACAATTCTACTTACACATTAATCACTTGCTGTGAATGTACTGATTTTGAATACACGACACAAATATATCATAATAAATCAAAAGATTAAAAACAACGTAAAGACAAAACAACTTATAGACAGATGCATATTATATCTGATGATTTATCATCTACATCTACATGATTATAGATAGTGCCCAACAGAGTCGCACACATGCTGTTCATACTAAATTGGTTATAATTAATGATGACGTGCCAAACATCTGACATGTTTGTACACAATCCAATTTGGACGGATTGATCAATTAAGTATTTGGTTCGTATTAAACATGAATGAGATCATTAGTTTTAATGCGTTGTGTCTGACGAGTTTCTTTAATAGACAGGACAGATGCACTTTCTCATCTTCACATCTGCGAGTCGACTCCTTTCCCTCGATGAAAATAAATGAATGAAAAAGATCCGACTCATTCGCAAACGATGCTCGCAAACGATGCCTACCGTTTTGACTTCAGAGGTCGCGGTTGCTATACGTTTGCTATACGTGCTGCACCAGATTGCGGGCCATCATTAGCTTAGGCGGCTAACCAGCTAACTAGTTAGTTAAACTAGTAACCGTTATTATCTGTTACTTAACAGTTTATTTCAAATAGTGAGTACTAACTAACATAACACCCTGTACTAACGAACTCCTAGCATGCACGGTAAGGTTATATCTCACTACACTTGGTAATTAACAGCAATATATCGATTCATTATTATTATTATTATTATTATTATTATTATTATTATTATTATTATTATTATTGGCCATATGAAGACTATTTTGTAATCAGCTTGTTAGCGAGATTGAGGAGGCTATTCACGAAAAGCATTCAAAAATAGCTACCTAACCACCTAATTGATATATATATATATATATATATATATATATATATATATATATATATATATATATATATATATATAGATATATATATCTATGGTGTGTGTGTGTGTGTATTAGGGCTGTTTTAGGATTTTATAACAATATGACAATTTTTATGAAAAATATAAACAAAATACAAGTACAAAAAAATTATAACTTTTAAAGAAAAACCCATTATTCACTTTATTTACTTAAAAAAATATATATACAAAAATATATATGTACAGATGATGCATCGTTGCAATCTGCAAATGTATTTGTGTAGTAATGACTGTACTTTTGTAAATCAAATATGACGACAGGGGGCGCTCTCTATCATCTCTCTTCACAGACATATATATAACCTGAAGCTGAGTAATTACTTGCCTCAGACAAAATAAACGATATGAATAGAAAGCTTGAAATGTCTTCTTCTAAATAAACCAATTAACATAAACAAATATTCTCTTTGATGTAATCCTGTACATATAGTATAAAATATATTAGTTGTACAGTTTCTCCAGTATCACCCAGTTAACTGTCCATGTGGAAACATAGCAAAAGTTGTGGTTGGTGTCCTGATGATTGACCTTTATTACTAGAATATATTTTGTCTTCATACTGTATGTTGAGGATTGTTTCACTAACAATACTCATACATTTGCATAAGTCATCCATATTTGTCTATTGGCATATGATTTGAGTATTAAAAACAGGAAAAATGATACTTCAGTGCATATTTAGAACATATACAATGTGCGATTAAGTTGCGATTAATCACAAGTTAACTCATGACAATCATGTAACTAATCACTGTTAAATTTTTTATTGGATTGCAGCCCTAATTATTACAATATAAAATTATTTATTCTAAAAATTCTGAAGATTTCCGAAGGATCATGTGACACAGAGGATTTCTATAATGGATGATGAATTATCAGCTTTGCATGACAAAAATACATACCATACAATTTTAAAGTATATTTTAAAGTATATTAAATCAGAAAAACAGGGTAATAGTTCACAATAAGTGCTAAGTAATATTTTGCAATATTACTGTTTTGCCCTCCGTCAAATAAATGCAGGCTTGATGAGTCTTTCAAAACATGAAATATAGTAATGTTTCCGGTCTTCTGACCTGTATGGTACTTTATCTTTATCTTTAGCATATCCAATTTATTTGCTTATTTGCTTAGTTATACTTTAATACCATAGATTAAAAAAATGTACTCAAGATATATCAAAACTTAATTGAATGGCTATTCAAACCCCACTGCTTGAATATTTCTGTTGTGGTCAGAGCCTGGAAGCTCGGGGGATTTCCGAAATGTCCACTCAGTCAGTGTATTTCTGTCTACAATGGTGTAACTGTGCTGCACAATAACATACACACATCACATGTATGTTTAATTTTTTTTTGTGTGTGAATACCTGCTTTTGTTATTTTGTGTCCAGGATTCAAGAAATGTTCTGTGTTAGGTCATGGAGCACTGAATTTGCACTGAAATCTGCATTAAATCTGGTTATTTTAATTGAGATTATTCTGCAAGTTTTTTCTTTTTCAAAATATGGCTTAACCTGCCATTTTGCCAGTTTGTAGGTTATTCCCATTAATTCCAGTGAATTCATCTATTTTCCATGTTAATTTCCATTTATTCCCAGTTCCTGCCTTTTGCAACCCGACATGCAACTGCAGCTGGGATGATACCACCCTCTGCACACTGCACTCATTAGCACTGAGATCACTTGCTGTGTCTCCTTTTCCTCCTCTGTCTTAGTGGAGAGCTCAGACACGGTCATGTGACTCCTCAGGATTTGCAGCAAACATGCTCTCTTACTCCAACCCCTCCTTCTACCCCTCCATTCGCGTGCTCGTGGCCCCTCCCACCTTTCATCTCTTTTCCGAGAGGAAGATGCGTGTTGTTGTACAGCATCCCAGGGCATCACACTCACTAGCGCTGACTGTTGTAGCTGCCTAATGAATGGCTGTTGTTTTTTTTTCCCCCCAGCTAAGCCTTCTAGTTATTCCTTCCTCTGAGCGTCTTACACACGGTCTGCACCAGACCGCCATCATCTCTTGGCTTTACGAGGCTGATTTGATATCTTGTGGACATATTGGAGACGGGCAATCAGAGACGTTGAGCAGAGCTTGGAGCAGGTGGCTGGTGAGGATGCACTAATGGCTGTCAGTGGTGTTGATGTGGTTTTGTGTTTGGGTATTAAACATGTTTATTTAATGTCTGACACAGTGCAATCGGCTCTGTCTGGGGACCAAATGTATTTATGACGATAGTACTGGGCGATATTGACATTGTATCGACACTTGACCTGGGGTAGAACGAGTGCAGGGAGCAAAAAGAGCCGAAAGCATAACATTATTTCGAAAGAGCACCAGACATTAATGAAAACACCCTACAATGTTATCAATGCATGTTTTGTGTGTGTGTGTGTGTGTGTGTGTGTTTCTGTGTAGTGGGGGATAAGCTGCTCTGAAATGGTCATGCTGGATCCTCCATGTGGTCAACATACCGATCCTGTTTTTGCATCCATGTGCTCATTCACACGTTTACTGTGTTCAGAGGAATAATATATTACTATTGCACATATAATGCAATTGTAACCATGGCTAATACACAATATGTGTGTGAAACCATATTTTTTAATGATGAAAAGGTTCATGTTCGGGTGGCGTTCGCTGCTCATTTCATATGCCGTGGCAATAAATATGTCCTCTACAGAACCCCAGAGAGTCACCACCTGTCACCCTTTCTCATTTTTTTCATCTGTTTTTTTCCCCTCTATGTCAGTGATGTTTGCTTGTGTCATGTGGGTTTGGGGAGAATGCAGTGTTTTCTAAACCCCGTCTTGTTCAAGGCATGCTAGCGTTGTTGATGTGGACAGTCTGCACAGTGGAATGTAGCGTGATGCTCAGACTGGGATTCAAATTTTTGACTCAGCTTGTATGGATCCTGTACATGACGAAAACACACCATGATTATTCTTTCGTGTCCATGGTAGCTGTGCTTAGGCATTGAGAACGAGGCACACAACATCTCTATCTCTTTATCTTTGTCTGTACTGTCTCATCTGGATATTTTTTTTATTGGTGAGTAGTCTGTAAATGAGCTTAGTGTTTTAATCACTTATTGGGAACAATTATGACTCTAGGTATAATCAGCTATAGAGGCATTGTTTAACTTAGTGCGTGATATGTGTTTGTAGGAGACTCGGGGCATTTGTTTCCATCTATTTGCATCACTTACATTCAGGCCTCCTTTATTCTTACAACAAAATGAGCTTCAGAAGTATCATAAGTACTTCATACACACACACAGAGTGTATATACACACACACACACACACATATATATGTATATATATATATATATATATATATATATATATATATATGTGATACTAATGGCTATCAAGTCTCCATAGCAATATTACATTGTGAAAGATAATACAGAAGCAGAGCACATAATGTATCATAGTGAAACACAAAACGCTGAACGTTATTAAGGTTCAGTAATTTAATACCTACCCGGAGGGATTCTCCCATCAGCAGAACCCAGGCAAAATAACATGCTCTACATTTGTGAGCTCAGCATATTTGCATTTTGTTCAGCTCAATAACTGAAGAGTCTCCCATTCGAATAACATCACACTCATTGTTTTCCTGAGAAGATAACGTGTAACGTCAGATGATTCTGTATTATCTATGTTTGGTACCCTGTGCTAATTACTGGTTTAAAATCATTAGACCGGTGGGCAAGCTTAAGCCTGATTGTCTCAGGTTTAGGTGGCAGTGAGATTAGGAACAACCAGCATTAGGAGCATTATGTATTAAATATATTTTTTTCCCCCTTTCGGAACCATATTGACTGTTATAGAATTGTGCCTCTGGCTTTTGGCTTTCGTTCTGCCCATTCAACTGTGACAGCATGACGGCACCTTTCATAACAAGTGTAATTAAGAATATATTCAACTTAGCACTTGAGCACAAAACAAGCCCAACTCTTGTGATATCTTTTCAGCAAGCAACGGATGAACCTGGGCACAGAGACATAGATGTTTAAAGGGTTCACTACGCACCGTTACCAAACCGACCCATCAAATTAACTTGCACATGTGCCCAGGGACATGGTCTCTGATGGAAGGACAAAGGAAGAGAATGAGGGGAGTGTGTCAAGGCAGTGGGGGGAGGAAGGAACTGAGACATAAAAAGAGGTAGTGACGAGGGGAGGGGATCTTTGAGGTCATATTACTTTTCCTTAGTGTCCTTTGTTGCACCATGTACCGGAGTTCTGACGGGTGTGTCGGTTTTGTTATCTTTTTATTATACTTTTTTCTTTTTATTCATGTGCAGCATATCTGAATATGTATTTTGCTTAACAACCACAGTACTAAAAATAACATCCAGTGATGGAAGATTGGGTTGTTTGATGCGTAGATGTGCCAAGTCTACAACAGATGAGCTTAAATGGTGGCGTAACACTTCTTGCTTGGTTGGCATTCATACCACTGGGAAAGAGGCGTGCTACCTGCTTGGATCTGAATCCACCTTTAGCATTGCATGCCAGAAGCCTTGCTGGATCACCTATAGTAGACCCCTCACGTTGAACACATTTTTCCATATCAATCAGTAGGATTCAAGGGGCAGTTAGAATGTATCTATGATTGGTGTTTGACTTGCCAGCAACAGCAGTTTGGCATTAGATCCCTGGCATCACCCGCTGTGGCTGGCTATTCATGTGGGAAATGATTTCTGACAGGCTCATTAATATTTGAGGCAATCTGCAACCAAATCACACTTGAATGTATCCTGATCGGTCCTGCTGGTTTTTAATGGTACAGACTAAAAGCTCGCTTGCTCAGCAGAGCAGGCGGAAGACAGCGAACCATTGATTATTCTCTTGCAGAAGAACAACTGTTTGACTGTGCCGTTTGCTTATAAGCACACAAAATCTGCACCCGTGAAAAGTACACTGAGATGGCAGCTCTGGCACTGCTGACTCCATTGTTTAACAAACCGGCACGAGAACGAGCGGCCGCAAACGATTTATTAAATATTTTTGTTTAGATTTGACACGGAAATGTGCACATTTATTATTTACGCTCTCGGTTAATCACAATACAGATACCAAAATAATGCAAAAGTGCTGAAAAGCCACACAGTTCATTGACTGTCCTTATAGGATTGTGCCAGTGTGAGAATGTCAACCTTTATTCGACAGAGAACGACGTGCCACACCCCATAGATGTGGATTTTAATGCTGTCTAATGCATTTACCAGTTTAGACCATCTGTAATATCACTGGATATACTATGTCCATATTAACTGTTGCTTTCAGGCCAGCAGACCTGATTTTGCCATACTGTCAAATTCTGGGAATTCTAAGCACATGGACTTTGCCTCCATTAGCATGTGAATGCCCCTGTTTAGATGTGCTCCACTCCCCATTGGCTGCGTGGCAATCCTGGGTGTGTGTGTGATCTTGACACATACACGGGCATTCGTGTATCTCTCCCCGAGGACTAATTAGTCAGGATTTTAATGTAGAAATCTTTCTCATTGATGGTTCTACACAGCTGTGTCTTTTCTTTTGTTTCTGTATGAGGTAGATAGATTGAAAAATATAAGCTGTCACTCTTTCTAGGTGAATTAATCATTATATAAAATCATTGTCTAAACCATAACAGGGTTTTTTTCTATAATGCTGCACACGTCTTAGGTTCCACAAAAAGATCTGCTATAATCATGAATTAATCATACAGAAGTCAATTTCACCCAACGCCATTTTCACACCAATCTGGTCCTTTTGGTTGTACCTTCGCAATGCCAGTTCCATACAATCATATAACAGCCTGAAATACCCTCAGACTCTAAAGCTCGGCCTGAAATGCTCCACTTAACCAAAGACCTCCACTATAGACATTTCAGTCTAAAAGTACACACAGGTCATCCCTTGTTCTCTTGCTATTAGTTGTGTGCTACTTTATCCTCTTATTTATTCCATAGAGACGTGTGCTTTGCTATCTGGAATTGGAAGTCTCCCACTACTCCTACTCTTTTTCTTACCCTATGTCTTAGAGCATTTCATAGATGGAAATGATTGGCTAGGTTCCAGATGTAGAGATATGTGAGAACACTAGACGGTAATGATTTCTTTCCTGGACAATCTGAAAAGTTCGATCATTTCAACTTCATCTATGAATTAATATCGTTGGGCTGACTTGTTTCTATTTTCTTTTTCTTCTATTATTTTTATGGTCGTTTACCTTAGAAATGCAAGGGTTTTAAAGGATTTATTTGGATCATTAATATAATTTCCCCCTTTCTCCATTTTCCCAAAGGTTATATATGGATGGCTTAGTTTATAAGCATCAAATTATTAGCGGTTGCCATTAATGTGCAGACTAGATTTTTCCCCCCCCTGAAGCTCTTCCTGTCTCTACAAGCTACAGAAATGCTAGAAGTGCCAGAAATCAATACTATGGCATGCATCATGTGGAGAAAAAAAATGTAAAAATCTAAAAGCTTTTTTGATTCCTATTCAGATGTTTAATAGTGGATTTTGTTGTTGCTTTCAAATCAGCCTAGACTCATGATCAGTTTATTATGATGAAATTGCATTGAAAAATCTGACTTTCCTATGGAAGCCCATTTTTTCTAATGACTTTTCTCTCAGAAGTGTGAGATTCAAACTCACAAATGTGAGAGAAAAAGGCACAATTGTGAAATATGGACTTGCATAGCGAGGAAAAACAACAGAGATTTGCATGATATAAACTTGCATGCCACGAAGTAAAACCATACCATGTCAGTATGGTAAGGAACTCCCGTTTTCTGTAATAATCACATCTTGTTTTCTTTAGTGTCGCTATGTATAGCAAATGAGATATAAATTTGCAATTGTGGGAAAAAAAGAATTCTGACTTTATAACTTGCAACTGCAAGTTTATATTGCGCCATTGTGATTTTTTTTTCCCTCCGAATATCGAGTTTAAATCTTGCATTTATTACTTTCCAACTCACTAATTGCAGGATTCTGAGAAAAAAGTCAGAATTGTGACATAAAAAGCAATAAACATTTGTGTTTAATTCACTGGTGGAAACTGGCTTCCATACTTCTCACATACTTTGTAAACATATGCAAAAATACAAGAGACAGAATAGGTTTCTGAGCCTCTAAGCATTTAGCAAGTCTTTCTCTAGAATGTGTGTTTTTTTTTTTTCATTCAGTTCCCTGGGTGTTATGAAAATATTGGCTATGTGATCAAGTACAAGTTCCTTTGAGTCATCAGGCACTGCTTTTTATAGCTGTATTTTTGGCACATTGATTCTGCATGTGCATGTCCAATATTTTGTCTATTCTGGTGTCCCATTAGCAAAAAGGAATCTGAATATGCATTTTTTAAAATAGAATTATTTCTTTATGTCACTTTAGAAATAATAATAATAATAATAATAAAAACTATGTAAGCATTTATGTAAAAATTGTACATGGTCCATTTTCTATTAATACTACTACTACTACTATTACTACTACTACTACTACTACTATTACCTACTACTACTACTACTACTAATAATAATAATTATTATTATAATAAATATGTGTAATAAAGTGTGATAAATGTCACCATTAGATTGACCAGAATGGTGATTTAATAAAAAAAAAGAGAAATAGTTAATTAATTTGTCATTTTGCATATTTGTATACAAGATAATACAGATTGATTTGTGTTCATGCCTGAAGCCTGAATTTCTTCTGCTTCTCTGACAGAGGAACGTTGCTTTCTTGTAGTCTAGAGAAGCTAGGTCAAAGAGCATGCATGAACGAATGTGTTTATATCTTCTTTTGAGAACTCTGCTGGTGAGAACTTCTCGCTTCTTTCCTCATTCACAAATGGAGCGAACTCATTGGTGATGCTCATTCGCTCATTTAGCGTCCACATGACTAGCTCGTCGAAACACGCGTGGGTTATTGTTCTGACTTTGGCGTGGTAATGCCAAGAGCTAACTTTCATCTTCAAGTGCAACTGCATCTGTTTTCTCCGCTGATGATAGCTTGTTCATTCTTCTCGGCCACAGGGTGTATATGTCTGTGTGGGAAGCGTTTTTCAGACTGGATGATGTGAGTCATCACTGAAACAAGTCTCTTGGAGTTATTCATAACTGATTCACAGTCAGTGGATCAAACATTTTCATTTTTGTTGTTGTTTGTATTTAACATATACCCCACACATTCATTATAATACGGAACGGCTGAGTTCTTGAATCTGAATGGTAAGACAGTCTTGATTTCATTTTCGTCGCAGCTCGGTGTATCAGCTGCAACCTCCCGGTTTATGTTAACGTGTTTGTTTTTACAACAATATCATTGTGAACTTCACATCTCAAACCTAATAATACACAGGAAAAAAAGTGTTGAATCACTGAAGCTTTGAGTAATGAGGCGTATTCTTTGCATTTTTTCTGTCAAATAAGTCGCTGGTTCTGCTTTTTCTATCTGCAATGATACATATATGATACTATCAAACAATATCTATTTGGCAGATTGCTTTAATATGAAACACTACTAATAAAACTAATTGTTTTAATCGTGTTCTATTCTTTACTTAATAACCTGTCACATAGGCTTCTACACCCATTTTCAATAGCTGTAAAGCTGTTTCGAATCACAAACAGTTCTCTGTTCTACTCATTATTATCCCCTTTTAATCATTAATATTTACATTTGCATATTTATCATTAGTATTTTTATCTTCCACATTAAAGTATTTTTTCTAGTTTTAAGGAACTCTAACACCAGCATTAGTCGTAATAGTCCTCTGGTGTCAGTAACTGTTCATCATCCGGCGTGTCACAGCAGGCATAGCAAAATATTACATATTCATTATATAATAGCCATCTTGTCTTGTCCATGTTTTGTTCTTTTTCTTTCTTTTATTATACAGACTGCATTACAGTATAAATGGCTCAAATAAATGTATTATCACACTGTATATTACTGTATGAACTGTATAGTGTGCACAGTGAAGCCAGTTATGCTGACGAAAGCAAAGGAACAACCGTTTTTTTGCTATTGTAGCAGAGTCCTTGCTTTTCATTTAGACAGTAGGAGGGAAGCTGAAGCGATGGATGGACGGATTATAGATGGGGTGGGGGAGGTCTTCTTTAGTGCTCAGACTCAGCAGAGGCAGAAAATGGATCTGTTTGGAGGCACCTGCCCTCCTTAGAGATCCCCCTCCACACAAAGACCCTCACAGTGGCTCAGGGCTTTTGTTGTGCTTTGGCTTCATGAAGCCATTGTTTAGGCCACGTGGCGTGGGTGTTTTATTTCTTTTGTTCCGCTTTTTTAAATATTGACAGTAATTTTTAGAAGACTTTTTAGGAGAATGGAATTACATATTTAGAAGACATGAAAGTGACCAGTAATATATTTATTATGCATTTTCTGTAAATAGACTATACAGTAATGATTTGTTTGCTTTGTGTTGATATTCACTACAAGAATTAAAGCATTTTTTTTTTACTTTGAAAAGAGATTTTTAAGTAAAACCAAAGCCACTCTATGTTTATTTCATTCTCACTCATTAACTTGCTTATGCGCTGAGATCATTAAGCATCATTTGCGACTGCTTTCTCTTGCTAGGCATTACTTTCTGTGGATAATATTGACGTCACCTTTCAAATTTGCTCTGTATTATTGATCAGTGATAGTGACCACAGCATTTAAAAGATCTGTTTAATTAAATAGATTGCAGGGTGTTCAGCACTTTAACTGGATTGAACATGAAGACAGTCCTTACAGCAAACTCAGCTGTAAGTGATACAGATAGGGTATGTGCATGTGTGTGTGTGTGTGTGTGTGTGTGTGTGTGTGTGTGTGTGTGTGTATTTGTGTGTGTGCTAGATGATTTTGCTCCTCAAAATTATGAGGAGGTCAATTATGATGCATTTTCAATGATGAGCGGCAGGGGGTCTAATCATCACAGACAACACATGCCGCCTAATCAGATTAGATGAATGCCCCACTACTGGTAACTCATTTCATCCTCAGTATACAAACTATTTACATTGATAGTTTTGTGATTAAAATGTGTGATTAGAAAAACAGGATGTGGACATTTGAGGCTGTGCTTAAAAAGCAAGATGAGCTTGTTTTTAGCGGATGACAAAAGAAGCTAACGAAGACTGCATGGTTTAGTGCCTGAAGCTTTTTCAAGTATTTTAGAGCTTTCATGCTGAATGATCTGGCATGACAAGTGAGCGTACAGTACAATAAGTGAGCGTACAATTACAGTAACTTGTTAAGACTTGTTTATATTCTTTCCATCCATCACTGTATTTTGTTTGTTTGTTCACATACAGTGTTAAACAAAATAAACCAAAAATATTACTCTCGCTTTGATACCCGTTTGGGAAATAGGAGGGAATGTTGCCTCAGTCAACAACAGAGCTCAGTGACATCTACGGCTGTCATGGTGAAATTATTTGCTCCCACCTTCACAGTTTGTGAGGCTCTTATATTATTTTATTATTACTGCATGAGTCATGAAGAGAATTTATCACCTGTGTTCATTGGGTGGCAGAGTACAGTAAATGCACTGCCTTGAATTTTCACCTATACTCTCACTATTCTTTTTTCATGAAGGAATTCATCTCGCTCTCTCTCTCTCTTTACACTGAGGATTCGTCCCATATGAAATACTGGCATGTACTGTACTCACATATTCAGATTTCAGCTTAGTTTCATTTGGCATTAGTAGTATACTTGTTGTATTTTCAATATATTTGCTTTATGTCTCACTTTTTTTGTCTGAGTAGGAAACAGCTTGATTGCAGTGGGTGTAAATGTGCAACCTTACCAAGATTTATTACTGCAGCCCCCCGACAGGAAATGGGCTTTGTACACTGCAACATATAGTGTATAAACACTGCATCTACCAAGTGCACAGAGAATTAGAAATACTTCAAGTCAGATTGCAGTACTTTTCTCCTTGTGCAACTCATTGCAGCCAACTTACATAAATATTCACATCAATTCGTTAAGACGGCTTGGAATATTAGTTCTCCCCTTACTGTGTAAATGAGCTGCCATGTCATCTGTCCGTCACATTGACGCAAGTCAACCATTAGTGTCTTGTGAGATGCATGCAGAAATCTCTCCTCAAATTGTTGTACAGCATGTAGGGAAAGATGATTTGTCATATGTTAGATCATTTGTTGTTGTATGATTGTATGATTATTAGTTGGATATCTAATAGAATGTTGATTTTCCTGCTACACAAAATCACATATTTCATTGTTGTAGTGCAATTAAACTAACAGTGACCAATGATGCAAAGTCATGAATTCTTGTAGGATAAAAATGCAGTTCCTCATTTTCCCGAATACTAAAGTTCTCCTTCAAACAATTTCAAAATGATCTTTTTTTGTATTCGGTAATTATAAATGAAGGTCAGTATCGGAAATTTCACTTCAGAGTCATATTGTAGTGCATCATCAACTTCTTCTCCCCCTGAATACACAGACTGCATGTTAGTGTCTGTAAAGCTAGCTGTAAAGGAGGGTCTCTTGGCTTTACAGTCAGCTTGGTTTGGGTAGCAAATTGAAAGTGTAGTAAAACGGCACCTCCTCTAGATGGCGTTTTAGGCAGTTGCGCATATTCTCCTATATCACTGAGGACTGACCCTCATTAGCTCTGCCCTACTTTTGATGAATCGTTTTTTAACATTTCTACTATGCACAGCAACTTAGAGTGGTTTAAAAAAACTACTCTAAATAAGGATTAATGAAGTGGATTTTTAAAATTTTAAATATATTTTGGAAGCAGGATTGTCTGGGTAATGAGCACTCACAATTGCAAAATTGCCAAACATTAATCTTCAAGATATGGTCCCTCTTGTGTGGGTTGTAGTAACATCTCCAGCGTTACCTGCCTCTTATGAGAAGTCAAATATCTACAAACAGCTGCTCATTTATTACGTACATCCTATGTCCTTCGTTTCCTTTCTTTTCGAGCAAAAGAAACTTTCTGTGGGGGCTGACTTGATTTTGATGGCCTTCGCTGCTTCCTTTAAACAGGCGCTGACGTGCTGTCACTAGGAGACCTATTTGTCTGCTCAGTTACCACACGTTTAGCACAGCGCCTGTGTTTCTCGGTATTTCATCTCTCGGGCTCTTAGCGAGTCCTAAGTACTGTTGATTTAACACTGTCGTATCCAGAGGCCATGAGAAAGGTTTCCAGAGCTCATGTCTTTAGAAACCATTATAGAAAATGGGTTGCTAGCAATAAATACAGACACTTCCATCATTGTGACAGTTCCAGCGCAAAACTTGTGTCTTTCTGGTGTAGGTCAACAGTCGACCTGCTCCAAGTTCTTTTTAAAAGCTGGTGAATTATGGAGCGGTGCTTTCTTTCTGCTAGTACACCAGTTAACCCTTTTCCAGCCTTGAACATTTGTATCATGTGACTGTTTTTTTGTTGTTGTTGATGTTGTTGCTGCTGCTTTTTTTCCACATCACTATATAATACCTTAACAGTTCAATCTCCAGAGAATAGTTAAAAAAAAAAGTTGAAAGGAAGTTGAAATGAAATACTTGGTCCATTATTAATTGGTCCATTAATAATATTATTGACACTCATCCATGGTCCACTGTGCGCATGAGCGGAAATGAGGGTGGGGAGGCACAAGGGGATATAAAAATTATCTTTTTTCCCTCCATTTAACGGTTAGAGAGCTAATCTGGAAACATTTTTTGCATTCCATTAATGCAAAAGACTGTATCTTAGTTAATTCCTTTATTCTTTTATAACAGATTTTGAGCTGCATTTGGGTGGGATGTTGATTTACTGTTGCTGTGCTTGATAGAGTGGACCAGAAATGCCCCATAAAACGACAACTGCAAGAAAAACCTTATTTTTTCTGCAAAGAATAAAAACTGCATTCATGGACACAAAATAAGTCCAGGTTCACCAGTGATCTTGACCTGAAGGTACATACCTGAGTAACTGATTTCTCATGTTAATTCTGATTTCTACATGTTTACACTACCAGTCAAAAGTTTCTTTCTCCACACCTTCCCTTTTAATGGTTTTCTTTACTTTCATAACGATTTACATTGTAGAGTCTCACTGAAGGCATCGAAATTATGATTGCACGCGTATGGGATTTTGTAATAAACAAAAAAGTGAAATCAGTGTGTAAAACAGCCACTACTGTTTTGCACACTCTTGGAATCCTCTCGATGAGCTTCATGAGTTTGTTACCTGAAATGGTTTTCCAACTGTCTTGAAGCACTTGTTGACCCTTCATTCTGCTCTCCATCTCATCCCAAACTATCTCGATTGGGCTTAGGTCAGGTGACTGTGGAGACGCAGCACTCTTGTTTACTGTTTACTAGCGTTCATGCCTTCAGTGAGACTCAATGTACATCGTGATGAAAATCATTAAATGGGAAGGTTTGTCCAAACATTTGACTGGTAGAATTTTGATTTAGCAGACTGCAAGATTCTGTAAGTGTGAGTGATGTTATACAATGTTTACTAGCCCAAGCCAGTGCATTCTTAGTGCCGGTACCAAGGGCGGATAACAGGCGAGGGTTGCGTTAGGAAGGGCATGCGGCATAAATCATGTGCCAGTCATGTGCCAAACCAAATATGTGGAGCACAAAAAAGATGATCTGCTGTGGCGACCCCTAACAAAAGCAGCCAAGAGAGGATGAAGACAAGCCAATCATAGGTGGCTGTGAGGTCATGCATTTGGAAGAGGGCAGAGCACCCTGTGTAGTACATTGCTCTGTGACACAGCATGATGGCTTGTGATTGGCCCGGCTTCACATTTTTAAATAAGCGCGTCAGCTTTCATTGATGTGAGCATGAAGTGGCAGGTGACCAAATTGGGAAGGTATGCTGCCAATGTTCATTTGTGAAAATTAATATTGGAAGGCATTTGATTTGGTATCTTGGATATATGTAACTTATAAGCAGAGAGGATTCTTGCTTTTCTAACTTTTGTCTGAGATCTGCACAGCTGTAGTCCTGCTCTATCATGTGACACACAAATGGCTTATTATTTCCTGTTACTGTGCTACCTATCAGGCTGCATTGCTCCCTTCAGATAAGAGGGTGAAGTGAATAGTATTTGGCTGTAAATATAAATGAGTTTGAGTTCTTAGAATCATAAATGGGTTACTAGATATTTTCAATGTATTATGGTTGGTTGAAACTGTAGCATTATCTACTGTACACTTCTAATTTGTGTTATGCATGCTGACTTTCACCTTATAGAATCTTGCACCTTTATTTCTCTTTCGGGGTCACAACAGCGGTTGTGATCTGCATATTTGGTTTGGCACATGTTGTACGCTGGATGCCCTTCCTAACTTAACCCTTGTGGCTGGGTTTTTGGCAGACGTCTTTAAACAGAGCCAATTGCATCTGAACAGTTCGGGATTATGGGCCTCACTCAAGAGCCCACTAGTGGCCGCTTGATGGTGTTGGTCTCCGACCCTGCAACCATCTGGTAGCCCAATGCCTCAACCACAGAGCTACCACCTACCGTCAACAGAAATATGTGTGTGTGTGTGTGTGTGTGTGTGTGTGTATGAATTGTGTGTATGTGAAACTCATATTAAGTAATAATACATTATTACTGATTACATAATACATTAGTCTTTGTTTATTTTAATTGTAATGATTTTGGCTCACATTTAGCAAAAAATCACAAGTCGCTATCTCTTGAATATGGTGACATATTAATCAACTCAAAAACACCTGCAAAGGTTAACTCGTGAGTTAGTACTCAGTAATCGCATATTTTTCTGTTTTCTATCTACAATAAATGAATACTTTTTAATACTATAACTAATGGTGACAGATGTTATAAATATTCAAAATCTCTCTTATTTAATATTTATTTCACTCTGGAAATGATTCTTTTAGTTTAGTGATTAATTTCTTGTTAATGAATGAATTTATTTCTATGTAATTTTTTAGTGGTTGTTTTATTGTTAAATATGGTATGTGGCTCCTGTAAGAATTTTGTTCCGGTTTTGGTTGCTTTCCATATATGCTGGTTATACGCTTAGATCACATATGGTAATATACGGTACTATAGTGAGTAGCTCGTACCTGTTGTGAATCCGCAGCTAGTAGGTGTAATTCGGGGAAATTTAGGACGCTTGAGTGGATGGACGTTGCTGGGTGTTTTTTTGTTAATAAAAACGCCTCTTTTACTTTCCATCCTATCATTACAAAAGGTCAATGCTGAAATGATCTGGGAAGGCCATGGGCAGAATCTCTTTATTCATTTGGGTTTTCTATTTGCCATGATGAAAAGTGCAGAGAGAAGACTTTGTTGTCCAGGTCTCGTTCATTCGCCAACACAACACAGAATACAGGAGCAGATCGCTTACATAGTAATGCACACTTAGTTACTCACGTGTGGTGCCGTTACTTTAATAGCCCTAATATATTATATATTATTAATATCCTGTATCTTACCTTTAAACGTCAATGTTTGTGTTGCTCATGAGGCGCATCTACAAAGAGTGGCCTTTTAGTGACCATGGCAGGACTTACAGAGCCAATCAAATAGAGCCTGACTTCTGTGACAAAAATCCTTCTTCCTTTTCCTCCATTTTTGCCTAGCTGGAATCCTTCACTTCATGTTTCCTTAAGTGCTAGCAGCCGTGTGGGAGGCGAGCACTCCTCTACAGTCGAGTGCGGGTTAGCATCTCGGTGTTGGCTTTGAGGCACCCACTTTACACAAGGTGAAAAATCTCTGCCTCCCACTCTCACTGTTTGTTATAGAAAAAAGTATACAGAAGGTTGTGACATAACCGCAGTCTTATTACAAAACGCAGTGATTACTTTGTGAATGCTATGCTATTGGAACGGACAGCAACATTTTTTGGCCTATGAACTAATTTGCAGTTTCGTCTGTAACAGTATTACTACGGCTGAAAGCAGTGTAAAGTATTCAGCCATACCACAGAGGTCACTAACCTTTATCTGATTAATAAAGAACACTCAGAACTGTTGAAAAGAGTTAAAAAGTTAAATAGTTATAGCTAAAGCTAAATAGTTGATCAAGATTTTTTAAGATTTTATGTTTACTGTGGTAACAGTTTAAAAATATAGATTTATGAGTGGAGTTTGTTTTTTGGTAACTCCCTGCCTAACCAAGTAACAGTTTGATGTGTGTGTATATACAATATTGTGTAACTCCTAGACAAACAGAGTGCATTCTGCTGTGCAGATAATGTGGCTTTGTCTAATCAGCAGATTAAGTGTAATCCAGTGCTCAGCTTCAGTAGCTTCCCAGACATTCACCCGCTGCTTTACCCCTAAATACCCTCCTTCCCTGAGTGACCCTGTTAGCACCAAGGCTATCAACACTGTCCACGGTTGTTATTTAAACAACCAGAAAGGAATCTGACTTCTTCTTAAGCTAAACACAACATATGGGACAGTCCTAAATCCTATAAGGCTGCCAGTAGTTGCCATGCCAAGCCTCTGTTTGAGCCCTTAGGAATAATGACATACATTTTGCACTTGTGGTGATTTTTTTAGTAGTCACACAGCCATTATTACTCTTCAGTTGCTTGCTGGACGACAGCTTGGTATATTGAATTGCCGGGGGTCATGTTTGCAGGAGCCGATGGGAACTGATTCGTTTTTTTCTGTGCTGCTCGTGTTCAAGTGTAGTACCGTGAGTTCTCATATTTCTGGACGTGTTCTGGTTCATAATCTCTGGACAGTTTATCTGGCCATTTTAGTCATCTGTAAGTCTTTGTGGAGCAGTGTGGCGTGAGATGACATTACACACTGTCTGTCTCACTGACTGTCTCTCACCCTGTCTGTCTTTTTCTCTCTGTCTGTTATAAACATGGCCTTTTCCCCTCTAGCTCAGTCTGTTTCTCTCTTCTTGATCTCCCTCTATCTCTCCATCTATCTCTTTCTCCCTCAGTCTGTCAATCTCTGAATTTCTGTCTAGCTCTTTTCCTTTTTATCTCTATCTGTCTCTCACAGTCTGTCCGTATCTCTTTCTGTCTCCCTTAATCTCCCTTGTGTCTGTCTCTTATCTTTTTGATCTTTCTTGCTCTCAGTGTCTGTCCCTCTTTCATTCTCTGTCCTGTCTGTCTGTCTATCTTTTTTAAAGTATATGTCTCATTTGTCCTATCTGTCTCTCACTTTTTCCCCCTAAGTATTATATTCTGTCATTTTCTCGATGTCTCCACAAACTCTGTCAGACTTTTTTGTTTTGCTTTTTTTAGTTGTACAGTCTGATCCAGTCAGGTTTGTACCGGTTATCACCGCGTGGGATGGCTATTTTTAATTGTATTTTTTTTAGTGTTTTTTAGTGCAGCATTTGTTGTTTTCAACTGTTTTCCCTCGCCACTTATCTGCCAGCACTACTTTCTGTCTGTCTTTCTGTCTGTAACTCTCCTTTTCCCTGCGGCGTTTATCTCTGTAGCCTTGCCTTATATCAACACTGCAGACCCGAACGCCTGCTGGCTAAAGAAAGACATCTTTGTGTTCTCATTTAAGGGTCTGCTCCCCCAGAGGCAGGTAGCAGAGAGTAAGGAAGGGCAGAGGAAATAGACAAATAAGCATGTATGCTTTCCGCAGATACGGAAGGAATTGCACTAGTTCTTACACATCTGTGTTTTATAAGTGTTTTAACCCATAATAAATACTTTCAAGAAAAGTGCAGCTGGGCAGCTTAATGTATATTGTAGTAATAATGTATCAGCAGCATTAAACAAGCATTCATTTGAGATGAACAATATAACCTGGTCTCATGTGAAATTTGCATGAAATTAAGCAAAATAATCAGGCAAAATTCAAATATTTTTCGGGAGGAAGAGCTGCACGTGTATGGCTGCATTGTGGATGTGTATTGCTTCCCACAGTGGGCCAAAGTTGGTACTAGGTGGCCTGACAACACTTAACCTTTGACTCCTGAAAGCCTAGACTTCTAAACAAACGCAGAAGCCTGCCCCCGGGTGGTTCAGTCTGTGGATGTGTGATAATAAGCTAATAAAGTCCCACAGAGGCTTTTCAGTGTTCACCGGTAATTACATGCATGCCTCAGGTATAAATCTGTCTATTTTGACAAACAGCGTATATATATATATATATATATATATATATATATATATATATATATATATATATAAATCCTGTTAAATATTTGCTCTCTGTATATGTTAGATGAGTAACCCGAGTGTTTGTTTTCATCTCGATATAAACACATTTTTCATCATCCATCAGCATCACGTGACCAGGCTGATCTTGTAAAAATATTCCATTCTAATATTTTAGCCTCTCGCTTGCATAGAAAACAACCTGTGTTATCACACATTCATGTTTTGGCAAGCAAAGAGAGAGAAAACAGAAAATACTGGTTTGTGATCTGTGCTTTGATTGTCACTTATTGTGCCATGACAAACACAACATTCCCATGGACTTAAGCAACACTTGTTTCCATCCACCTGTGTTCATCTCTCTCTCTCTCTCTCTCTCTCTCTCTCTCTCTGTGTGTGTGTTAGTCAGCTTTGGTAGTTTCTGTCTGCTTATTTTGGATGAACTTGAGGTTGGAATAATAAAAAGCACCACAGCCCTGCTTGTAATTTCCCGTGCATTTTAAAAAAGGAAACTCATTTCACGGGTCATATTTTTACTTGCAGTCTTTGCGGCTACATGTTTCCCATTCATCAGATTTCCTCATTTTGCTCTCAATCCAGACTGAAACAAGTCTGTCTGTCCCCACTCTCCGCGCTTGTGAGGGATCTGGATACTCGAAGGAGGAAAAATAGCGGGAAAGCGAGGGAAAAGGGGGGATTGATTGTTTGAGGGCCATTGCTGGTTTCATATTTCTCCTTCTCTCTGCTTTCAATTCTTCTGCTTTCTTACCGATTCTCCCTCTTCCTCTCCCTCTCTCTCTCTCTCTCTCTCTCTCTCTCTCTCGCTCATTCCTGCTCTCTCCTTCCCTCCACTCCCACCTCCTTTAGTCGAGCCGCACCATATTCTCATACAGGAAGAGAGGAAGACAGACAAGAAACTCCATCGTGAGGAAAAGGAGCACGGTGAAGGACTTAGGAAAGGTAGGAGCTCTTTCTTAAGCTTTTTGTAGGCCAAGTACTGCTACTTGTGTTGCTCTTATTCATTCCGTTTCTTCTAGTTCTCTAAATGTGCATTTTGTGAGCGCTCGTCACTGGGATTTGTTTCCATTCCATCAGTAAAAATGCTATGGTGTATGAATGTTTTTGAAACACATGGTCTTAGTTCGCTTCACTGTAATTAGAATGAAACACTATGCCAATTCTGCTTTTTGCTCCAAATTTGCTCCTACTCTTGCCTGTAAATCACCTGGATCAGGTAGTCAGGAGCTTTAGGGATACACACACTGACTGCATAACTCAGGTATGTCGGGGGCAGGAGCAGAACAAAAACCACACACACTGCCTTGGGGTGCCTCGAAGCCTTGATTGGCTAGAGCAAATGATATCACCTGTGAAGTGTCTTCTTAAACAGAAGCTCTGAAAAATCCAGAAAGTGTGATATCTGCTGAAGGTATCTCTGAAGTTGGTTCTGGACAGTTGAATCATCATGTAGTCTAATCACAGAACTTATCACAGGCAGGCAGATCATTTATTTGAGTCATACAACCGCAAGCAGGGCAGCCAGGTGTACAGACTTTAATGATGAGGCTCTGATGCCGAGAACAAACATTCATAGCGAGTTTGCCAAAAATCAGCAGTGCTAAATCATTCCCCGCAGTCTGATTTTAAACCTCTAATTAGCATAAACCAGTAGGTTTGTTTCCTGCAATTAAACACATGCACAATCTTCATTTTTATGGATCTCAAAATCGTGATGGCATGTCACAATTGGAGCTGCTTGTGTTTGTTATATTCAGTTTTCTAGGATGCTAATTGGTGGTGGGCAGATGAATATTAGAAATGGAAGGAAGAAGAAAGTGGGAGAGGTAAAGCAAATGACAGACCTCTACTTCATTACTTGGAAAAAAAAAAAAAAGAATGCTGTTGGCTGGAACATGAAGGTAAATGCTTGTGGGCTGTAATGTGCAATAGGCATGATGTCCATAGGCACCTTCTCATGTTCTGAAGTAAAGAAAACCTCCACATTTATAATAAATGAGCTCTAAAGAAGCACACACAGGGTGTGTATTTATTATATATTAGATGGGTGGTCATCATATGTTAGGATCCAAACATCTAAGTGCACTACCAAGTGAACCGCTTTTTATTAAAGACTTGAGGCACTGATGTTTTGGCCTTCTCTGTTAATAAATGCTGGCCAGTTGCTTTCACTGCTTACCTTGGGGAAAGATCAGGATAAAATTCCCTGCAATCCAGCTGGTAATTTTGTTGCTATTACAGAAAGACAAATCATCGCTTGGGCATCACGTTTTGCCCAAGGGAACATTAATCATTTCCTTCCCGGTGACTCATTTTTATCACTCGGATATTTGCACCAGGTTTCCAAGTGCACCTTTGAGGACTGGATCCAAGATTTCCAGATTATAAGCCTATAGTTGTTACAGTAAATCTGCGATTTTTTTATTTGTTGTTGTTATGACCAGGCAGGGGAGAAAATTGTGAACAATTAAACACTTTCCCGGTCACTTTCCAGGCTCCAGATTGCTAACTGTTACACTATTTTAGCACCCATGGATATTTAAACAAAGGTAGCTATTAACAAGATAGCTATATTGGCTTTCGAAATGTTGTCACCTCATTGTTTGCCACCATGTGACGGACTGTCCCGGCACTCTGGATGACGGTGATAAGGACATGATCGTTTAAGCAAAATTACCTTCTAGGATCAAATATCAAGGCTAGGAGGAAATGGACACACGTGGGGAGAACAAGCAAAGCCGTAATGTAATTTCTCCATTCTACATTATGTCATTACAAGAACATTATGTGACTCATTCAGCATTAGTACGCATTAGGAAGATCACACACTGACATCAGGTCATCAGGGCAACTCATTCTAAAGGTGTTCGGTGGAATAAAAGTCAGAGCAATGTGCAAGCAGCTTCTTTCAGACCAACCAAACCATGTCTTCATAGAGATTTTCGTCATGATGTCATGCTGGAACATGTTTTGGGTTTCTTGCCGTTTCAGGTAGAAGGTAGAAAAGATTGGTTGTATTGTTGGTTTTAGTTTTTGTAGAAGTTTTATATCCATTGTACATTTGAAATGAATTAACGTTAACCGCTAACCCAGATCAGGCTGAAAATGGACAAACACGGGTGGCATAAATGGCTCTGGGGCTGGTGAGCTGGCAGCTGAATGGTGAGACTTGGCACTGCCAGCAGGTTGGCTGAGGTAAACACAGAGCTTGGTGATGATGGGTGCTTTCAGGGAGAAGAATACCTTGCTTGTCCTCTGAGCTCTGAGGGGCTTTTTGCTGTGCGTCTTTGTGTATCTTTGTTGGTGCTAGACTGCTGTCACTGGGACACTCCTCCCCAGAAAAGCCCTTGCCTGCAAGAAGTAATTTATACACACATTCAGTGGATGCTTGTGTGGCTTCTCCGAACTGCCAGGCTCTCTGTTTTTAAGAGGCTCTGCCTCAGGCATTATCTGTATGGCACTGAAGCAGCACCTTGTCCACATGACCTTTTTAAGTATCCTATTACTGAAAATTAGAGATCCCTAATTAATGCAGCAGTCCAAATAGGGGACTTGTAAATGATGTACATCAAAAGGCATCTGAAGTGTACTTAACCAATATCAAATTTAAACAGATTGTCTCACCTTACAACATACTATTTCAGTATACATGGTTATTTTCAATATATAGGTAATAATATAAGCACTTTCTGTCTTTACCCCGTATTGATGGCAAAACGCCAAAATGGGACCATCAGCGATTGCTTCCAAGCTGTAATATATTAGATATTAACATGGCAGTTTGTTGATAATTTGCTGTTTTGGGTAGCATTTCCAAGGTGCAAACTTGTTTATTTACAGCCGGTCAATTTGCAAGTCAGTATGTAAAAGCAGTGAAACGGTGCCACTGCCAGTTTTGCAACTTTGTTGTGTAGTTTGCTTATAGCCTTAAAGCAAAACGGGTCTTCTCTTTGTGCAGGAATTTGGGTATCATTTTGGTTTGGATTTATTTAAAAAATAGCTTATGTATGCTAAGGTTTTTTGGGCTTCCATAGACTACCATATTCAAGTACTATAGTAAAATGTTACGGCCAATAATAATCAGTCATAATGAGCAGAAGAAGAAGAACACTGTCCCAGTGCAGCAGGGTATCTATGCATCGTCTGAATATTTTCGGGCATCAGTTTGTAGCTTGTGCCTTCTTTTGATATTGCACATGTGGTTTCTGTTATTCAAAATTGTGACTGAACACTTTATCACTGAGTATTTTGTAATGTAGGAATCAAGTTAAAGTGGGCTTACAGAAGCGGTCTTAAAAGAAGACATAATTATGTATATCGTGATCATTGCTACCTGAAACCCTAACAGTCTGGAGTAACGATCAGCATGTCAGTGCCGTAATGGCAGATGTCAATAGAAGGAGCCACGTATTTACTGACCATAGCTAATTTGAAAACACCCAGACCAAATTATAGGCTTCAGCCTCCTCATTTGTTCCTGTTCCATCACCCCCTCACTTCTTTCTGATGGGGAAACAATGGATGTGTGTATACACCCACAGACAAA
Organism: Kryptopterus vitreolus; assembly: GCA_030449085.1. NCBI lineage: Eukaryota > Metazoa > Chordata > Actinopteri > Siluriformes > Siluridae > Kryptopterus > Kryptopterus vitreolus. The sequence goes on along the minus strand of JACRUU010000013.1, from coordinate 8,378,299 downwards.
CACACACACACACACACACATACATGCACACTGGATTCTTTTGTCATACATCTAAAGATAATAAGAATAAGAGATAGGCCATTGCAAAAAGAAAAATCAGGTACTAATGATAAAGAATGGTTAAATTTGGCAGAATGAATAATTCATTGGAGCGTGTTGGCTCGTAGGTTGTACAGCTTTAGAGTGTTCCGTTCAGTAGATTTGAAGGGATGTTAATGTGTGATGTATAATCAGCTTGACAAAATGAATGAAAGTGACTGTGGCAGGCCACAAAATGCAGGTTTGTTCTTTACAAGCTAAATCCACGATCAGAGTCAGAGGAAGCTGAAGCTGCTGGAGACCATTTTCCATCCTAGTTGCGTAGTAACAAAGCAAGTTTCAGTTTCTATGAGTGACATGTGAAGCATGCAACTGTCATTCAACATCAGAGAGAGGCTTTGTGAGCTTTTATAATTTAATTGGTGAATTTCAATCATATTGAAAAAAGAGTCCCACACCCCTAATTTATCAGACATAAACATAAATTACACTAAAGTCACCTTTCAGAACATGAGGGAGAAAGCCTAAAGACTGAGGCTGAATTACGAAAGGATCCTGTCTTGTGTTCCATACATCTCCACACTAAGGAATTCTGACTGTAAGTGAAGAGTTATATATAATATATATATTATAACAGTAACAGATTACAGATTCAGGTGAAACACATTTGGGTGCTTAATTAATCAGTTAATCAAATTAGACATCCTTAGGAAAGCAGCACTGATTAAGAGAGAGAGAGAGAGAGAGAGAGAGAGAGAGAGAGAGAGAGAGAGAGAGGAAATGAACTAAATCACTGTAGTACCAAGAGGATAGGAGCTATCCGAGGACATCAGGAAGAAGGCGGTCAGTCTGGGGAAGGTTATAAGGCCATCTCCAAGTGATGTTGGGCATTCAACATGATCACAATTCTGCCTACAAGTGGAGGCCCATCAGAACTATCATCAAGAAGCACCACAAAAGAATAAATGAGGTAACTCACATCTGGGCTAAATGTATATTTGTCTACAATCAGATGAACATTGAATAGACATTACATTTATGAGAAGGCTATGAGAACTTTGCCGGAAAGCATTTAGAGAGGCCATTTGGGAGTCCAATCCTTGTACAGATGAGTCCAAAATAGATTTATTGGGTTATAATCAAAGCCGCCATGTTTGGAGAAAAGCCAACATGGAATGCCAGGAAAAGGACCTTTCCCGACAGTGAAGCATGGTGGTGGAAATGTAAAGGTCTGGGGCTGCTTTTCACCATATTAATTTGGGAAACTGTAATGCTCAGACTTATTGGTACATTCTTGAAGAGAATATCCTGCCATCAGAGCTGAAGCTGGGCCGAAAAACAACAAGACAATGACTAAACATTTAAGCAAATCCACCAAGGAATGGCTTAAAAGAGAGAAGTTGGACATGTGGTCATGGTGAGTCCAGATCTCAATCCAATTGTGACTAAACCTGAAGTGTGCGGTACATACCAGATGTCCTTCCAACATTTCTCAACTAGCTGAATTATGCAAGGAGGAATGGGCAAAAACCTCCAAAGACAGATGTGCACGACTGTTCAGTGGTTACAGGAAGACATTTGGTTGAAGTAATGGCTGCAAAAGGAGGTGCCACAAGCTACTAAATTAAAGGCTTGTCATACTTCCTCACATACAATTCAATCTTTCATATGCTAGTAAGGACGGTAGCTAGTTGCAAAATCCCCTCGAAACAAACATGTGCAATATCTATTTAACATGTAATTTATGAAAATCAGGTGTTCACAGCTCAAAGGGTTCACAATGTTTCAAGCAGTTTTCAGCCATATAGAAGGCAGTAGTAAATTCTGTTTGCCGATAAAAGAGGAACATAAATATCAACACAGTTACCGTCGTGTCACAGTCAGGATTATTTTCAGATTGTAAAGAGAAACTGTGTCAGCTTTTACACTTCATAAATTCTAGAAAGTTCCATATGAGTCCTTAGGGGAAATATATCTGTAAAGATGATGCTAACTCAAAGTTGGTCGTTGCATCAAAATAATTTGTCTCAGTATATATTTGTACAACAATGCAATAACAGTAAACACTTCTTTTTTAGTCTTATCTGAGTACTTTTGTGGTTTAACCACACAACAGGATTTGTTTAAGGGAAGTTCATCCTAGATGCATGGGGCCAACTTGTACGTACTGAGTGACGGATGACCGACTTGTCCAAGCATGTTAAACCTATCTCTGTGTTACTAGCTTAAGGCACGAGCAGGAGGATAACTCCAGCGAAATGCCTGGCTGATGATGCAGCCCAAAGATAGAATCGTACCTTTGTCTCGATGCACCGGATGCCAGGCAGGTGTTGACACACTGTTTAAAACAGACACACACACATAGACACAGACACACACACACACACACATGCTTTGAAGCACAGATGTGAACACGTACATGCACACACACAGACACGGTGTGGAAAGCAACACATCACAACATCCGAGCGCTTGCAAATCATAAAGCACAAACCTTCAGGGCAAAGCATTGTTTTAGGTTTACTGACCAATAAATGCAACGTGTGATAAAAGGCACATCTGCTTTTTTTTGTTCTTGTTATTATATTGTTGCTTAATTTTTGTTAATGACAGGTTCCGTAAACAAATGAAAAAAAAAAAAAAAAAGAAAGTACGTGGTTCATGTGATAACGTGTCTGTCAATATTATTAATAAAGTGCTTCAACTCCTGGTAAATGGCCACAGGGTGTCAATGTTATCCTCTTGTAGAAAAACAGCTTTGTGGAGTTCTGAAATGCAGATAGCACCCAGTTTTGTTTGAAGATGAAGTAGTAAATCATTATATGCTGCATTTCACATCAGTATTAAATATCTGTTATCTAATATTTTGTGTTAGAAGGATTTAAAACCTTATACATTATCCTATCCTATGCACTGTGTGTTGAAGTGGACTGGAAGACTGTATGGAAAAACAGAGACAAAAATTACTGAGGATTTTGTGAATTTTTCAGACAGCAATGTCAAAATCCTGTTTCTCCTTGGACTTTTGTGTTGTTAAGAGAACAGATGGAAAGAAAATGAAGGGCTTTCATGGTTTTTTTGGCGGTCCCCATGTACTGCTCCTTCGTTATCATCCTTGAAGTATGGCCTCTCTAGAGACTCCAGAATTAGCACTCATGCTGTTCAGAAGATAAAGGGGATTAGCGACACTTGCGGCACCGGTTTCGTCCAGCTAATAGCCATGCCACGCGTCCTCCACATTCTTTCCATTCTTAAAGCGTGCTGCTACTCGCTCCACCTTTATTCTCCCTTCAGGGGATGGTCACCATTGTCACCTCTCATTTACTATTTCATTCATCACCTTATTATCAATCTTGCCCATTCCTTTTCCCCTTGTTTACTACACGTGATCAGTACAGTACACACTGAAATGAACGCCCTCCTCGGGTTTTAGCATGAAACTATCAAATCGTGTAATAATAAGATCCAGGTTGTATATTAATAAGATCCAACTGTTGAGCCTGGGGCAGTCTGAGAATGCTTACACATTTATTGCGTGCTAAACTCATTAAAATGTTCAAACAGGACTTTACCTGGCTTTCCTGCCTGTTTGGGTAGACAGAATCAGGCAATAATGGTGAGCAAGCAACATCTTTACTTTAAGGGCACAGCTGGTGCTTCAAATCGTCTCGGTTTACAGATTAGCGGTAAATTACAAGTTAATGGGCCATGGTGAAAACAAAGACCATTGGGCTGGAATGTTTTAATTGGCCAAGGAGCATTGGAAAGAGCACTGTAGGGAGTTGCGAGGAGTTCAGGCTCATTCTTTGGGCTGCTGTGTGGCCAGACTATGATATATAACCAGTTTCCCGCAATTTGACAGGAGCAGCCCGAGTGTGAGGCAGGAATTATCTTGTGGGAGACACTTTGTGTTTTCTGTGGAGTGTTTTGTGTGCGTTCAAGTGGAGGGTCTGTGTTTGTGCTAGAGGGTAGGATATCTGTGTTGACATTCCAGTCATACCAGTGACCCTGAGAAATAGTGGGTGATATCAGAGGAGGTGAAAGTTTAAAGGCACTGCCCAGAGAGGTGATGATTCCAGAGTGAATATGATTGAGTATAGCTGCAGAAGAATCAATATACCAATTACAACAATATGTATTTCCGGGTAAAGTGACCTGACTGTAAATAATGATAACACGCCTAAGATATAATCTCATGAATGCCCTAAGCATTAATGGTTGTGCTCTGAAAAGCAAATCGAAATGATTTCATCTTTGTCATTTTGCAGCAGTATGTGGTCCAGATGAAAGGCCATCATCGGGTTATCTTTCATGTGCTCCCCAGGCTGGATAACAGAACTGAGTTTGAATGCTTAACATTTCTTAGATGTAACTACTGAACTCCACTTCTTTCTTGTAGCACAAATATGGTGCATGAAATAGCTGGAATGTTTTCTTCATTCACTAGGTCTATGAACACTTTAAACAACTTCTCATACACCTTAAAGGACAATGATTAAACTGGTTAAAGCCGACAAGCATTGTGAGTAGAAACGAATCTCAGAATGCACACCTTCTGGTCCATGGCCTACAACAGAAGATCAGAAAATCCTATCAGATACTAGTCCTGTTAGTCAAGGACTAAAATCGAAGGCTAGACTGAACATAGATTTATTGAAGTATATAGATGGAGATCTCCCTAGAGGTCTAGTAGCTAGGAATTGGTGCTCTCATTGCCACTGCCCAGGTTCGATACACAGTCAGCAAAGCCCTTTGAGGGGTGCAGCTCAGTGGTTTAAGGCGCTGGGCTACTGATCGGAAGGTCGGGGTTCGAGCCCGGGGAATCGCCAAGCTTCCCCTCTTTGGTTCTTGAGCAAGGCCCTTAACCCTCTGTGATCCAGGAGTGCCATATCATGGCTGACCAAGCACTCTAACCTCAGCTTCCAAACAAGCTGCTATATGTGAAGAAAGAATTTCACTCTTTTGTAATGTATATGTGACAAATAAAGGCTATTCTGATATGTTTTTCCTGTCCTGCAGAGGATTCGCCAAATATAATTTGCCACTTGTTACTAGTTCTATTCACGGCCCGGGAACAATTCTAGACACATGTGGACTTGCTCAAAATCTTTGAACAAATGTTGCATTACTCGACTCCTCAGGAAATTTCTATCAGGATATAAGAAAAATGAAGTGAACTTATTCTGCACTCGTACTGCTGCAGCAGAAGAGATATGTCCAATTAGTCAGTGAACTCTGTGTTCAAGTTCATTCTTCAGAAAAGCTGGCTTCAGGGAGGTTCCAGTATGTTTTGACTTCATCCCTTGCTCTTAAGTTAGAATACTTCACTAAGGCTTTATACAGAAATGTGAATTGCATAAGTTTAACCCATGGAGAAAGAAAAAAAAACACTTCCCTTAATGCCAAACTGAATAGAAGGCTTTATCAAAGCAAAGTAGTCCAACACTGGTCTTAATGCTGAGCACATGCTGGTTTAGGGCCAGGATAAATAGTGGGACAATCCCAATGAGTAGATTTGCTTTGGCGTTGAGGTCCGGAGGCATTCGCCTTGTGACTCTTGACTGATGTAGTTTGACTGTACAGCAGGAGCTGAGGAGCAAGGGCAGGTTGGATAGAAACGTTGGTGTTGTGTCGGTGGTTATTTAATGGTTTACCAAGAATCAAGGCAGCTGCAAGCGCACTAACTCGTACTACGTGTGTGGCTCAACCAGAAACAATCACATGTGGTGTAGACTAGTTAGTGACAGCAAATTCAGGATCTAGACGTTCCCCCTGTTTATGGGTTTCCTCCAAGGGGCTCTAGTTTCCTCATACTGTCCAAATAAATACATGTTGATGAACTAAGATAAATTTCCCTCAATATATGAAAGTGTATGTGATGGTGTATGTGATGGTGCATGTGCATGATAATCCGCAACGGACTGCCATATATTCCATGCTGAAGGTTTGGGAATTCAGTGTTCCTGGGATCAACTTTTGGGTCAGTGCAAACCTAACCAGGAAAGTGTACTCAATTATATATAATGTATATAATGTGTATATATATACTTATTAATGTGATAGTGTGTTCAAAACAGGCACTTATACAGGTAGGAATCTAAGTAGTAGGTTTTTTTCCCTCAGAAATATCATGTGTGTAAGGTTGGTACCAGAAGTGTGAAAGGTTCTTAATGTGAACATGTATAAGGCTTTTCCTGCAGTTATTCATTCATTAATCCTTGGTACTGCCTGGTTGGTGCTTTCAAACTATTAGTTTGTTTCTAAAGGTGCAAACAGTAATAATACCTGAGTGAATGAGAGAGAAACAAACAGTAACCCTCTCCGCCCTGGATAAAGCGACCTCCACTGTAGATTTCTATCTGAACACGGACATTGTTAGTGATATCTGGAGCATTACATAGTTGCAGATAGTGGCACTGATCTATTTGATACCCCGTTCTTTATCACAGTCCTGGTTCTGGATTTCTGGCATAGGGAACACTTGGATATATAGATTTTGCTCAGAGTGGGAATATTTCCCTCGTTCCAAACAAGAAATCTAATCCATCTGGCCTTGGGTAAATCGTGCGTTGTGATGTTATGCAACTTTGTGCGGTTCATTAGCCTTGAATCTCTCTGTATTTACTTCTACACCGCATTTGATACTGACCGAGGCTGGGTTGAAATCTTTTTTGTATGAATAATAGGAGGCTGCTGAAGGAGTTAAGCATCAGAAGCCCAGCCCTATAGGAGTTAATGATTAGAGTAGAGAGTCGGGGTGGAGGAAAGCAAGAAGGCTGGGGCCATGCTTAGGGTGTGTATGTGTGTGTAAGGGTGTGCATATATATGTGTGTGTGTGTGTTTGTAAAGAAGACAGCAGGATCAGACGTAGTGCTTAAATGCAGCTGCCTGTTCCACTGGGAATGTAATCCATATGCGTGCACAAGTTTAGCTGCAGGAGAAAGGAGACGTATCACCCGCGAAGAAGCAATTGCTTTTGCTTTTCTTGTTTAAATTCCACTCATACCCGCCCCTGGATCCTGGCTTTGCTTTCTGCAGCCAGGAAGTGAGAGACGGGAAGAAAAAAGGCAAAAGCCCGCAGAAGTTGGCGTCGTACGAGTTGAAAAAAGTATGATGATGGAAGGAGGGGAGACGGTGGACGAGGGTGCAGCGTGGTAGGTCTTGTTTTTCTCATGTAAACACTTGCTCTCGCTTCAGTAGTAGCGAGTTATAGGCTATCACATCTGGCTGGGAGCTGAGAGGGGACTATGTGTAGTGTGTGTGTGTGTTTGTGTGTGTGTGTGTGTGTGTGTGTGTGTGTGTGTGTGTGTGAGGGATATAAACAGATGGCTTGTGTATAGCAAATAGTAAAGATTTATGTGTGTTTTGCAGGCTTCATGATGTTAATGAATAACTAGTTTGCTCTGTGACTCTGCTCCAATTCTGTGGCTCCTGTTTTAATGTCTGGACCCCAATCAAATGACATTCGTATCGGTAACAGCTAGGAGCGATTGGAGAACGAAAGCAAAGGTCTCAAGCGAAATGATTGCTATCAGAGTTATCGTGGCAACCTACTGTGTGTCGTTTGCCTTAAATGTGCAGTAGGTGGATGATCTGGACTCCCTTGACCTGGCGGAACCACATATGCAAGAAATCCGAGTCCAGAAAAAGACCTGACAGCAATGCCAGCGCTTCAAAAACAGACACACTTATGCCATCTTTTAACCTTCAGCGCATAAGCATGCAGTAGGACTCGTTTCTTTGTTTGAGTTGTGTGCAGAAGGTGATCTTCAGGTTACAGATATAATAGTGACACCTCCTGGCTCATCAAGTGCTGCTTGGAGTATCGCATTTAATAATAGTCCCCCTGAAAACGTTAACCCTCAACAACATGTATGTGCTGCACAATGAGTCGCTAAAAGTTAATAAGGGTTTTATAAAGCTCAGACTTCTATACAGTAGCTGTTCTTATTGTTTCAAAATCTGGGAGGTTCACAGAACTTAATGACTGGCCGCAACATCCGGATTGCCACACTTCACTCAGACACACCTGTCTGTCTGCCAGAATGTCCTGTTTGCCCTTTCATGAAGTCATCAGGAAGCTGACAGGATTTTTATTTATTATGGTTGTTCAGGTAGATGGGTCATGTGACACGCTAACTCGAGACAGGCATGGCATGTTTGTTGGGATTTGTTTTTAACAAACGCTTAATGAACGCCTGCGTGCGAAGGAGAAGTCCTAAGGTGAAGGCAGATGTCGAAATTTAGGTTGATTTGTAGGAACACGGTGCTGTAGTGTTGGCAAAAGACTCCCTGGTGCTGCAAGCTGGCAAAACGCCACACAGTCTGTCTTGTGATAGTGTCATAGCGCAGTTTGACTATTAGCGCTCATAGGAAAGATGTAATGTTCTGTGGAATGCTTTTTAGACGCCCAACTCGGCGTGTGTGTGCATAAGTGTGCATGTGTGTACGTGCTAAAGTAAGCTTTTGTATCAGTGTAACTTTTTTGAAACAACGTCTTCAGTGGATGTTGAAGTTTTTCTCAAGTAATGTTAAAGGACTTGCATAGCCTTTATCTTGTTGATGGAATCTTTTAAATCTTTTATTCCACATCATGGAAATCTCTTGTTTTGTCATTTGCCATTTGCTCCTCTGCTGAGGGAGTTTTCTTCGGTGGCAGTAAACTTACTAGTCACGAGTGTAAAGAAAATCTGCTATGCCAGCGCATATGTAAATCTGACGGGAAGTATTAGTGTAGTGTAGCCTATGAAAACATTTACACAGAGCTTTATATGAAACAGAGCCCGGTGTGAATGAACAGGAGGTGAAACATTTCCTTATTAAGTCTGAAATGATATATAAATCTGATATTTCACTTCTGCACATTTATATAATCTCTCTGCTGCCGATTTGCTTGGCCGATCATTACATTTGAAGCTCCACTCACTATAATAAAAAAAAAGAAAAAGAAAAGGGCTAATTTCCTGATTACCCTCCGAGCATACTGTAGGCACTCACATAGCCTCGTTATGTCTGAGTCACTGTTCCCTCATCAAAAGAGCACTTAAAAGTGCATTAACGCTTTAATGTGTAGCATCTGCGGATGGTACAATCCAACTTCAGGGATCCGATCCAACTCCTACCCGATGACATTTGTTTTCATGTTTAGCCCAGCCAAGCTAATTGAATATTACAGTGCTGGAGTCAGTGTTTGCTTAAACCAGATGCCCTACTAACTGTAAAGCAGTGAAGGATTGGGGTTTGTCTGGGAACAGTAGACATCTTGTAGATTGTTCTTTTTTCCAGCAGGATTTTTCTAATCAAATTAGAAATGAGGCTTCTTGGAATCAGTGCTGTATTTTTAGACTGGGAAGCTAAACAGGAAGTAATTGGTGTGAAACAAAATGACTGGAGACCTCTTTTGCTCTCGCAAATTATATCTTGTATATAAAAATAGATGTTTTATTTTAATTATTCAGATTAGATTCATAGTCTTGTTAATCTTTTGCATGGCCTTCTACAAACCATGTTTTTTTTCGGTTACTTGTTTGTAATCATCGGTCATAGGATTTATCATTGGTAACAGGCTGCACAATTTTATTACTGTGTGAAGTGACACCCTCTGAGATGAATAAAGTGATCTGTCCATCCGTCGGTCTGTGTTATCGAAATAATTTTTGTGTTTGCCCGTTGTGCAGTTTAGATCTTTGATTAGATTTTATATTATTTCATAAAGTGAAATAATATTTTAATAAATATTAAATAATAAAAATAAAAGAAATAAATCTAACAATGAATAAACAAATAATACATACAAAATATAATAATATTATTTATATTAATATTATTTTATTTATACATTATTTTATATTATGTTAAAAAATAATTCTTTAGGTAAGACCACACATACTAATAAGCGGTTTGACCAGTTTGACCAACAACTTTGGTGAAACATAATACGGTTTGTGTGTATATATATATATATATATATATATATATATATATATATATATATATATATATCTATATATATATATATATATATATATATATATATATTGCAGTCCAATGCAGGTGTGAAAGAGGAGTAGAAATGTAGAGATTAGTTTGCATAAAACGAGATTGCCAGAAGGAAGAGACTGTACCAACCACAAAGTATAAACTATGCTGCTCAAGTGCACTTGAACTTAACAGTAGCCTTGAACAAAAACAAGGCACTTGTATTGATGTTTTCAGTCTGGCGCATCAGCAGATGGCTTGTGTAACAGTTTGCCGCTCACTAATCCGATTCGTTCTTTATCTAACGTCCGGGATAGATCAGTGAACATCTTTGATTGAATAAATCATGTGTTTAATGCACTTTCCGTGTAGGATGTCTATTTTCATCCTTCTGTTATTCATCAGATTAAAGGCTCTAGTGGCGATTTATTAGAGGAACGAATGGGGGAATTTTTCCAGTCTCTTCAGATGCACACACTGCTGCTTTGACATGTCTTGTTTTTTCAGTCTAATTGAAGAAACCCGATTCCAAATCTAATCTCTGTATTTGGCTGAACGTTCATTCCAAAGAACCCCCCCACAATGCCCCCGATCCTCCAGTCTGGCTAATACCCATCACTTCTTCAGCTTTTGTTAACGCCCTTGCATGCCTGACAGGAGCCTTCACCTTTTCACTGCTGTAGATTAGCCACACCATTACCCTTTGTTACTCTAGATTTCACCTCCTGCTGGACAGTCTTGATAAAGGCAGAGTAGTAACAGGATCGCAAAACAAACACAATACTCGTTGTTTTTCCTGACTGC
>JACRUU010000013.1:8234978-8362478 GCA_030449085.1 Kryptopterus vitreolus | reverse complement strand
ATACGACTTCAAGCTGTCTACAAGGCCTCTCGCTCTTAATCTCCCTCTCTCTATCTCTCTCTCTCATTCCTTCCCTCTCTATTGTTTTCTGGTGTGTAATGCTGCAGTACATTCCCTCATTATAAGCAATCAAAAGTAATGAACTAAGGAACACAGGGAATGAAATGGGGAAAAAAATATTTTTATCTTTATCCAAAACAGAACAGTGGGTTTCTACAAATGTATTGTTTTGTAATAAAGAGGCATTTTGATTCATTAAGTGAGTAAATGACCAAATGGCTCGCCTGATCTCGTTATTCAAGCGTAAAAACACAGAGTGTACTTCAGGCATCCGTACACTAGATGGCACTTTACATCTAAAGCTCATTTAAATGTGCACTTGTACACGTAAAGCCAGAATACAGGGAGTAAGGACACCATTTTTCTTGTTTTTTTTTATTCAGTGAGTTAAAAACCTATGGTGTCTATCATGCATGTATACAAATGGCATTTTGGCCAATGTCAGAATTTATAAACAATAGTGAAACTTTTTAAACAAACAAAGTCATCTTCTACCGCTATATCCAATCTTCCCTCGGGTCACGGGGAGCCTGTGCCAGGAATGCCAACCTATCGCAGGACACACACACACATTCATACACTAGGGACAATTTTTCCAAGATGCCCCTGAGACACGGGGAGAACATGCAAACTCCACATACACATGGCCGAGACGGGAATCGAACCCGGACCCTGGCGGTGTAAGGCGAACATGCTAACCAATAAGCCACTGTGCCCCTACAAACAAAGTCAAACTTACTGTTATTGCATAATAATGCTTGGGAGATTTATTTATATAAAGTTGAATAGGCAGGTCGTTCCGGGTGGATTTTCCTTTAAAGGCTGCGATCTGACACTGAGCAGCACTGTGGTAATGAGGGTATTATATTGGCATTTAGCAGTTGGGAGATGTATACTAGAAACAAACTTTCTGGATAACCACACACACCCACTCACACACATGCTGTGATATCCTCAAATATGAGCTTACTCTCTTTCATATCTGCCTTTGGCTATAACTGAGTATTGTAGCACACAAATGCAACATTGCATCACAAATACACGATCGTTCCTGCGCTGATCTTACCATCTTCCTAATCGGCCATGATTCTGCAGAATTGCCTATAGTAATCGTCTGTAACATAGAACAGCGTGTTCAACATGACTGCGTTCTTTTAGAAAGTTTTCCCACTAATTCAAGGGAAAGTCAAAAAGATGCTTTTCGTTAGTCCAATACAAAACAGCATCTCTGGTTTGTACGAATGTGTGCAAATCAACGAAATCCTCTGCAGAGAGGCCTGGTAGAACATTGTTGCATGCACAACTTCAAGTACTTATCCGATTCACTGGATTTGCAAGATAAAACTAAACATGTCAGTTTCGCTTAACAATTACAGTATGCGCAGTTGACAATGCGGCGATGTGATTGGCTGTAATTCAGTCAGTGTAGGAGCTGTACTATAGCTAACATCATGCATTTTGATCTTTATCGCTATTTGCTAAATAAGGACATTTAGATATATGTACAGACCAAAGCAACTGGCAAGACCGAAGAAATTGAAAGATCTATCAGATAATTTTTTCTTATATTTCTTCTTATTTTTGTTTTCTGTCCTTTCCATGTTTAATGCCTTCTCATTTGTACCAGGAACTATGTTATTTCTTCTTTTTCGGCTTGAAGCCAATGAGTCAGTTCACGCTGTGTAGGGTTTTAGTAGCACGTGTGGAGTCCCTGTGCAGTAAAGCCATAGCTGTGCTAGGGTCATCAGTGGTTTACCGTGCCGCACTGGTGCCTAATTATCCATCCCCCATCCCTCCCTCCACTCGTTCACTGCGCCCTCCAGCTGCCTTGCCGTTGTGGATGTGGTTGCTGTGAAGTGGTGACTGTGAGGTTTGTGTGTGTGCGTGTGTGTGTGCGTGTGTTCTCTCGTGTGTGTGTGTGTGTGTGTGTGTGCATGTGTGTATGTTGTGTGTTAGGGTGGTGTGTGTGTGTGTGTGTGTGTGGGGGGGGGGAGAGAGAGAATGCGCCATCTTGATAAAGCAGGAATTGGACACACACACACACACACCTATATATGTATAATTCTTTTGGCTGTTAAAGATTAATTTTGAGGTGATCAGACATAATAATAATAATAATAATAATAATAATAATAATTTCTCTCTTGATAGGAATCCACAATAAAAACCTCTTGACTTGAGTTTGTCTACGTGTCAATAGAGTTAGTTATCTCTCCTGACCTCTGTAATGACCCAAAAGGTTTGTTTGCATGTCCTTTTTAAAAAAAAAAAAATTCTATTAAACATTTCCCTGGGTCTGTTGACAAAAATCAAGCACAAGATCTTCCTTTGCCAGAAATGATGATCAGGGTTCATCATGTGCCACGCCCTCCCCCCGTCTCTTTATTTTTACTGAAGGAATTGTTGGAGAAGATTCAGTAGCAGTGGCTTGTGAATATGGAGTACAATAAGAGTGGGCAGAGTGCCAGACAAACTCCTGACAGATGTAGTGAACATGAACGCTTGGGGAAACAATCTTTTTTATAAATAGAGCTTTTTTTTTTTCTTTTGCCAAGTCAGAGCAAAATGTGACATGCCAATTTCTAGACTGGGACTGATTGACAGGAACACGTCACTGTTTAATACCGATTTGTCTGATAATGTCATCAGGAGCAAACATGCCTTTGCATGCAGATTTTTTTTTATAGGTCATTTTTTTTATAGCTAACTTGCCGGGACAAAACCCTTGTGTGACTCTGCGGCATCCATCCTGTTAGTTTGAAAAAGCAGAAAAACAAAATGCAAAAAATAAATAAAATTGCTTTTGACGGAGTTCATAGGACACTTATTGTCTGCGCTATTGCTGGATGATGTACAGTATGAGTGAAAATGCTGTCTCAGAGAGATTATTAATAGAATTCATTGTGAAACCCTTTGAGCACTGATAACAAACAGACCTCCCGCCCTGCATGGTCTTCCTCAGTCTTTTAGGTCATGCATTTCTTGGAGTATTATAATATCATAATCACACTTTAGGGTTGAATTTATGAATGCAAAATTGCTGCCAGTCAAAACACTTTATCTTTGTGGTACTTTTCTTAGCAAAGAAAGAGTGCATGTTTCTACACTTCACAAGCACATGATTTATATGTTCATGCATTATAGTATATACATTTTTTTTCCATTTTCATGCATTTCTTGCATTGCATTTTCATTTTGCTCCTGTCAACTGCTTACACAGGAAGAGCTTTTTCTTAGAAGGTATACCTGCATGATTGCATGCCATACATTCAAAAGTATCGCGTGCTCATTCCATAGATCAGATGGAATTCTTCTACGTGAAAAAGAAATACCTGTGGTTTTGAGCCCCGCCCCCTAAACTAGAAGTGTTTTGCTTGAATGGTTGTAGTTTCACACATTTTCCACATGAACTGGATTTGTTTTTGCACATAGAGAACTTGAGATTTGACTGATTTGTGTAAGTTTCTTATCTGATGATTTTTTTATTTGTTTTTTTTTTTTCAAATGTTAAGTCGCACATTATTTGCCCGCTTTGTTCATGAAAATTTATTTCATATTTATTATTTATAAATAAATATGTCTAATGTCTAGATGGCAGAATTTCTGCTACAAGATATAAACATGTTAATGAAATTACTACTCGACAATTATCGGGAAGCATATTTGCACTATCAAACACGATTGATCAAAGTTTCGTCCAAAACCGCAGCCAATGCGAAGGCGCTGAAATTTCACTAGAAAAATAGTTCATGGTATGAGTCATTATTAATGTTATCTTGCCCCAAAATCTATGGTCAAGAACCAATCCTGCTAAAGGTTTAGTAACTGGTTTATATGTACAAGTGAAGTCTATTTGTGCAGTCTAATAAAAAGTGTTAGCCTGTGTAATTTAATAGAAAATAGAAATAGAAATGTTCCAAATAGACAATTTTGGAGAAAAGAATTCAAGGCATCACTGCTATGGTCATATTATTATAGCTTTACATCTCATCAGGAGTTGTCATTCTGGGTGCTGATTAAGAAAAATATTGATTTTTAAGTGCACATAAATCAAATGGTCTTATATGTCTCATGCAGATGTAACATCTTGTGATATAATGTAATATTTGCTCTATGAAGATGATGATGATAGTGTACACCAATCTTATTAGTGTGAACTAACCTGTTGTCTGGGTGAAATCAGGAAGAAGGCGGGTCCTAAGTTGCTAACTCCTCCCCCCTGTTTTTAGTTGCCACTCCCACTCTGTGGCACGTTTTTGCTGTCATGGCTCTCCCATGGGTTCGCTGGTCATCATTAATGAATGTCCACATGTTTACCCTCTGATGTTAGGCCCCAGATGGGTCATTCAGTGACAAACGAGTTCATTCGACTGGTTGGAGGGGGATGAACCGAATGAAGATGTGAGAGGAGGAGAGAGAGAGAAAAAAAAAAGAAAGACAGTCGTAGGGGCCAAACAAGCTGAGCGGTGCAGTTCTGTGAAAGCAAGAGAGCACATGGGAGAAATATAGAGAGGGAGTAAAGGACAGGAGAGGCAAAGAGTGCAGGGTAGGGAGAGAAAGGAAGTGCAAATAGAAAGAGAGGGAGAGAATGAGAGAACGATAGAGGCTATATTCTCAAGGAGAGAAAGGAGGACAGCAATTATTCTATCTAGTACCCAACAGACGCTCCTGGCATCAGCTTCACTCTCTCTTTCCCTCTCTCTCTCTCTCTCTCTCTCTCTCTACCTCCCCCCTTCTCTCTTCTCTCTCTCTCTCTCTCTCTCTCTCTGCCCCTCTCTCTTGCTGTCTGTTTCTTTGGCCATCTGGTGCTCACGGTGATGGTTATATAATTGATCCGGGGAAATATGCTGAAGTTCCGAGCGGATCGGCGAGTCAGGTAGGTGAGGTGGGTGACACCGCAGGGACGCTTTGGTGGAGCACGGCAGCGAGCGCGAAAGAGAGAGAGTGGGAGAGAGGAAGAGAGGGATGGGGGAAGTTTACAGTGAGCAAGCTAGAGAGAGGCAGGCAGCTGCAGAGGCAGCATGACTGGAAACTCAGTGCTGGAGGTCAGGCAGGACTGCAATGCAGTGCTGGAGGGAGACATCCATGGCTCAGAGGAGATCCATACAGGCTTTTGTACCTCAGCATTGTGTGAGTGTTGGTGGGTAGATGTGTGTGTGTCTGTGTGCGTGTGTGTGTGTGTGTGTGTGTGTGTGTGTTTGATGTCAGTGCTAACCATGTGCTCAAAAAAAAATAATACAAGTGTTTGTGCAATAGATCACGAGCAGACTAACATGTTATTTATATAGTGTCCTATATGTGCGGGATGTAGTGCAATGGTTCTGTTTCTATATAGGTTTCTGGGTTATGCATGATAAAGCATGCTCAGTCGCAGGATCTAAAGAGATCTCACACACACACACACACATGCACACACACACAGTTCTTCGCTGATGTTCTAGATTGTCCATCTGCCTTTAGATTGACTGGATTCCTGACCATTTTCTGTTTTATATTGTGTATATGTGTATATTTGTGTGTGTGAGAGAGAGAGAGAGAGAGAGAGAGCATGTGAATCAGCAGACTGCCCTGACAGCTTGTACTTGTGAATGCCATTCTTAAAGCATCATTTTTTCGTAGGAAGTGAGACCTTTGTAGTCTGCCAGAGATCTTTAGTTTACTTCCATAGCTTTGATTGCTTTGTGGTCATCTAGACCCCTTTCGCGGCTCCTCCTCTGTCACGGTGAAATACAGAGTTTCGAACACCGAACTTCTCCCCCTCTTAATAATTTAGTTTTGGCACGACAGCTGCGGAGTGCTGTGTATTGAGAGCTTTTATTGTTATTGCTTATGCGTTATTGTTACGTCCAGTTCAGTAGAAATGAGCAGTGTGGCCATACATGGTGTATTGTGATATCAGTATCTGGCATATGACTTTTTAACAGATTCAAACAAACAAGATAATGATCGGTTAGCTTTTATCCTTATTCGGAAGTTACTTTGAATAATCTGGATAAAACCACGGAAATAAAACAATAACATTATGCTTAGTCTTTATGCTCTTTACAATGCAGCAGGTATAATGGTGTTTTTTTTACTGTATCAGAGTGCCTCTCCAGCAGACCCAGGAAAGATGATCTACTCACTCCTACTCCACCAGTGGAAGTGAATCTTGTGAAGCAGCTGCATTCTGTACAAGTTTAAAGCGCTTGACGTCGGGGCACAAGTCCCTGGAGCACAGCCTATCTGAGTTCTCTAAAGTGGGACGAGATATAGCGTTCAGTCATAAGTGCCTGAAAGTGAGTGACTGTCAAGTTAAATTCAGAACCGGAGTACACTACGTTATTCAGATGGTTACCAGGACTTTCGTTTAGCTTCAGATGTTTTTGTAAGACTGTTTATCCCACTGGATAGTGATGGCCATAGTCAAACACCCGGCCCACTTCCTCCAAAACACTCGCGCGTGCAAACATCTACATGGGTGTGTATTGATCGAGTGTAACTTGGTACTGCTAAGTGTTGCATTATTAAGCGAGTTGAGTGAGTGTGCATTGGTATTTTCACAACATTGTTTCGACTATTCTGGAAAAGCGTCATGGAGCTTGCAAAACATTTATACTGCAATTCGTCTGCTTTCTGTGTTCCAGTCAGAATGAGCCGAACGGGCCAACTGGGCTCCCAGTGATCCATACTCGTCTGGAGGAGAACGGACAGATCCAGAAAGAGTTGCTGTAAGTGTGCTGTCATTTCTGTTTAATTTTTACTTTCTCAAAAGCAGGTTTGCACACACACACACACACACACACACACACACACACACACACACACACACACACACACACACACACATATATATATGAGACGTGTTTTCATTCTAAGACCATAATGTCTATTATATGAGATGTATTTGGTAGAATGAGAAACCCATCATTTGGGAATGACGTGTGTTGGTGTTTTTTCTTTTTTTATAAATAATAAGACATATAAAATGCCACTGTGGTATAAATAAAAACATCTATATTGAAACAGGTGACCCAGTTTTCAGTGTGTTTTCCTGGTGGCATCTGAAATTTGGGACTTTTGTGTGTGCTTGTCTGTTCTATTTCATTGAACGTCATACTGACTTATACACGAATAACCAAATGTTTATGAGACTCGAGCTATTTTTATTTCAATTCTACCGCGCATACTTGAAGCTATGTAAAATTTTCCTTGAGTCCATCTGCACTCTAATAAATTTTTTAAGTTTCGAGCTATCCGCTCACACGGAGACGTCGCCTACACCCTCCTCTCTGCATTTTCGCGGATCGATGCAGCGCTTCAATAGCACATTAATAACGTTTAATACCACAAAAGCAGAAGTCTTCTCAGGGTGCATTTAGATATCTACACATTGGAATGCGTCTTATATCCGAGTTCAAAACAAAGTAAGAAGCCTAGCTCGCTCTTTAGGCACAATAATGTGATGTACATTATGTACGTGCACATTTAGGTCAGATCGGAGCTTTCGAAATGAAAATGTGCCCTTCGTTTTCCGTTACCTCTGACTTACTTGAGGCTTCAGTGAATACCTTGTGACTCCAGGTCTCTGTTAGACCTATTGGTTAAGAGCTGCTCCTATTTAATCAAGCTCATATTTCAGTCTCAGTTGGTTGTTCGCATAAAAACACTTGTTATAAACTTGTCTGTCTTGCAAGACAGTAGATCAATTGCTTTTAGAAACGGCTTGGAAAATCCAGAGCAGGGATCGATATAATTAAACGACGAATACAGGATAGCGTCTGCAATTTGCCTCCTTCTTCCCGCTGTCCTTTGGACTCTCTGCTAAAAATCACATTCTTTCTTAACCATCGGCTCTTCTTAAACTACAGCCTCTGGGGTGCGGCCTTGCGCTTTTGCCAGTGGAGGATAAAAATATCATGGCTCCATGTGTGCATGGCTGCCTCTTTCCCATAGTCCTCCTGCAACTTTCGGATTTGTTGGGCGTCCTCTTTCGCACTCCACTCGTTTTGGTTGGAGAACGTTCTCTCCATGATGGCTCACCGTTTGTACCCGTGTGTGCGCAGGTGCTCAGATTTGGACATGAACGGAAAGACGGGTAACAGAGGGCCAACAAACAACGCCGTTGAGACAAACAGCAATGCAAACAACCTCAGCATGGCATCCCATTCAAGCTCGGAGGCCCAGAATCACACACAGGTCAGTATATAGTCCAATACACTGCAATAAACTAATTAATGGATAAATGAAGGTGAAGTTGAAACTCTGCAAACTCTCAAATAGTCAAATATTGAATGATTTATTCATTTTTGTACAGTTAGAAATGAGGACATGACATTAGCTATTAGTAACTGTAGGCTTAGATATAAATACTTTGCTTAATCTAAATAAAAAATGTATAAAAATAACCCCAAACTCTAGTAGGCGTACAGCCATTTCGCTACTACGACACAACAGGGCTAGACTAGACTTGTGTAGAAGCTATATACTGAACAGGGTCAAGTTAAAGAGATTAACACTCAGATGTATTAATAATATTTGAATCTGGACTTGTGGATATATTTTCCGTAACAGCAATTCTGACAGCCATTTCAGCTGTAATTTATGTCACAGGTTTATATTTTTATACCTTTTCTAATGCAGTACCGTTTCTATAGTAACTGCTCATTCATAGGGACTTGCATGCTGGTGCTCTACCGAAACTAAATTATTCAGAATAAACAAGGATTACAAATATGATGTTTATGTGGTAATATTTTATATTAGATTGTAGCTCGTACTATATTTAATTAACATCTCAATACGTGTAACATACAATACATTTCTCACTAAGGAAAAGAGTAGGGGAAAAGGTTCGGGTATTGGATCCTCAGTAAAGTAAGAAAAGTTAACCCAAATTTAATTTTATTTATTTTTTTGAAAAGAAAGAATACAGCTATAACGTATATTGTAGTATCAAGCTTTTTCCTGAAGTAAAAGTGTAAAAGTATTAGTTGCAAAACTACTTAAAGTGTAAAAGTAATGTAAGGAAAAAAATGCCATTAAGGACAAAGGTCGCGCAAATCACAATCGCTAATTTATTCAAACATCTCTCTACCTACTGTAATGTAGCGTAATTTGCGGAGGATGTAGAGAAAGATCGTGGATCGTGTACAAACCAATAGGGTGTCAGAATGGTATATGTTTATTCTTCTCGTCCAACCACAATCACATTCATCCAGAATGGTGCCCTTTATCTGGATAGGCTTTTTTTTTTTTTTTAACAAAGCTATTTTTAAAATGTAAGGAGTGGAAAGTACCAATAATTACGTGAAAATGTAAGGAATAAAAGTAAAAGGTCGCCTGAAAAATATTTACTCCATTGTATAGATGCCCAAAATTGATCCTTAAGTAAGGTAAGCAAGTATTTGTGCTTCGTTACTTGGCCCCGTTACTTGATATGAAGAACTAATTATTCACAGACTTCATGGCTGTACAATTGGTTAAAAAACATAACATTGTTTTAAAAAACTGCTGGTATAAGAGATATATAAATAAATACACTAATAAACTAACACTGCATACACTAATAAACTAAAGACTAATAAAGCATCTGACTTGCCTTATTAATATCCTGTATTTGCTCAGTTAAGTGTGGTCAGGAGAGCATAGAATAATGCACTCTAGAGGAAAAAGAAAGAATCCATGATTTACAAACCCTGATTAAATTTGCACTGCCTCATTTCTTTTATTGATATCTTTCGACCATTGTATATGTATTGTGTTTATATCTGTGTCCAACAAACCATTCGCATTCTTCCACGTCTCTATGTAGCTGGTTTCACGGACGCCTAAGAGAGCTGCCACATTTGGGAAGCGCTCCAACTCGATGCGCCGCAACCCAAAGGCTGCAGTAACCAAGCAGGGCTGGCTTTATAAACAGGTAAAGTTAGACCAATACTGCAATGAACTGCTACTCTTAGAACCGATATTTATGTGTATATTAGATTTAACTGATAAAGCAGCTCACATTTTTCTACTTTTACTTCTAATATGCAAAGGCAAATCGGTGTGTCAGAACGCACACAAGTGTCCTGTGACATGTATACAAAAATTTTTTTCACACACACAATGGCTAGCATTAGAATAAAATATGAAAACATTTCCAAGCAAATATTATAGACACACCTGGGTGTGAACAAATGCTGTGAACAATTGCTGTGAGCAGATGCTTCCACAGCAGCAGTCCCTAAGTTTGTTTTTGCGCTAATTAGTTTTCCTGTGGTCCAGGCCGGGCTGCCATGTGCATAGCATTTTATTGTATTGTTATTATACATATTATATGACATTACATCTATAATAAGATTGTAACTCAACTCATCACCAGTGCACCAGGATGCCCTCGTCCTCAAGCAGGTATTATTTGCAGGTGTTAATATTTAACAATAGATAACCATAATAAACTATATATCATTCTCAAGGTCTAAGCCTCAAGAATCGTGTTTAGATCGGTTTTAGTTTGTGCAATGGAAAGCTTAAGCAGTATACACCATCATGGATAAAACATGCAGAACTTTAGCAAATGTGGCTTGATTTATCATTGGAATAGGTAGAGACGGTCTTTTTTTCCCCAAGTGAACAATGTGACACTACCAGTATATTTATCCTCATAATATAATCATAGCTTATTAAAATAGGTTAACAGGGCCAAGCACTCATTCCTTTCAATGCGGAAAATCCATTAATAATTAAGCATGTTGGCATCTCTTTGCTGTTGACAAATCAAAATGTTTCAAAATGGTAAGGAATCATGTTCACCAGTTTTAGCAGTGTCTCTCCAGAAACATGGACTGCTAGAGATATTAGGACTGATTTATTTCTAGCCCTAACTACATGTCATTTCTATCAGATCAGACAGATCTGCAACGTCATTATGTAAAACACAGCACAATACAGTACAATACGAAATACACTACAGTCGAGGACATAATGAATGGCAGCAAAGCCTATTATTTACTTTGGTATTCTTCTTTTCCAAAAAAAAAAAATGCATTCAGAGTAAAAACTAAAAATAGATAGATTAATCATAGATCGTGGAATCGCCGGTTGTTGTTTTTTTTTCTTTTTTAACCAGGAATCATTGCAAACTTTTCTGTACACTGTGCATGAAGGTATCAACACAGTTTCTTACGTTTATGGGTGATCCATGAGACATCCAATCTCATATCACAGTCATCCTTCACTAAACACTGATGTACAATTTTTTGCTTATAATAATCATTTCATAATGTCTTTATTGAAGGCAAGCAGTGGCGTGAAGCAGTGGAACAAGCGCTGGTTCGTGCTAACAGATCGATGCCTCTTCTATTATAAAGGTTGGTTTGAGACGACGCTTGAGCGCGCGGTTATGCTGATATCTTTCTATATTCGTATTGCTGGTGGTGACCACACCTTCAAGATTTGATTATCCAAATGCCATTTACCTACAACTGAACAGATCCTTTTTTCGTCTATTCATTTGAATGTAGTGTCCTCGTGTCTGTTGTGCAGGAATGCGTTTCATCTACAGAGAGTTACGTAAAACACGAGCAGACAGCAGGATTCACAACTAATGTGTCCAAACTTGTGGTTAGCTGCTATATTGTGAAAGGCATTCCAAAAACGGAGAAAAGCAGCATTTGTTTATGTAATGAAACATCCTCTAAATCGGGCAGGAATAATCGAAGTTCTCTCATACGTATTTACCTTTAGGTCTTTTTGTTAAATGGATAGATTTGCACATACAAAAATTGACTATACAGCTTATGTTTTATAAGTATTTGTTTTCTCCTGCTCGTTTTCTTGATACTAGAGATGATGGGTATTTGCTCAAAAAGCCCGACTTGAATCTCTGCGAGTCAAGGAGATGAAAAGGCACTTAAAAGCGTGCATTAGTTAGCAACGTTTTACAGCTAATTTCATGGCGGGTCAGATAAGTGGTTTACGAGGAAGGCATATGTGATCATTGCAGAACATCTGTCTGCGGACAGCTCACATCTTCACACTCGTCTGGAATATGGTGGCTTGGTACGTGCATGTGTGGAATAAGTGCTTCTTAAATTGACCCGACCGTGAAGGTCATGCGAAACAACACAGCCTCTGAGGACAGATGTCTGCTAACTCCTCTCCTAGTCCTCCACCAATCGTAGGCTTTTTTCCCTACTTATGGTAAAATTTGCTAATTGCGACTTATGTTCTTCCATACAAGGTACCCCAGTAATGTGGGCTAAAGGAGAATGTGTTGTTAAGTACTAAAATATGAATTCTTTAGTGGTTATTTGGGAATATTTTGGAGATAAACACCATAGTGTTGTAATGCAGGTCTTATTTAATTCCCCTAGTGGCCTGGATGCTTTACTCTACCTACAATGGATCCGATTTTTTTTTCTCTCCTCCACACTGTACTTAGCAATTCGGCCTACACATTTAAATCTGCCTTGGTGATTCACATTATACTCTTTTTAGTGAAATATTTGAACACGCAGAAATTAATGGGGCACTCGGTCAGTGAGTGGGCCTGAAGAGGAAGTGTAGGCTGGGACGCTGGCATGCAGGTTGGGGTGCTGTGGGATCAGCTGCAGGCTTGTCAGTGTGAGACAGGCTTTCCCAACTCTCATTCTCTTTCTCTCCTGTGCATTCCTATGAGTCAACTGCAATGCTCGGTATTGTAACCCGCGCCGCTTCTGCTGAATCTTTCCTTCCTCCTTTCTTGCTCATTCTCTTCGTTGAATGAATTGCTGTGTTCAGCGCTGTCAGTGCAGAGATGTTTCGGAGCGTATGAGCACGTTCGAATTTCAGCCCCTCTGTTCTGAAGAGGAAAACCTGATTTCATTTCAAACAAACGAAAGGCAGAAAGCTTTACTAACGGAGGATAACGTGTTGCTCGTTTGACATCATTTAGCAGACGCCCTTATCCAGAGCGACGTACAAGAAGTGCTTCAAGTCTTCGTCTAAGAAAAAAATGAACGCTGGTATGATTGATTACAAACTTAAGATACAAGCAACCTTAAACTCAGTTTTGTTGTTTTTGTTTTTGTAATACTAAGACAGTGAAAGAGGAAGAAGTGGTAGGTTAAGTATTTCCGATAGAGATATGTCTTGAGTCATCACCTGAAGATAGCCAGTGACTCTGCTTTTCGGATGTTTTGATAGTAACTATGTACACTGTAGTGAATATTGTTAATGATAGTGAAAAAAATAC
Source organism: Kryptopterus vitreolus (assembly GCA_030449085.1). Classification (NCBI taxonomy): domain Eukaryota; kingdom Metazoa; phylum Chordata; class Actinopteri; order Siluriformes; family Siluridae; genus Kryptopterus; species Kryptopterus vitreolus. The sequence continues at coordinate 8,349,220 of JACRUU010000013.1, read as the reverse complement.
TCAGACGCTTAATTGGTTTTAAAGGACCCTTGATTCCAATAAATCCAAATGCAGGTTGTACCCTCTGATTAATCTGTCCCAGTGTAAGTTACATTTCAGACAACAGGTTTTTTTTCAGTAAGGTAATGAGAGGTGCTCCTTCATACCCCTTCAGGACAGAAAGCAGATCATGCTGCAACTTTTTTTTTTTTTTTTCCAGTCTTGCCAGTCTTGCCTCTCTGGACTGCACTCGTATTCACAACACAGTACTCTTCCAGATTCAATAAAAGTGAAACCGCGAGCAGTTTTGATATCTAGTCGTCCATGTGCAAACAGCGAACCAAAGAACCTTTTGTCCCTAACAGACCTGCCCTCTTTATAATTTACTATTGATGTGGTATTGGTGGGTGAAAGCTCCCGAAATCCTTCTTCTCTTTCATCTGACCTCACACTTTCTTCTGGCTCGACCTCGAAGCTCGCTAAACCCGCTTTAACGTGTGGGAATACCTGTGTTTCTCCACCCACCGCTGAATGATTGAACTTGTACGTTGCTGTTCTCAAAGGAAAATAATTCCACACCTGTGAGATTTTCACATGTTATATGAGTAAAAGTTGCCCCGTACACGTTTATACAGGATCCACATGGTACAGTCCACTGCTGGAGATTTCAATGAATTATAAAAGTGTAGAAAGAATTTTGGCAGAAGTGCAGGGTGATGTAGGCTGATGTAATGTAATTGGTGCATAATTCTTAGACCAGTCTATATTGCGCAAAGTGCATTACTGAGGCCCAAACAAGCTGCTTTATAAACAATGAAACTATGATTTGGATTAGGATAAAAATCATTTCATAGAACAAGAATCATTATAAAATATGGCATCTATGTTTAGCATCTATGTTTACAACATTTATTCATTCATCTTCTACCACTTTATCCGATCTTACCTCGGGTCAAGGGGAGCCTGTGCCTATCTCAGGCGTCTATGGGCATTAAGGCAGGATACACCCTGAATGGAATGCCAACCCATCGCAGGGCACACACACACACACACACACATTCATACACTAGGGGCAATTTTTTAAGGTAACAGTCAACCTACCGTGAATGTTTTTGGACCGGGAGGAAACCGGATAACTTGGAGAAAAACCCCCTGAGACACGGGGAGAACATGCAAACTCCACACACACATGGCCGAGACGGGAATCAAACCCGGATCCTGTCCGCGTGAGGTGAACGTGCTAACCACTAAGCCACCATGCCCTGCACTACACATTTCAGAATCAAAATAGTACTACACAGAAATAAAGAGTAAAGTCGCATTCCTAGCCTGTTTTAACACCTGCATAAAGCATATTAAAGAGCAATCACTGGTTCTTGCATCCAAATTCTTTCCAGTGTTACAGGATTTTTTGGCAAATGCTTCATTGAATTCCAGAGCAATGCAGAAAGCGTATCCCTTTTCAACCAAGCGGCGTCTTCAGTGTCTGAATTCTAGCTCAAAGTGGAAGGTCAAGAGATATTATGAGCCAGGGTGATGGAGGAATGGTGGAAGGGTGGGCTTTTCAATTCTCTGTACACTGTTATATGTCATTGTTGTCAATAGGGCTTTTCATACGTGAAGACCGTTAACTCTGGGCCATCCTAATCCTGGGTTTACTGAATCTTGGGAAGTCTCATTTCACGTTTCACGGTATACACGCTGTAGCCTGAGTTAATCTTTTTCCATACATATTTTAATCTCTACAGCTACGATTGGATAAATACAGCACGCAACTGGTTTAAATAACAACCTGCCTCACCTTTTCCCCATCAATGAGAATCCATGCAAATCCTCTTTTGCAGTTTTAAGCCTCCCGAGACACACAAAAGCAAGAAAACAAAGACCAAAGGATACAAGAGAAAAAAACAGAGAAGCAAATTATGTAAATATGTTTTACGCTTAAACACACAGAGACTCGTGTTTTCTAATACAGTAGTAATTGCATTACTGCCCGATCTGCATTTTTGAAATTTTTTTTTTTCACACAAATGCTGCTCCCATCATTTACACACCATGTGGGGTTTCTGTTGCCGTCCAAAGCACGTGATATGAGGCAGGTGCTGTTTAATTTCGGATTGGGTGTCTGTTGCTAAGCTGTGACATTCTAACACTGCATCGTTTTACACTGTACATGTACTGCAAAGGGAACGCTGTGAAAATCCTTCTACGGAGCAGGGTCAGAAGGGGTTTAGAACAATATTAATTTGGGGGTAAGCGAAGTGTGACGTGCAGTCTGGGGATCCATTGGGTCCATTAATCCAATCCTGGAGGTCTGTAGTCTTTTTAAGCTCTTTTTTTGTAGTTGTTTTGTGGTAATGGAATTATTATAAAATATAATACAGTATAATATTATATGATTTAATATAATGTATTATTATATTATATTATATTATATTATATTATATAAAAAATAAAAAAATGGGGCACACCCAAAATGGCATAATATCAAGCTTTTAATTTCCTTAACAACAAAGCCTTGTCCAGGAAACTATCAAGAATTAAACATCAAAACTCTTCCTGCTTCTTCAGTGGTTCTAATACTGGTTCTGTTTATGAGCCCCTTAATAGGCTGTACCCGGCGTAGCAGGTAACCAAATAAACAGTCATCTCTTAAGAAACGATCTAGGAATTTTTGGAAAATGAGATCAGACATTATGATCATTATCTTTGTGCATACAAAGGCTATATAAGTGAATTTTCCCTTATTCCAGCCTTTCCATAAACTTTTTTCTTCAGCAGATATCAATGAGAAATTAGTGGCACCAAAGAACTCATGAATGCATTTGTTTAATTCTTACTCATTTGCTTTTTCCCAATGACTTGTTATTAGGTCATTAAAAAGCTAATATTTATATTTGGCATGGGGCTTGCCCATTTCTTTTACCCAGGAATGCATTTAATGTTGGATTTTATGGCGTGTTTTGCTGGACGTTTGAATCGGATTTGAATCGGATGTAATACCTCAAACCAAAACAGTTTTGAATCCAAACTGTAATACCTCAAACCAGCATATAAATAGATAGCATTAAAAAAAAAACTTGGATTCTGCATTCTGTTAGTAGGAACGCTAAGCACTATAAAAGCTTTTGCCTGTAGTACACTAAAGAAGTGTATTTGCATCCTCTGACCATTTCTTGTTTCCTCAGTATCTTCTTTAATAAACAGGAAAATTTTAAATGAAGACGAGGTTTAACATTTAAAAAAGTTGCTGAAGTTTCAGTTTCTAAACTTCATGTTACTTGTTAACAATGTATGAAGGGTGCCAATAATTACAGAGGTATCTGTGTAGCATTTCTAATGAACACACAAAGATTCCAAACTTTCTATTTGTACTGTTGCATTTACATCACCCTGCAGTTAAAGCCAAGGTTATAAAGTAGACATAGGGCACTAATGGCTTCACTGATGTTCCTTTCCTCGATCAGAGCTCGCTCTTTCATTCCGTTTGTGTGTGTGTGTGTGTGTGTTTTTTTTTATGATTCAGCTTAGCAGACTTATAATTATGTGTGGGAGTCCAGCAAGGCCTGTGCTGATGGCATGATTCAAACCTATTGACTTTGCCTAAGTCTTTCAGGATAATTATTCTGTTCCGCACCTCCGCTCCCCTCTCCTGTGGCGAACAGAACCGGATCACTGATTCTGATTTTCCTCTCTTCCCATAATGCTAGAAAAATGTAGAAATTACACTCGCTGCCTGCTATATTGAACATAAGCCACTGTCATTGACTTGCACTCCACAGTAAGGCATTTCTTTCGTTCACATCCTTTATTCCCTCTTGCACAATCTCCCCAATTGATTTATTCCTTAAGCCTGTTATTTAAATGTATAAATGAATTGCAGAATCCTACTGAATAGGAAGCGGAAGCCTCCCTCCAGGAGGCTGCCGTTTCTTTTCTTCTGTATGTTCGGAGACTTTTTTCGGGACGCCACTGGTCATTTATGCTTTACTCAAATAACAATCGGCCGAACACAGACGCTGGCTGCCATCCACGCCTTCTCCTTCAGTGCGCCTTAATTTCCTGGATGTGTCCCAGTGTCGCCTTATCGTCCCGAATCCATCTCCCCGGCTGCACTGTGGAAAAGGGGAATGTGTGACGGAGCAGTTTAATGCCTCTGCTGTCATTCCAGCAAGGGGGGTGGGCTGAAAAATAAGGCTTTTTTGGTTGTCACACAAGAAATCAAAGCTGTCTGCCAGCTGCAGTGCAGATCAGCGAGGGGGAGAGAGAGAGAGAGATCTGTTCATTTGCAGTATAATGATAGGTGAGAAGTATAGATTGCTAATAATGAGCACGGTCATCAATGAAGAGATCAGAGTTGGGAAAATGTGCGTGTCTTTTTGTGTAAATGTGCTCGGTCCAGTTTTAAAATGTCATCTTGATCATGACAAAGGTTAAGAGGTTTTATTAGGAAACAGCTATTTATATAGTTTTCCCAACTGTCCCCTGCTTCTTTAAAATATAAACATAATATTACAAAGTTCAACAAGATCATTTTTATTGTTTATCCAAAATCCTCAGCCATTAGGAGAGGATCTAAAAGACACAGTCTAAAAATCCTTCAACAGTTCATTCTGGATTTTGGCCAAAAAAGGGTTTTTTTTTCCCGGTAAATTTTTTGTCAAAGCATGTAGTGTGTTACTGTTACTGAGAAAAAGAAAAAAAACGGGTTTTTAATTTCTGCTTTTGCTGTAACTGCTGTCATTCTGAGTAGCTGATGGCACTTTGACATGCCCTTTTACAACCATGTATGCGTGTGTACAGATAACAGGTGTGTGGAGTGCGTGTGACAGCGCGCGAGTGTGTAAAAGTGTGTATGATCTACGTGTCTGAAAGAGCCCTGGAGTCTCCATGGGTGTGTTTCTTTCTAATTTGTTTTTTGACAGGTCACTCTTATCAGCTATATAAGAGCAGGGGTTCATGCCTGAGGTGTTCAACATATTTTTCAAATGTATTTATAGCTGCTATTTTTCATAATCTGTTCGAGTTTTTGTTGCATATGAGTTGTGTGTTATGTGTTTTACAATACACATTTCAGTTAGTTTGCAGTGGTCCAAAAGTGTTGTGTGTGTAGCGGATTTCTACAGGAAAATAAGTATTATCTTGTATGTTATGCTATGTAATATCTGTAAACGTGAGTCTACATAGACTTCTTTGAATAATTTAAAGTTTGCCCCCCCCCCCCCCCTCCCCCCCCCCCCCCCCCCCCCCCCCCCCCCCCCCCCCCCCAACCCACACCATAGACCTTTTTTATTATGTAATTACATCTGTTTTGCAAACATGTGACATCACATCCCCCTTCACCCTGCAGTCTGCTGTGGTGTAGTCATGCAGGAAAGGGTGTTTTGCATACAGTAAAAATAGAATAGTTGATCTGGGAGATAGAAAGCATAGAAAAATTCATTATAATTATAAAAAAAAAAAAAAAAAAACAATACTACATTTAAATAAAGGATATTTGTAGACTATATATATAGTGTGTGTTCTGGGTGTTTTTGTTTACACTCACCTGTGTGTGACTGCTTTGTAACTGTGACTGGAGCAGGTATATGGGTGGGTGCCAGAATTCCTGTAATACTGAGTCACTGATCTCTCTTTCTCTCTCTCTCTCTCTCTCTCTCGCTCTCTTTCATCATCACACACACACACACACACACACACACACACACACACACACACACTGCAAAAAACAGCTCCCCCTCTTACACACACACACACACACCCCCGTCTTCTCTCTCTTTTTCTCTCTAACACACACACACACACTCTCTCCTACACATGCTCTGAGAAGGGCATCCATTTCCACGACAGCAGCACTCGGCGCCGGAGATCAAAAAATAGGAGGAAAATACGAGAACACTGGATCCTCCCGCATGCTTCTCTTAGTCGCCCGCTCGCTCCCATGTTTAAAAATTAACACGCCGCTGCATTATTTAGATAGCCCAAGTGCTTCACCCGTTCAGTCGTCTATCCCCGCCTCCTGACTCTTCCTCTGTCGTCTCCGTCACTCCTTGCTGTTGCTCGGGGAAAGCATGCACCTTGTCAACGCCGGACCGCTGGACTAAAATGGATATCTATATTGAGATTCACCTGCAGTCGCTCCGGAGTTTACTTTTCCATTCTCGCCCGCACTGCACTGCTGCAGCAGCTCAGAGGAGCTCCTAGCGGAAAGTGACTGCGACTCAGACGTGTTTTGTGTATTAACTGCGCTCCTTGCTTTGCTGTGGGTTCGGATTATAACGTTGCATGTATTTCTTTAACCTTTTGTGGAGGGTTTTTGCAATCTAATCTCTTGTTTGTTTGTTTTTTTTTTCTTTCGTTCATGCCATCCAGACGAGAAAGAAGAAGTTGTTTTGGGCAGCCTTCCCCTGCTCAGCTTTAAGATCGGACAAATCCGGCCGTCAGACAGCGTCAGCCGCAAGTTCGCCTTTAAGGTGAGTGATCGTGGAGTTCAAGTGTGTGTGCAGTGCCGTATGTTTGTGTGAACAGTTGTTGACATTATTGAGCTTCTGAAGCTCATAGCTGCAGCTCAAATAAAACATGTAAAAAAAAAAAAAAGAAAGATATAAATAAATTTAGGTATGTGTGTGTGTGTGTGTGTGTGTGTGCGCCATTGAAAGATCCTCAGAAAGACAGTAAAACAAATGTGACAGTTTCTGTTGAGGTTGCAGTTATTTTGGGTTTATTCTGATTCAAGGAAAGTTCAATAAGGCGTTTTGGTTGTTCTAGTAAAGATCAACTATACTAGAATCCTAACATTATTTTTATTGTAAACCACAGTATTATACGATACGCTATTGCATTTTTTTTTATTTCAACATTATTTATGTCTCATTCTGTGTTTATAAAAAGTCCTTGCAGTTCAATACCTGAAATTAACATGATCCTATTCAGCTATACAGAACACCATGATATAGGTCGTGTTCGATTAACATGCATTTACATTTTCCACTGTAATTCAAGTCTTTAGGTTTGTTTGTGATTCGTCTGTCATCTGTCTACAGCAGAACAGGTTACGCAGGTGCGCAGTGGCGTGAGTCGTCGTGCTGCCGCATGTGCGACCGAGTCTTTCCTAGATCAGATCCGGAGTAAAACCCCGTGACGGTGTTGTTTTTACTCTTCACGCACACACAGTATATGAAACTATTTCTAGAGAGTTTGTTTATTGGATGCGGTAGTTGTTGGGGGGGGGAAACACTATGTAGGGAACAGGTCCGGTCTTTGCATTAATATGTCCTACATGCATGTTGGATGACTAATGACGGTCAGTGGGTTCAGGAAAGGAGTTGTAGTGGTGTATGCACAGGCAAATATCAGTGTGAAACGTGTCATCCGAGACTCCAGGTGTGTTCCAAGAGATGCCTCGGCGTGCGAAGAATGTGAAGCTGTGTTTTTTCGCACTGGGTTCTGTTTTCTGTTTTGCCCGCAAGCTGTGCGGATCTCCGCAGGCGCAGGGTGGAGAATTTTATTATTATTATTATTTTTTGTGTGTAACGGGCCCGCGCAGGTTCCCCACAACTACGAATAAAACCATCTCTCTCTCTCTCTCTTTTTTTTAACGACCTCTCTCGGTTTTAGCCGACCCATATTGTACGAGGAGGTCAGCCCACAGACGGGAACTCCACGTTGACGACCTTTGACACAGGCTTTTTCAGGATCTGAGGGGTGGAGAAGGGCTTTGCCTCAATAAAACCCATTTCAAGCTCTTTACTGCCTCCATGAAAGGAGTGATAAATCTGATTTATGGCACCTGAAAGTGCAGAAGGTATAAAGGTGATGGTTCACGTGAGAAAACACTTCCACGTATAATATGCCGTGTAACAGATGCGTTAAAAATAAGCACGGACTCGTAGGCCTTACATTTCTCATCCCAGCGAGAGGCTTTTATATTTATGAGGCGTGATAACAAATCGTGACGTGTCCGGAGACGATGCCGTCACACACACACACACACACACCCTACCTCCCTTAAGCAAGCATTTTTTAAACTAGTCTATGCACGTGGTTAATAATTAAGCAAGACATGGCGAGACGCTATGTGCTGGCCGTGCGCGCATGTGTGTGTTTGGATTTAAATCTTGCACAGAGAGCCAGTGGTTGAGTTCACTAAGGCATAATCAAGACTCTTTAAATGTCTCCGCTTCCTTGTGTCAGGTTGCTTTAACAATAACTCCAGCAACACCTGCAGCATCTTACTCTCCTTACTCTGGTTGCATGTATTCAAATGTAACGTCGTTCCTTCTATCTAATCCTGGTTGATCATAAGCTGACCAAAACTGAACCTGGGCCCTGAGGCTGCTGAGGATTTACTTCCCTGTTTTTTTTGAATAGGTGGGATATCTTGTTTCTGCCAGTAATATTCTGGTATCATGTGTCTTCATGTTGGCTTTGTCATAGTTTCGCACTTGTAGATTTGGTGCATATGATGAATATTTTTAAACAATAGTGTAAACAATATACTGTCATTTATACTATCTGTATACCGACTCTTATGTCGTCATTCTTCAGCTCATTTAATCATTCTTCTCCCTTTCATTATCTCTTTTTCTTCATAAGTCAAAACTAAGTATCACACACACACACACACACACACACACACACACACACACACACACACACACACAGTCCAGAATAGCACTGTATGAATATTGATGAAGAGAGGTTGCATAACCACTGGGAGGTTACTCCCTCTCTCCCTGTCTCCCTCTGCAGGTCTTTTGAAGCAGAATCATGCAAATATTAACAAAATAAACAGGGAAGTCTTTTTTTTCCTAATCATCCGATCTCATTAACGACCCACTTGCTGTGTAGACTTGACTGATCTGTTTTATAACCACAGTTCTTTTCGGGGGGGCAGTCAGTAAACTGTGAGGGACATGCCGTCTGGCTTTAGAAGGAGTCACATAGGAAAAAGCGTTCCAGTTCCAATCACAGCCTCTTGTTATTTACCCTACTTCTGTGGCCAAGATTGATTTGTTTTGCTGATAAATCTATTTTGGGGTTCAAGAGAGCGATCTGATTCCAGAGAACTTCTGCACATAATTGTTTTTTTGGTCCAGGCCCAGAATGCATCCTGTCCCACAACATGACAACTTGACAAGAAACAAGCTGCAACTTGTTTGTGTGCGACACTGATATGTACCGAGTTGGGACTGATGGCGTTGGTGGAAAGGATGCTCATAATGAGACTTTTTTTTTCTTCCCCCACTGCACATTTGCAAACAAAAACTGACCATAACATGTGACCTGTGTTATAGTACAAATGTGCATATAGTTTCCTATCAATTTGACCCCTTTTATTTATTTTGAATAAAATGTATGCCCTACAGAAGCAGGTTCTGTTACCGATAAGACTCGATTAGAATCTATGTATGACTGTTCGTTAAACGTAAAGCTTCACGCTTTAATGTTATTTAATCAGAAAACAAAACCAAGAAAGCAAAACAAAACATTTACATAGCTCTGGCTATGCTATAATGTCACTTTTAGCACTTTGTATAAATTGGCAAAAATATTTTCTCTCTATTTCATACACACACACACACACACACACACACATACACTCAAACTCTTAGTGCATGTGTGTTTCTGTGCTATTCTCTGCCCCAAATTTCATGCACCAATTTTGGTCCCATATGAAGAACTAGATTCTGGTCTTCTTGTGCTGAATGAGGTTCTACATCTTCACTAAAAGTAGGTAGTAGATCAGTAGACATAGGCCTCTGGACTGAAAGATTGCAGGTTCAAATCCCACCACCACCACTAGTGGGCCCTTGAAGCAGACCCTTAGCCCTCGAATTGCTCAGTTTGTAAGTCGCTCTGGATAAGATAAATGTATGTAATGACGTAATTATACATAGTGCACTGATTAAATATCATTTATACACCGTTTTTGCACATTTTTCGCTCTGTAACGAGATGTAGAGGAAGATAATTATGTTACACAGCTTGGAGGAAATCACCTTTGTTTACGCTTTGCTGTGTAGGTGTAGCACTAGGTTCCCAGTACTACCAAACTGAACATTCAGTTCATGCATGCTCAGTGTTGTTTTGGATCCACAGTCAATTCTGGGAACACGGGGTACAGGGCATGCAGGAGGAACACACACTGGCTATTCGAAGTTGGTTGATAATTAGCAAATGACCCACTTTTGTTGCACCTAAATCAAGGGCACTTGGTATTGCTCATATCAGGATGTTTGCAGAGTAGGAAGGGCTTTGATGACCTGAACTAGCTGTACTGTTCCAGAACATTTATGCTGATGCCATAAGGCTGCTGGTGTAGGAGTCGTGAATCTCTTTTGTCGTTCATCGCGGGCACTGCCGATTTACACCGCATGGATCAGCTCTCAGGAAGCGTTCTGATGTTCAGGAAGGAGGTGTATGCATGCACGAGGCAGACAGAGCCGGAGACTAAACACACCCATGCAGTCATTCCCTCAGAGTTGCCTAGTCATTATTGGTCACAGTAATCAGTAATTACGCTTGTCTCCGCAGTCTTGTTTGCACTCGTGCGGATGATGTTGTCAACACATTAGTGCACCGAGCAGACCGTGGCCAGCAACTCCCACACTTCCAAACTCCCAAGTTTCTGAGTCTCCAGCTGTTTACTGACCAAGCCAGAGGTGTGTTTAATCATAGTAGCTTTGCTACAGAAGGGAGCGAAACCAACTAGCGAGAGAACAAGTGAAGCAAGCACACAAGTAGCATCACTCTCACCAGGTTTTGTATATCCAGGCAGACTCCATCTGTTGCTCTTTCCGCCACATTAACCATGCATGACTAAAGTAATATACCTGGGTGGAGAAAGGGACAGACATGCTGAGACTGTCATAAGAAAGAGGGTCACCTCAAGGATTTGGAAAAATCTGTCACTGTGGCTGAGTTCTGGACAAAAATATGGATGTTAGTTTTTTTTCCCTGTATTTAATATACTTTATCAGCTTTTTAAGATTTAAGAAATATATTGCATCATAATGATGGTTTTCAATGGTTATTGAGTTCCTCACAAGGTGCATGTCAAGAATGTGGCATGAACAGACGCAGCGCTCATCATTTCAGACTGTCAGAATGCCTGATTTGACCTCTGCTGCAGTCTTGAAGAATACATTTTAACTTCACTGGTGATTGATATACATATAAAGGACAACACGCTTCAGATGAGGTACAATTTGAGAAAATAAACATACGAATCTCGACTGGTGTTTAAATGCTCTTATATTATTGGACGATCTGGAAGCTCTGCATACTTCCTTATTGGTAACCTTTTCACTTTCTACCAGAAAGCAACACTTCCCCACACTTTGTCAAGAAAACAGAGAAAGCTATCATATTAGCTTTGACATAGATAACTTCATGGATGTTATTTTGCATTGTTATGGACAGATTACTACAGGCTGTTATCTGTAGCTGGTCTATATTCGAAATGTATCTGTGTATCTCCCGGATTATTCTCTGTCGTGAATAATGTCTTTTTTTTTTTTTTTTTTGCTCTGTCAAATGTCCTGTGGATTCTTTCCTCAAGACAGATCATTAATGGCTCATGCATATTGACACATAGAAAAAAAAATACCTTGCCTATTTTTGGAATTAGGCTTCTGAAAAATAAGCATTACACTCCGACAGATTGCCGAATGCTTGCTATGAATATAAAATTTAACGAATAGTCTATTGCTTATTGTTGCCATGGGCACTCCTCAGTGAGCACAAGAACAAGAGAACATTTGGCACTGTGTAAGACAACAAGCCCCGACTCAGATTACCAGCATTATGTTTCATACATCGTAAAAACAGGCTAGGTCTCATGGCATCGTCTCCTTTAGTGGGTTTGTAGTGTGTTACTATAGTCTGCCCAAAGCCACACTATTACTATTACTAACACAGCAAGTATAATATTGACTCTGTCTCTTGAAGTGAAGCTATAGTTATGTTACGTAGCTAATACTGATATTTTCCTTTCCTTTGCACAACACTTTGCACACTAAATCTGTTTTGCCTCTGCCTCGTCTCAGGTGGATACGAGCTTGTAATCCCTCTAAGGTTTCTATCTGATCCTCTAGTGGGTGACGCTGAGCGCACATTCTCGAGAAAGCACCACTCCCTTGACACATGCAGGGGAATGAAAATGTATTAGGCATTTCAGTTAACAGCCTTATGGCGGCTACAGACTGCGTTTTGGCTTCAATTAACATCTGGTGTCTATGTATAGAAGGGCAGCAGACAGCAAGTTTATAGCTCTCAGAATGAGATTTATTTTGTATGTTTTTGACGAAGGAGCACAAAAAGCATGACCCAAATGAGCTATCGAGTGGATCGTCTGGGTGTTCCTTTTTTGTTTCAGCTTTTTCATTATTTATGTGTCGACCCTTTTTTTTATAATGTTGAGCACGACCGAAAACTCACCTCGCTTTGTTATGTTAGTCAGCGACACGCCGTTTGTCATGCCTCCTTGCAGAGTTTTGTCAAATTCCTTTGACATTATGTGCACTCGCATTATAGCATTAGAAATCGTGTATGCGTGCGAAGTCAATGAACTGTGATACACACCTTGACATCAGTGTGATTTCTGAGCATCCCATTGCACATTTAGCCCTAATTTTCTGTTTATAATAATCTCCACTCATCCAGGAAGATGTTCCACTAAACTTTGGAGTGTGATTTGTGCTCGTTTAGTCACAATAGTGTTTGTAAAATCAGGTGCTGATGGTGATTCATGTAGCTTGCTTAGAAGCACAGAAGCATTGTTGGTGAAAACTGTAGGTCTCCTAGTGAAGGCAGATCCAGAGACTTCCTGGACTTCCATCCAACTTTGTGGTTTTAGTAGAAATAGTGCGCACCTCTATATAGAGTATGTGACTGAATGGAATTTGGAATAAAAACAGCACCATCACAGAGCAAATCTAAAGCCTTGAAGTCATGACCTTTAAGTCGAAGAATATATGCGAGTTCAAAATGTCAGATATAATTCCCAAATTCCAGAACCTAATGCCTTTTAACAGTCAAAAAGCATGCTTGGTAATTTCCAGGGTGAGAGGTTATTTGTGTGCGTGCCTGTTTGTGTGTGATTTGTTTCAACTTTGGCTTTTTGATAAGGATTTTTCACTAATCCAAATAAATAACTTTCACCTGTGTAGATATGTATCTTAAACAGGACACTTAGCAGGGAATCTTGTATTTACTTAGTCATGAGTATACCAATGCCAATGATGAACATTTGAACATGCAGTGGGAAAAGGTATTTGTGAGCATTTCGTAATGTCAGGATCAAGGACAGTCTTCTAGTCCATCAGTATGAAGCTATTACACATTATCTAATTATATATATATATATATATATATATATATATATATATATATATATATATATATATATATATAGCTATATATATATATATATATATATATACACACATCAATTAAATAGTATTAACACAGTAATGTTTACTGGCTATTATTATTGTCAAGATTCTAGTGTTTTCAAGGTTAAAAGGATTGCTGCTTACCTTCATTTAAATATATTTTGAATATATATATATATATATATATATATATATATATATATATATATATGACAGCTCTGTTCAATTATTAACAGATTGCTAGGCTGCATGCAAACACAGCTTTAATATGACTAGATCAGGGGTTGTTATCTGCTGGCCAGTTGCCTGGATTCGGATGAGAATGCTAAATAAACACTGTAGCAGAAAAAGCAAATATATATTGTGGGGGAAAAAAGCTGTAGTTCAAAGCCACATCGAGCTTCTGAAGCAGGTTGTCATGCCTCACACACATTCAGCTCACAGGAAGAGCTGAAGGCAATGCATAAAGAAAGGACAACATGTTCATACTTTCTTAAATTGGATCATTCTTTTCTGACTAGTAATATTGGTTGGTTGTATTTCCATGCTTCAGCACTAGGGTGTGGAAATACACAGTACTTTTTTTATTGAAAGAATAAAAGTTTGTATAAAAAATGCATTATACAAATAACTATCCACAGTGAATGGAGATACAGTATAAGCAAACAACAAAAAATATGTGATTAAATAACACTACACAGAGTAAACCAACAAACAAACAAGTAATAAACAAGTTAATGTAATCTGGAAAAAAAAATATGTATATTACTATATCTGAAAAATGTAAACAGTCGTGAATAAATTAGAATTGAGCCATGTCTTTTTTTCTAATTAATGTTATCAAATATTGAAGACCAAAAAATGTTCTTTTTGCAACGCTCTTGTTTAGGTTATGAATGGTTTGGCGTCTTGTGGCTAATAGGAAGGAGGTTTTCCCAATGATTTTCGGTCCGTATTTCACAATTGTATCTGTAATTTGTAGTGTTTATGCCCTTTCAAGAACGTGTCGTGGAATGAAGCAATATTTCCTTCACATTGACTTTTCCTATCTTGGCTAGTTTAATGAAACCCACACCATTAACGGTGTCATAAGGTCTTACGTCGGAACATACAAAATCCACATGTTTTTCTGACCTTTCATCTGTTCGTGCACTTGACAGTTTCTATTGTTTTGCTACAAATGATATTTTCCTTAACTATTTTGCGGATATTTTGAGAATGATATTCCTGCAATCAATTGTATTCTCCCGCAACCTGCACACACATGAGTATTTTACTTCCCCACACCCATATTCACCCTATCATATCTTGTCCAGCAAGCACTTATTTGCATTGGTCTCTGGTTGGAATCTCGCTCCCTCCAAATATGATCTTATAGAGCCCTCCATTCTGCTTGGGCCCAGATGATGCACGATGTCAACATCTTTTAGCTTGTCCTGATATTTGGTGACCTCTTTCGCCATAGTAATGATATTTCTGTCATGTATTCTCCTCCTTTAAACTGAGCAGTTTCATCAGCTGTTTGTCTGCATGTCCGCTATTTTCCTCTTCAGTAGTTTGTTTTCAACTTTGCTCCACCATTTTTTCCAGTTGATTTCTTTTTTGTTTGTTTTCTGATCACTTTCATAATAACAAGCTGGTTAACTGTAGCCATGAGAGAGGACATTGCTTTGGAGGTGGATAAAGAGACTTTTTGATAGCTAGAGACATTATAAAAGGCTCCGAGGTATAATCATGTTTAGCCAAAACTTCCTGTATAGCTCTCAACACTTCATTTTCTTGTGACTTGGACTCTTTGTTCGTGGCAATTGTTTCTAGAGTGAACAGGAAAGGGCTAAGATTAGGAAAACTTATATGGACAACATATTTTTTTACACAAATAGTAGCCGGTTTTGAGCGACCAATTGGGTATTAATGTATGAGTTAATGTTCGTTTCAATCTCTATTTCTGAAGAAAACCGCAGAGTACTTCGAATATTTAAATGTGCCCAATGAACCACAGTCCATGTACCTTCTGAATTCAGTCTGTATAATCATATTCTGCACTGAAAGTATGTTATAAGTGGTGTTATTTTAGGTTGTGCTAAGTCATCTAAAGTGCAGCCAAACCATTTATTATGCAGCAGTGTAGGAGTGCAATTACTTGGGTGACACTCAAAGTACCTCGCTTACTTCATTTGTCTTTGGCATGCGTTTCATATTCTATACAACTGGTGAGGCCACATACCGCTAGAGTAATTATAGCAGTTTGTGATTCCGTGTATACATGGCTGATACTCCCATGAATGACTAACCATATCAGTTTTCATGGATTTTGGTTGAAATGAATGGGATGAAATGGCAATAGGAGCCAAGATTAAGTCAAATCCGGGGTTTAGATTTGTGTTTCGCATTTCCTGGTTTACAGGGTGCTCTTATGGAATCAATGTTTCCGTGTGACACAAATATATAATTTAGAGGAGAAATTATGAACGAGTCTTGAGCTTCTACATAGGGTTGGGAATCGAAAATAGATTCCGATTCTGGAATCGGATACTTAAGATTAAAAATCTGGATACTGGACCTTCCGCACATCCTATCTGCCAGGACCTCACGTGGTAATATATACATCAGTTTACAAGATGGACCACGGGAAGTGCTCAAAAGTGTGGCTACATGTTGTAACAACCGAAGATTAGTTTATTAGTGTAATAAACTAATATGTTGCAAGCAAAGCATCATGACCAACATGACTAAGCATCTGCGGTTGGTTCACCATTCGGAATCGAAACTGGGAATCGAAAAAACCTGCTTCTATATAAGAAGTGTTATGAATAAATTAAATGTGTGTTTATTATAATATCCGGGCAATATGGAATGAATGTTTGCTTACGGATATGAAGCTATGGTTATATGTGGAGCAAAGGGAACATTTTTGTCACATAACATTAATAGGGTTAGTAAAGGTAATGTTTGCCCATGTTTGCCCAATCTGTATTGACATATTTTAGATAAAGATTAGAGGATGAACTCTTTAAGTATACTGAATATGCATAGAAAATTTATTTTCTATGTGGCATTTGTTTAAAGTGTCACTGTTGCCCCCATGTGCTGCACTCTCTGAACTGCAATGTACTATGCGTTCGCGCGTGTGTATACTAAACTTTCACCAAATTCTTTTAATAGAATTTATAATCACAACATTAACCCACAACAGCTTTTTGTTTTAATTGTTTGTAAAAAGTTCACTTAAAAATTAGGGTATTATAACCACCATGTCGTCTAACTGACGTTTCTTTCAGGAAACTAACTCTGGATTTAACCCGACTGTTCTGTTTGTGGTCATTTTTTTTGTTCTTATTTTTAAACATCAATTAACTTTACACCATTCATACCTTTGTCACGGATGTTAACAGTCATGCACGATATATTATGAACCCTTTGCTTTAACCCTTTACCTTAATACACCCACCTAACCCTACTAGGTGTCCTCTAGTTGAACTTCATGTCTGACCCTGTTGTCCTCACCCAGTCTCTTCCCTCCTTTTCCCTCCACCCAAACATCTGAGGAGCCCTGAGCGAAATGGTCTCCACTGTACCTCTTCTAGTAGGTATGTGTGTATGTGTGTGTGTACCCTTCTCT
Organism: Kryptopterus vitreolus; assembly: GCA_030449085.1. NCBI lineage: Eukaryota > Metazoa > Chordata > Actinopteri > Siluriformes > Siluridae > Kryptopterus > Kryptopterus vitreolus. The sequence continues at coordinate 8,332,222 of JACRUU010000013.1, read as the reverse complement.
TCATACTACAATGTTTGTGTGCATGGAAAAAATACAGAGTCTACATAGGAGCTGAAAGGGAAATGTTAATGGTATCCTGGGTGCATGCTAGCTTATATAATTAGCTATGATCATAATGAATGTCATTATAACTTTTGAGAACTATATTCATAACTTCTATTTCTGCATTAAAAAACTATGATGTGTAATAATTTGAATCTCTGTTTTTCCTGTTTTGCAGGTGTGGTTTGAGGTGGAGGAAGAAGAGATGGAGGGAGGAAAAGACGGAGGGCAGGACGCTAAAGGCAGTATTGCATTCTGTTTGCAGGCAGAACACGCCGGGACTCGTACATACTACTTCAGCACTGACAGCTTGGAGGATAGGGAGGAGTGGGTCCAAGCCATGAGTGAGGCATCCAAAGTGGAAATTTCCTCCCTGATTAGGTATACACACACACACACACACACTCACACACTCAGGAGTTGTTGTTCTTTTTTTAATCTTTTTTATGCTTGTCCTGGTTTTAGAAAAGCCTCAGAGTCCATCCCTACAGAAGAGCAAAACCATGTCCCAGTGAAACAAGCACCGGATACCAACTCTTGTCCAGAAAGTGAGGATTCGAGGGCTGAGCAGCTCGAGTTTGACAAACATGGAGTAAATGGGGTAGAAAGACGAGAGTTTCCCGTTTCTACCACACCAGTGTCAATGGATATGGAGAGCCGCACCGGAGAGAGGGGTTGCCCAACTCCTCACCATCCCAACGGATGGGGAAACTATAGTTCAGGCTACCCTTCCCAGGAGAACATAAGAGAGGTGCGTGAGGTGCAGCCCGAGCCCCAAGAGAACATGGTTCTGCGCAGGGGCTTTGTCCCCAGGACGGGTCCTGAGAGGATGGCACAGAGAAAGAGCTCCATGACACAGCTACAGCAGTGGGTAAACCAGAGGCGGGGCATGACGCCTCAGGAGCAACTGCAGAGGTATGGATGTATCAGTGCAATATTTGATTATGGTCTGGTGTCATATCCTGACATATTCATACTGTCCATTTTCATGTATGTAGAAGATAACGTTCCAATGCATTCTGTACTGTGTCCCCCTGCAGTCCATCTCGTTATTACACGATGAACCGAGGCGTTTCAGCCGACTGCTACGGCGTGTACGGTGCCCCTCCGTACCCTGAGGAGTACCCGCTGTACCCTCCAGGTATTCGGCCTGACAGCATCTGCTCCATGTCAGCTGCCTATGACAGGATGCCACCTCGGTGGACAGCAGAGGATAAACGGCGGTCGCTGAGGGACACGGCTCTTTACGGGCCTCCCCGTGAGCCACAGTGGATCATGGGGCCTCCTGGACCACACCCCGCCTATTACACTCAGCTGGAATCAACCCAGGGGACCATGCGACGGCTCTCTCTGCAGCCACGGTCACGCTCTGTACCACGCTCGCCTTCTTCGTCGTCAGGAGGCGCTTACTCACCCGGACCCCCGAGCTTCATCTCGCCAGCACGTTCGCCTAGTGTGCGGTTCGACAGGATGCCCGGGCGGTTCAGAGACGAGGGAATCTATGCTGATCCGTCAGTCTATGGCTTGCGACGGTCTCTGAGTTCCCCCAAGGTAAATCCGAATCCATAACTACGTGTACATTAGCAACGTGGTTCTGAAAAAGGCGACCATGTTATACAGATCCACCCAGTTTGATGACTTTAACACACCATTATCCTGTATGATGGTCACGGGAGGGTTGAAACCTGTCCCTTAATCACTGTAGGAGAAGACTCTTATATACTCATTTACCTTAAGATAGAGGTTTTCTAAATGCCTAGTGGATGTAAACAGTCGACCGGACTGGAATGAGTTTTCTCTCTAATCCTGATGTCAAAATGATTTTAATTGTATAGTCAAATATTATGTTACCGTTAAATCTCTTTTTTTTCCTTGTTCTCTTTCATTTTAGTATGATTTTCCTGGGGATCGACGGTCACTTACCCAAAATGTTTACCATTACCCAGTCTCTCCATCTGTTCACAGCAAAATGGTACGTTCCATTAATTCTGTGCACTTTCCTAGCCACGCTTGCTGTTTCTGTCCTGTAGACACATCCATGGCTTTGTTGTCTTATAAACTACATATATATATATATATATATATATATATATATATATATATATATATATATATATATATATATATATATATATATGTTTATGTTTGTTGGATATGCTGCTGAAGTGTGCACTAGTAACAAATGATACTGTTTGTGTTATACTCTGTCTTAAATGTTCTCTTTCTCTGTTTCCCTGTCTCATTCTTGTGTCTCTTTCCATCCATTCAATCTTTCCATCCTTGGTGTCATGTTTATGTCTCTTTGGCTATGTTTATGGTCTTGTCTCTGGCATATACATTTCCATGTTCTATTTATGTCTGCTTTATTTTTAACTTAACTCTCTGTACTTCCTTCTTATTCCTTTAATCTGTACATATGTGGACCTATGACTGTCTATGTACTGGTGTCGGTCTTCTGAAATCCACATGACTGTGTTCATGTCTATGTGTGGGGCTTTGCTGCTGTGGCCTCGCTGTGTGCTGCTTCTATGTGTAACTGACCTGCTGCTGCTGCTGCTGCTGCTGCTGTTACTCACCCCAGGATGACATTTTAGACCTGCAGCTTCAGAGGAACTTGGATTACCTTGATCAGCAGGTATGCTTAACCCAGCACAGCCAATGCACTATTGCTCACCTTCTCATACAGTTACTGCTCAGAAAATTAACCCTGCTGTTTTAATGAAATGGAAATCACTATGAAAGGTTCTCTGTGTTCTCACCACTCAAACCTTGTTCTACACTCACTGTTTTGCCACACTGTGTTTCTATTATTCTCTTTGTGTGAGCACCCATAATAAACTGTATGTCCAGGTCCTTTCTTAAAGGGTAGAAGTCTGTAAAATGTTGTCATGCATAGAAAAGCACTGATATAGATGCCAGGAATACAGTGACAATAATTGCATTATACCACCTATGTAAAATGAATCCTTTTAAAATAGGGTTTTCATTTCAATTAAGGACAATTTGTGACATCGAAATTTGATGGCAAAATATTGCACTAGAAAGGGTAGTGTTTTCCATACAAACATAGCTACTGTTTTAAGTATAAACAGTTTATGTGAAAATGTAAATGTTATTTAGATCATGGCATCCCCCCCCCACCCCACACCAAAAAAAAACCCTCAGCAAATGATGGTGTTTTTGTCTCTCAGGCAATGGAGGGAGATTACCTAATCGGAATGGTAACCCGAATGGTTGATCGTTCCAACCCCAGAGCAAAGTTATTCTCACAAGTAAGATAAATAAGACTGGCTTCATGAGGCAGGCTTCCGTATAATATTCCCTGTAGATCTACCAACGGGATTCATTTCAGCCTCTTACTGCTACTTTCAGGCTCAAATAAATCCTTAGTTGGGATGAGCTTGGCTAAGAGCCGACACAAAGCCGGCCTCTCTGCCTAAATTCAGCATGTTGGATGTTAGGTGGTGATATAGAAGCCTATAACGCTCTTAATTTAGCCTGTTTTTTTCCCTTTATTGCTCCTAATCGGGCTTATTTCAGTGCCTCTGTTTTATGTTGCTAAGCCCCATTTTTGTGTATGCAGTTTTTCATTTTGGTGCCTGTGTCTTTTGTGTCATTCTCCATATTTAGATCATTGTGTGTGTGTATGTGTCCCTTGTTTACTTATCCTTTGTATGAGTCATATGTGTGATGCCACTTTCACCATGTGTCAGATACAGTAGACTATCTACAATATTGTCTTTCCACACACTCATCATTATCACAGCATATGGGAATGAAGCGTGCGGCTGCACAGAATGTGTTCTTTTTCTGTTGGCGCTATCATGAGTGCTGACTCTGGTGAATGCGTTGTAAGAAAACAGTAAAGAAAATAATCCACCTCTATCTTATTTACCTCTGGTTTTAGGTGCCTCCAGCACATGAAATCTACAGGGAGCTGCACCCCACACTGAAGCTCAATGAAATTGAGACAAGTGTAAGACTTCATTTCGATCTATATGTAAATTGGGTTCAATAAATCTTTTTCTTTAGCAAGTTTTTTTTGTTCGCATGACTGTATGATTTCTGTATATAGAAACTGCTGAATCGCCTAATTGAGCAGAACAGGCTTCTGAAGGAGCAGGAAGCTGTAGTACATCGACTGCGAATCGACAAGGTATATTGAAACTCTGTTCTTTAGTGGGGCTGTAAAAAGATGCTTCATACTGATTCTGTTGATCAGGCTTGAAATCACATTAGCAAGTTGTCTATTTTTCACCCATAAACTTTCAACAAGAATCTAGCTCTGGCAACTCCAGAATGCAATGCAACTATAGGATACATTAGGGGAAAGATCTGGATGGGTAAAACTTAAAGCACTTCGTCATTGCACACTTTACTGTAGTTTTCAAATTGTGGTAAATGTCAGAAACTAAAGGCAAAAGCTTAAATTTGGTTATAATCGTTAAAGACCAAATATTGAATTCAATATTCAATAAGAATTCACTGCAAGTTGTTATTGTGGATTTTGAATTAAACAGAGATGCCACTCCTATTAATATTCTAATGGCATTTATTCTATTTACATATTTATGTACATAATAATGTTGTCCAGATCTAAATCTAACAAGACTTTTCAGTCATCACCAAGCTTCCCCTACATGGCCTCTAAACACATCTTTTTTTTCACACCCACCCACCCCCACACACACACATATGATAATTGTAAGATTCTCTGAATTTAGACCAAATATATTCAATGTAAATCATTTGTCTGGTTTAGTATCACATCCATTGTAAAAGGGTGGTAAAACCTTGTGTGATGCCCTGTGTGTATGAACAATTGCAGGACAACTTGGAGGCCACACTGGTTGCCACCCATCAGGACATGGAGCTGTGCAGGACTCAGCCACTGGCCATGGAGAAATTACAGCTGAAGAAGGAGAGCTTACAGAATCAGCTCATCAATGTTCGAGGGGAGCTCTCTCAGGCTTCCAGTGTAAGACCTCTCTGTAAAACCTCTCTGAAATGCAGTTTGATGCTTCACCAAGTGTCTCAAAACAGATATGTTGAAGTGGAGAACCTGCATTAGGGCATTTTTAGGGATACATTTTTTAGAATACAATTCTGACTTTGAAGAATTTGATTTTTATCATGGTGGATATGTAGTAGGAAAATGACCCGTTTTGTATCATAGACATATCTAAAAGGAACATGTTTTGTCTTCTCTTTTCTGTTTTTCTCAGGTTCTGAACGCCTCTAAAATGGAGTTTGAAGCTCTGGAGGATGAGGTGAATGCTATTCATGGTGACCTGTGGGAGCAGCTGAATTCTGGAGGACAGGTATATTGTTGTCATCATCCTCCCCCTCCTGCTCAATATTATTAAAATCACACTAATGTCATCTTGTCTTTATTCTCTTTCTCTAACGACAAGCACATGCTCCATTCATCTCTGTTAAATGACCATTGTATTAATGATATGCAATTTTAGAACAAGTCTAATTTCAGTGACTGATTACGTTCAGTAGCAGCACCCATATGATTATATAAGAGCGAGTACAATCATCCAATAGATGCAGCGACAACCTGACCTTGATAGAAGTGAATTGTTAATTACACATTTGTTGTAGAATTGAAAAAAAGTGACTTCTTTGCTGTTTATGCTTATTCTGCATATGATTAATTATTCATTATTAGCATATGAGAGGCTTATTACTAATTCATGTGCAAACATTTATTTCCATGAAGCTCCTGAGGATGATTATAAATAATGCATGTCAGTGTCTCACAGCTGTAATAAAACAGGCTTTGAATATAAAGATTACATTGTCTCAGACAATTCACTGGGTTAAACATTGGTGTAAGAACAGGAAAAAGTCGGCTACATTTTAAGAAGTTTGTAAGAGTCAAATATATTATATTATAACTGTTGGAATTAATTGGAATAAATTGCTTCCCTAGGGTGAACTTGTCCACCGACATCTTCAGAAAGAGTTCTGGAGGGTCCAGGATGTGCTAGAGGGCCTGCACAAGAACAATCCCTCTCGAGGCACAGATACGGCGAAGCACAGAGGTCAGCTTTTCAATTTATACTGTATGTTTTCCATACACATATATGTGCATACATTATTTTAATAGGAACACCTGTACACACCTGCTCTGTTTTGGTTATGGATCTGTGGACTCATTCACAAAAGTAACATACAAGAGTTTGAACAGGATGATGATAAACAATGACATGATAATTATATGATAGTCAATAAACATAATAAAAATGGGAAATGGCCAGACTGTTTAAACTTGACAGGAAGGCTGCAATAACTCAAACAGTTCATCAAACCGAGGGCACAAGCTCAATGAAAATATACAACAGGATTCAGCCTACATGTTCCATAATGATTAGAGAGATTACGCAGATCTACAGCCCTTCTGAATACATTTGGCTAATGAGTGGGTACCTGAACAGCTTTGTTGTTTGTGTTCAGCAGTCAGTGCAGCATCAGGTTCCTTCAGCACAAACAGTCCAGCGAGCCCACTGAGCTCAGTGAGTCTGACCAGCCCCCTCAGCCCTTTCTCACCTGTACCAGGCTCACAGCATTCACCCACAAAACTCCTGGCAACAGAGGTAAGGCACAAGAACTACAGCAGCATAAAATATCACAATTCATGTGCTTTTGCTATTGATAACATTTTTCTGGTAAAACTGCCAATGTGAAAAACTTATTTACTGTATTTAGTTATAGACAATGTTGGGGAGTAACTAATTACATGTAATGTAATGCGTTATGTAATTTAATTACAAAATAAATGTAACAGTAATCCGTTACAGTTACTGAGGAAAAATGTAATTAAATGACACTTACTAATGAAAATGTTGAAGATTGCAATGGTTATATGGCTATATTTGAAACATTTCATGTAAAATCAGTGCTACTGGATGATTTTCAGCTGAAACGTGATTTGAATGATGACGTTTCTAAAAATTTTTTTTGAGGGTTTAAAACTTTTTCTCGTACAATGTTAACATAAGGCGCCACCTAGTGGACAAATGGAAGTAATCAAAAAGTAATCAAACGTAATCAGTTGCTTTACTTTTATAAAGTAATTGAAAAGTACTTATTGCATTTTGAATAGTTCATTTGTAATCTGTAATCTATTACATTTCCAAAGTAACCTTCCCAACACCGGTTATAGATGAGGTGTATTTTTTTACCTTTTGTTTAAATAGATTCATTATGGCGGATGTTTTAAAGATTTAGACCTCATGGTACATCTGTTGAAATCGCAACTGAATAAAGTTAGTGTCAGAGTATTTGCAAATTAGAATTTATATTCGTGGTATATTTTCTTTACTTTATATAGCACAATCAACAAAATCAATCAGCCACAGCCCTCAGTCCGTGCTCTAACAATATACCCCCTGTCTTTTCAATGGCTGTACCCTTGTTTTTGTTATAGCTCTAGGCTTTCTGCCATGCCTTCTTGTATACAAATGCTAGACAACTCCATGTTTGTAGACTCTCACCAGTTGTGTCCCTTTTTGTTGATTTTTAAGGAGCCTTAAATGATCCGCTTTTGCAAACTGATCTGCACATTTTATTATATAAGTTTAAATATAAGTTTGTTATCAAACTTGAAATGATGTCGCTTGTTTAGGGCATAGTGTAAAGCTACTTTCTATAGGAGTGAATATTTGTGGTTTGTGCTGTGTGCAGAGCAGTTTCCGTTTATGTAAAGTGTATGGCTTTAGTGAAATGCTCTACTGCTTTTTACAACAACTAAAAAAAACCCTCATTTACCTTTGCTTTCTGCTTTGCTAAGTAACTCCTGACTCCCTTTTCCTTTCCTTTTATCCTTTTTGTCTTTCCCAATTTTTCTTCGGCTATATTCCTGTCTTCCCCTTACTTCGCTCTCTCTCTCTCCTCTGCGTCCGTTCTGTCCTTCCAGGAGATTGGTCCGCCACGGCCCCCACTCCCTAAGTCTTACCAGCCCCTGGATCCCACCACGATCATGCCCCCTGTCCCTCCCCTCCCTTTCAACAGCAATGCCTGGCCATGCAGCATGGACAGCTATAAGGAAGACAAAGAAATGCACATTCGAAAGGTATCACAGAGTAGAAGCAAAAAGATAACATCCCCTGTCCCAAATGTATTAAGGACATAATAGTAATTTTCTTATCCGTATTTGTTCATAGGCTTAATAATAAATAGGGAAGTGCTAGCTCAGTGGTTAAAGCATTGGTCACTAGACCGGACAGTCACAGGTTCAAATACCAGCACCACCAAAGCTGCCACTAGTGGGCCCATGAGCAAGGCCCTTAACCCTCAATTGCTCAGTTGTAATTCGCTCTGGATAAGGTTGTCTGCCAAATGCTGTATATACAATCTTAAAAGGACATGTTACACTGGCATTGTGTATTTAAAAAAAAGGAAAGAAAGAATAGAGAAACCATGTGTGATAAAAATTAAGTACACCTTGTAACTGTGTAGCTTCTAGAACCACTTTTTGCCACAGGCTGAGTCAGGTTGAGCTCTTTGACTATTGCTACAACTCAGTTTTTTTTGGTTCTACATTCAGGATCTTTATTGCACATTTTGGCCATTGTTTACAATGTACACGGCAGGAAATATCTTCTTTGGAATAATTTTTGTCAGAGAAGAATGATCGACTTCAAATTGTTTGAAATTGCCCTTAAAATGCTGATTAACATGCAGCAGAAATTGCTTCTCTAAAATCGTTGCCAATGTCTAAGCTAAGACTTTGATAATGTTGATCATACTTGCTGATGATCAGTTAATGTTTGATTAGCAGCACTGGCTGCTCCTTAGCTGCATAAATTCTATAGATGCAATAAGCGTGCACTTATTTTTTCACACATGGTTTCTCCATCATAGCTTTATTTTTGTTAAAAGAAATTACACATATAATGTCATGTGATGTTCATCCAAGAGCTGATAAGAATCAAATGTTTTATTTTATTATGTCCTGATATATAGAGCCATAGAATTTAGAGAGGATGTACTTTCTTTTGCACATGACATATTTATACTTTTATAGTCTTTCCGGTAACCTGCTCATCATTTACCATTAGCGGTCACAGCATCATCTTCTCAGTGTCACTCGTTCCTTTTTTCTTCAATACTTACTTTTCCACTTTCTATCAGAGTCTCTTTCCTGTCAGTAATTCTGACTTTTAAGAGCTCTTCCTCTCACTGCATTTACAAAGCATTCATTTGCTCATTCCTTCATCTTCGCTAACCCATTTATTCTGGACAAAGGAGGAGAAAGTAGGTTTATGGTCATGTCCAGGCTAAAGTGTCTACTGTGCCAGGTCGTCCTGTGCTCTCTTTAATCCAAAGGAATTCACTCATCTTTATTATCATGTCACTGGCTCCATACATTGTGCTAGTACACAGACTTGTTTATCTTGTTTATTATGAAAGTATGAATTTATTCTGTTTTCTTGTCCAGCACAACCACAGTTCTGTAGAGCAAAAAAAGAACGATTATGTCTTGGAGCAAGACCCACAAGGCAATAAAGGTAGGAGAGTTATCAGTGAAGCTCTGTTTTGTATTTACTCATTTTACTTTGACGTATTTCATTTCCCAAAACTTTCAATAGGTTCAGACTTTCATGCAGTACTTTCATAATTTCATATCTTTTTCTATTAATATTTATAGCATTTGCGGAATAATGCATGTAGTGATTAAGTAATATGCCATAAGATGAGCGATTGATATATGGACACAAATGATACATGAACATTGTAGCATAAGACCATTTTTTTGTGTGTAGTTGGAATTGTACCACCCAGGACCAAATCTCCAACAGATGAAAAGGATGGTGTTCATAAGAGGAATGGGAAAATGCCTAATGGCCACATCTCCAGGGTGGGTCATTACAAAAAAGACCCACTTATACTCTACACATTTCAAAGCCCTTCTAAATGTTAATGGCTTGGAATATGATTATTATTTGTATTCATTTCAGGAGCGACCAAAGAGCGCTGTGTTCCCGGCAGAAGTAAAGTCTAAGATGAGTGTAGAAGAGCAGAACGAAAGGATACGTCGGAACCAGAGCAGTTCAGTAAGAGACAAGAGACGCAGCCTTAATCTGTCCACCAACCAGAGCTTGGATGGCCTCAAACCTTCTGTCAACTACAGAGTGGTTAGCAGCACTTTCACTCTACTTTCACATCTGTGATACTGTCCGTGGCCAGTGTGTGTAAAGCCACATAAAAACCCTTAGCATATTATTTGTGTTTATTTACCATTATTATTTACATTTAATAACCCAAATTATTTACAGTTAATAACGGATACCCAATTATTATTTCCATTGTACAGCATTTTTTCATTGGGATCTCAGTTGAATCGGAACTGTTCTATATACAGTATATAATGCTAGGACATTTAAAGACAGTTGAGAATTGCTAACATGGGCAATAGATATCGTGTACAGGGTTCACACAAGTTATTGAATTTTTAGAACATCGTGGAATTTTAAAAGGTCAATTCCAGACATTTTTATATATTTTTTGGTCGTCATAGAATATCATCTGTTTTTGTTGCTTTAAATTTTGGTTCCCATTTATCAAAATGGAATCTTTTGATACAATTTTTTTATTTTTTTATCACATTGTTTTGCCTATTGTTATGGTTATTGTATTCCCTTCCCTTATTAAAAAAAAAAATAATAATAATAATAATAATAATTCATTAGATTATATATAGCTCTTTTCTGGACACTCAAAGTGCTTTTACATTGTGAGAGGGGGATCTCCTCATCCACCACCAGTGTGTAGCATCCACCTGGATGATGCGACGGCAGCCATAGTGCGCCAGAACGCCTACCACATACCAGCTTAATGGTGGAGAGGAGACAGCAGCCAATCAGTAGATATGGGGATGGTTAGAGGTCAATGGGCAAATTTGGCCAGGACCTCGGTTTAATGTCTCATCCGAAAGATGGTGTTTTTTGTATAGTGTCTCTGTTACTATACTGGGTTGTTAAGACACACACAGACTACTGGATAGCACTCCCTGCTGGCCACACTAACACCTCTATCAAGTGTTAGTCAAATGGTCGTACGGGTCATCAGAACCATGTGGTATGTAGCTATACCTTTAGTTTGCTCTTTATAAAAATAATTTTTCAAATGTATGCTATGTTAGGTAGCATAAGTGGTCAATTTATTATTGTTAACTCATGACAAATTCTTAGCCTCTGTAATCAACATATATTCATGTATTTAAACTCTAAACTCTTACACACTATCAGTGTAAGTTAACTGTCTTAATTAATGTTCTATTAACAATATGTTATAATTGAAACGATTGACAAAGCTCTTGCAAAAGGATGGATTTAAAATCCTGTCTGCGGATTTTTTTCCCTTCATTATAGGTCATGAAAATGGGATCATTATTATATTATGGGAAAGCAGTCATTCAAATGATTATCACATTTCTACTGCAAATGTTCTTGGCAAAATCTCAGAAATTGAAAGTATTGGATCATAGGTTGTGTTGTTTGATTTTTTTTGGTAGATTGTGTAATGATGTATGTATACTGATAAAGAGTGATATAATGACATTATATTTGATTTACATATGCTGGCAAAGCAGAAAGTTCAGAAACAACAGTTACATTTGGATTATTCCGGAATGTTAATGGACTCTCTTTTAGGTGAAGAGAAGACTGACTGCGCATGAGGTGGACATTAAAGTCTTGGAGACAGCCGTACGAGGTGAAGGCATTGAATCTCCAAGAGAAGAAATCGCACGCCTACGGAGACAGGTGGAGCCTGATAATTATGATCTGGATATCAGCAGAGAGGTAAATCTCAGTGCCGGAACAGGGTTTTGGTCCATAGACCAATTATTTATTTATTTATAAATAATCTTTTATTTTCTTCCCCTTTGTTATTATTATTATTATTATTATTATTATTATTATTATTATTATTATTAAGAGTAATCACGCTAAACACATTCAGGTACATTTAGCTATGGCAAAGAACATTGTAAAATAATGAAAATGCATGTTTTAAAATATATATTTTTTATAGACTTCCCATTCTATTCTTTCCATCATCTCCCCTCATGTGCACTATTGTCAGGCTGCAGTATCAGTGTAACTGTGTGAAGCTGAGGATCATTTGGCAATGAAAGTTTGAGGCCATAAAAACTCCTTGCAAAAAGATTAGAAATTTGATTTATTATTTAGTACTAAATAGCAATAGTAATCTTTGTATTACTCCTAACCCATGTTCTTTTCCATTCTAAACCACATTAATAGGGTTGCAGCCTACATTCCATTCCCAGCTGTATAGACCTGGTTTAGATCTGACTGAACGTTGCATGCTGGCCCAATGTGACTTTGTGATAATCCTGACACTATTTTTTTTTCAGCTGTCTGCCCCAGACAAAGTAGTAATTCCAGAGCGGTATCTGGACATAGAGCCCACCACGCCACTCAGCCCAGAGGAGGAAAAAGAGAAACAGAAGAAGGTGGAACGGATAAAGACGCTCATCGCCAAATCAAAGTAGGTTGCTTCTGTTTATTCACTGTGTTCCTTTAAATCACTAGTTTTAACAGTGTGTGTTAGACTGTTTAGATTGTTTCAAATATAATATTTCCTGTTATGTTATGGTATGTTTTTTTATTTCTCCTCTTTAGCTTTAACTTATTTATGTAGTTTTCCAGATTGGGATTGCGAAAAAATAACAAGACACAAGTAGAAACAAACTACATATGGGAGGTCTTTAAGGGCAAATGTTGACAAACCTGTGTTCCTTCCCAGCCTGCAGAATGTTGTGCCAGTGTTGGATGGTCCTACAGAAGCCCCGGCTAACCCTGAGCAGAAACTGCATGAGCAGGAGAAACGCATCGAGATCTCCTGTGCTCTGGCTGCCGAGGCCTCCCGCCGCTCTCGCCTGCTTTCTGGTGAGGAAGCCGGCCGTCCCGAGGAGCCTGGACAACCCCCTTCTGACCTCTGACCCCTGTTTGACCCTTTGTGCCAGTCACCAACCCTTTCCACTCTCACTGTCCCTCACTGTCTTAAAACTTCAGAGCAAAGGTGGCACACATATTTTAGAGCAGTGCTCTAAAGAAGAAATAAAACACAGTGTATATAGTGTCGAATACAGGCTTAATCTTCACTCATTACAGTATTTTGTACAAATAGGTGTTTTGTACAAAATCTGGATTTCTGTAACCTCTGCTCTGAAGTACTGTCTCTTGCCATACAGAGTTGAATCTACTGTAATGTTTCATAAGTGAAAGGGACATGTCTGACATTTATTTCTCATATACAAGACACACCCACATCGTGTACACACAAGACCATTTCAGATCTCTTTAGGTACCGTTAGAGCTCATGACATAATTGTCATGATAGAAATAATCGGAGAGAAGCACCTCTCGTTTTTGCTGAGTTATATACTTTCTTATCAAGCTGTTTAATTTGTCCAGTTATGTTTTAGATACCATTTATTTTCAGTCACAATGTTGCTGAATCACTCAGGATCATGACTTTTGACCGTGCTGTCTGTCACTTTCCTTTTTTTTCTTTTCTTTTTTTTTAATTCCAAAAGCTTTATATGTCATGCTTTTTCATTCTTCAGTCAGCAGTTTTCCTCGACCCATTCCTAATTATTTATTCCATTCATTAATTAATTCATTCATTCATTTCAATAATTTGTTTGTTTATTTGGTGTGTGTGGATTTTCCCATCATTTCATTCCATTGCATTGCATTGCAGCCCAGATAACCTCAAGTCCTCCCGCGTCCCCTACCAACCTGGCCCCTCCCCTTCCCTCTGGCTACTCTGACTCCTCCCACATCATGAAGGTGTGAGTGTGTGAAGGTGAGTTCCACTCACTGCACAAAGGCCCCCTCACCCTTTTTTATTCACGTCCCCTTATCTTGTGTGTTCCCTCTGTTCCAGTACTGTTTTAACTCTCTTCACAATTAAGTTCCACCTATACATATGCAACTTCAATGCTTGTTTTACAGACAATTATATGAACTACAAAGATATAGTTACGCTGAAAAACAGTATTGGAATGGAGCTAGAGTGCTCTTTTTGGCTTTGCTTTGCTCTTACATTTGTTTTCAGTGGAGCTTCTCTCAGCCTTTTCATACACCAAAGTACAATTACCAATATTTGTAATTTTTGAAAAATAACAGAAGGTGGTGATTATTACTACATTTAGGTTTACATTTATAGCATTTAAAAGATGCCCTTATCCAGAGCGATGTACAAATAGTCCTTTACTTGACTATATATATATATATATATATATATATATATATATATATATATACCCACACACACAGACATCACAGATGCACTCAGCTGCAAAGAACTGTGAACAATCAGTAGCCAGTTGACATTTGTTTTTGCATCTGAGTGCTGTGTGTTTGTTGAGGTGAACTTCCAATAATGATGTGAACGATACAAATGGGAAGAATTGTGACCTCAGTGATTCCACCACTTGCATGATTGCTGATGTCAGGTATACTGGAGTACGGAATAGTCCAGAAATTGCTGATCTGCTGGGATTTTGAAACAAAACAAAAGTTTTTAGAGTGTACACAGTATTGTTTGGGAGTGGTTGGGATTATAGGATGACGTCAGTGATCATTTCTGCTGTTTAAGTCCTCAGATGCTTTTCTATTTACCACAGTTGTAAAGAATGATCGTATAAGGTAATGTCTTGTCCGCTGTAACTAACTGACATGGCTGTCTCCTCTGGCTGTTCTTCTTAATTCTTCATCTGACTTTAACTAGACATGACTGCTATGGGCTGCAGCTCACTGTTTTTCTTTTGTTTATTTCCCCTTGCCAGTTTTTCCACGGTGTAAACCCTAGAGGGTGTTGTGTATAAAAACTCAGGAGATCAGCGGTTTCTGTCTCTAAAAATTGTCACTAAAATTCCCTTGAACTGGATGTTTTTTGAACATGAACTAAATCTCCAGACCTGGCTTGTGACCTGCTTTCACATGATATGCTGATTGGATAGTTGTATAATTGTATGGTGACTAGAAATCTGCATAGATGGGGTAAAGTGATTGTGTAATGGTCAATGAGTCACTGCTACCTCTCAGGAGGTTTTATATAACATTCTTTGCTCTGCTGTTGCAATTAATCTAATTAATTGTTCTTATATAGCATTCTGAGTGTTATTTCTTCTTTTCCTCAACCATTTTCAGCTCAAACGCTGGCTGCTGTCAAGTTTGATGGTGGACCCTTCTGAGAGTGGAAAACGAAAGACACGTAAAAAAAATATCACTTATATAGACCCATCTTCCCCAGACTGTGTATTTTTCTCAGTTACTGACACAATAGGAGGAGGAAATACTCCAAACTTCCCGTTTGGAAGTTACGGGAGTTACGAGGGTGTATTCTCCAGTGCTGCAGGACAGAGGTTCCTGCAAAGATGGAGTAACATCTTCACAGCGGGCCTCTCAAGCTCTCACTCACTTGTTTCTCTCTTTTAAGCCCTTCCATGTAGCAGGACAGCAGGACTTTACAATGGAAATAACAACATAATGAAAGCTACAAACTAGCCAGAAAGTGAGATTTGTTTACACAAAACTATCTACTCTGTAATGACTGCAGTATAGTAAACTTCTAAAGGCTGGCCAGACACAAGAGAAGACACAAGTACGTCGGTGACAGAGTGACGGCCTAGGAACAGAGACGAATAACAAGATACAGTGTTACAGTAGGGGGAAAAAAGTGTCCGAGACGAACAGGAGACCGATACAGCGTCACAGCAAGTGGAGCGAGGAAGCTCGGGAATACAGACAGAAAGCAGCAGGATCCAGATCGACGACAAGAGGAAGTCGAGCAAATCAGCACATCACAACCTGACCACATCGAAACCGAGTACTACAGCTTCCTAGTGTAGGGACTAGATCAGGCTGGAAGCACTTCAGCAGACTCATCCGGTGACCACATCCTGATGTCACATCCTGTCTACAATAAAATGAGTCTCCAAGAGGATGCCAGATTAAATAAAGAATGCATCTCGGTGTGAGGCACTTGCATGGGCACTTCTTTCCCATCATTTCCCCATTTCAAAGGAGATCAAGACTCACTGTGACTCCATGAATCCTCTTTTACTTTACTTTATGCTAAATGATAGGGCTTGATGGGAAAACTGGATCCCATTCACCAACAGTCCGGTACTTTTGAGTTCTGTTTGCACCACAGGTTCCTTATGTATTAATAAACACAGCATATACAGTATATCTATAGACATTGAATATATTAATATATATATATATATATATATATATATATATATATATATATATATATATATACTATAGAATACGAAGATATATACAACACACATTTACTTTGTAATCAAAGCCATGTGGATCTTTCTAATGTTTAATTTCTAGTTTTACAGAGCGTGGTACCTACAATGTCTGTGTGTGCGGGTGAAATGATTACAATGGATTATAAATAGTAGGCTATAGAATTCCTGTCGAAAAGTGCCCTTAGAACTGTAAGTCTGCTAGTTAAACAGTGTGTTGTACCGCGAGGGGGACAGCAGCTTGCATCTCAACGTGTATGAAATTACAGCCCAGAAAACCCCTGTGAATATGGAGCCCAGTAGTGTAACACTGTGCCATTGGCTATTTCGTTTGTCTTTTATCGTGCTTAGGCGAACTTATCCGTTGTGTAAATATGGATCCTGTTTGAAGGCGACTTAAAGAGTATTTTTGTATCACTGACGAGGATTTAAAAAACAAAAAGCAGCCAGGTTCGATGAATGATTTGCCAAACTGTACATGTCTTTCATTCTTTCGTTTTGTGTTTTAATTCAGCATTTGGTACTTAAGCATAAATACATTATAACTGAAACCAGATACAATGTGCAAAACGTTTAGGCCATCAGCTGTTTTTTTGTTGTTGTTGTTTTTTTTACACTATGGTAATTCATGACTGGTTAAATCCAAGACTTTTGCATTTCAAGTGCACATGATTTCATGGGGAGTTTCTCTTTCTCCTACTGCTTTGAGCTCATTAGCTCATGCGGCGTATAACAGAATGATCTGATACCAGGAGCAGAGATAAGCATGATTAATGACCCATAATTGGATCATCAGTTTCACAAAGAAACAAAACGAGTCCAAAAATATTATTCTATTTTTATTATTTCTAAAGAAAGGGACAAATTGTCATTCAAATGCAGTATGTATTTTTCTAAGCACATGGATATTTAATGAATAAGAAGAAGTCTGCTCGGCTACATTTTTAACAGAATAAAGAGCTTTTTGGTTTTTTTTGCATTTTTCATGGCAGGTTCAAGGCTGGCATATCTTTATTTTGTTATTCTAAAACATCGTTTCGGACGCCTTAGTTAAAGATAATTTTTAAGAACTTTATTTTTTATGTAACAGGATGAAACGGGAATTACACAAAGAGTGGAGGCATCTAATATTCGAATTAAAAATGTAGCAAATAAGGCTAAAATGGACTAAACATTGGTCTCTGTACATATTTTCAAAACCAAATATAATCTGCCTAACTGTTACTGTTGCTACTTTGAGTAAAATACAGAAAAAAATGCTTGATCTATGCAAATCCATACAGTCAATATGCTTGCTTTAGAAATGCCCTCATGCAATAAAGTGAATGTATTTAAAAGTGCTTTTGTGTGTTTGCACATCATTCCTTTTTTAAGCCTCTGTATATAATTGAGTGATGTTTGTCTCTGCTGTTTGGGAAGAGGAATTTATTCAATCAAACATCAAAGGCTTACTTGGATTTGTTTAGGCACTTACGAAAGATTATTTAGTTAAATAAAACTAAAAAGCTGCAATGACATCTGCTTATATCTGCATTTTTTTTACATATTCAAATATTTTAGATACATTTTTTTACAGATACATTTTGTATTGATGTTAAATGACAAGAAGCACAACAGGCATTAGAATAATTCGTGTTCCATTACAGTAAAAATGGTTTGGAGGTGATTTACATTCTACACTTTCCTCACAGGCAGCCTGAAATAAACCTGTATGTGAGGACACTGTAAATATAAACTTTCTGCTTTTAGCTGTAGGTGCAAATGTTGTGTACTGCACACTGATGTACACCAGAGGGCGCTTTAAGTATATAGAAGTGAGCCTCTGTTCCTCTGCATTCAAATGAAGTCGACTATAAAGTGTGAGATATAATATATATAAAACACTTTTTTGTTTACTACATAATTATTCCATATATGTTCATTCATAGTTTTCATTCATAGTACAATGTACATAGTGATATAAATAAAGAAAAATCATTAAATGGGAAGGTGTGTAAAAGCTTTTGACTTGTTGTCTGGCATGTATGTAATCTGCCTAACTGTTACTGCTGCTACTTTTAGTTCTCTACTTCCTCTTTTGGCTGCTCCCAGTTAGGATTCGCCACAGCGGTTAGTCGTTTTTAGTGATCCGCATATTCGGTTTGGCAAACATTTTATGCTGGATGCTCTTAGTGTTGCTGCTTTGGGTAAAACACAGAAAATGGTGAATTGTACATAATTCCAACAGAGGGAAAATAGATATATAATAGATAGATAGATAGATAGATAGATAGATAGATAGATAGATAGATAGATAGATATGTAGGTAGAAGATAGATAGAGGTTAGAGGTTTGGTTTGTTTGCTCTCTTTCCTTTAATCAGTCTTGTCCAACCACTTTCCTACTGATGTCTAATTTGATTGGTCTGCTTAACTGATTGATAAAGTAGCCAGATGTGTCTCACCTGAATTTGTTATCAGGCTTTACATTCTTTTGCACATACAACATTCCCTCTAAACCAGGGGTGGGCAATTATATTTTCCAAAGGGCCACATAAGAAAACCTGTGGTGTGTTTGTGGGCCGAACCAACAATAACGTTGAACATGACTTATGTTCAATATTAATTCTTTCCACTTGTAAAGAGCGGTAAATGATATGATCATTATGCTACCAAAAGAATAAGGATATTCTAGTTAGGGAAAAGAAACAAACAAAAATAAATTGCTGTATTTTTCCTTCATTTTTCTCACTGAGCATACTCCAACAATGTCAGCGCTGCTGTGCGGTTATACTTTCTTCTGGTGCGGCAAAAAAGCCGAAGCAGTTCAACGGGCCGGATTAAAAGGACCAAGGGGCCGGATGTGGCCCCCGGGCCGTAGTTTGCTCACCCCTGCTCTAAACAAACGTATGCAACTGATCAACATACATCTCACAGCATCTGATAGAAGAACCGAAATGTCTGAACATCTCAAGGGGGTTACAGACTTTCGAGTGACAGTGTATATAAAAGAATAGGATATAGGTTGCAGGATATAGGTGCTGTTTTCAGGTGGGTTTCTCTTTAACAAGCGCTGATTAGGTTTCTGATTATGGCTTTAGTTTGTAATAATTGAAAAAAAGGAAAATGAAACTTTGAAGATAAACTGTTCAGAAATGACTTGTTCTGCGGGAGTTCTTCTGTGTGTTGGATCGGAAAAAAAAAGCGTGTGTATTTTACACGGTTTGGAGTGAAAACTCTTAGGCCCACTACAGAGTAATGACCGCAAACCTATTGGGATTGGGACACCTTTGAGGTTCAGTGGTGAAACCATTGATAAGCACCAAAGTTTTGAAAACGCTTTCCGTAAACAAGTTGTTTCTACCATTTCCTCCCTCATTTCGTTCTGCTACTTTCTCTCCTTTATTGTCCTTAGTAATTAGATGTAATGGCGCATGCTGATACCTCAGGAAACGAGAACGAGAACGCAGCGCAGGAAAATCCTTTCTCGCACAATTTCCCAAATTGAAGTGTAGCAATCAACAGAGAATATGTGATTGTTTTGTTCGAGATTAACTAGATGACATCATTGAGTTGAGTCGTTGGCGGTCGTCTGCCGGTTCGTGTCTCTCATTTGCATTACATCATTCTTCGTGGACTGGTTAATGTTTACTACTAAATGTCTGACATCAGAAAGGTTCAAAGGTCAGGACTGACATGAGCGGTGCACGTTAAGGGGCAATGAGAGGCTGAGGAGCTGAGCAAATCCGTCAGGAAAGAAAAGCGTGGAGAGCATCATGGTTACAGTCTCAGAGTTTCAAAGTGAGTGGCATTTTCATCATTTTAGAAGAGTGTGTGTGTGTGTGTGTGTGTGTGTGTGTGTGTGTGTGTGTGTGTGTGTGTGTGTGTGTTGGACATAAAGGATTTTGTGAGTGTGCGTTTGTTTGTTTAAGCAATTTCGCACGGTTCAAAAGAGGAAATCAGAGCTACTATTACTAATGTGTATATATATATATATATATATGTTTTTATATACTCTGTTTTTACCAACTTTGATGTAGAGATCGGTGTGGGTTTGTCAGGCTTCGGGATATTCTTCCTGCTGTTTGGAGTGTTGCTGTACTTTGACTCTGTCTTGCTGGCATTTGGTAACGTAAGTACAATTTTATCTGAGCCTCTGACCAAACACGCCTCTTTTTCCATGGTAGCAAGGCATATGATGTTCAGAATGCCTAAACATGATTCATTTCCCATGCCATTTCTAATGTGAATAGCATTTAAGGTATGTGCATCTGTGTGGGGCACGGCGGAGCAAAAACATACTGTTAATAATAAGCAATATGCAGTCATATTTCTCAATGAAAACTATTGTCTTGTGTGTGGGGTTCCCTCCCAGTACTTAGTGTTCCAGTAAGTGGATCGGATGTCAAATGTGTGTGCGTCCACATCCAGGGTTCCATTCCAGATTGCCACCATGGACAGGAGAAACTGAACATGAACACTCATAAATCTCTGAGCAGTGAACCCTGTACATCCTGCTGATACAATTACACATTTAAAAGTGCTCTATTTGGACAGCTGTTTAGGGACACCTAAACTTTCCCAACCATATGTGGTTTTTTTCCTGTTGAACTGTTATTGGAGACAAAGCCGGCACTATGATCAGATCAGGTTTATTATCTAGTATCTGATTTGACCTAAACCATTATAGTCAAATAAGTACAAATCTCCACAAGCACACTCTAAACTCAAGTGGAACATCTTTAGAGAAGACTGGAGGTTATTATAATAGAAAAAGGGGACACGGTGTGACATGAGATGATCAAAAAGCACATACCAATCTTCCCATGACCACAAACGTTTGTCTATATACAGTGTAAGCATAAAGAAAAGAAATAATGCCAGCAATTGTAGTTTTTATTGAGCTTTATTAGGTTTATGCAATTAGTTTGACTATTCTTCTAACATTCTAAGCAGCTATAGAGTTTATTCATTCATTCATTTATCTTTTACCGCTTTATCTGATCTTCCCTCAGGTCACGGGGAGCCTGTGCCTATCTCCATTACAGGGCACACACATATACACACACACACTAGGAATAATTTGCCAAGGTGCTCACATGGCCAGTGTATGCTTTAGAAATATTAGTAATGAAATCAAATGATACCGCAACACCAAGATGCAGATGCATCAAGAGAAATAAATAATCATAGGGAGGCAGGACTTTGGCAGTAGTCGGTGTCACTACCGCTGTATTGTTCTACTAAAAAGAAAGAAGATTCTATTCTTTGAAAAATTGTTCATTTTACATTTTGTTTAGTTGCGCATCTGAATCTGAATGAACTGACAGATATTATCACGTACTATTAGCCTGAAACTGAAAAACAAGATCATTGTGTCTTGTAGGAATTGATGTCTAAGGGAATAGTTATTATGCAAGTATAATAGTGTGGAACAAAAGAGAAACATATCCACAGTGTGTAATTTGTAACTTCCGTTGAGCGCAGAAGGATTTTTTTTCCCTCTTTGCTATGCCTTTTCTCTCAGATCTTGTTCCTGACTGGTCTGGCCTTTATCATTGGCCTGAGGAGAACAGCTCACTTCTTTTTCCAGAGACACAAGCTTCGAGCCTCCTCATTCTTCCTTGGTGGTGTGGCATTAGTGGTGTTCCGATGGCCACGAATAGGCATGCTGGTCGAGAGTTATGGATTTGTGCTTCTGTTTAAGTGAGTAATATTTGGTTTGTATAATATGACATCATGTACTAACTGATATGAAAGCTACAGCAGTTATTAGTTAGTATTGTGATATTTTTTGTTGCTAATTGCACAGACAAATCGAAATCTAATGAATAATAATAATATAATTATATAATATGATTTGATTTGGGACAATTCTGGATCATTATTCGGCGGGCCAGATTAAAAGGACCAAGGGGCCAGATGTGGCCCGAGAGTCGAAGTTTGCCGACCCCTGTTCTATAGCCTCAATAATGCCTCTCCTAGCGCCTTGTTCCTTCGACCTAGGTGTGCTAATTCACATTAGGCTGGAACTTGTTATTATGGCAGTATTGGTTTCTTGTTCCCAAAACGTTCCAGACTCAGGTTGAATTGCTGAAATGGAATGTCATGGTTGAATGATATATATATATATATATATATATATATCTATATATATATATATATATATATATATATATATATATATATATATAAATAACCCTGATTCCCTGAGGGAGCAAGATGCCACATTGCCTGCATTCCTGTGGCACTTACTTCCACTTTCAGAAGATGATTCTGGTTCCATTGCCTGCGCTTTTATGCTTCCTGGTCATGACGTCACTCCCATTCGTTAGATGACAAAGAACTAGGGTTATATACGTAACCAGAGACGTTCTTACTTCTGACTTACCAAGCCATTATCTTTTGGCTACTGTTTGTACCCAGTTTTGATTCACTGGATTTGTCTCTTGGATGTTGTTTGCACCTCACCTGAACCTGGGTGTACTAGGATTTTGATTTGTTTTACTGTTTGTACTCATTCATTCATTCATCTTCTACCGCTTTATCCGATCTTCCCTTGGGTCAGTTTTGCTGAATACACCTGTATGATAGAGTTATGATTAATGTTGTGTATTTCCCCCAGATCATTCTTTCCAATGGCTTTTGGATTTCTTGGAACAGTATTGAACATGCCCTTTCTCTCTGCAGTAAGAAAGACATGAGATTATACAAGTACACTGACACAGAAAAGGTGATCATGATGCCGGTTTGAAATGCTTGTTTTTCCTACTCTCTCTTTTAGCTATTTAATTACTCAGGAAGCAGCTCGTCTATGGTGTAAGAGTTCTCACAAGGACGGCGACACAGTGAAGCAGGTGAATGCGAGTGTTGTGTGATGTCTGACGGAAACAACCAGACAAGAAAAACATATCCATGAAACACACCATCAACCCACTGATCAGACATTTGGCAAACAGATCATTTTCTTGGTCTGTATGAAATGTATACTAATTTAAAAGTATTTTTATTTGTGTCTTATTTTGGAATAAAACCCATTGTTATTTCTAAACCTTGCCGTTGTATTCTTTTAATGAGCTGCAATAAACTTCAGCGAATTCATATCTTGCATCTCCATTGTACAGTTAATTAACTATGAATGACGATGCCAAGATTCTGATCTTCATTTCCTTCTGGAAAAAAAAAAGTTCCTACAGAAAACTTGTTGACCTGATCGAGTTCTTCATCTCCATTTTGGATGGACGCTTGCTCAGCGTGGTCCCAGTGTTCCTGTTGTCTTTTGTCTGTTGAAAAAAAAAACAACTGCATTTGAAAAATATTTCGTTTAATTATTAGACGCTGATGGCAAATTCCATATAGATGCTGCATGATTATAGTAAAGGGTTTAGCCAGGATGAGGGAGAGACAGACAGAGGGAGTGTTACAGGGGTCTCACCAACAGCATGCTGGGAAACTCGTGACGCAGGAGCGTTTGGAGTATAATAAGGGCTTCGGGAGAGTAACACAGGAGGTGCACTGTATATTCTAGAGTTCCATATCATCCTGAAGAACTACGCGCAGGTAGGTTATTTAATATTAATATTTTGCTTGAGAATAAACTCATGGTTCATTTTTAGATTGCACCAATTTGCCAGCCTGTGTGTAATGACATTCCTAATGAATCTCTTTAGGAATTGGGGTTTGGGTATGTTGGTGTAGTTGTGTGCGTATTGCATAAGTGGAAAAAAAAAAAAAAAAGAAAGTGCCCTGATAAATGAGCAGTTTAATTGCGAGTTTAATGAGTACATTTCATGCTACTCCTACAGCTGCTTATCTTCTGTCTTGCCAGTTTCATCCAAATGAGTAACCGATTTGCACTATTTTAACCTGCTCTTTCGCATCATTATAATTATAAACCTACTACCAGTGCTGCGTACTAAGTGTTGAAACTGTTATAATTTCTCCCATGTTTCATAATAAAATACTAAACGAACATCATTCCATCTTAAAACAGCCGAAATAAAATCGCATAACCACAGCTTCAGTATCAAGTTTAACCTTTCGGCTGCAGACCACGGCAGGAAAAGATGACGTGGTAGTGACTTTGATGGTGTTTGAAGTGTGTGTGTGTGTGTGAGTGGGAGGGTGTGCATGCACATGTTTTTAGATCTTGGCGGGGACCACCTGTGGTAACTCAGACTGGAATATTTTAAACAGAAATCATTTGAGTTGAATATTAGATCTAGATTTAGGTGCAGCATACGATTAATGATCTGGTACTAATCATTTAATAATTATACCAGCGAAAGGGTAGAAAATAAATTGTGTGTGTGTGTGTGTGTGTGTGCATAAAAGAAAGGTACAAACATGTCAGTATAATTCCACCCTTTTATCCTGACTGCCTCAGATCACAGTTTTGTTGATTCACATTGTGAGTTTTGTATTTCCTCAGACACACTGCATCAGTTTTTCCTTTCAGGAAACCGTGGAGGCAGATATGAAAAAAATGCTCCTGCTTGCAGTACTACTTTTGTTATCAGCTACGTGTGGAGAGAGCAATCCCACGAGAGAGTATTCTGAAGGTAATACACAAACTAATGCTAATGACAAGTAGTGCATAAACACATCTAAATACACTGTGTATTTATGTGGTTATTATTAACCTTCTCTAAAGATGTTCCACTAGGTTTTGGAGTGTGCTTGTGGGCTCGTTCAGAGATATGGGTGTTAGTAATTTCAGGTAGTGATGCAGGTGAGGTGAGGAAGCCTGCTACAATAAATCCCAAAAGATGTTCAGTAAGGTGAAAGTTCATGTAACTGGAATCTGTACAATTATCTGCCTCAAACTTTGTAGTAACATTTTGGGAAATAATTACAAAATGGATTTTCATTAGACAAGATTTCTCTAAATTAATCTTTGCGACATGTTGTTTATGAGCATCAACAGACACAGTATGAACTACTCCAGAGATGCTCCTGATATGATACAGCTGCTGAAATATACACGTACTTTTCACACAGTAAATGTAACCAAATTGTCCCTGTATAACCAAAAACAGCATATGAGGCACATTTATGAATACACAACACATTTTGTAAATTTTTTAAAAAGCATCAAACTTTTTTTCTGCGCAGTGGTTTGGTATTCAGTATGACAGACGGGGGGGCATTTACCAGGAAATTAAGCTGCAAGTGACAGTCATGACTTCAGTCAGTGTGAAAGAATGGAAACTAAAGTTGCACAGCAAAGTTTAAGTCGTTAATATAATCTGCCGTTAAAATAGTAGTATGAGGCCGTCGGTTTAGGCTCGGGTTTAATTTTGTCTCTCCAAATGATTTTACAGGGAAATACTTCATCTCTTCGGGGACAATTTAGAAAACAAACAAACAAACAATTGCATAGTACTTTTATATCATAATACGGCTGATTAAAGATAAAAACATTTACTACACCCAAACTGCAATTATTGAAATCATTTTTAAAGAGTGGTATTGATATTGTTTAATATTTTTAACTCTGTATCAATGTCACAACTTCTTTGCGTAATCTTAGAATAACATGGGTATAAACTGTATAAAACTCTATATGTTTAAAGGAAGCTTAAGGCAGGCCCTGCCCTTTATTCCACAGTATGTGGATGAGCATGCTTTAAGAGTACTGTTTTGATTTTCTCACTGCCCACTTTTAATTCTCCAGTCATGTCACAGCGATGCAATTCAGATTGCACATACTGGATATTCAGTAGTTCATTTGTTTCTCCCTGATTCCTCACTCGCTTCCACTTTTCTTGTAGATGTCACTTCCGAGGAGCGAGTGCTCAAGTTTTTGCAGAGAATTGCTGCACAGACGACGTACGAACCTCTCGCATCCAGACTCTTGCCTGACCTCGCAATGAACATGCCTAAGCCATGGCTAAGTGCAAAAGTTCCCTAGTAGTAGCTCTTGGTGGTCTCACCTTGAAAATCCTCCTGAAACCAAAAGGAGGCAGAATCTAGCACCGTATAATCTTAACTCCATTTGGCCTTCGTTATGGGAAGTAAGATCAGGCCATGGCTACGGAATAAATTCTGCTTGTAACTATTAAAGCTCTTATGAATATTATTCGTTTTCTGATTTCTTTCTTAATTAAATGACGCTTGAAATCCCACTGTCTGGTTTGTCTGTTTTGACCGTAATAGTGGATGTTTAGTTGGTTGACTTGCACCAATCTTTTCATAACACCTTCTATTCATATAAATATTCTTAGAATAGAAGAATAACCTTTATCTGCCACATATACATTACAGAACAGTGAAATTCTTTTCTTCACATATCCCTTGTTTGGAAGCTGGGGTCAGAGCGCAGGGTCAACCATGATATGGCACCCCTGGAGCACAGAGGGTTAAATGGTCTTGCTCAAGGACCCATGGGCGGCAGCTTGGCGATACCGGGGCGATACTTTATGATCTTTATTGAATTTGAATTTGAAACTGATATAACAAAATGTAGTCTTGAGGACAGTGCTTTACTATAAGCGCTAATTATTTGATATAACATTTATGTTTATTCGTTTTTAAGCTTCGGTAATCTCTGCATCCTGGCACAATCGCAGGAGCACCAAAGCTTTTTGTAAGAATGCTGGAACATACTGGATTGCACACCAGTTCATTTCCAGCACCATGCATTCATGTTTACATGCTCATTTACGCCTACACATAATTAAATGTCATCTGCTTTCTTTTCTGGAAGTATCGAGGCATACTGTATTGACCCCACTGGAAACCCAGAAACACACATGAGTGCATGCACTGAAACGCCACATCCAGTGTGAATCTGATCGCAGGATCAGTTTTCCTAGAACTGACTGTCAGAAAGAATGGATTCTGGGTTCAGATGTTAAAAAAGAAATCATACTTCAGTGGTTATGGTTGTGTATGAAGGGCCATCTGAAAGTAACAGATCTGAAAAAGACAAAATACTAACACTTCATTAAAGTTAGACTTTTATTATGATTTATCATACATGTGGTAATCAATTTAACATCACTGTATAGTCATAAAGGGCCTAAAAACATCTGTACAAAAATCTACACACCAGCACATTTATACAGGTTTGTTGGAGATTTGTGTTATATATATATTATAACACATATATAGGGTTGTTATGTGTATATAGTTATATATATATATCGATATATATATATATATATATATATATATATATATATATATATATATATATATATATATATATAAATTTTTAGGTTTAGGTAAAGATCTCATACAGAGTACCATGCTGTAAATTATATGATAATTCTTTAAACCTGTGTTGTCTAATCTTAGGTTACATATTTCTTGTTGTTTGGAGAATACATGTGACTCATGAGAGACACATTCAAGAGGAAGGAAGCCCTGCATATAGTAAAGTGTTGTCTTCTCTCGACTGCCTCCCCACAACTTTCCACTAACCTGAACTGTACATCTAGAGCCACGTTAAAACAAATATGTTTTCTGTTTTGGATAATCGCAATAAAATCTGTTTGTAAAACAATTTCCCAAAAGTTCTGTAAATGTTGTTGTGAAGACAGCAGAATGGCAAACATCACCAACAAACACAACAGTTCTGACTGCAAAAGCAGCAGCTTCACTGGAAGAGGTAAGAGCTAGAATCGGAATACTATGGTCAAAGCAGACGATATATGTACCGGTATATACATATACATACAGTATTAGCTATGAATATGAATTTTAAAAATGGGTGTACTCTGTCTGACTTCCAGGTACAGTGGATGAAACGAAGGACATTTTACCGTAAGTATAATAAAGTTCTTTAAAGCATTAATGAAGAGTAAAAGTTTATATAGATAACACTATGAACTGAAATGTATAATGATTACTGCTAAGCAGTAATTGAATAATAGATAATATCAATTATTACATTAAAATCATAATCTTTTCTGTCTTTTGAGATATAATCTTTCGTTAATTGTTGGCCGAATAATTTGTGTAACTTTTTTGTTTACATTTTAGTGCACTGCTGTTACTGTATTGTGTCATTTTTCTCCTTGGTATCATCATTATTCTTCTAATCATCATATTGCTCCGAAGGTTCTGCAAACTATCCAATGGTGAGTAAGCAAGTATTAACCTTTGTAAACATTACTGTAAACAAAATGTCACTTTCTGCAACAAGCTTAGGGAACAAGGTTCGTGAATACCTGATTCGAGATATGTATGTGCTTTTTATTTTGAATGTCTTACGCCACAGTCATGAGTCATCAGTCATGATCATCCATGTCAGTCCATTTAAACTAAATACATAAAATAAATGTTAAATAAAATAAAATAGAATACAAAAAGAAATTTTACATAGGAAAATATAATAATCATATTCATATATAATTCCATCATATGATATTAATGCTGATTTGTATCCCAAACTCTCCGTTGTATGTATTTTTCTTTTGGCAAATAAATAAACAGTTACTGTGTTAAGTGTGTATACAGTTGGTATAATGTCTTTATAATTCCCTTTTTTGTCCTAATTGTGTTTCAGTTTATTCTTTGCACATGAATTATGTGTCCTTAAGTGTGGTAGTGAGAGTGTAAAGATCATTTCTAAAAAGTCTTAAGCCTTAACACATTTATTGTTTATTGATTAACCAAAAAATACACACAATGCAGAGTTTGGGATCTAAGAATTATATTAGGACAATGATAGAACAACGCTAACGTAAACAGTTATAATGTACAGAAATACTGTCCTGTGAAATAATATATTCGAAAGAAAATCTGATAAATGGGTTGCATTTATTTACTGCTTTTCAGAAAACACGCCTGACTCAAACATCGAAGGAGGCATTTTCCGCATGAGTGATCACTCGAACCAGGAAAATCCTGTCACCAATGATTTGAACAAAATACAAATCTACAGTAAGTACAATTTTGCATATTTTGTTTATTTATCTAAACGAACCGACGCTACTACACTTAATTATATGGTGTTTTGTCATATAGATGCCAGTGGTGATGATTCGACTTCTACTAGCTCTGAGAGCTCATGTGATTCAGTAAGCATTATTACTATTTTCACTATTATTATTAATATCATTATTATCATTATTATTATTATTTATTTATTTGTTTATTTTTTAATTATTATTATTGTGATTATTGCGATCATTCCTATGATTTATATATATATATATGTGTGTGTGTGTGTGTGTGTGTGTATGATGTGTACCCACATTCCTTTACAGGATGGTGATAAGAATGACAGTGTGAATAACAGTAACCGGCAGCAATATATGACCACCATTCAGACTGCAGACTATGAAAATATTCCTGAAGGAAAATCGCCCAGTGCTCTGGAGATTAAAACCAAGCAAGCAAAGAAAAATCGGGACTATGTGAACATGGAAGAACAACAGAATATACCTTTAACTAAGGGTCGAAAAAGCAAAAGCAAGAATCATCAAGCAGACGAGGATGCGAGTCAAAGCAGCAGTGTGAGCAGCAGCGATGAGAGTGATGAAGATTCTGTAAATTACACCATGGTCGTCTTTAAAAAAGCCACAGATACAGTCCCAAAAGAGAACTGAACCAGGTTTTATGCTTCGAGAAGTTGTTTATATTGATATGCATTTTTTTCCCTATTTTCTCAATTTTGTAATCAATAATCATTTAGTAGCTCAATGCTTGAAAGTTCTGCCATATATGCTTACTATTGGATTTGATTTTGTATATGAAGCATAATATGCATTTTTACCATATGAGGGAAAAGAGACCTAATTTTAGATAAATAAACGTGAGAATCATATTTTTTTTTAAATCTGATAAACGTTGTCTGTGGTAATGATTATTATCATAATATCCTGTTAGGAAGGAACCACTGTGAGCAGCTCAGCAGGGTGTCATGATAAAAGGATTATTTGCAGTTTTTAGCATTTCTTATTTCATTAAACTTTGAGTTTTTCTCTTTTTGTGAAAAGTAGAATTTATACAGTCAAACTTGTTTTTTGCTATAAAACCAATGCACTGCATTTAATGTGATGGACCTCATTTATTTACCTTCAATTGTTTGGAATTAATATACATACCACTCAGTTTCATAGTGCCCAATTTTTTTTTTGGATTTTTCCACTGGATGTAAGATCGTGCTTGTGGGGATTAATGCACATTTAGAATAAATAATATGCCATAAATAAAGTCAGGTACTGGTGTAGGCCTGGGGTCCAACAAGCACATAACATTTTAGATTATTCGCTCCATACCATGTAAACTATATTTTTATAGAGAATATTTCCTGCACAGGAGCACAGTCATGGTGGAACTGGATTGGTTCTACTAGTTTAAGTGAGGGGAAACTTTAATACTACCACCTCCAAACACACCCGATGCAGTTGTGCTTCTCTAATTTTTTAGTTTGTCAGTTTGTGAAAGAATAGACACACAATCATTTTACTTTTTTATTTTACTCTATCCGTCAAGAACATCATCAAAGATTATTCTATTACAAATATATTTCTGACACTCACAGTATCCCAAAGAATGTACATGCATAGTAAATTTAAACTCAATTAAATCTCATTAATCTCAATTAATAGTTTAATGTAATGTAATTCATTTCTGTACTTAAATAGATTTGTGTGTATCTGTACTTTACTGAAGTATTCCTGTTTGGGGAGATGTTTTTTTTTAATTAGTTGAAAGAAGCTCATTATAATGTATTAGATATAAGTTGGTACTTGACTCATTAATATATACGATGGGGTGCTGAGTGTAACATTAGTCTTTTTACATAAACACATTTGATTAAACAAAGGGTCTTGGGTACAAAAATAAAAATGAAAAATTATAACCATAATAAATGATTGTACTTTAGATCCGTAAGTACATTTAAAGGAAACTACTTTTGTCTTTGTACTAAAGTGAGAGTTTAAAGGAAGTACTTTTGCATTCACTGGAGTACTTTTACTCAAGTACATAGTTTATGTACTTTGTCCACCACTATTGTTTAATTTATTACTGTAGGAAAATATGTTTCCTAATTTTGGAAAGACATTCTTTACATACAGTGCCTCCGGAAAGCATTCACATTGCTAAACTTCATCCACATTTTGTTATGTTATAGACTTATTCCAAAATAGATTCAATTCATTTTTTTTCTTGAAATGCTACAAAAAAATACCTATATTTATTTTTCTAATAAATAATATGTCAATGGTTTGTTTCTCCAATTCTTCATTTCAGAACCTTCCAAGATCTTTTAGGTTGGATGGGTGGCATCAGTGCACAGGCATTTTTAAATCTCTCCAGAGATGTTCAATCGGGTTCAAATCTGAGCTCTGGCTGGGCCACTTAAAGACATTCACAGAGTTGTCCTGTGATATCTTGGCTGTGTTCTGGATGTTTCTGGATGGCAATCTATAGATGGCCAAAGCCATGACTCAAGCTCAGTGGTTTATGATTAGCCAATCCAACATACAGGCCTGACTGATAGTGCTGTACACAAATGCCAAAAACAGTGACATCATCTCATGTTAAACAACTTCTTTATACTATTTGAAGCTCTGAACAACACAGGGGCATTCACTAACCTGGAAAGCAAACTGTTCTTGTAGCACTTGGCAGACTCAGGAATTTCCTTCCTTTTGGCAAGCTCGTTATTATTGGTTCTGAATCAAGCCACTGTAGTCATTCACTTATAAACAGACTAGAGCACTAGCCTTAGAGAATTATCATGCTTATAGTTTGAATGATAGGATCAATGTAGCCAGGATCTATCAATTAGAGAGTCTAGATGCCAATAGATCAGGTGCTGAACTGTGTGAATAAGCAAGATCCCGATATCCTGTCTTCTTTATATGTCCAGATGTATCTGTGCAGAGAGAGTGAATTGTCTATTGTGCACATCTGGGAAACTGAAACTGAAAGTATGCGGAATATGACTAGGCCCAATTTTCCACAATGCCCAGCAGATGTGAAAAGTACTGTAGAAGGTCAATATTTATTCAGGGTAGAGACTGGAGCAATGTGACTCTTTTTGGTCAGCCTGTGGTTTTAGACCTTCAGTATAAAAAAAAACGATATACACACAAAGTAGCAGCTCATACACTGCAAAAAATGTAGCGTAATATTTGTTTTCGGGGCTTCAGGATGAAGAAACCTAAGGTTATTGAAACAAAACCCTCGGACATGGAGAAGCTCTTCTTTACACCACTCGGCTTTATTTTTGCTCCTTTGTTCCTCTGCCGCAATATAAAAGTCCACATAACCATATACCAAATAACAACATTCATTACATGTGTTTACGTGAAATCTTACATTAGAGTAAATGGCGAAATGATTGTAGAAACTGTATACAGTAAATGTTTATACTAAGTACTGTAGTAATGAATCACAATTACTGATTCAATGCAATTTTGAAAATACTCCTATTGGCTGTTGCTCTAATGATGCTTGTAGGCTTGAGATTGTGCTGCCCCATTATTTTTTCCCAATCATATTTGAACAAGTCATACCTCATTCGTCATGATGCTTCACAAGTTTCTCCACATGCCTTCTTAAATATCGGTCTTCAGTAGACACCATGAACGTCGTCATTTATTGAATTTCTGTTTTATTCAGCATGATTCGTATACACCTTTTAGGACGGGTATTTCCCATAGCACTGCTGAATTTTCACAGCAAAATTATTAAACTTATTCAAAAGTCCATATAACCATTGAAATACATCAGACAATATAGAAGTGATATGTTTTCATATTATTCTGCATTAAAATGAGTGGTTCCACAGATCAGTGAAATCAGTACAGGAAATTATATCAAATACACAAGAGGCTGAATTAAAAGCAGGCGATCATTTATTAAGGGTCCTTCACAACAAGGTCTCTTTCACATAAATAATAAAAATAATAATATTAATAATAATAATAATAATAATAATAATAATTATTATTATTATTATTATTATTATTAATATTATAATAAAGCATTTTTTGGAGCAGGATTAGCCTGTCCCAGCTCACTGTATATTTATCTAGAACTATAATAAAATACTTCACAAATATAACTTTTGCATTGATTTATTATTTTTTGCATGTGTGTGCCCAAAAGAGAGAGAGAGAGAGAGACAGAGAGAGAGAGAGAGATCTCATGACTATACATAACCACTAGTCACCATTCTTTGTTTATGAAACATTGTTCTCCACTGCATTCACTACACCCTGTTACATGAACACATTCACCCCTATGAAGTATCTGGAACAGAATCCACAAGTAGCAGGAATCCATCCATACTGCCTGAAGATTACAAAAAAAAGTAAAAAATGATTTACTTTTTTTTTGGCAGATTGGTTAACACATTTGTTTCAAATGTTAATGCTATTTTGATTCACTGATGACAGTTATATAATGAGTTATGAATGCCCCACTTCTGAAATCACTCCAATGAAAACCAATGAGCATTTTTGTTCCCCTCTGAGGAGTGCCAGCATTGCAAAAATGACCTAATTATCATAAATCGAATCAAAAATAGTATTCGAAAAAGGGAATCAATGCAGCAACCCACCAGAAGTTTTCAGAAATGTAAAGTCCTGTCTTCTTTTTGTAGATCCTTGAACAAACAAGCAATCATGCAAACGACCAAAAATGATTAATATGCAGGAAAGGTTGTAAATACTGTGGAAGAATAAATCTTGTGTACAAGTGTTGGCTGTTAGATACTCTGTGCATAGCAACAGAAAAACAAACACTGACCTGCTTGCAGTAGAAGAGAAGAGTGAGGAACAGCAGTATTATGCATGCAGATGTGATCAGGAATGTTGTATTCATAGAAATGTGTATGCATTGATGCTCCGTTTCCGAGCTGCTCGTCACACGCCCTCTGGATTTCTGATCTGATCTGTCTTCGGTGTCTTTTGGACATGTGGAATCTGAAACATACCAACAGGTTTCATCTGGTCTGTTCCTCCCAAGGGAGTGTAACTTTACCAGATAGGATTCACTCAGTGGAATTGTTTTCTTTGCTTTTGACTAAGATTTAAGAACTCTTCAATTGTATTCAATTTTATATTTTATCCCCTAACAAACAAAAAAAAGCCCTCTGTAGGTCTGTATCGGAGAATCTCTATGTAGAACCCTAGAAAAGATTTCAAGCAAGAACTAAGTAGATATCTATGAAACTATTTAAATACAGTGTGTGAATTTTTAAAAATAGCATTTATGTATAAACAACGACGGAAAAAAGCCACTAACGTTCAGTATTCAATTTATTTTATAATGTGACATGTTAAACTTCACCTTTGCACTCCGGTTCGTTGCTGGTGACTTTAAACACATTCCTCGGCGTGTGAAGTTGCATCTGGAGCTGTGTAGGATTGTTCTGATTTACATTTCCAACAGGAAGATTTTCTGTTTCTCTGCTAGTGATCTCTACGAGTTTAACCCCCTTCCTAATTCTTGTGGTTTTAGAAATCCGACTCCTAAACAGTTTGAAGTGGGAACGAGACAACATTCCTCGCTCATTGGTATCTAAAGACCTTTTAGCAAGTATTTGAACCGGGTTCCTTTTAGATATCGGTGTTGTGTTTATTTTGTCAGTCGGCTGTGATGTTCCTGATTGCGTTAGAGTTCTTGTCGGTATGCTTGCTAATTGACTTGAGGATGCTGTGGGAGTCAATGTAACTGGCTGTGGGTCACTCCCCATTGCTGCAGAAGAATCCCTGCTGCTCTCCATTCGATCTGGAGCGGTGAACATAAAGTGTGTCGATCCATCTTGCACTGTTCCAGACTGTTGTTGAAGAAAGAGTTCGGTTTTGGTGTACAGCCAAGTGAATGGATCGGGTGAAATTGCATAATTTGGATCTATAGGTGCTCTGGAGACGTAAGCTTGGGACTGAGTGGAAGATGCCGGTGATGAAGTCGGAGAAGGTCTGGTGAACATGAATGATTTGATTTGTTGAGGGCAAGAGCACTGGCACTCTGGGGTTCCTAAAGCCAAAAAGACTAATGTGTAATGCGTGTACAGGTTTATCTGATATTCTACAACAGTTTCTTTAAAATAAGAGCATTAAATAAAATTGAATTTGACAGAAAATCAATAAGTTTATAGAGATAATCATTCTTACCTGTTGTTTGGATGTTAAGTGCAGTGGAGGATTCTGGAAAGTATTTTGAATACTCATCCTCACAGTTCCAGTTCACATCTCCATCACTTGTCCTCATCAGGCTTTGGAACATCTGAAGGACCTCCTTTGTTTTTTGTAGGCACTCTCTGGGCAAAGTTGTGTACATTCTTGCAAACTTTACCGGGCTTTCCTGAGTCGAGTACACATTAATAAATGCAGAACTTCAAAATCTTAGACCCCATGAATAATCTGTTTGACTCAATTTTCAGTATGATTATACTTCGAGATCAAATGGCTGAAGTACTGAAGTTGCTGTTTATAACGTTTACACAAACTACAATTTTGTGATCAAATTTATTTAAGCGGTAGATTTATTAATTTTGTAGATAGATCTGCAGCAGAGGTCTGTATACTTTATTCAGTCCAAAACTGATAGGAGTTAATGACATTGATGTATCATAAATACAATATATAGACAGATATATACAATAACAAATCTAACAACCATACAGGTATTAAAACATTTGTTATAGGTTTTGTCAATGCAGAGGTGGCAAAAGTATACACATAATTCATTTAAGAAGACGTACAAAAACGTATATTTTAGAAGACTCAGGTAAAAATGAAAGCTAAGTCATGTCTCCATCCCTGTTTCATCATTCCCCTTTACTTCTATATTTGAATAACACTGCCATCTATATACAGTATGTCCCCATCCAGTGCTTGTATCCACCTTTCAAGCTTAAAGTAATAAAGTAGAGTAATAATGTATAAATACGTCTGTTATCAATACTTTTTTTACTCATTCCATTTTTTTTGTTTCATTGCATACTATTTTCAGCCCATCAATCTTTAACCTGTCATTGTGTAACTTTCTCAACCTTTCAACGTTTTTCCTGGCTATCTTACGAAGTTACAAGGAGTGTGTCTAATGTGGATGAGACATAGGGAGTCACTGACGTAAACATGAATGAGAACAGAGACATTCCTGATCATAATCATCATCATCATCATCATCATCATATTTTCACTGCACTTGTTCCCTGGTAGTCACTCAGCCTGGATACATTCATTAGGTTACGCAACCTGCTTGAGTGCATGTCAGAGACTTTTAAAACATGAGTAACTGTACTTCTCCTTAAGTAAAGGATGTGTATACTTTTGCCATCTCAATACATCCAACAATACATGCCATATTAATATATTTATTTTTTATTAAACATTTCCAAAGTTATCAAATGCAAGTTTTACCTCAATTTCTTCATTGATCTCAGGGATACATTTATGGGCTCGAATGTTTTTGATCAAGTCTGTCACTGAACTTGTGTAATGATAGTTATCAGAATTTGTGTCATATGTGAAGTGAGTCTCCAAAATGTCCAGCAAGTGATGGAATGCTGCTTTAATGTAACAGACTTCACTCTGAAATGTTACAATAAGAGATTTGTATTATTTCTCTCTTAATGCTTAATGCTCATCAATGTTCTGTAATCTTAGAACCTTTAAAAATTATACAGAAATTCATACAGATTTTAAAGATTTAATTCCTATAAGCGGTAATAATCACATTTTTTACATGTTACATTTTACACAGTCGATTACACTTCAAGATGATAATCAGTTAATAAAGGACAGGGTGTAAGTATTGGGAATGTTTTTTAATTATGGAAACATATTCAAAGTGACCAAATATACAGAAAACAATAGTGTGAGCATTGCTCAGGGTACTAACATATTAGTGTTGATTCTGGGAAAGATCAAAAACAGAAAAGTACGCATTGTTTCTTTCAGACGTGTTTTTGCTATTGATTTTGCACCCTCTGATGCTGAGGCAAATAGAAAATATTCATAAGTAGACAGGAACATATGGCACTGGGTTGCTAAGTTTAAGTATATCGAGCACGAACCTGATTATCATAATAATGACTTCATAATTCTGCATAATACATAGAAACGATAGCAACAGAAATCATACAGCTTTATCATGAACCTATGCATCAATACCTAATGCATTTGTCCCTTGCCCTGTAAATGAACCACGGTGAACAGCTGTTTCTTTACAGCTGTATTTTATACTGTAGGTGTTTGCAATTAGTTGTAATAACAGGAATGTTCCCATATGGTATAGCACTTAAAACAAGGAATGTGCATTTGTGCATTTCAAAAGTTTCCTTTCTAACTTCGGGTTTTGCTTGGAGAGTTTTATTGGTGCTTAATAATAATAAACTAGTAACATGGCCATAATTTAGAGGATCTTGCTATTATTTTCCTGTTATTGCTACTGCCAACAAGCCTTTGTGATATGTTCTGAGATTCTGAGATCTTTTTTGTCCTGTTCATGTACACTGGAATGATACAACACAAATTCCAGTCAGGTTGGGAGGAGGGTATAGCTCAGTGGTCAAACCCTCGGTATCACCAAGCTGCCACCTTTGGGTCCTTGAGCAAGACTCTTAACCCTCTGTGCTCCAGGGGCGCCGTATCATGGCTGACCCTGCGCTCTGACCCCAGATACTAAACAACAAGCTGGGATATGCGAAGAAAGAATTTCACTGTGCTGTCATGTATATGTGACAAATAAAGGCTACTCTATTCCATTCTTAAATTTACAATGAATCATAGTAAAGGTTTTAATAAACTTAAGAAATGTACTCTTTTAAGAAAAAATTTAAAGAATTTTCAATTTGATTGCTGCAAAAAAAATTGTTGTCGAGGCAACAAAAAGCAAGAAAAGTCAAAGTTTAATTAATTGGCAACAGGTCCGTAAAATGTTTGGGTGTAAAAAGAATGCAGTATCTTAGAATATCAGTGTCGCACAAGTATAGATGGAATGAGGTTCAAGAATCTGTGTTTAAAAAAGTATGGTAAAATATCAGGAAAAAAATTCTTGTGTGTATTGCATCATCTACAGGAACTAACATCATTAAAACATCACTATAGTGCTGGAAA
Organism: Kryptopterus vitreolus; assembly: GCA_030449085.1. NCBI lineage: Eukaryota > Metazoa > Chordata > Actinopteri > Siluriformes > Siluridae > Kryptopterus > Kryptopterus vitreolus. The sequence continues at coordinate 8,293,853 of JACRUU010000013.1, read as the reverse complement.
AATCTCCCTGTGCTGGGGACAAAGGCAGAAAACATTGTAATGGATGTTGTGAGGTGACACTGCATTAAAATGATGTATGAATCTGTAATGAAAATGGGCTCAGAAACAGCTGAGGGAGGCACCATCAATGCTGAAGGCTATATGCAGTTTTATAGCCACATATGCTTCCATCCAGATGAGGTTTTTTTTCAGGGAAGGCCTTACATATTTCATCTATTATAACAGTAGGGCTTTGAAAGTAGAAGAGTGGTGAACTGGCCTGTCTAGACCGTTTATCAACTGAATGTATCTGGTGCATGATGAATTGAAAAAATGTTTTAAAAATCTGTAATTACAAAACAAAACAGAATCATGGACAATGTTCCTTCCCCAAACCTCTAGCAATTCGACTCCGTTCCAAGATGTTTACAAAGTTTTGTTTTAAGAATAGGAGATACTACACAATGGTAATATTGGCCCTGTTGCAAATTTTGTGACACACAATGACCCAATTTTTCTTTAAATGTTTTAAAATGTTTTCTATGCTATATTGTGAATCAAATGTGGGTTTTTGAGATTTCCAAATCAACACATTTTGTTCTAATTTTCATTTTACTACGTCCAACTTTTTCACAATTTCAAAAATTGGGGTTGTATTAGTGTGGAATCTACTGGTTTATTATTATGTTTATTTATTTATATTTAGCTATAATAATACAAGCATAGGTATTATATATGCACCATGACATTTCAGCCAAACAAATTAAACAATCCTTATTTCAAATTCCATTTAGCATTAAAAAACAATTTACATTTATATTTTTATATACATATTCAGCCTTTAACTGAATGGAGAGTAATAAATATTTCAAGTTGAATGTCTACAAATGTGCGATATTGACCGCTGGTTTGAACAAAAGGTCACAATTTCCCCACATCTAATCTCTCCTGTTTGGATGACGCTCAGAAACATTTGTTCAAAACCAGTCATAAGCTTTTGCACAAGCTTGTAGTTTCAACTGCTTATAATTTGTGATAATAGTTAATAGTTAAATTATTAAACACAGTAAAACCAAACTTGGACACAACTCTACTTCAGACAACTTTTACAGATTTTTTTTTCTTTAAAAGGACATAAAAGTGAAAGACAAACATGACATGCCTACCAGGTGCTGACGTTCAGTGAAACTATAGGTTATAGAACAGCCACTTTGGACTTGGTTTAAAATCTGAAATGCATTAAAAGAGCAGATATTCAACGATGAGATGAAATGACTGATTATAGGACACATTATGTCACAAGATCTGCACCATACAAATATACAGTATTAATTACCTCAGCACTTATTTAATATTAATTGCATTGTATTTTTACATTAAAAAACAAATGCTGGACATTCTACATATATAATGCAAGAATACTGTCTCAAATTTGAGATGATATAAAAGTCCTACCAGTCTTGTTAAGTTCAGAAGATGTCCCTCAGTCACTGAATGTACACATGGACCAGGTACACCTGAGGCCAAGTGCAAGCACAGGACAAGGCAGGAGCACAGATGCCTTATCTCCAGTCACATAGAAAACAGTCCCATGAGGATACAATCACAATTTAACCGTTTTCTTTATAGATATTTGCATACATTGATTAGTCAGTAATTTAAAGGTGTGTGCTGCTTCTTTGCTACTGTAACTACTTTCAGATTTCACTATATTTGAACACTGGCTTTTTGAAGAAGAAAAAATTACAGGTTATCTGCACAAATATGCTTACAGAAATAACAATCAATAATCTTTATATTAATACTTTCCAAACAAAAGTTTATGGAGAACCATTATAATTTTTGAAGGAACATCATATTCCGTTTTAATCCCTGCTTCTGGAACAGCTCCCACCGTACACTAGAGTTTAGTGAGTAGGGTGGTGTTTTGAAGTTATTTAGCACTGAACATTCACCCGGGTATTTGGTGCATTCAAAGTTGTAATCCCCAAGATGTTTATTGGTATTTAGGTCAAGTTAATTGACTGCTTTGATTCAAACTTGGCAAAACATGTCTTCACTGATGCTGCTGTATACACTGGGGTATTCTCCTCAAACATAAACAGACTTAATGCTGAACTTCATACTGAATAAACAGGCCAAGGCGGGACATGATAAAAGAGTCAAGAATTGGTTAAAAAAGGCAACAAATACTATTTCTGTCCTGCAGTTGCAAAAATAAGGGATTTGTGCAGTTATACAATACATTATAGATATACTACTGCCAATGTGAAACAAAAGAATGTGGATATGAGACCATTAAATCCATACTTTACCTGGGCCTTCCCCAAACTGTCTATAATGTGTTGCATACTTTACACATATCTTGCATTATATTTTTGCATTATAAAATAAATGCTGGGCATTATACATACTGTAAATAATATTAGAACATATTCTCAAATTTAAGATTATATAGAAGTCCTACCATTTTTGTTAAGTTCAGATGTCCCTCAGTCATCTGTAAGTCTTCTTTAAGACTTCCTTTAAATGGAATTACCCCCTCAAAACATGTTCCAGCATGAGGATGTTGTAAATTATTTAAACGTGTGTTGCATATCTGCTTCAACTAGCTGTGCAATTTTAGAATGCTGTCCAATTTGAATTCACGGTTTATGTAATAATAGATTATTTTTTAGCTATTACCAAATTGAAAATCTAATTTATATTTGACCACCCTGTGCCTGCAACTTTTCATTGTTTCAAGTTTCATTGTGCTTCTTCCAAATGGCTCCAACAGACACATCTTGAAACCCAGTCTGCTTTGAAATCCGTGTCTTGTTGCTGTGTGCGGTCTTGCCATGGTGTATGACCCATTAAATTCAACTATATTCCACAACCACATTTTATTATCAGCATCTGCAATAGTTTTAAGTCTCCTGCACAGCTGTTTCTGTTTCAGATATCGACTGTACTTCAACCTACATATGAAATTGATCATTAGCACCTGCTTGGTATAATCATACACCTGACTCTAATCCTGTGAAATCCCTGACTTTGTGCAACCGTTAAAAATGTGCAAGTCTAGGAACTGATGCCAGTTTGAAACCAAAGGGTATTCACTTCAAATGTTGATTTGATTTTGATTTTGATTTTTCTTTACTCACTTTGAATTTCATTCATTCATCTTCTACCGATGAATCCGATCCGGATTCGGGTCACGGGGAGCCTGTGCCTATCTCAGGCGTCTATGGGCATTAAAGCTGGATAGACCCTGGATGGAATGCCAAGCCATCGCAGGGCACACACACACACACACACACACACACACACACACACACACACACACACACACACACACACACACACACACACACACACACACACACACAATCACACACACATTCATACACTATGGACAATTTTCCAAGGTGCCAATCAACCTACCGTGCATGTTTTTGGACCGGGTGGAAACCGGAGAAACCCGGAGAAAAACCTCCTGAGGCACGGGGAGAACATGCAAACTCCACACACACATGGCCGAGACGGGAATCGAACCCCAACCCTGGCGATGTGAGGCGAACGTGCTAACCACTAAGCCACCGTGCCCCTCACTTTGAATTTAGTAAATGAATTTCCAATTATGATTACAAGGGATTTTTTTCAAAGCATTCTTACTTTATAGACTTGCCCCGTACTGTATAATGATATTTATAATATATATTTACAGTTATAAGACTTACATTATTATTTGTAGAGGGTACATTGTTCAGTTGGAATACACCATAAAGTAATGCGCAATCATAGCGTGAACAGTAGTCCATTTATAACAGTCTACTTACCGGACTGTTGCTTCAAGTGGTAACCAATTTCAAAAGTCCTGACCAGACTACATTTTCCTCTGGGTCCTGATGTGGTGGATATTTTAGTGTAACATACTGACCGAAAGAATGTGCAGTTTGAAAGCAATTTCTAAACATGCACCACCTTGGATATTTGTTTATTCTAACCTTTAACTTTGCATCCTACATATCTCTCTGTCTCTCTCTCTCTCTCTCTCTTTCATATCTAGTATTAGTAGTCCAGAGTCCATTACTTTTTACTATTTTACTATTGTGCATTCTCTTTGGATAAAAAGAATGATCTGAATTTAGTAAAGTATAAGTTATATTACATGAATCCTTAATAATTACATAGTTGTAATAATAATTAGTCCTGTAGTCAATTTTTAGTTGGGTAAGAGCATAAAAAATTCCAAGTCCAGCATAAATAATTATAACAATAGAGTAAAAGTTTCAGACACTTACCTTGGCCTTGTATGTTGTTGTGTGTGTGTTCATCTGGCTGGCTTAGGGAAGAAGAAATGAACAAAGTCCTCTTTTTGATACATTGGAGTTCCTTTGCATTTCTTTAAATTGTCTGGGGAAAAAAAACAGGCCAAGTCAGACTTAAGATCCTTATACATACAAGAAAACTGAGTTCAGCTACACAAATGTCTAAACATCATAGAAATTGTGCAAGCCTACTCAGCCAAAGAGTGTCTCCACCTGACAGGACGAATATGTGAAAAGGCTTGCGCTCGCTTCAGCACTGGTTAGCTGTGAGCAGCTGAGTCCCTCCCACCCTGCTCATTTCTCGACATCATGGATTTTATAAGAAATATCTTCCCCCTGCATCTGTTATCTCAGGCTAGGAATTAGCTTTAACGTGACCAAGCAAAAATCTGTTTGGGAGTGCCAAAAATTTGAAAAGAAAATAGACAAGGATTTCAATATCACTTTTTTAAAAAAAAAAAGGCTATTAAAGAGAAAATACCAAGATAAAGATATTAAATAAATTCATGAAATATAAATAGATTTGTTCTTTATAGTCAGTCTGCATGACTGGCTTCAGGGAAGAGGCAAAAACCATTCATTATAATTACATATGCTATGTACTATATATTACATGAAAGTAAAGAACAGAAAGATGATTCTTTATGATTGCATCAGTTATAAAGTCAAAATAGATATAAAGATTTAGGAAGTGCAAAAGGTTTGCTTATGGGTAAATCCACAACAGCAGAATGTGAGAGACATTCTGTGTAAATCTGAGCATGCAATAAAGTAGATTTGTGGTAAAACAACCGCAAACTCTGAATTGTCTCACATCAGGATAATGAACATACCCTAACAATATTTGTGAAGTATATTAAGAACTAGCATTACTGATGAATAATAAATAATTGTTTAGTGTAATCAAAAACACGAAGCAAAAGAAAATCTACTTACAATATTTCTTATTTGTAATATAACTTAGTAAAAGTTTATCTAAAAATCTAGAGTCATGTTCGAAAACCTGTGAACTGTGGCAATGAATGCTTTTCACTAGCAGGAACTCGTTTGTGGTCAATGCCCAAATTGGAGCTCTTCTATTGCATTGAAGAATATAAGGAGTATTGCATAAGGAAAACCTAATACTGAATAAGGAAAATGAATAGCACTGGAACAGCTCATAACAAGGCTTGGATGGTAGCAGGGCTTCCTGTAAGGACCACCCCCACACACAACTATCACAGAATTAGGAATTATTGACTCATGTACTTTTCCACACAAGAGAATCATTCCATTGCTGCTACTGGAAGAAAAGACCACACCCATGTCATGTGTGTTTTATTATCAAAGACTTATTAATAATTTAATCTGATAATGCACAGATCATTTATTCTAAGCACTCTGACATCTCGTAACATTGGCACTTTGATTACTCTGGTAAAATAAGGTAACTTGCAGCATTGTATTGTAACTCCTACAGATAGTTCATGTGTAAACTTATAGTTTTGAACTTGGACATGGTGCAATATTAAAATGTAAGTGTAAGCGTATTAAACCAAAAAATAAGTTAAATGCCAGTTTAAAGGTTAAAGAAAGGAATGTGCTGTTTTCAGAGAATAACAACAACTGCTTTTCTGTGGTAACAAAAACTTGAGCCAAACCACACCAACCTGGCATTAGTTATTGACATATAAAATCATTTTCTATCATGCATAAACTTTACTTAGAGGACAGTGTGTTTAGAGGGCCCCTCTTTACTTTTCCACACTCTTAGAAAAGGGTTCAGTCTAGCATTATTATAGTTCTTTAGTGGGCCTTTTTATTAAAGGTTTTTATGGGATCATAAGCTAATTAAAAAAATATTACAATCAACACCGATGTTAGTCTTAGAGAAGAAGTCTTAGAGAACAGTTTATTATTTCTAATAAACTGTGTGTTGGAGAGAGACTCAGAATGAAAGTGAAAGTGTGTTTTACTGGATCATTCTATGAATAGGATAGTTAGAAGCTTGCATAAACACATTGCCCACCAGAGCATGGTATAATGTAATCAAATTAAGCAAATGAAAAAAAAATAACATAAAGCAGTGCCTGGACTACAAAAATACAAAATAATATGTGATATAAATCAAAATGCACAAGTCACTTCAAAATTCACAACAAAAAAGGACTCAAAATTTCTCATAAATATGCAGTGTGTGAAATATAATGTACTCCCATAGCTAAATTAATAATTAGTATTATTAATGAATGATACAGATTGTTTGTGTAATTAAAAACAGGAAGCAAAAGAAAATCTAGTTAAAATATTTCCTATTTGTATTATAACTTATTTGATTCCATAACTGGATCACATTTCAATCTCTCATAGTCATACATACACATATATACATAATATGTATGTATAATATAATACATACATTCATTCATTCGTTCATCTTCTACCGCTATATCCGATCTTCCCTCGGGTCACGGGGAGCCTGTGCCTATCTCAGGCGTCTATGGGCATTAAAGCAGGATACACCCTGAATGGAATGACAACCCATCGCAGGGCACACATACACACACACACACATTCATACACTAGGGACAATTTTCCAAGGTGCCAATCTACCATGCATGGTTTTGGACCGGGGGAAACCGAACACACACATATGGCCGAGACGGGAATCGAACCCGGACCCTGGCGGTGTGAGGCGAAAGTGCTAACCACTAAGCCACCATGCCCAATAATACATACATATGCATACATAATATGAGTATGTAGCGTAGCATTAAAATCAATTTATAGTTTCAAATGGGTTTGCAGCGAATGCCATGTATGACCATGAATAACACCAGTCTGATAATGTGTGCTCGCACCACTGTGTGCCACAAAAGAGCTACACTTTGCTAGTCAAAGTAACACTTTGTGTTTTTAGTTTTCTATTCCACTTTTTGTTCAAACACATAAATGCTGTGTATTATTATTCCTGTAATCAAAGGAGAATTAACAATTCCATTTTATTGAAAAAAACACATGTTACTGAACCCAATGTTTTTGCACTGGATTTCTCTCATACAGATATTTGCTCAGTAACAAGCTTGAATCTTCACAGAGGAATGCATTTGGCAAGAGAGCGAGCATTGCACCACCATTCTCCATTTGTTTTCCTTTTTCAGATTGAACTGTATCCTGGTAATAACCTCTTGAAACGATATCGTAACTTCTACAAATGTCTTCTTCAATGCTTTACTAGTTGTTAATTTAGGGTAAGGTTTCTACATTCCTTCTGGGCCCAATAGAGTCTCATGTATCATTGGTAACTGCTTGTTAAACTAATAATCCTGACCGTAATTTCCATGTAACCTTAATGTATAGACTATAATCAAGGAAAGCTCAGTCTTTTTAACTTCTATGCTGTCTTAAAACCAGCTTAGATTAGAATGCTTTTTGCATGCTTGCGATTGTAGCAAGGTCCATATGGCATATATTACTGCGGCCTCAACGCTATAAAACTCAGACCCCAAGAAATGCACTCGTTATACTTTAAAAAAAATCCAGTTTTTACCCCATTAAAGTTGTTGTCTCCATTCACTTTTTTTTAACATTTAAAGACATTCAGGAAGTTTCCACAGCGCTTTGGAGGCTGCTTCTTTCAAATCCCAAGTAGAAATAGACATATTGTGTTGATTTTCGTAAGGTTCTGGAAAAAGATACATTAACCAGAATGAAACCTCATGAGGCAGTTCCTCTAAATTATATTCTTCATTATGATCTGTCCTTCTTTGTCATTCACACCCACTGAACCAGACACACACACACACACACACACACACACACACACACACACACACAACCCACCTGCAGTCTACATATTTGTGGCTTCAGTTTCACAGCAGAACAGTTTATCTTTTTTTAGACTCAGAAACAAGCTGTTTTGACATATCTTCATCAGCGATGCTACAGAAGTGTCTCAAAAGCAAAAGAAACAGGATGTTCAAGACTGCCATTAATACCGCAGACCCTGTCAAGTTTTTTTTCTTTCAGCAATGAACAGAACTCCGCTGCCCTTACACGCACACATCACAAATGAGTATATACCCTCAGCAATGCATCTATAGCCTCAGAAGCTCTTTCTCGCCCAGAAAATGTATGGGTCTGTCTTACATGGAGCCGACATAAATTTAAGGCCAAAGGCTTAAAGGGGAAAAAACATCAACAGACATTTCATGTTATCATGCAATTCTTTTGTCAAGTCATTCTGGGTATTAATTACCCTGAACGGATGTTTCCAAAAACACAAATTCTTTGCCACATCAGCTTTTCAGTGTGTCAGATTTACTTAGTATTTGGTGGCCTTTCTGTAACTAATAAAAGGCTTCTTTGATTAATCAGCCTCCATATTTATATTTTTGCCATAGATTTTCTTTGAGATTCAGGTCAGGGTTTTATAATATCTGCTATTTTATGTTGCTCTCTTCAAACAACTTTGGTTGCCTGCCTATGTCATTGTTTTGCCCACCATCCTTGACATTTTATGGTTTTGGCATAGTGTTCTTACCTTGTAGCTAGGTTTCGATGTGTGGCTCTATGTAGTTGTTAGATGTATCTGTATGTCCTTTAATCCTATTTTACTGCATTGTAATTGGCTTTAGGTTCATTTTAACCTTTTGAACCAAGTGTATTTTATTCCACGAGAGTTTACTTGTACCACCTTCCTAAAAAAAATTGTCTGTGTGGCCCCACAACTTTTAAACTCGCATACAGTTGTTTGTACTGATCCGTGGGTACTTTTCAATCATTCCAAGGAGCAAGTTCCAAAGTTCCCAAGCAGCAGATTTTTTCTGAGATCTGAGCGGATTTGTTTGTATTTTCCCACGGTACAAAGGACAAAAAAGCACTGGCCCTTAGATACGGCCACACACACAAAAACATAGTCCCTATGGTGAGGGATCATCTAATCAATGTGAGCAAAACATATTAGATTAACTGGAGTAAGTGCATCCAGTCAGCAACCCACTAAACTGTTGCAGTCTTTTTTTTTTTTTGGGTGTTTTCCAAACTTGCAACACTGCTTCTTTCAGATTTTGTTTGTTTATTTCCCTCTTCAGAAGGTGAAAGTCTCCATTGTGGTAAGGACTGGTTATTGACTTCAGTCTAAAACGGACCTATGGCAAATCATTGATATCGGGATCATGAATGATGCATGTAAATCTTTTGGTGATGTCCCAAGCGTAGTGTTTGCTCCTCCTCTATTCATCCTCTCTCCTTGTTCTCTTTTTGTGAGTTCATTTCTTTTTCAAGGCTTTTCATTCACTTCTATGTAGAAGACACTTAACTTGACCTCTCATTTTCTCCTATAGTCACTGACATTTCTGCTCAGTTCTCTGCATGTCTTGCAGACATGTCATAATGGATGACTAAGTCAGAGCAACACTGAACTGCTGTTCATCCCAGTAGATTCATGTCAAAATCTCCCTGGACAATGATCACATCGAGCCAGCTGTCACTGCAGCCTTCTGGGAAATATGGACATGTGTCCCTGTCACACTCAGGCCAGTTACTTTTTCACAACACCAGAAGGATTTTCCATTTCTTCCCGATAAAGGCATGCCAGGTACTTGTTTATATATATTGTCTTTGTAACCCTGGAATTTAGAGGTCTGCAAAATTTGAACAAATGTAGTCCTCTGCATCTAATCCACACTTAAATAGTTCTATCATCATTCAGCCTATGAGCAAGGCAACAAGACTCTCTGTTCTAGCACCTACAGTGAGTGTTAGAATGAACTTCCTCTAGATGTCCCAGCAGTGGAGTTATTGATGTCAAAAGGCATCTCTGTTTAAAGTAACCTTCTATGCCTTTTCTATGTGTGCTTTTTTCATAATGTATATACGCTTCTAATCTTGAAACAGAAAAATAAGACAATACTTTTAGAGCTGGTCTTTGACCACTGACATGGTTTTAAAAAAGTATTTAATAATTCCATAGTGCTCTATGCAGTATTATTAAATATTTAATAAGACTGCAGTGGCGGCTCCGTGGTTAAGGCATTGAGCTCTGGACCGAAATGTCATAGCTACGAGTCCCAGCTGAGAAGCCACTAGTGGGCCCTTGAGCAAGGCCCTTAACCCCCAATTGCTCAGTCTACCAGTGTCTAACCGGCCAGTGCATTCCAAGCCAGGATAAATGGGGAGGATTGCGTTAAGAATGGCATCCATTGTAAACAAATTAGCCGAATCTTATATGTGGACCATCCACATCCATTCTACACAGCATCGAACACAAGGACAGCCAGGCACAAAAGAAGTTTCTTCTCCAGGCAATAATACATTTTATCTGTATTTATTTATTTTTTAAATTCACAATTACACTCTATGCTCCTTTTCTTTTTTTAATCATTTGTAAAATCATATGTGCAACCCAAACAAATTGGTGCAAACATAATTGGACAAAAAAAATAAAGGCCTTTCTGTACTGTAAGACATTTCTTTCCTTTGTATGCAGACCATATTAGTGGAATGAATCACTTTGTAAATCACTGTTGATGGAAGTGGAATGGAAGGTTGTATAGCATAGTTTTCATTTTACATGTAATGATTCACTGAGGGGAAAAATGTATTTGATCCACTGCTGAAATAATCAGTCTATAATTCTAGTGGCAGGTTTATTAGGAGACAGAATAACAACAAATAAAATCCAGAAAAATGTATTTAAAAAATATATAAATTTGTTAGCATTTTAAAGAGGGAAATACGTATTTGATCCCTTATCAAGAAGGAAGATTTCTAGCTGGTCTTTTAAACAGGTAACCAGCAAGGATTAGGAGCACTCGCTTAAAGGGAATGCTAATAAGCTCACATATATAACAGACACCTGTCCACAGAATCAAAATCATTCTGACTCCTTCATGGCTAAGACCAACGAGCTGTCCAATGATGTCAGAGACAAGACTGTACACCTGCTGTAAAGAGCTACAAGAACACTCACTAAGCAGCTTGGTGAGAAGGTGTCAATAGGTTGATGTCATTTCAGCCAGTTGATTATTTTTAGAATTAGGATGGGCCTTACACTAGTTCTCTATACACACATTCTTATCCTGTCTGTTCAGTGTCTATAGGATTTTTACGATCTGATTACATGTGGTATACGGGAGGTCTTTGTCTAGGCTCATATATCTCTGGCTATTATGTTTGTTTTCTAATCCATTCAGGACTAGCTATTTTTTAGCATTAAAATGGAGACATGCATCATTCAGTGTGCTGTGTGATTCTTCTCTGATCAGTAAAGGCACCACAGGCATCGGAGATTACATGTGAAACCTATCCAAGCATTACGTTTTTGTTTTGGGTGTGATTAAAAATAATTGTTTATTTTTTTTGCATGCACGTTTGCAGTAAAGACAGCAGAGGGCGATGCACAAACATATCAATCTTTCAGTGAGTGGAGAAAAATGGCATTCTCAAAAATAAGGAAAATTGATACTGAAAACAGAGTTTTTCCAACAATGGAAAATGCGCATTTTTTTTCCTTCCTGCATGGAGCTGTATGAGGCCTGTGTCGCATTTGCTCGCAGTCTGTTGCGGTTGTCAAAAGTGGAAACATAAACGCCTTTACTAAACTAAACAAAGACACTTTGAAGAAGAAACTTACAGCAGTCCGAAATAAGGACATGAAAAATAAATGAGCTCAAAGCCCAGTACGAGTGATCTGCACGGGTTCTCTCTCACTGACAGTCCAATAACGAGTATATGAGTGTTTACTGAGAATACAGTGGATTTTAGGGAAGCTGCCCTGTACAGATGGGGAAATAGTAAAGGAGTGCATACAGGCTGTGTGTGAAAGAATTTTAGATGGGAAGGAAAGACATGAACTGAGAGAAACAATTAAACAAACACCCCTTTCGGCTGCAACAGCTACAAGAACTCAGACTAACTAAACAGGAAGCAGTGTGTTGCTCACAGATCATTATTACTGGTGCGTCACCCTCTGGAAGTGGAAGAATGTTTTGGATCACTTCAGGCTAAAACCTAAAGGAGACACAGTACAGTGCGGTCAACATTTATAAAGTAATCTGAAATGGATTTTTCATATCTTTATTTAGCAACGGAACAAAAAAATATCTCACGGATCGGATCAACAAAAAAGGGGAGGAATTGGCCTTCTATGTATAACAATGCTCCCATACATAAGTTATGAATAATGCGTGAGGGGACTGCCCCTCCCCTTGATGTTCATTCATTCATTCACCTTCTACCGCTATATCAGATCTTCCCTCGGGTCACGGGGAGCCTGTGCCTATCTCAGGGGTCAATGGGCATTAAGACAGGACACACCCTGGATGGAATGCCAACCCATCGCAGGGCACACACACACACACACACACACTTACATTCACACACACATTCATACACTAGGGACAATTTTCCAAGGTGCCAATCAACCTAGCGTTCGTGTTTATGGACCGGGGGAAACCAGAGAACACGGAGAAAATCCCCCTGAGTCATGGGGAGAACATGCAAACTCCACACACACATGGAGGAGGTGGGAATTGAACCCCGACCCTGGTGGTGTGAAACAAACCTACTAACGACTAAGCCACCGTGCCCCCCTTGATGTTAAATTATGGAACTACTTCATATCAGCAGGAAATATCAGAGCAATATCAGCAGGAAAAGAAGCATCTTTCATTCTATGATTGTTAAAATTCTATAGATTTTTAAAAGTAAAAGAGGGTGACGTGCATACTGAACCGTGAGTCGATATCAGGGATCCACTTTGAGGCGCTACACCTCTATTATTTAGATAATTCCTTTGTATCAACTCCAAACAGTGCAACTACTGGTCCTGGTTCTAATCTGTATGTCTAATCCGTATGTCCTGAACATGTGGATTAAAGAACTATCAGTGCAATAACATTTAGGACACAAGCATCTAATAAACATTCGAGCTAACTTCACAGATATATGAGCTCTGTGTACTACTTAGACCTGAATTAGTAAATGGTGAGCAGTGTTGGGGAGTAATTAGTTACATGTAACGGCGTTATGTCATTTAATTACAAAATAAAAGTAACAGTAATCAGTTACAGTTACAGCAAAAAACATGCAATATATCGATAAAGATTTTCATCCACACAACGCCGATAAAATTTTTCGTCCGCACCCGCATTTTACCCCCTTGTCAGACCAGGACCTAAATGCTGCATCCTGCATTGAAGGCAGAAAAAAAGGGCCATGGGGCTAAGAAGAGATGTCAATGATCTTGGTAATGATCTTAAACCTGAATGAGTGAGAATATGCAAAGAGGATGGTACAAAAATGCCTCCTGAGAAACCTGGTGGCCAAGATTTATCTTATAAAATGCCCCCCAAACCCCCCCCTCACTGTATGTTGTATGTCACTGTCTTGTATTAAGGAAGATTAAAACCCAAATAAGAAAGGAAAGAGAAATGAAGCTTCCCTCTGCTGACTTTTTTCTTGTAAATTCTCACGCTACATTCATCTGTACAAAACATTTAGCCATGGAATGTGTGATGTCCTAAACACACAGATTAATGAGGACAGCTGGACTGCAAAGAAAAGGAGGGCGGAGGTTGAAGAGAAAGAGAGAGAGACATCTGTCTGATTCACTTTATGTCTACTGTATCTATGTGCTGTCTTTTTCTCACCTGATCGCTTTATACAGGAGTTTGTGATGATAATATCTTAGCAGTGAAATATTTGTTAATAAATGTAACCAAAATGAGATTTTTCAAAAAACTCCCAGCTAACAAAAATCAATTTATTTGAAATCTGCAAATCTGCCCACAGTGGAGATTATACATTTCAAAACTGTTTGACCCATTACACAATCAATTTTATTTTGTGTACTAAATTTTCGATGTAGTTCTCAGACATGCCATAGTTCCAGCATTCCTTACTTGGAAATGTGCCAAAGTATGCAATCAATTATCCAGAAAGAATCTCCGTCCACTAGGAAAAGATATCTTTTTTTTTATTCATAGAAAAAAAAAAACAGGTTCAACCCAAAACACAAATATCAAAACAAAGATAATTAGAAAACCAGACAGGTTGGGAAGTAAAGGACAAATTATGGAAAAGTCTGTAGATTTAGTGACAGCTGAGTAAACAAATACTTGAAGGAACCTGGCTTGTCCCCCTCTTGACCCATCAACTTTGTTAGTGTGGTAGCCCTTTGGTAGCCCTGCGTCCAAGTCAGAGACCTTCATTCTACTGACTAACAAGTTCTCAGAGACCAGCTTGCTTTATAGCTGCTTATATGCACCGACTCTCTCTATAAAAGGTAGGGCACATGTTTTGTTGTTCTTTGTCTGGCTACAATCTTAATGATCTTAGATGTAGCTGCAAGCTAAAAACTAGTGAGGTATCTTGGTTCCATTTCAAGCTACTTCAAATCTTTTGTCAAAGATGATCTTTTTCTGTTTCAAATTGAGCTATATATATGGCATTTATTGCATTTCATTGAAAGCGTGTTTCCTTTTTGTAGGTCTCATAATTTTAGTGTCTACAAAGATGTAGCATTTCATATTCTACTCTTTTTTTTTATACTTTGATGAAATTAAATTTAAATGCATTGCCAATATCACACATGTCCTTATATACTCAAAGTGTTTTTAATTTTTTTTGCTTGGTGCTTAGATTCCAGATTTTTTTCATTTTATTGCAATCTTGAACAAACAACACAAAATCCTTCTCTGCGGTCTTCTATACACAGACCCAGCTGTGTCAGGCAGTAAAACAAACACTAGCATTTAAAAAATACCCATGTAGTTCAGTATCGGAACATTCATTCCCGTGTGTCTGATGTTAGGATATATGACCATCATAGTACACAAAGGTTTGTAGATGCCAAAACCAGCAAAGGTAATATCGGGTACCATATTACCATAGCAATTTATTGGCTGTTGCTACAAATACTTTACTGCTTCACATTTATTTTAGGAAGGATTTAGGAAGTGGAATGGCCAACATATTCACAAATTATCAGTAGGCAACTTTAGAATAAAAAAATAGTGAAACGTTGACAAACACTTTTGTTTACATATGAGTACATATAAGTAAAACTATTCCAGACTATTAGAACCTTATATACAGTACATTAAAGAAAATGGCAGATAGATTCAGTGTAGGAATGTGAAAAAAATGCATCTTGCTTTTCTTGGGTCCTGTTAGTTACCACTGATAGCACTTTCCATAAATTGAAATGAAAAGATTAGATTTCAATAGAAGGGACTATATTTCATCTATTTCCAGAAATGATAAGGAGTAAATTTACTGGTGTTAATTAATACCTATTTTACATAAGTTATTCTAATTCATTATACTTTCCTTGGTTAACGTGTTGTATGGTCTTGGTGGGCTCTACATGTAATCTTGTAGGTTATGCTTTACCTCTCCTACAGATGGCAGCGTATGTAGTGATTGCTGTGTCCTTGCTTGGTTGCTGTTGGGCAGCTCCTCCAGTTTATATTGATCTGGTGAATTATGATGTGGATTCGGACACGTGGGACAGCTATGGAGAATCATATGAATATGATGACCTGGATGAGGAAATTGCAAATGCGGGGATTTCGGTTAGTGTGTATAACAAACAATTCTTCTGAAAGGTCAGGAGAGAGGAACCTTTTCATCACTTTCTCTCTCTCTCTCTCTCTCTCTCTCTCTCTCTCTCTCTCTCTCACACACACACACACACACACAAACATTAAGAATATTAATTGATGATAAAATGAAACAAAATATGTTTACAAATGCAAGATGGTATTCTCAGTTTCTGAATGAGATGAGAAAGAACTATAATATACTCTGGATAATGACATATGCCAAATATCATAAAAGCAGACGCACACATTGATCGGGTGTCTGCCCATTTTTGTACATATAGTGTACAGTATTTGTATTTACTGACATAAACTACTTAAAGTACACTTTCTTTGAATTCCATGGTTTTATATGACAGGGCCGTGCTGTGAGTTAAATGTAAATACAGCCTCAGATAACATATTGCATGTCATTATTTTCTTTACAAAAAGCCAAAATAAAGGAACCATGTGTGAAAGTACAGTCTTTGTGCTTCCACAAGATTTTAAAAGTAAAGCTGCTAATCAAATTCCTTGATTATCTAATCACATGTGAGCCAGAATGACTACCTCTATAAAAGTTTAGCAATATGGTCTGAGCATTTAAGTGTGTTCATGTGTTAATGTTGTTAGTGTGTTAATAAAATCCTATGGAGGAAACATCAGCAGTATCTTAGACAAGCAATTGTTGCTGCCTATCATTCTTGCCATACAGAACACAGGTTTTTGCTGCTAAAAGTGGTTCTACTAGCTGTAGCACCCTATAATATACACTTATTTATTGCACACATTTATTCCATTAGCTTGGCTTGATTTTTGGTTGCATTAGTTTGGCTTGAGTTCCCAAATTCTAAGACCTGTCAAGGAGATTTTTACTATATCCTGATTTATAAAAACACAGAATTCAAAAGGGGTATTTTCATGTTCTTAAAATAATAATAATACTCATAACAATACAATACTTTCCTTTGGTAAATGATACAGCATATTTAAAGCAGGCTAAGTAAATTTCGCTGATATAAGGGACATGACCTGGGGCAGTGAGTCATCCATTGCTTAACACCGAGCATTAGACATTTTTTTTTTGCTTTAAGTCTAAAAACAAAAGCATCTTTATTTTCTTACAGATAGAGGTGGGGACCATGGCTCCTCCTGTAGCTATTACTCATACTCCTGCATTTATTCCTGAAGACAAAACAGAGGAAGTGGCCCTATTACCCCAGACAACCAAACCCACAATCCAGCCTCATCTGGATTTCCAGGGCCCTGGACTTTTTGGGCCTGACACTGGCCTGGGTGAGTGGAACATATGATATCAGACATCACGTACAGCAACAGGCCTGAACAAACACACGTTTATTGTGAATCTTACACCCTCTAGTGATAAATAATGGTATTGCAATGCCATGTTTCTCTGCAGGAATGCCTACCTGCCTGCTGTGTGTTTGCCTCAGCGGCAGTGTGTATTGTGACGATGCTGATTTGATGGAGATTCCCCCTCTGCCCAAAGACACTACACACTTCTATGCTCGGTTTAACAAGATCGCTGTGATCAAAACAAAAGACTTTCTTAATCTGAGTATGACCGTGATAATGAATAATATTCAATTATGCAATTGTGATCAATTCTTTATTAGATTATGCCTTAGAAAGTACACCAGTCTAAAGCATGTAGTTCGTGCATTAGTATTCCCTGTACAACATAAAGATAATTAAGGAACCATATGCCGATTAGCAATGGATGTGCTTTTCTCTGGGCCTAAGACAAGTCCTAAATTGTGTTTTGACATGCCTGAACATGATTTTACAAAGTAGGTGAAGAGTATTTGTTAAATATTTGCTGATTTCCTTAAATATTATAAGTAGACATACTTCCTAGACTACTCTTAAGGTATCCCTTTAAATATATCTTGTCTATATTTGAATTCAACTAGATTTCTTGGCGGTCACGTGAACAAATCTATACAAGAAACGAGAAAAGAATCTGCCCAGAATGTGGCCGTATAAATAGCCAGGAAATGAGGCTTGAATTCCTGAACATGAATGTGACTTGTAACACTTCTGTATGACAAACAGAAACGCACTAGAAAACGGTTTCAGACATTTGACCTGTCTGTAACCATGACCCAGTGAAAAGGGACATAACATGAAATCAAATCTAGTTGCATGCAATTTCTTTTTAGGTAATTGCATTAGTACTATAATTTCACTATTTTTATAACACCTACTGAGTCACCCATTAATCAACTTTTTTCCCCACTGTTCTTAGATCAGTTGAAACGAATTGACTTAACAGGGAATCAGATCTCCGAGTTAGATGAGGATACCTTCCGCACTCTCCCGCAGCTTCAGGACCTGTTTTTAGCTGACAACAGGATCCCGTCTCTGCCTGAGCTTCCAGCCACTATGAAGTACATCGACGTTCGCAATAATCGCCTGACAAGTGCCGCCATGCACAGAGAAGCCTTTAAGGCAAGTATTGAATGTTATAAAGTGTAACAGACCATATATATTTCTCTACTATACTGTATTTTTGTTAAAAGATGTGTTCTCATTTCTGTAGCTGTTTTGTGGTACCTTCTAACAAGTCAAAATTCATCCTCTTTCAACCATCATGATTTAACAAGAAAAGGACCTGCTCATTAATTCACGCATTCAGTTCAAGAGTTTCTGTTTCGATTGGCCATATTGAGACACATACCATGTCATACACAATTATAATAAACAGGGGGTAGTGTGATCAAATATTGTGTATCCAAAAGCATGGCGCTTTGTAAATATAACTATAATGCGGTAGGGAATACAAACACGAGTGCAAAAACAGTGTAATGAATTAAAGTGCAGCACAGTATGATACATACACAGAGCAGTATGCGCTAATTGCTCCAAACAACAGAAGCATTATCAGGATAAACTAGATGGTATAATGTGCAATGGTGAGCAGCCCGGCTGTGCAAATTACACATGTATTTAAACCATCTAACAACCCAGTATACGACTGTGCAGCAGCATATAAACTATTAAGATACATAATCATCACTTGGTAATGCATTCTGTAGCAAAGTGTTATAGTGTGTTACTTTTAACCAGAATGTATAGAGTTGAACCAAGTGGGATGTTCCAACCACAACTGGGCCAGTGATAGCTTAGCGGTTATGTTACTGAACTTCTAAAAGTGTTCAGTGGTTTTATGACCTTTAGGCTTTGTTTGTTTAGTTCAGGCTGGTGTTATGGGCGGCAGTGTAGCGAGAGGTAGTTAAAGTCAAAGTCAATTTAAAAGAACACACTAAACTTACTGTAGTAAAAAGGAATTGTTCTCGAGTGTAGGCGTTTAAGTGGAAATGTAATAATTATTAGATGTTTCCACACTGCCACACGTTCTAGTGAATGTACTACGTTTCTGCTAAGTTACACAAAACTAAGTAAATGATATATGTCTGTGGGAATTTGTGTTTTTTTTTTTAGAACAGTGAATATTGAACAGTACCCGTTTTAATTCATACATCCTACCTAGGTCATATTGACTTTACACATTATTCTTAGCATTACCTACCGTGTAAGCTGTTTCTCTATGTGCCAGATGCTGTGGATATATATCTATAGAGATATCGAGATGTACTGTATGTCAAGTACGTGGAACGTTATGTGCAGACATTCAGCAGGAAACTTCACAGGGGTTCCAGTCTTCTTGGGGGGGAAATGCTTTATTATCTTTATTGTCTGGCATCAACAAAAAAGAAATCAATAATAAGGAAGTTGATACTAAAAAAATAAAACAATAAAAGCTGTATGATTCAAATATACCAAAAAATGCTCAGTACTGAAATTATTATGAAATAATTGATCATCTATACAAATAAAATGAGGTCCTTTCTGTGATTTGTTAAATACTTAAATAACCGACAAAAAAGGTCGTCAAAGTAAAAGCTTACTGTAAACCATATAGTTAAAGAACAATAATACAGTTGTGCCTGGCATGGATGATAATAAGTTCAAGAGTAGGTGAAAGATGAAGTGAGGCAGATTACACGCTAGTGTAATGGAATCAATTGAACAAAACATTTATATAGAATATCCTTAGATCAAGCTGCAATTTATATATATATATATATATATATATATATATATATATATATATATATATATATATATATATATATATATATATCTGAGCAAGACAACCAATGTCTCAACCTCATAAAACCATGTTGGTAAATTTTGCCACCGTGAAGTCGAGCTATCCACTGTCACATTTCTTTCATCTTAATTTTTGAATTCCTCAACAGGAAATGAAAGATTTGCAGTTCCTGTACCTGTCAAACAACCGACTTGATTACATTCCTATCCCTCTTCCTGAGAGTCTTCGAGTGCTTCACCTACAGGTTCTGATCATTCTCCTTCATTCTACAGATAATAGGCCTGGCAGGCAAATGAAGAAAATATGCAATTCGCTTAATATTACAAATGAATGAAAGCCGAGGATGACATCATCTCTGCTTCACCAGCTGCAGAACTATGCCTAATAATTCAATAACGCTTAATTACACCAGTTGATGATGAAGCAATTTGAACATCATGGATGAGATGAGATTGACTTTCCATCTTTGACAACGCTAACCAAATCTCACAATTATGCTACCAGCATGGATTACGTAGCACAAGCTATAGTGAGGTCTTTATTCTACAATGTCAAATTAATGTCAAGTAGATGGCCGAATAAATGCATCATGCAACTTTAGACACCAATCCAAAGGTGGACTTAGATAGCACTTCAACCCCATCGACTTTGGAATGTTAAACTCGATTATCATTGACTATATATTTGGCAAAGTCAACAAGCCTATTTTAAAATGTACTGAGAATGCCTGAGAAGGTTTGTTCGTCTATATTTATATATCTCATCAGATTACACAGGCCAGGTTATTATATTAATAATTTAGAATTATATTTTTGAATTATATTAATATATAGAATCATACATTTTCATAACAAATCAAGCTTGCCTATAAAGCTTGGTGGTTATTATCGTTGCAGAACGTGTCCATATTTAGTCATTGTGAAATGACAACCACAGACTACATATGCAATGAACTTGTATCTAATCGTTCTGCAGTGTCTGTCTGTCACATTGTTTAAGTATTTAAGTATTTAACAGCAAATGGCTGAGTTGGACAATCACAGTCCTTTCCTTTTCAACACATATCAAATCTATCATTTTAATATGTATAATTTCCTAGTCCTAGCCGCATATAATGATGTTATTCTAACATTTTTAGTGCCTCTGTGCACATGGGCCAAGCTAGCTGACTGACTGAGTAAGTGCAGCAATTTTGGCTGCTCTTTCTGTGCATTCACAATAGTGATTTGTTAATCACTATTGAGCAAGTGTAATAGGCCAAGCTCTGCCCATTACTCACAAAGAAAGATGGAAATAGAGGCTTATAAAATCCACATCTCAAATCAACATGTGAATATCCTGTTGCATGGTATGCCTAATCACTGACCTTCCTTTCATATCCTGTGCAGAACAACAACATCCAGAGCTTGAATGTGGACACATTCTGCAACAGTCACGACCGAAGCTTTATACGCAAGGCTCTGGAAGACATTCGATTGGATGGCAACCCGGTGGACGTGAACCAGTATGCTCAGGCTTATGTCTGCCTGCCAAGAGTGCCTGTGGGAAACACACACTGAGTGTTAGGAGGGCATATGGCTACCCAACTTCATCTGCTTCAATAGATTCAGGTATTACTGTATGAGAGTCACTGTGTTAGGTGTTAGATAAGATTGCATATGTACGTATTGACCTTAACTGACCTTTTATTCAAATGACCACTCGAAACGAACAAAGAATGGATAGAAAATATTATCTATTAGCTATTTACATATTTCTTTTTTTCTCATTTATAAGAATAACTTGCATAAAATAGTGTTTATTAATCAGTGTGATCACTTTCCCTATCCTTATGTAATATGCCGTTATTGGTCACCTATTATGCGTGTATTTCTTGAATTGCTGCTGAAGACTATATTGGTTTTAAAAACGTGATATTTTAAATCTGAAATCGTTTTGTTGTTGTTGTTTAAATGTGTAACACTTAACATGTCTCTATGTCTGTCAATAAAGCACGAGTTTCTTCCTCAAGGGCCTAACATACTAATGGCCACATGGTGGCGTGCAGATTCTTTTTTCAATTCCATTCCTGATGATGAGCAAGCACCCTTTGCTCAGTCTCCACACATGGATCACGTTATACATCACATCATTTCACCGAGTCTCAATCTCAAACATATCTCCCTGTACTGATACAGTATAGAAAAGCATGCAAACAAATCCACAGTTCATTTAACCTTATCTATACCATGTATCCTTGAATCATATATATTAAAGGCCGAGGACCATGTTACAGGTTACATCTATTTTTGAAACAATTTGCTCATGTAGCGCAGGTGGTTGCAAGGGGTTACTTAGCAACTCTCAAATATTTATAGTATGACACTCACAAATGCGCATAGCCCCAAGATACATTTAAAGCATTTACATCTTTAGGCACTTGTATCATGGATGTCTTGTCTGTGCATTACTTCAGAAGACTGTTCCTTTATAAAATAGGATAAAATCATATTTTAGAAAAAATAACTGTAAATGTATCACAGCATGACATTAACTCAATCTAATATAAGATGGTAGAAAGATGGAAGTTATAATATTAATCTAGGGGATGTTTAATATTGTTTGCATGTTTAATCCTTTTCCTAATAGCAAATATACAGAGATTCACCTCTGAAAATGACCATTAAGTAATTTTTTGGCTTTAATGTTTGATACATTACTTTTTATAATAAGGGGCATATTTATATACAAAAGACCATATCATCAAGTTCCACACTTGTCATGCCAAAAACAGAAAACGGAGGCTGCAGTGGACATGTTCTCTCTCTCTCTCTCTCTCTCTCTCTCTCTCTCTCTCTCTCTCTCTATATATATATATATATATATATATATATATATATATATATATATATATATATATATATATATATGGCAGGGTCAGAATTTGTTGTCAGCAGCAGGCATCTATGGTACAAACATGTCTTGTGTCAACATATCATCCTACTAGTGTGGGAAATTTGTTACCCCATGTTACCCCAAATTGGGCCCCTTAATACCAATCCAGCATCATTTGAAAGCCACAGTTGCATCTGAGAATTGTTTCTGAACCTGTACAGCTCTTTATGGCAACAATTTACAGATCCTTACAATGGCTTTTTTCCAGCATGATAATGTATCATGTCACAAAGCACTAAGACAATGAGTTCAGTGCATTTCAATGGCCTTCCCAGTCACCAGCTATAAATCCAATAACAAACCCTTGGGGTGTCATAGAACAGGAGACTCACAGCATTAATAATCGTCTGACAAATCTATACCAATTGCATGGACCAGAATCTTCAAGGTATGTTTTCAACATTTAGTGGCATACAAATTGATGAAGATTCAAGCGTTGTGTGCAATGCTATACTGAAGAGCAACACATAACTGGAGCGTTACAACAGCTGTGGCATCGTTGACTCATGCTACAATGGCTTAGAACTACAGTCACTTTAATCAGTATTACACTAGAGTCTCTATCACTGAACAGTTGATGAACAATGATGGGAGTAGAATAAATGAACAGTCAATGTCACTGTGTATGGTTTGAGTTGGGTTCCATATGGTGATGGGCCATTCGTGAACGATTTGTTCTTTCTGAACGAGTCTTTAACATGACTCAGAAGAACGAGGAGTCTCAGAGAATGGTTCATGTTCTACTCCGCGCGCATGCACGAAGGTTTGCAAAACCCCCTTAGGTTATATACAGGAAATAGAAATGAGTAATTAACTCTCGACTCCAGTCTTTTGGTCCAAATCATTCGTTCTTTTGTCACATGACTCCCATAGATACTATGCAGTGCATTCATTCATTCATTCATTCATCTTCTACTTCTAGATCTTCCCTCGGGTCACAGGGAGCCTGTGCCTATCTCAGGCGTCTATGGGCATTAAGGCAGGATACACCCTGGATGGAATGCCAATGAGTCTCCTAATCCGAGTCACTAAAATGATTCAGACTTCCCATTAATAGTTCCAATCTTGAATCTGGTATTTTGGAAGGTTTCTTTTCTAATACCATTTTTCTTTGCCACTGGTTGTCACTGCCTTATTAGAGATGAACTTAGAGAATCAAATAATATGTTACATCTTTTTTTTCCATAATGTATTCATTTCTGTAAAGCCACTTTGGGACAATTTACACTGCAGTGAAAGTTTACTTTAGTAACATAGAAGCTTATTAGCTTAATGTTATATTGTTACAAATATTTATACCAGTATACAAACCACGCTCAAAAGACATGTCTTTCTAAACATAGTGAGTGTAAATAGTCAGTGTCTTATCAGTCTTTAAACTGTAACATTTTCCAGATAAGTTTCCCTAAACAGGTATTATATAACACATTAGCTAGTACAAGCAACCATAAACAAAACTTTTCATACATTGGGTATGTTCAATACTTCTTGGAGTGCTGGCACAGTGGGTAGTGTCACCCATTCCAGAGTGCTGTCATTTCATGTTACTGTGTGGAGTTTCTGTTCATGCGCGTTCTCCTTGTGTCTTTGCGGATTTTTTTTCTCCGCATTTTTACAGTTTAAACAATGAACATTGTCTCAAAGCAGCTGTACACATATCGTGCGAAAGAATGTCAAGGGAAAAACTCCCCGAGATTTAAAATCTTACATTTTCCTCTACAATTTCTTTCCGGAAACATACAAGTAGATGATCTGGAGATAACAATGTGCTTTCATGGTGTAGTCTCCACATAATACTAATAATGCATTACAATAAATGAATTCCACAATGTTTTGATATATATATATATATATATATATATATATATATATATATATATATATATATATATATATATATATATATATATATATATATAAATAATGCATGCAATAAAAGCTTTCAGTAGAGAAATATATATTTAATTTTGTCATAAGGCTGTTTGTTGTATTGTATATGTCAAGGACTTTTGGCTTTTGTTTGTCACTGCTATAATGCAAGTGATAACAGGCAGTGAAATGTGTCTTGCAGATGTTCTATGTTAAAATACATTTCACTTGGTAAACATGTATGACAGGTTCAATAATACATTCATAAATAAAAATCCATTTAATTCATACTTGGCAATGTTTTCATTCCACGTTCCATTTCTATACACTACAGATATTGTGCTTGCTGCAATCTGTGCCCAATGTATCCGATATATGGCAACTTTCTGCAACTTAACAAAAAAACACACACAAAAAAAAACACAAGGTACTCCATGGCATACTACCGGCAAAAAATAGATATCTGTAAGACAGTGTTCCATGTAATGCCATTGCCTGTCTTTACACAAAGATTGCACAAAGTTTGACAATACTGTTCCAGGCAAGGACCAAACCCAGCAAAAAAAAAAAAAAAAAAAAAAAAAAAAAAGTGCAGCAGGGATTTTTATTCTGGTGCTCCATTCCTCTGCCCAGAATTCTTCACTTTATCAGCGGATGAGAGAATGCGACGTGCTTAGCAGTAATTAAAATGTCCTGCTAAGGACTCGGCATATGGCTCAGCATGATCATCGCCTTCTTTTCCCTTTCCTCCTTTTTTTTATCTTGTTTGTGCTGACTCACCCTCCCATCTTTACGTCAATAAAGGCTTCCATCCTGTTTAAACATAACTCACCTGCTGAATAGAACGGGAAGAAAGGAAATCTTTGTCTAGAAACCCACGGTATAGCTCGAGGGCAGGGGCCGGGGTCGACCTCGTGATGCATTTGACTAATTGGACCACAAAGATGTCAAATACAGGGGAGGTGGAAAAAAAAGGAAAAGAGAGGAGCTTTGGACGGGTATGGGAGCTGAATAGTGAAGTGCACAGTGCGGATCTTTGCTCTGAGCCCGCATGCCTTTTTGTCATGCTGCTCATTTTTTCTGTTCATCTCAGAATCTTGCTCTGCGTCTATAGATTTTACATTCACTTACACCCCTCTACAGTCTCTCTTACATCCTATCTCTGCCTCTCTCTTTCTCTCTCTCTCTCTCTCTCTCTCTCTCTCTCTCTCTCCCTCTCTCTCTCTCTAGCAGTTTAATATTCGTCAGCCGTTGCTGTTTCAGTCTTGCTCATCATCCTAATACCCAACTCTGCATCTAATTCTCCATTTATCTCTCTAGCACTCGCTCTTTCTGTGTTCCTCCATTTCTGCCATGAAGGTGACCTTGCGTTCGGCGCGCATTTTACCAATTGATTGCATTGCTGGAAGGACCTGGGGGCTTCCCTCCCACACGACCAGGCAAGGGAGGGGCGGCACATAGGTGCATATGGTGCGGGGGTGTAATGCAGTACACTGTGTATGTGTGTGTGTGTGTGTGTGTGTGTGTGTGCACGTGTGCGCGCATGTCTGTGCATGTGTGTGCGTATGTGTAGCCAAACTAGCAAACAGGAACACACAAAACCTGCATCTATCCACCTCTCAGTGATCCCAGCTGCCCTAAGCTATCGAATAACTGAGTCAAGCCTCCTCCTGAGCAACACACATCCTGACCTTGTACACCCACACACCAAAACAAATTACGTCCTCGAGCATGCAACATTGCATCTTCGCACCATGATATGCATTTTAGCAGAATAATAATAATAATAATAATAATAATAATAATAAAACATCACCCTGGATGAAGTCTGTGAGTCTTCATCCACCTTGATCTATATGAGCTATGTCGAGATTCTGGTTTGTTATATTGTCATTATACAGTATATGTGACTCTCCAAGGCCACTACAGTGATATTCATGCGATCATTTAAGCAGCCAATCAGGTGGCAGGGGCACAAGAGCAGGGGTGCTCTTGGTGCTGATTTTAGAACCTGCCAGGCTTTGTAGCAACATCGGTCTCTGTTTGTGAACGGAACATCATAAAGTACAATCACAGAAGATGATTCCATTTCTAGTCTTCTCAGTACAGGAATCTATGGCTACAGTGGACACCAAAACTTTAGAGTGAGAGAGTAAGAGGACACCTTTTGAGAGAAAAACTAGAGAGAGTTCCAAAACTAGAGAGAGAGTAGAGAGAGAGAGAGAGAGAGAGAGAGAGAGAGAGAGAGAGAGAGAGAAACAGGCATTTGTGTCACTGCCGAGGGAAGAACAGAACACAGGAAAAGAAGAAAAGAAACAAAATAATGAATGTGAGCAGAGGAAAAAGCAAAGAGAAAGAGAGCAAAGAGTTATGGCTGCACTGCAGGCGTATTGTGTGGGTGGGCAAAAGGCACGGGCATGCGCATGCATTGCCAATCAATAGCGGACGGCGTTATGGACCGCCAGAGAGAAAGAGAGAGAGAGAAAAAAAAGTGATGGAGAGAAAACAAGCGTTGGTGAACAAACAATATCTGGGGGAGCAATTTAGTAACAGGGGGCACGGTGGCTTAGTGGTTAGCACGTTCGCCTCACACTGCCAGGATCCGGGTTCGATTCCCTGCTCGGCCATGTGTGTGTGGAGTTTGCATGTTCTCCCCGTGCCTCAGGGGGTTTTTCTCCGGGTTCTCCGGTTTCCTCCCGGTCCAAAAACATGCACGGTAGGTTGATTGGCACCTTGGAAAATTGTCCCTAGTGTATGATTGTGTGTGAATGTGTGTGTGTGTGTGTGTGTGTCCTGCGATGGGTTGGCATTCCATCCAGGGTGTATCCTGCCTTAATGCCCATAGACGCCTGAGATAGGCACAGGCTCCCCGTGACCCGAGGGAAGATCGGATATAGCGGTAGAAGATGAATGAATGAATGAATGAATTTAGCAACGTAACCGCGATGATTTATTACAATTCTGCTGGAAGTGGCTTTAAGACTTTATTAAAATTCTGCACGCCTCCTATCGTTATCATGTACAAATGTATGAATATTACGAAATTAGGAGACATTACGTTGGACTGAATGAAAATGATTCCTATTGTGATATTTTTATTAGAGTTCGTTTTCATTAAATTGTCGACACGAAGAGACAGACAGGGCATTTTTATTACCACCAAACCTAAGTGAGGAGTCACATTTGACAAAGCCAAGAGGTAGGACTGTGTACTTTGCAGACGTCTTATACAACAGTGAAAGATATAATGCAGGGCTGGAGAAGAGCATAGATCTCTCACAGTTTTGGAATCACTGACAAATCTCCCTGCTCTCACTTCCTTTTGTGGAAGAGGTATGCAGAAAGAGAAAAGGGGTGACTTGAGCCAATCTTTATAAACCACTACTCTGTTCCCAGGAGAGTAGGAAGATTGGATATGGAAGAGGGGGGGTGTTTTGTTGGCGGGGGGGGGGGGGGGGGGGGGGGGGGGGGGGGGTGGGGGGGGGGGGGGGGGGGGGGGGGGGGGGGGGGGGGCATGTTCCTAGAGTGAATCAGGTCCAGTAACAGTCTGCCCTCACAGCTGTATTTGGCCAAGTATGGAAGATTTATTTATTTATTTCTTTACGTAAGCCATAGTGGCAGCTGACGTTTGCATTCGGATAATCTATTTAAGGGGAGGTTTGCTTAGCAACGTGCTCATCTGTGGTGTTTCACCATGGCACTCTTCCTTTGACAGATAACGCACGAAGCTTGCGTTTCACAGTGATGATTCGAAAGTTGCGTCTAATGGGTTTGTTCCCAAATGAAATAATGAAGACCAGATGAGGTGTTACATGCCTAATAGCTTTTAGTGCACTGTGAATAAAAAGGATTTTATATAAATGGTGGTCTTATATTCAGGATACTTTTAATATATATATATATATATGTATATATATATATCTATATATATATATATATATATATATATATATATATATATATATTTTTTTTTTACAGAATGAACAAATAATTCATTGTATGGTTTACTTAATATTGTTAAACAGTAACAGCTATGAAATGAAAGAGAATCTCATTTAACAAAGCGGCTTATCATTAAAACAGGGTGCCGGCGTCAAAACGACGTCTCCGAAAGTGCTGTTTTTTTGGAGAAACGATAAACTATGCTGAACAATAAACTATGTTACCCATCAGCCACCTCGCTGACCCTTGAAACACGGTTGTTTTTGCACAAGGGACACTGCCTTGTAATTAGCATTTGCATTTAGCCTGACCTTGCACCGCACTCGGTGGATACGGTAACTGTTTTGTGTAATGTTCACGTGTCTTTTTTTTTTCATCAGCAAAATATATCCCCCGTCTTTATCCTTATTAAATGAAACATGGTCGTTTTCTAATGTTAAACAAAATGACTTCTGGAATTTTATTGGAAAAAATGTATGCAGTTTATTTTCATTGGATGCATTTTATGCTTATATCAGTTCGTTAACTAGTTAAGACCAAATCATTTAAGCTTTCATTGAGTGTCCACAAAAGAAGGTAGTATCGCGTAGTCAGAAGTGGTAGCTCAGGGGTTCCGATTAGATGGTTGTAAGGTTAAATACCAATCTACCAATCTATCACTTCCAAGACCGCCTGAACAAGGTAAATCTGCCGAATGTTGTAAATGTACAAGTATGTTATATCGTCTATAGACAGTTGGTTCCTCAACAGTTTGAACTTTATCTTGAGAGCCTTCCTGTCTCAAAAAACACTGATTTATATTGTATAGTTCAATAGATGAAAACTACAGAAAACGTTGCCATCTTAATAAGTTATTTTAAATCCACTTATAGTAAAGAAACGATAACAAACAGCACTTTATCATGGTAAACTCCGAAATGACCTTATGGTCATAGCACCCATTTTATTAGACGTTCTATTGAATCTATTGATCCATGTTTGATCAATCTGAGAACTCTACACTTTATGAGTAACTGTGATAGAATACCCCTATCTTTAAAAATCAATGCCATTTAGACATGACCTGGTCAACAATGATAAAGAGAAAGATGGCTGAATGTCAACCAATACCAATGCCATATGTTCACTTGAACACCATGGCATTCACTTAGTTGGTGATATCCTGGTGCTTTTGAACTGCTTTCTGTCTGTTAACTAGTGCATTTGATATAACATTTATTTTTCAATACGATCCTAGTGTGCCACCAAAGCGTATGAGTTGATTGATGCTGCCCTTTCCATCATATAAATTAGCCTTTTGGTAATCAATAAAACTTCATGAAATCCAATGTAAGGTAATCTAGCCTTATAAATCCCACAGGATAAAAAGCTGCCAGGAGCCTGAATGGCCCAATTAGATATTGTATTTTGTAAAATACTGTTATTTCATTTTTTCCAAAAAATTAAATCTAATTGTTCTTTAAAAAGGAACCATGACTCTCACTTGGATTTTTGCACAGACAGAAATAAAGATTTTGGCCTATTTCTTTCTTTCTTTCTTTCTTATGACTGAGATGTCTTATGTAGAGGAGTCAAAGGAATCGCTTCTGCTGCATATCTTGCATTATAGGGTGATAAAATTATGTCGACGGATGCTGCCGGTTATTATCCTAACTAGTCTCCTAACTAAGATAACATTTATAAAAAAAAGGCGACAATACACTATTTTCCATTGTTTTTTTAACAAATAAAAATGAAGAGAACAATAACAAATATGTACATATATTGCAATATAATGGTCTTGAGTGAATTCCTCTCATGCAGTGATCACTGTAACATATACCTAACTAATATGTGTTCGCAGTGAGGAGAGCTGAGCCAAAGCCATAGCCACCAAGAAACGCTGTAATGTTGATAAGAGTGAAATTGGACCCAGTGTTTGCAGTTGTCCGTCACTGGACCACCATGGACCAGATTTTTATTTGGACAGTGAACAATTCTCAGCACAGCAATAACACTGACATGTTAGTGACCTGCTATAATGTTCACATTATGGATTTTGGGCAAAAATAATAAAAGATATTTTATTAAAATAAAAGTGGATAGACATACACTATTCAATTCACGTTCAGAGAACACTGTAGATTTAATGACTGGGTTTTGAATATTAACAATGGTACACCAAACAAACATTTTCAGTTTCTGTAAACACAGTGTTTCTTTAGACATGTTTTTTTCATGTATTCCTGACTTCCTTTGTACGTCTGGGTCTTGATGCTGTAGAGTAACTAGAAGGTTACATGGATGGAAAGATGTTTTAGTCTTGAACTCATATGCTATATGTCCCATTTGAATGAGAGTTCAAAATCTGCATTCACAGGGTGAGCAATATTGGCAATATTAATGTTTAGACCAAAGACGGCAGGTGCAAGTAGTGCTTTTATATAAAAAAAAAAAAGACAAGCAAGGGCAAAAAACATTAAACACATCCAAAACATTAAACACAAATCGCATCTTGAAAAAGCGTATTAAAGATTTAAGAAAAACTCCAAAATGAATCAGAATCAAAAGTAGAAATAGCAATCAGAAATAAAGCCTTAACACATCAGTTGTAATTACAGAGCTTAATGGATAACATCAAAGCGTGTGTGTGTGTGTGTGTGTGTGTGTGTGTGTGTGTGTGTGTGTTTGCGTGTGTGTGTGTTGGAGTGTGATCAAATATGTAGTGATATCCTTTTCGGTACGTATGATCTGCAATCTGCACTGTGAATATTTGGACTGCACTGTTATAAAGTGTGTGGTTATTGTAGTTCATGGAGTCCACAGTTTTCCGCACTCCGTAGTTCTCTGTAGTTTTGGAGTTTGAACAGACATGATAATTAGGGATTTCTCTCATGTCAAAAAATCCCTCATCAAATTGTAGTTCCCAGTTTGTGTGTGTATGTGTGTGTGTGTGAGACTATAAAAATTGCATATCTGATTGACAGGAATTGACAGCATGACAGGAATTCTTACAAAGATATATTATATTTATATTTTAATATTCGTGAATGCGTGTATATGTGTGTTGATTATAGGCAGATCCTAAAATACTGACACTTTTGTTCCTGGTGTTGCATTGGGAACAGATTCTAAATTAAAATTAGATTAAAACATACATCCTACCTGGAGCTTGTTTTTTAAACAAGTGAGTTTCATATTGACTTAATGTAAATATGTTGTGCCTCTGATCGTCATACAAACAAGTCATTGAGTTGTATTTCACTTCATTTGTCACTCAGTCATATACTGAATCATGGGTTTGCCATGTCAACGTTTAAATTCTTTAAAAGCAGAAACGTTTCGGATGCAGAACGGAACATTCTCTTCTAACAGAGGTTCAGTTTATTGTAGCTATTAAATTGATATTTACAATGATAGCTTTCAATAATACTATTATTAGTATTGCTATCTGTAGTGATATGGATGATACTGGTTTTGAAAGTGATTGGATTGAAAAGTTAATGTGATATTGCCCATCCCTAATATATGTGTGTGATAGCTTTTTATATTCATTCCTTCATCTTCTACCGCTTTATCCGATCTTCCCTCCGGTCACGGGGAGCCTGTGCCTATCTCAGGCGTCTTGGGATATCAAGGCATGATACACCCTGTATGGGGTGCCAACCCATCACAGGGCACACATACACTCACATTCACACTCACATTCACACACTAGGGACAATTTTCTGGTGCCAATCAACCTACCGTGCATGTTTTTGGACCGGGGGAAACCGGAGAACATGGAGAAAAAAACCCTGATGCATGGGGAGAACATGCAAACTCCACACACACACACACACACACACACACACACACACACACACACACACACACACACACACACATGGGGGGAGTGGGACTCTAATTCCAAACCCTGGAGGTGTGAGGCGAACGTGCTAACCACTAAGCCACCGTGACCCCCATAGATCTGAGAGTTTGTTATATAATGCACTGTCCGACCTAATATTTTTAATGTAATGCTAGATACACTATATAGACAAAATATTGGGACACCTGAACATTCCATATTGTCCTTCTCTAAACACTTGCCACAAAGTTGGACCTATAAATTTGTACACAATGTCATTTGAATATATTTTTCATTAACTTTAACTAATAGACCCAAACCTGTTGCCAGCTGTATAAAGATATACTTTTCATGGGTGGGAATGAACGGTCCTGGGTGGCTTGCTATAGGTTTCTAACCTTAACCCTATTAAATACGTATGGGATGAACTGGAACACTGACTGAAACCCAGGACTCCTAACCCTTAATCAGTACCTGAATGTACTAATGAGATTTACTAAAAAGCACTTGAGTGGGTTTCTGCAAACATTTGTCCAAATAATGGGTTTAGTTTTATTCCTCCCTTTTATTATTTGAAATGGAAAATGTGTCACTTCTAATTAAGCTACGGACAAATCTTTTCTCACTTACCTGTAACATGTTCAAAATTGTAAAAGCATATCTAGCGCGTATAGATCGTACGACTGACCAAATATAAATGGATAGACCTTAAAACCACAATCAGACCAGCCTACCAAATTATAGACACAATTCACTAAAGGTCACACGCACGAGAGTATCGACTATTCATTTACCAAGGTCCAGTGCAGATGATAATTCTGCCACTGATTATACGTTGCATCGTTATCAGTCTAAAAAGTGGCCGATTCCTTAGTAAGATTTGAACTGATATTATTCTTTGCTAATGTTACAGTACATGGATTTTTTAAATTTCTATTCTCTATGTTGGATAGACCATTTTACACTCGCGTGTCCGTAGAGAAATCCTGTTATGCATATACAAATATGCCTGTTAAAAAATATGAAATTATTAATATTGTTGCTAATCAATAGTGATAATACAAGTAGTGTATTCACAGAAATATAGCCGCCATGATAGTATCTCCAGCAGTCCTTCTGAAGAGAATTCATAGTAGAGCATTCATCATCAAGTATGCCTCGTGTCAGTGAGGAACACATCTAATTGAAGTCATCCATCCTTCAGTAGGGGGACGAGAGAGATGAAGAGAGCTGTTCCAGGAAAAATAAATAAATAACCACAGAGAGTGGTAGCTGGAGGCTGCTAGTCATGCTGTTGGGAAAACATTGCCAGATTTTTGTGTCGCATAGATTGTCTATTTGGAGCTGAAAACTGGAGCACCTTTGAATGTAGATTTTATTGTGCATGTGTGTTATGGGTAGTGTTTGAACTGCAGGTTCTGTCATGGTGTTGTGTTAAAACATGAATTCAAGCATGTGATGTTATAAGAATGTAATCAATAATGGACTATGCAACTGCAATGCTAAATGAATGAATGCAACCACTACAAAAAGGTCCATTAATGGCATATGCCGGGTCACTGCCAGACTTAGAACTCCATTTTCCATCAGACACCGTGGCCATCAAACTTCCCATGCACATCTTTTCATACTGATACTGAGTCACATCTAAAAGTTTCCAATTTCACTCCCATTCACAGTTTAAAAGAAATTTCATTCATTCAACTAATAATAAAGAAACATCAATTTTTCTCTGTGTATTATTTCTCTGTCAATTGAATCTCCTTTGATACTGTGACCTTCTTCAAACCACTTTACTGAATATAACCTACCTTATATTATATGTTTGTTTCTCACCTGATGATTTTGATCCTGTGTGCCAATTCCTCATTATTTGAATCTGCCTTTGAATGTGTCCGACATTCATTGCATTGCACCCAGAATTGATTTATTCCACCTCTACTGCAGAATTGGTTTATGAAACACACATTTTTATTGGTTCATTCTACTTTTAGACATTTTTAGATTTATGTAATATTGTTACACGTAATGTCCATGCAATAAAGATATCACACATAGCAATACGTTTTCTCTCTCTGTGTCTTTCTCTCACACAGACACACACACACACACACACACACACACACACACACACACACACACACACACACACTCTCTCTCGCTCCATCTCACTCCTTCCTTCTTATTGATATACGTCAAAAAATCTTATTTCATTTTATGTATATCATCTCCTGTATATCATCTTAGTCTGAATTACAGCTACAGTTCTAATGAAAGAAAATCTCTGACCCACCCGGTGCAAGAAATCAACACTTCTGTGGTAAATTTTTTAAATATTATATTTAAAATGTAATATGATAAATATTTTCTTCTCTCATTACTAATTGTTGGTCAGTAAACTGCATACTGTTACCTTCTTTATCTGATCACTTGTGGAAAGTTTCCCATTGCAAGCGTTTCTGCTAAAACAAGAAAAATAACATTCCTAGAAATGACAAAAATAAGAAAGAAAGAAAGCTCAGGCAGCTGAGGCAAACGTTTGAAGTCAGCAAACCCCGAGGGGAGGAAAAAAAACCCCTCTTTTGTTCCTTAATGGGGTGCGTGTTTATTTTGATGTGTCTTCCTCGTGGAAATCTGGAAGCTTTAATAGCAGTAAGCTTGATGAGCAAACAGGAGCATGCCTGCAGCAGAGAGCAAGGCCATGCGCCATGGGATGCTTCTTTTTTCTTTTTTTTTCATCTTTGGTTCCAAAGAATCTCTTCTCATTATTGTATCGCTTAGGTCATGCTGGAAATCGCTGCATAAATGGATGATTAGATCGATGACGAGCTACAACAGCGCAACACAGAACTTAGCTGACAGTGTAAGGACAGATGCAGCACTATGACATTTTGGAGATTGGCTGAAGGTTGAGCAGATTATTGGTCTTATGGAGGATTCAGTGGAAAAGACGGCGCTACATCTCTTTTAAAAGAAACTGGATGGATCATTAAGGAACTGAGTAATGACTACTGTATATTTTTGGCTCACTTGCTGAGTGGAAGGATATATTTTTTTCCCTATGACATTAGCACCCTGTTCCTACCTAAAAATAAAAACAACCACCCCTTAATTCCATTGCCCTACTTCCACTTTGGAAAATTCTATATAACTTATCTTTTTTTCCGATTTCCATGACTTATAATTTCCCACCTGGATGTGCCAAAGTATACTGGTCATAAAGTGTTCCGAATTAGGACTAGGCCCAGTCCTGCTTAGCATGATGTTCACTGTGCTTCATGTTGACCCAGAGGGGGCAGTAGTGAGCAGGTAGTGTTTTAGGGCGGGTATATTATCTGCATTCAGACAGCACGCTCTGTAAATGAGCAGTCTGATACCACACCAGTACCCTGCAGTGAGCGTCACCACTGACTACACTCACTACAGTTTCACTCAGGCAACTTTTCTTTTTGGTCTCTTCACCTGCATTTACTTTTAAATTAAAAGAGAATAATTGTGTGTACATTTTAAAGCAAAAACTATGTTCTGGCTTGACATCAAGCTGA
Organism: Kryptopterus vitreolus; assembly: GCA_030449085.1. Taxonomy (NCBI): domain Eukaryota; kingdom Metazoa; phylum Chordata; class Actinopteri; order Siluriformes; family Siluridae; genus Kryptopterus; species Kryptopterus vitreolus. The sequence continues at coordinate 8,257,740 of JACRUU010000013.1, read as the reverse complement.
AATAAAGTAGTGTTGGTGAAAATGAAATAGAACTGTATTTGTTTTCTATCATATTTCATCGATTATTTGCATCTCGGCTACAAAGACTCAAAACACACACACACACACACGTACACACACATAGCAGATCTCAGTTTTAATTTCGCTGAGATTCCAAACTGCAGTGGATCAGCGGCCGGTGCGATTAGCATGACAGACGCCTTGCACACCGCCCCTCGTTTACTTGCTCGTGTTTTTGTTTCTGTTATCTGACAGAAAGAATTAGCTGTTTAGCGCGCTATTAGAGCTCATGTTTTCATTCATAAGTCTATTTACAAATTCAGCAATGTGTTTATGCATATGCGCCTGAGTCATTTATAGATCATGAATAAGGAAGGTGCCGCAGCTCAGTGAAAATTTCCTTTCTTGCTAGAGTTATCAAGTGAATTATAGCGCTGCAAGATTGGAGTCAGGATGATTTTGGACATACACACACACACACACACACACACACACACACTCATACATACATACATTTATACATACATATAGCTATACAGCATGTCATTGGTTATGTACATGTACTGTGCACAATGACAATAAAGTTTAATTTAGTCTAATTTCATGTTTATGAGGACGTTGGCACACCACTGTGGTTAAAAGGGACACCCATTCCTAACATCCTAGAAATGGAATAGACAACCAAGAGAGCCCACTAAGATCCTGCTTAAAAAAACAAACACACATGTATATGTCAAGTTCATGGATTCCAGTTACAGAGTCCTTGGCAAGGTCAAACAATGTTAAATATGATCTGTACCAAAAAAGATGGATTGCTCATATTTTGACAGTCTTATTTCAATTCAAAGCATATTTAATGGGGTAAGTATGGGTTAGGGGTATTTAAAATGAAAAGCAAATGTATATATATATATATATATATATATATATATATATATATATATATCTATATATATCTATATATATATATATATATATATATATAGTATAGTACTTCAGTACTTCTGATAGCTACAAAACGCTACACTGTTAATTATGTGCATAGCTATAGACATGAACTTGTTAAAATGTTATTTTTAAAAAAATCATCTAGTTGTTTAAGGTTTCGCTAATAATAAGAAAACATTTATGTAAAAATTCATATTTGTCAATAGTCATATTGATTAGAGTATTAAAAAAACTTTCATTAAAGGTACATATAGAATGGATAAAAATGTACGATTAAGTTGCAACTAATCCCAGGCTAACTCATGGCAATCATGAAATAGAGCATGATTAAAAAGGCCTAAGAAAAATACAATCACCTATGAGAGGATGGGGATTCTTTCTCGAAGTTTCTTTCCAAAATGATCTGAGGGAAGAGCTGCGAAATAAGAGGCAAAAAATGTCCACTGTGGTTTAGCAATCTTTCATAGAGTAATAACCTGGGATATTCTGGAACACACACACACACTCACACATAAAATTACTCTGTCATCCTCCATTGGAAACCCAAGACATGTTTAAGAGTCTAATGGAGTGCACTCTTTAAAGAACAATGCGTTATCAGTCAGAAGTGCCATATCTTTCGGTCCTGCAAGCACAACACTCAAACACAGCTGCCTCCCTGTAGTGTACTGCTGATATCAGGGACACTGTCTTGTGTGTGTGTGTGTGTGTGTGTGTGTGTGTGTGTGTGTGTGTGTGTGTGTGTGTGTGTGTGTGTGTGTGTGTACCCTGCTGCTATCTTTCCCATATCATATCCCATGCTGATTAAACCACTACTCCCCTTCTTCTCCTCCATTTACAGCAGTTCTTTTTTTTTTTTATGTGTGTCACGCTCATCTCCCAGTCCGAGCCTTTTTTTTGGCACGTTGCTTTCTGCTTGATCTCATTATCCCACCAATGCTTAGCCATTGATCTGCTGAGTGTGCTGGTCTTACAAAGGTCAGACATTGGATGAAGGCTTGGACAGGTGGAGATTCTACTGACAGGCTCAACTGATTGATAATGTGTGTGTGTGTGTGTGTGTGTGTGTGTGTGTGTGTGTGTGTGTGTGTGTGTGTGTGTGTGTGTGTGTGTTCTCATCAGAAATAGGCCTCTTTTTCCAGACTCCTATCTTTAGGGCAACAACTGTAAGAATGGAAAAAAGGCCAGCTGGAACCTAATCAGAATGAAACAGCACTTGCTTCCAAAAAAGCCTTTCTATCTGTTGATTTCAGCCATCATGCAATTTGTAATGGGGTCTGGATATTGTGCAATTTCACTGTGAAAGTAACCTTCTGTTCATAACATGAGCCTTTTTAGTAGTCTATATGAGTCTATAACAGTGTTCTGCTCTCGAATCAATGGTCTTTTTACAGAAACTGGTAACACTTAAATTAAAGGCATTGTACATAAGGCACTATCAGTCCTTCATTAGATTTAATAAACCATGAATATTTATTCATGAACATAAGCATGCATTCATATTTTTTAAATGTTCAACTGAATGGTGCCTGAATGGTTATTTATTTTATAGCAGAATTGCTGGTGATAACGTTTGCTAAATGTTGTTTCGTGTTAAATGATATTTCTGCTCATCACAGCTATAAATTGTGGTTATATAAGTGAAGCCATTGATATGTATTTTCTTGTACTATGCATTGCACTGCTGCCATGTGATTGGCTGATTGGTTAATTACACGAATGCAACTTACTATTAAAGTGACTATTTAGTCAATGTTGGGTATGTTATTGCTATAAAAACACGACGCATTTAATCAGTGAAATCAGTGTGGCTTTATGCAGAAACACAGCTGTAAACTTTGCTTCATTGTTTTTTTTTTTTTTTTTTTTTTTTTTCAGAGTTGATTTCCCTGTATAAAAAAACACTTATTTGAACCAGGTTTTCCCTTTCCCCCAATTGGCAATGCTGATTTCCTTCTTTCTTTCTTTCTTTCTTTTTTTTTGGTTTGATTGGGTGTCCTGGTGATGAGTGCTTGAAATAGAGTCAGTAGACTCTATATGTTTTGAATGCACTTAGGGAGATAAGTTACTTTAATGTGCATTAATGAATTTCTCTTTGGAACCGTGCCTCAGAAAGTGGTTACAGATGAATATTTCTTTGCAGCTGACAGCTGATGAGGAGGCATGATTAATTATGTGAAGGAACACGAAAAACTATTTGTGCTACAGACATAATGGTGTCAATGCCCCCACCGCCTCTAGACTAAAGAAATTGTGTGTATTTTGGCTATCTTATGTTAAGCTTTTGCTCATTCGATTTGGATACAGAGCCATTTTTTCCAGTGTCAGAACTTAAAAGAATCCTATCGTACATTTAATGAGTATTTGACCACATTTCTTACAGAGGGTCAAATCTTATTACTGAAGGCCCTTCTAGAGCACTTTTTTCCAAACCAAGATGTCAAGATTGACCATTTAGCATTGCAATATCCCATTTAAAACCATAAAACATACAATTAGTAATCTGATTATCTGACTTGATCCATCACAGTGAGCAAGGCTTAAAGGCTTAAATGTATTTCTAAACTGTTATATGCAAATATTACATCTTTTGTCCCTAAGGCCCTACTGTCGTACTCTAAATCATTTAAAAAACATCCATATTTTATATCTTACCCACTTGATGTTTACAAATGTAAAAGAAGCTGACTTTGATTTTGCCCATCTCTCAGTAGAAGCATACTGTGTGTTCATGTATTTATGATTATAGGAAGCATTTCCAGCATATGTCACGGATAAATGTTACCCATACATCTTAGCCGCATTGATGCCTTCAACCTCGGTTCAGTCTAATTCACCTGCTATGGTGCGTATTTACATACAAATCACATCAGCTCTTTTTTTTATTGCTTTCCTTTTCAGCCTTGTCAATGTCTAGCAGCTTGTGGTTATGGATTGTAATATCTGGAATGACCTAGCGCTTTCACAGACATTTAATATACAAGAATAAAAATGACTTATAATTCCGGTATATAGGTCTGTTATAAAATACACCGCACTATACATTATTACAACATGATCTGAGTCATACACACAATGACACAAATCTCCCTGCTCCCAGAACCATGTGGTAATGTATTTGTAAAATTTCTCTCTGTGTTCTTCCTGTGGTTGTTCTCCAGGCTCACCGCTATCCTCCTACGTCCAAGCAGTAGGTGTATTAACTAAAAGTAACTGCCCATTGTGAAGTACATATCCTGTGTTTCACTCAGGATGTGTTTCATCCAAACAGGAACACTGTATGTGAATGGAAAATGTTATTAAAGTGCATGTTGGTGTATACAGCAAACTGATTCAGCATTAAAGTATTTCAAGTATTAAGAATTTTTTCACAGTTTTGATGATGGAATTCAGAATTATTATAGATGGATCATAGATACACCATGTTTATACACCCCGGGGGGAGGGGTGTAGCTCAGTGTTTAAGGCACTGGGCTACTGATTGGAAGGTCGGCAGTTCAAGCCCTGGTATCGCCAAGCTGACACTCTTAGGTCCTTGAGCAAGGACCTTGAGAAAGGACCCTTAACCCTCTGTGCACCATATCAATGCTGACCTTGTGCTATGACACCAGAATTCCACTATATTGTAATGTATATGTGACAAATAAAGGCCATTCTCTTCTACTTTGTCAGATCCACTGAAAATGTATAGGGGGTGTAAGTGTATTTGCTGTTGGAGGGAGATTATTTTAGTGTATAAAATCTGATCCACCTTTCCTTCTCACCCCTCCTGCGGTAAACCTCCAGTACCTCAACCAACTGTCACTTCAATATCAGAGATCTCAGATATATACATGGCGCCTCACATATATATGGGGCATGGCGCCTCACACCTCCAGGGTCGGGGATTCTGGTTGGTTTTTCAGCATAGCAGCTGGGCTGTAATGTCATTAATCAAGCCACACAACAGTGTTGTAATGCTGACTGTGCTGACCTTTAACGAGCATCATTACAGTGTAATTAGTGCACAAAAGCAATGCTATTTCACTTGTACATAATCACCTGTGTGCATGTGTGTAAATTGTTTCAGCGGAAACTCGTTGCACTAGTGTACTGATATCTATAAAATTCAAAGGCTCATTTATTTACATTTTAAGATAAAACCACAAATCTGGACTATGTTGACACTGATTACTGCAAAATTCCAGTCACGCGGCTTAATATTTTAGATGTTTACATGTATTTATAGTAGAATATAGCAGAAAGAAATAGTATCAGGAACATGGAGATACTGATCCATTCATGACTATACATTCATTCATAGTTTTTATCCACAGAATTACTATTGCTTTCATTCCTTTTCTCATTTAAATTGAAAGTAGAAAAAATGCCTTTTTTTGTTATTTCTGAGCACACGCAAAGAGAGATTTATTTATTCAGATTTCTGTTCTCTAAATCCATTCATCAGAATCCCTTAATAGTAAATATGTGGAATATAGGAACAAATGTCCAAAAAATGTTAAATTATACGATGCATACAGTACAAGAGTAACATATTTATAATGCAAAGCACACAAACCCTGATAAAACATGTTTAATGAAAATTAAATGTTAGAAACAAGGTTTTTTTTCATCTTTCAAATGCCTGTAATAGTATGCGAATACAAAGTCTATGTTTTAATGCTACTAGAAACAACAACAGCTAGAACTAGTGTTGGAAAAAGAAACAGTATAATATACAGGCTTGGCTTGAAGGTCAGTCCTCCCACCAGCCATGACAGAGGACTCATACACAGCATATGAGTTTGTCCAAGCCTTTGTTTAATGTCAGTCACATGTCTCTGACACACTCGACTGTATGTCAAGGTCTCGTGGATAAACAGCTAATCTTGCCATGCAGATGTCTTTGCTAACTCGTAAGCCACATTGATTTATCCTGTGTAATGGCTTGTTTCGTCCCCTCCCCCAGTATAATATTTAGATAATTGCTCAATTACAGGATCACAGTTTTACATTGTGACTAAGAAACCACAATGAGAGGGCGATAAATCTTTAACCTTACTATTTACCATTGATAACACAATAAACTTTATAGCGCTTGGCAAATTTGAGTCCTTATTTTATTGAGTGTTGTTGAGAGCTCTGCCTGGTAAACAGGATTTTTTCACCCCAAAAGTTAATAAATAAAAGCCCATAATTCAGCTCATGACTAAATGGGTTTTTTTTTTCAAATAGAGCATTGGGATAGATTGCATAAGCAGCATTACAGAAGTAGCAAGTCATCTAGATGTTTAATTTTTTTCCAGGGAACTCTGTGACAGTTTCACAAAGACATGTTAACTATTATAGTGTTAGATTGTCTTCACATTTTCACTCATCAAACTATAGGTATCTAGCCACGTAGTTTTTCAAAAAGTATGACATGACAGTAATATGCTGTGGAAAAAAAAACAGCGGTGACTGGACTGGTCAAGTTCTCTGAGCTACACCAGTCACGCAGACACACTTCTAAATATATAGATGGTCTACATAGTATGTCTGTATATGTGTGTGTGTGTGTGTGTGTTGGAGGAAGGTGTCTCTGAAACTGACATTTCATTGTACTACAATTAAATACCCCAAAATATATCAAATTCAGCATTTTGTCCCAAATGTATATATTTTCTTTAATAGCATCATTCAAAGTCACCTATATACAAGTGGAAGTTCCCCTTAAATTTATTAGATAAGCATCATGGATATCGACTCTGAAAGCTCATAGTGCCATCAGCAGAGGCTCAAGCACATGGCTCCATATAGATTTCCGTGTTGAGATTACCCAGGAAAGCCATAAACCGCTGTCACAAAGCTGTTCCAAGTCACTTTCCTGTTTGTAGTGAGCTTCTTTGGGAGCTTTCTTTTCCTATGGTCTGTCAAAGACCCTGGCTTTGGCTTTTGCCTCAGACATCTTTAGAAGGAAATCTTGAAAGTTCTCTTATCTATCGCTGTGACAAACTGTTTCATAAGGTCCAGTTCGATGGGATTTGATTCGTCAGACTTTACTGATACTGTTGTAAACCTTTTTGAGGGTTTCTGAATTAATATAGGGGGTGTTGGGGTTTGATTTCCGCCTCCACCACGTGTGTGTGGAGATTGCATGTTCTCACTGTGTCTCAGAGTGTCTCTTTATACAAAGTCAACGATAATGTCAATAATGACTACATGTCATATCATAAACATTTTACTTTAGCCTTAGGGACGATGACGTCTGTATTTGGTTGTATTGCAACTCATCATAGACCCATGAGTTTATGTATAACAGTGTGGAGAAACAGTGGCTTAGTAGTTATCTGGAACTGAGTGGTTTAAATCCTGCCTTCAGTCTGCAGAGTTTGTGTGTTCCTCTTGTGTTTTGAATGTTTTCTCTTGTAGTCCAAAACCCCAAACTGCATTTGTAAATTGTCTGTGAATGTCTGGCACCATCTCCAGGGTTCTTTGTGCCCTCAGTTCCCTGGTGACCCTGTGTAGGATGAGCAATTCGAAAATGGATGGGTAGATGTTCCATTACTGCTAAGTGTCTTGACAACTGTCTTAATATTTGATGCCATTGTGGTTTGCGTTAGCTAATCCACCACCTGCTGTTTCTACTTATCACTAATAACTTTTAATTACATTTATGATGGGTATTGATTAAAAATCATTATTGTATTATCTGCTCATACCTCATAAATATGTCAATTAAGATTAAAAAATGTTATAGAAGGGTAAAGAAGTAAAAAAAAAACAGTGACAGTGACTTGTTCCAGCTGTCATTTCTCACATTCCACTGGTTACTTAACAGTGGTTAAAGTATGGAAGCTTTGTTCATGTTTCACTTCCTCATTACACTCACACACACACACACACACACACACACACACACACACACACACACACACACACACACACACACACACACACTCACTCACAAACATTAATAGGCACCATTCATCCAAACGTTGTTATGGATACGTAGCGATGGCTTTCTCTCATTTCATTCTTGTTGCATCTAATGAAAACGGTTCCTTGCGTGGCAGCTAAGCAATCTTTTCTCTCTATGCAAATCAACGTCATTCAGTTTTCCTGTTTCAAGCACAGTGAAGTGCGAATGTAGACCTAATATTAAACATTATATTATTAAATATTCAGCTTGTTGTCATGGTTTCAACATGGTTCAACATGGTTACGTAGCACCTTGAGTGCTGGTTTAGAGCACTGATAAATTCTTATTGACTCCACATTAGAGGCATTTCATATGAGACACGAGAAGACACTCTGCCACCCAGTGGGAAATGGGTATCACTATATACAAGCTGTGAATTTGATTCACATGTGATCTATGTCTTCTTCTACCACACAATTATTTAAGTAAAACACCCGTTACATACAACCATGGTGAATGGTAAGCAGAAAACCATCTCGGTGCGCACATCTGCATGACACGAGGGCTCCATCAATATCACCATCTGACTATACAGTCTGTTTTGTTTTTTTACAGTAAAAAAAATTTTAGGAATTACCACACAATTTATTCTGTTTTAATTTGATTCATTTTTTCATGCTCCCACTTGGTTAGCGCTTATAGCACTTCATATATGGTTGCTTTTCACAATGTCTGGATGAAGAGAAGCAAAAACTATGTTCCATATTCATTTATTTCCTCAACTATGAAAAATATCGGTGGAAAGGTAAATCCTTTTACATAATACGTGAGGGAATTATTGGCTTTAGGTTTGAAAAAGCACATGTGTGAAAAACAGCGCTTAGTGAATAGTTTGGGTTGTATGTAATGTATCCGTCCTGGGGATGGATATTAGGAATTCTGTCGCCATGCTATTTTACCTGATTATGCTTTTTGTCCAACATTAAAGGCACATTATTTATAACAACTAACCTTCTTTGACATTATATAAAGTAACAGTGACACGGAACAATCCTTTTAGCACTTGGACTTGGACACGCGCTCTATTCAAACCCAAGGACTGCAGTGTCACGGTGGCTTGAATGTTTTTGCTTCTTATGTTGTGAAACAACACCATTAGGCTTGACATCTGATACCACGTTTCTTTTCCACAACATTTCGAGATGCATTTCTGCTTTCCCTTGGCTTAAGGTGATGAAATAATACACATCCAGCCAACAAGCCACAGCTATTCTCTTTCAATTTTTCCCTAGCTACAGTAGCATTTGGATAAAGGTGACCTTGAAGGGAATATGTTACTATGAGTGCCTTTGGTGGTGGAAACTGGGTGATATTTCCTGAGGATCCATCTGCAGTCCCTCAGGCCATTATCCCCTTGCTGATCACTGTCTGGAGTGGAAAAAAAAGAAACGTGAAGGTCAACATGAAGGGAAGTAGTAGCTTAGTGGTTAAGACATTGGATCAGATGGTCAAAAGCTCATATCCCAGCTGCCACTGCTTGGCCTTTGAGTAACGCCCTTAACCCTCAAATGGTCAATGGTAAATCGCCCTGATAACAGTGTCTGCCTTGACCGTAAATGAAGGTCAATGTGAAATAAGAGGACAATGGCGTAAAGAGCACTGAGTATGGACGAATACTTATATTTGTTTAATTGGTTACAGGGCTGCAAGCTCTTAAATTAACAAATGTTCTTTAAGAGTCGTTTTATAACAAGCGTTTGATTGAACGATGCATATACGGGACTGTTTAAACTTGGCTTTTATAAAGCTCTAGGCAATGATGTATAAACTAATAAACTCTGGTGTTAATCTGTTTTTTTTTTTGAGAGCCGTGGTTTTGAAGGCAATTCTTGGATGAGAAAATGAGGTACCGTGTTCTAACTTGGCTGCCAGAAGGTGATTTCCAAGAGATCCACAATTCATAGCAGAGATTCCCCAGTAAGATCAGCCTGGGAGCTTTCCATCACACACACACACACCCCCCTTCCTATAACACACACAAACACAGTCACTCCTAAGCAACGGCCCTGAAGTGGAATTTACAGGCAACACACAGCTGCAGGGGATCACGGGGGTCTTTACTATTTCCCTATCGTTCGTTTCAGCCCTCAGGGTCTTGGGAGAACGGGCAGAAATCATTCCACATCATCCTTGTGCGCTGTGTCAATCAATACAAGAGCGAGCCAATCGATGATGGCGAGGATGGGCTGCAGGGCTGAAGGATTTTCCATTTGGTACTGCAGAACGTTTTACTCTGTCTGCAGGTTAGACCAAAAAAAAAAAAAAAAAAATAAATAAATAAATAATATATATATATATATATATATATATATATATATATATATATATATAATATATATAATATATATATATATATTCCTTGTCAATGACGCCGGATGCCGGATAATATTTCTCATTCCGCTTTAACTGTATTTGTTGAATTAGTCATCACGGTGAATATAAGGATATGCATATGTAAACACATCAGACAATCTTGGGATGCCTGTCATCATGTCGCAAATGAATTCAAGGAAAGGTCAACACGTACTGTTTTGCCAAGGTGTTTGCCCATCACAAGCTGCCGGAACACCATCACGTACTGCACATAGAATGAACCTACGATTTCTGTCTGCGTTGGTGACGGCGTATTGTGATGTTATATCGCTCCCAAATTTCCCAAAGGTTGCCAGAGTCAGGTTAAAAAACTACTGATTGCGAATGGTGCAGGACATTATTTACATCAGTGCATTCAGTGTTGGGTGAAGTCATACTGGATGAGACAGCTCCCAAGGGGATTGAAATGTTTCATCGAAGGATCACCGAGAAGGACTTTGTAATCAATTTCAGCGACCCTCAGCTCTCTGGGGACCCACATCATGACACACAGCACAGTATTTCAGTCCATACAGCGTCTGTAATATATCTGTCTCGATGCTGTTTAAATCAACCGAAGAAACAGCTCCATACAACCAGAGACTGGGTTTCTGAAAGTATGGCACATATGCTCTGTTTGTTTGTGTGTGCACAAAAAAAAAATAGGATTCCGTAAAGCCTCTGACAGACTTGTATTTGTTCGTTCTGTGAATGCGTTGAAGCTGAAGGAGATCTCTGATAAGCACAGAAGACAAATGCATGACTGTGCCATGCTGGTCATTCCTCCGACAAACAAACCTCTCCCCTTGAGAGAGACAACAGGAAGAGCCGTTGGGTATGACCAAACAAACAAGCAAGCACCATTTCCTGGAGGTCGACAGGACGGAAGGTGTGTTGAATCAATCTGATATTTACAGCATTGATATTGTGTGTTATGATGGGGGGGGGGGAGTAGGGTGGGTCGTGGGGCGACTCCTCTGACAAATTCCTTCTCTTCTCTCCTGTGCCTAAAGCTGTGCATTTTAGCTGGCAGCAGAGCAGATCCAATTAACATACAAATGGAGATTCGGGCACTTCATCACTCATTGCCATACTCGTTCATCATGCCTTTCATTGCCACCCGTTCCCAATTTAATTTGCTATATAAATATATTTTTTTGAAACAAACTCTGCAGTGTAACGATGGTGGTGCGCTGCACAGACACACGGGGAAACGGTAATTCCAAAAAACAAAGGATTTATTTAAATGTCCAATAACCAAAGAGTCGCCGCTCAAAAGGAGCGGCCAGACAGATAGGCTTGGGAGCCTTGCGCGCCGTGCGCCGTGGTACCGGGAGTACCGGAGATCCGGAGCGGACTTAGGAGTCCGTGGAATCGTGAGCAGGAGCGGGTGCGGACTTGAAAGTCCGGAATCAGGAGAACGCAGGAAACGGGCACTGGAACAAACCACAGGTTAGGCATATACATCTAAATAGTTAATCGAACGGGTCCGCGACACAACCTGTGTGTTTACGAGCCCGGACGGGGAATGAAGCGAGAGCCGGGCTATATAAAGGGGAGATGGAGAATGAGATGAGATTAGAAACACCTGATCGGAGTAATGTGATTGAGTGCGTGAGTGTGCGTGTGTGTGTATGTGTGTGTGTGTGAGTGTGTGGAAACGAGCAGGGCGGAGCGAGGAGAGAGAGAGTGTGTGTGTGTGTGTGTGTGTGTGTGTGTGTGTGTGTCGAAAGAGCGAGAGAGAGAGAGAGCGCGCCGTGACATTACCCCCCCTCCCAGGAGCGGATGCCAGACGCTCCGAAACTAAATAGGGGAGGGAGGGCGGGCCAGGGAAGAATTCGGCCGGGTCAGGGGAGCTCAGGAGGTTCCGGCTTCCCTGGGAACCAGGGCGGAGCCGGCGGGTCAGGGACTGGCGGGGAGAGTGGGCCAGGGCGGGGCCGGCGGGAGTGGGACTGGCGGGAGAGTGGGCCAGGGCGGAGCCGGCGGGCCGGCGGACTGGCCGGCGGGACTGGACGGGACAGTGGGCCAGGGCGGAGCCGGCGGGACTGGGACAGGCGGGACAGTGGGCCTGGGCGGAGCCGGCGGGACTAAAGGGACAGTGGGCCTGGGCGGAGCCGGCGGGACTGGGACAGGACGGGAGAGTGGGCCAGGGCGGAGCCGGCGGGACTAATGGGACATGGGCTGAACAGGGGACCTGGGAACAGGCTGAACAGGGGACCTGGGCGGACCTGGGCGGAACAGGCTGAACAGGGGACCTGGGCGGACACAGGGGAAACTGGGGCTGGAACAGGGGACACAGGGGACCTGGGCGGAACAGGAGGACCTGAACAGGGGACCTGGGGGACCTGGGCTGGGTGGAACAGGCGGGACCTGAACTATCGGGAGAGGGGACCTGGGCGGAACAGGCGGAGGACGGGACCTGGGCGGAACAGGTCGGAGGACGGGACCTGGGCGGAACAGGACGGGACCAGAACTAAAGGGAGAGGGGACCTGGGCGGAACAGGCGGAGGACTAAACGGGACCTGGGCGGAACAGGCGGAGGACGGGACTGGGGTGGGCGGAACAGGCGGAACCAGAACTACAGGAACAGGGGACCTGGGCGGAACAGGCGGGACCTGGACTAAAGGGAGCCGGGATCTGGGCGGAACAGGAGGAGGACGGGACCTGGGCGGAACAGGCGGAACCAGAACTACAGGGAGCCGGGATCTGGGCGGAACAGGAGGAGGACGGGACCTGGGCGGAACAGGCGGAACCTGAACTAAAGGGAGCGGGGACCTGGGCGGAACAGGCGGAGGACGGGACCTGGGCGGAGCCTCGGGCTCGGAGACCCCCACGGCATCCTCTTCGGGTTCGGAGGCCCTATGGGGCGTGTCCTCAGGCTCAGAGGCCCCCTCGGCATCCTCCTCGGGCTCAGAGACCCCCACGGCATCCTCTTCAGGTTCAGAGACTCCCACGGCATCCTCCTCGGGTTCAGAGACCCCCACAGCATCCTCCTCGGGTTCGGAGGCCCTACGGGGCGTGTCCTCGGGCTCGGAAACCCCCACGGCATCCATCGGGCTCCTCGGGTCATCGGGCTCGGAGGCCCTCACGGCATGTCCTCCTCATCGGGCTCGGAGGCCCTACGGGGCGTGTCCTCGGGCTCGGAGGCCCTACGGGGCGTGTCCTCGGGCTCGGAGGCCCTACGGGGCGTGTCCTCGGGCTCGGAGGCCCCCTCGGCATCCTCCTCGGGCTCAGAGACCCCCACGGCACCCTCTTCGGGTTCAGAGACCCCCACGGCATCCTCCTCGGAGGCTCGGGCTCGGAGGCCCTACGGGGCGTGTCCTCGGGCTCGGAGGCCCCCTACGGGGCCCATCCTCCTCGGGCTCGGAGGCCCCCACGGCATCCTCCTCGGGCTCGGAGGCCCTACGGGGCGTGTCCTCAGGTTCGGAGGCCCTTTCACACTGAGCCGCAGGTTCGGCGGCCATCTTGCACGGTTGGGCCGTGGGTTCGGCGGCCATCTCGGACGGTTCGGCGGCCATCTTGAGCAGGGCCGCAGGTTCGGCGGCCCTCTTGCGCCGGGCCCTCTTGCGCCGGGCCGCGGGTTCGGCGGCCATCTTGCACGGTTGGGCCGCGGGTTCGGCGGCCATCTTGGACGGTTCGGCGGCCATCTTGAGCTGGGCCGCAGGTTCGGCGGCCATCTTGCGGTGGGAACGCAGGTTCGGGACCCATTCTTGCGCTGGGCCGCGGGTTCGGCGGCCATCTTGGCGCTGGGCCGCGGGTTCGGTTCGGCGGCCATCTTGGGCTGGGCCGCGGGTTCGGCGGCCATCTTGGGCTGGGCCGCAGGTTCGGCGGCAATCTTTCGGGGCCGCTTGAGGTTGCCGCAGGTTCGGCGGCCATCTTGCGCTGAGTAGCCGCCGCACTGGAACAGGGTAGGTCGCCCCCCCCCAAAAAATTCTTGGGCGAGTTCCCCCCGAAAACCTCCCAGATCCGGTCCATGAAGCTATCCGCCGACTGCGTGAAAAAACCTCCCTGGTCCCAGATCTCCGCTGCCCACCAAAGAGCGGGACCGGTCAACTGCATGGCGATGTGGGCCAGTTTGGCACGCTCCGTTGAAAACCGGTCCGGATATCGGTTGAATGTTTCCATGCAGTTCACCAGGAAGGCGTGGCAGTCTACCTCCGAGCCGGCGTAGCCCGAGGGGGGAGCGACGGCGGCAACCGCGGGCTTCGAGGGGGGCGTGTCCCGAAACGTGTCCATCGGGCAAAGAAACATGGCGGCCCGTGCGTCTGTGGTGAAAAAAAAAAGAGAAAAACAAAAAGGAAAAAAAAAAAAGGGAAAAAAAATGGAAAAAATAACCTGGGTCGCGGCGGAGCAGCTCTTTCCGGGTTCGGCTCACTCCGCTATCCGTACCGCGGCGGAGCCGCGACTTCCGGGTTCGGCAGTCGCGGTCGCGGCTTCCGAGCCGCGGCGGGAAGCGCGACTTCCGGGTTGCGCTGTTTCGGTCCGGGCTTCTGTAACGGTGGTGGTGCGCTGCACAGACACACGGGGAAACGGGTAATTCCAAAAACAAAGGATTTATTTAAATGTCCAAATAACCAAAAGAGTCGCCGCTCAAAAGGAGCGGCCAGATAGGCTTGGGAGCCTTGCGCGCTGCGTGCGCCGTGGTACCGGGAGTACCGGAGATCCGGAGCGGACTTAGGAGTCCGTGGAATCGTGAGCAGGAGCGGGTGCGGACTTGAAAGTCCGGAATCAGGAGAACGCAGGAAACGGGCACTGGAACAAACCACAGGTTAGGCATATACATCTAAATAGTTAATCGAACGGGTCCGCGACACAACCTGTGTGTTTACGAGCCCGGACGGGGAATGAAGCGAGAGCCGGGCTATATAAAGGGGAGATGGAGAATGAGATGAGATTAGAAACACCTGATCGGAGTAATGTGATTGAGTGCGTGAGTGTGCGTGTGTGTGTATGTGTGTGTGTGAGTGTGGAAACGAGCAGGGCGGAGCGAGGAGAGAGAGAGTGTGTGTGTGTGTGTGTGTGTGTGTGTGTGTGTGTGTGTGTGTGTGTGTGTCGAAAGAGCGAGAGAGAGAGAGCGCGCCGTGACATGCAGCTACACAGTCTGAATTCCTCTGATTGCACATGATCCCACAATCTCAGATCGTGCTGTACCTTTGGGAATGCATATTGTGTGTGTGTGTGTGTGTGTGTGTGTGTATATATATATATATATATATATATATATATATATATATATATATATATATATATATATATATATATTCAACAGTCTCAAATCTCTAAGCTCCCCCCTGAGACAATAAAGATCCCCCCTTCCTCATAAGTCACCAGGGGAACACTTGTCAAAAAGAAAGTGCACATTGAGTTATTCATGACTCGAAATATGGAGACAGAGAAGGACGTGAGCGAACGAGAAGGCTTGCAAGGGGAAAAAGCCACTGGGATTAGATGGATGGATGTGAGAGTGACAGAAGTAGGTGTGAAAATGACTCAGGGACAGGAGTGTGTTGAGATCTCAGCTGGAAAAACAGCCAGCTTGGAAATGGATGATGCACACTGTATTCTCGTGTTAGCGACCTGATTGCTCCGGTAAAGAAGTGGGAGATTAACACTAACCCGATCCCACCAGACTGTATGGATTTTTATGTCGAGTAAAAGATAAGAAACATTGTAATACTGTATACTGTAGATTGATTAGTGAAATGGAAAAAACAAAAATCTGTATGTTTTAATGTATGTTTGGAATTGGTATTACATTTGTTGGTCTGTCTGTTTCTCAATTTGAATATGTGTAATAGATCAGGGAAGCCATAGGTGACATGGGAGGAACTACATGTGTGCATACCTTACTCTTACCCCCCCCCCCCCCCCCCGCCCCCCCCCCCGTTTCATTGTGCACTCTACATGGCAATATATATTCTATAAGGCGATCAATATATTTCTATATTTTTTTCTTATCCTTATTTTCTCATGTTCTTGTTTATATTTCATATAGTGTGCTGTCATTGGGGTGCATCCACAGTTTTGTTGTACCTTGTTGTAAAATGACAATAAAGTTCTATTCTATTCTATTACTAACGGTTTTACTTTTTCAGTAACGAGTAATTCAAGAAATTACTATTTCCCTGTTACAGCCCTGTTACTGGTATTAAAATGCGAATACGTGTGTGTCTCTCACTACTTAATGTCTATTTCATTCTTTTAAGATATTTAATATTTGAGCCATCCAAGTAGTTTGACATATGTGAGCCTTTTATAATGATGTTGCTCAGTCAAAAACTCAATAAAATCCCAGTTGCAGGATGGTAATAATAATAATGATGATGATAATAAAAATAATAATAATAAGAAGAAGAAGAAGAAAAATAACAAGGTGAAAAAGAGAGAAAGATATATAGACAGACTAGTTGGTTAGTTAGAAAATTCAGCTTTATCCGACTTCTCTTTCGGGTAGCGGGGAAGTCTTCAGGCATCAAGGTAGGATACACCATGTATGGAATGCCAACCCATCGCAGGATACACACACACTCACATTCACACACTAGGGACAATTTTACAAGGTGCCAATCAACCTACCGTGTATTTGGAGCGGGGGAAACCGGAGAACCCGGAGAAAAAACACCTGAGGTAGACATGCAAACTCCACACATACATGGGGGAAGAGGGAATCGAACCCGACCCTGGAGGTGTGAGACAAAGTTAGTCTGTTTAATATAATGTTAAATACATAATATAAAATTATTGTTTTTTTTTTCAGCATTTTCTTTTCATATAACATGTCTTACTGCATTGGTGAAGCAATATTCCTTGGACCATGTCGAGTATTTCTGGGAAGGGATCCAAATCCACTGTGACCTTGTTCGTAAGATACATGAATTAATGTATATACTCTATTCCTCTTTTCTCTCTAGTTGTTCGCTTTTCATAAATAGTTTAATCAGAATTCTTTTCACAGAGCAAAATAAATAAATAAATAAATAAATGCCTTTTTGTACTATATTCCTATACATTTGTTTGGATAAGTTCTAGTGCTATGTAGCAGTAAAACATTAATTGTAGTATATCTATTATTAATGTGTAGGTATTAATTATAAATGGACATTCCCAGCATAGGCCTAATGAAATTCACTTATAGCGGTAATTAATATGAGGGTGCGGATTCTCTTTGATGGTATGCTCTTTCGTGTCAGTGAGGAGTCTTCGTGCCTACCAGCTACAACCTCCATTCATCAACCCTAATGACATTTTCAGAAATGCCATCTCGTTCAGTTGAGGGTTTCCAATACGGATGGTCTCTGCCTCTGTTCCAAGTTCAATCCTCACTAGTACCTTTTTATAAAATGAGTTTCTTGTACAGTTTTGAAGTTGATCCATTTTTACATTGTCCCAGATGCTGGATACACAACAAATCACATGAAGCATTTGGAATATCTGCTTTGAAAGGCCTGAAGACAGAGCTCAATGCCTCAATGAGCTAAAATCAATGTTGTTGGGATTTTCCGATCGGTTGAAATCGGTTGAACATTTATTTATTTATTTGTTTTTTGGTTTTTTGGCCCAGATTTGCTAGAATGTTTGATGATTATTTGATCCAGTTACAAAGCTAAGACTAATACTAATACTTGTATATACTTAAAAGAGCTCTGGTCTTAAGAAACCATAATGACATAGTGTAGCAATGTATTTTAATGCAGATTATAATCAACTTCGCAGTCCATGTGGTACTGCAAAGCGCAATTTGGATTGTATCCTGCATAGCGCATAAACTTGTCTGGTTATGTGTTAATGCAGAGTATTAGGCTACACTGAACATCTGCTAGCTTCCCTGAAGTGCAACTCAGCTGCCATTAAATTATGCCTATTCCATGAGCTAAAAATGATCAAGAATGCACAAGCTTGCTCTAGCAAACTAATTACCATTAAAAACGATTGTACCAGAAGCACAGCAAGGACATTGCAAGAGCCACAACTATATTTTAAATTGAAAGTGCGTTCGAGAGAAAGAACAAATGAGTAGGCTCGAGTATAGCCGTTCTAGATACCGCTATGTACACCACCCTTTTATAATTGGCTTAGGAACAACATCATAAATATTTTACAATACTCTAGACATTACCCCGAAATCTGTAAATAAAGCGAAACTCATTTAAAGTAGTTGCTTGGCCATGAAAAGAAAAGAAAAAAAGGAATTCCGCTCAATAATTTCGGATTAATTACTTTTTACAAGCCACCAGGGTCCCATTCTCAATTTTTAAAGGAATTTCACGTAGGAGACCTTCATGTCAATCTACGTGGTTTATTACAAAAAGACTTATACGCCTGCATGCATTCAGTTCGCATTTAGGTCTCACTGGAGTACTGAGGCATTGCTAGTTAAAGTACTAAATAATCAGCTATGGCCTAAGGATAGGGTTGTGTCTTTTGGCTTATTTTACAGCATTCAATAACAGAGATCATAATGTACTTCTAGATTAGATCGTTAAGAAAGCACCGCTTCCAATTTGCATATTGGGATCTGTTTAATTAATAATGTTGCTAAACTGGCTATGTGAAAATGGGGAAAAAACACAGTGTAGCATTTTGTTACATTATAGTACACGGAGAAGAAAAAAATAGCTTATCCATGGATAAAAAACAGCTACATTATAGTTGCTATAGTATGCTATTAAAAATATAATTAGGTTCGTAGGCTGGTTAGTGTCTGACTAATACTTGCTACTACTGTTGAACATTAAGTAACAAGAATAAAGCTTTCTGTAATTATGCAAAAAAACTCCTGCTTTTAGTTATATCATGTGCAATTATAAAGTCTCATCTGATACCTGATCATGACACACCTTCGGATCTATTCAATTCCTCCAAATGGTTTGCTCTTCTGTGGACATTCTGACTTCCTGAATAGCATTTTCAAACAGTTCATTATGATTGCTTGAGTGCATTATCTGTATATCTGTACACTGTATAACCTGGATACTGTAGTTTTGATGTAAATCATAGGACACTCTGTTTACAATAACACCTGCAATGGGTTGCCCATCTACAATTCCCCCAGATCCCCATGGATAGGGCCAGAATATTAATGAATAATAATAATAGCAATAAATCCTGAGCATATTATTTAAGATCATTTATGAATGATGTAGCTGGGGGTGAGGATTTGGAGACATCTGCTTGCAGCTCTTCTGTGATTTATTGTGTTGCATCCAGATACATATCTAGGTGTTAATCTTTGTGTTTAAATACAAATACAGATACAGCAATGGAACCCAGATGCACTGTGGAAATGGGGAATATAACCACCATCCTGACTTAGTTGGAAATAAAATACATGCTCTGTACAGCTCTCTCCTCTGAAACTCTCTCCCCATATTGCAGCAATCACACTTGCAGACTCAAGCTGACAGATAATCAAGTGAATGCCGAGGTGAAAGCCGGGACATTCATTTAAAATAAGCTGCCGTGGGCATATAAAGAGGAGATAAATTCATGACATAAAAGGACAAAATATGACGAGAAATGGCAAGGCAACATGCATGCTCCCTTTTGCCCTTTTGCCCTGTTAGGACTTGTGAAAAAGCACAGGTTGTTGGCGTAGGCTGCACAGCTGCCCACTCTTTTGCCAGAAGCTGAATACAGGGGGGCGGAAGACTCGGGAAGCGAAGCTTAAACGATAGTTCTGATTTGGAGCTCAGCAACTAAGCAACAGGTCATGAAATTTGAGAGAATGTTGCCAGATCCAGGGAGCTCAGCTCCGGTCTACATGCAAAGTGAAAGTGGAAAGCATGAGAGAGACAAAGAGACTGAGGGAACGAGAGAGAGAGAGAGAGAGAGAGAGAGAGAGATAGAGAGAGAGAGAGAGAGTCCGAGAGAGAGAGAGAGAGAGAGAGAGAGAGAGATTCTTGGGTTTGGCTGACCTGTTTCGTTTTATTGGTTTTATTTAATCAATTTAATGTGTACATTTAATCCGACTATTTAAAAGTCAATGAAGATATAGTGATTAATGAGAGCACATTAGCATTTTTCAAACTTGTGGGTCAAGCACTTTTAGAGAAAGGCTAAAAACTAGCATCTCGCATTAAAACTAGCAACGAGCATACTTGTCAGATGGTTTTATTTAGACTGGAAAATGAACCACAAACAAATAAATAAATTCATAAATCATTTTCTTGCCCCAGTGTTATGCCCCAGTGTTATGTTATGTCAGATAAAATCAATTACAAATACCTACTATTAAACAAAATGAATACTGAAAAAAAGGAAATGTGGTAATATAGACCTATAATACCTTTAAATATTGTGTGCATAAGCCGAGAAAGGACTTTAGATCACCATCAGTACACAGTACAAAGTAAACTGTAATACAACCATGCCCATATTTGTTCAAAGTGGAGAGCTCCACTTTGTCCAGGTCTTATCTGGAGGACACCTTAAGGTCACCACTCACTTTGTGAATTGGATGAGCTGTCTGCTCTGCCCTGTTCAAAAGGAATGTGGACAGCCATATTATCACCCCAAACACAGAGGCCTCTTAAAGACATTGTAGGAAAAGGAGGACAGTAAGTAAATAGGACAGATCTCTCTTCTTGTCCTGAAAGAGACAATGCTTGCGTGACCTAATAATGAAAATAATTTCATTCACACGTGTGGGAAATGAAAGAAATTATGTTCGAGAGAAGCATTAGAAGGCAAATAAATGTAAACTATTCCTGACTGATCAGCTTCATTACATAATGAAACGTCATTGGTCTGGTAGGAAACACGCGGCCCTGTATAAGGTGTGTTTTTTTTTTTTAAACACTGTTTGAGGGAGTATCTATAAAAACTTTCGTAAAACAAAATAATACTATTGATATTTTTCCTCTGTCACCCAGGAGCAAATGCTGCTTCACACAACTTGAAATATGGGAATGGGAAAAGCATAAAATCTAATATCACATTTAAGTAAATAAAGGGGGTGTATTGAGGAAATGTGTTAGTGTGTAGTGACACAAGAGCAAAGTTAATAGTGTTGCATTTTCACTACTCTCCAGTTTAATCCTACATTCGGAGTTTCATATATTCTTCTACATGGGTTTTCTGGTTTCCTCCCCTTTCCCAAAAACATGCCAGGAAGTTGACTGACTATGTTTGGCTTTCATAGTATATACCTTTTCATGGTAATATTCCTGGACTAGGTTTTGGATTCACCTTCAGCAGAGCTTTTAGTGACTCTCACACGTTTAAGGCTCTTCAATGACCAATGTATGTATTTAAAAAAAAAAAAAGCTACATTAAAAGATTTCACAATTTTTCACAAACGCTTCACGGTCGCGTTATTTGCATCAAGAAGACTCGCATCCTGTTATCTCACGGAAACTCCGTGGCACGTTTTAGCGCTGCCCTGTGTAATTTTATTCATCCCTGGTTAGAGATACACTTTGTCTGTGCTTCTCCATGAAGTGGAGGAGTAAAAGATTAGCCATTAGATAAGCAATGTCCAAATTCACAGTGCTCGGTGGGGTGCCAAAACCTTTGAACAGTCTTTTTTTTTTAATGAGATTCTTCAGCCTTTCTTGAAACGAGAGAGCTTCTGATCACTTTGGGTTTCCCCGCTTAAGGGTCTTTGAATGAAAGATTGGTTCCTCCTACTGTGTAATTAAAATTGACCGGATTTGATGTGTATAATAAGAGAACGTGAAATCATTTCACTTCCGGAAGCAGCAGGCATTTAGTAGGTTCCATTTTCAGCTTTTTAATGACTCCTGGCATGAAAGAGACATGACATAAATCAATAGCAGAGCACATACCATGACAATATATATCTTAATGAAAGCTTTCGGGAGAAAACAACACGGACTAATATGCGCTCTGTGTGAGCGCCGGGGTAAAGCACGTGATAATCCCCCGTATTATTTTCCTGCTCTTCCATTTTCGTGTTCCGACAATCAATTCATATCGGTGCTATTGAGAATTAATGGACAACATCTAGTCTTATCCAATTTGTGCAAAAAAACCTAATATGGATTGGAATATTGGAGTTTATTATCAACTTATTTATGATTTCTTTGTTTGAATCTCTCAGTGCCTATAAGCCCTTTACTTGGAGCACTGGGCTTAAAGCCATGCACTTCGGATTGGTTTCCAGCCCGTCACAAGGCATATATACACCATACTCATTCACACTTAAGGGCACTTTATCATATCCGTCCCAGCTAGCTGAATGTCTTCAGGAGACGGGAGGAAACCGGAGGAAGAAAACGCATGCAAACACAGGGAGCGCATGCAAAAATGCAAACAACACAGGCACTAAACCAAGCTCAGGATCAAACCCAAGCATACACCGAAGCTGAGCTGTAGCAATGTTGTCACCTGCAACACCTAATTTCACACAGCAAAACGACAAGGTACATTTTATTTATTTATTAAAATGGTATGGATGCTTTGTTCTGTAGATTCACACCTGATTTTAGATTGAGATTAACAAGGTTTTCACAACTATGTAGCTGCTTGGAGGGCTACTGAAATGCACAAGTAGTACAAATT
>JACRUU010000013.1:8217478-8229978 GCA_030449085.1 Kryptopterus vitreolus | reverse complement strand
CCGAAAACCATATCCATGTTAACATAACTGATGAGAAAATAACCATGAGACTGCAGCTTGTGAACAAATCAATGCTACTGACAAGCTTATTAACATATAAAGAAGTTTGGGTGGGCCATCTAGTTTCCCAGTGGCACATGCTGAGGACGTGTGCATTTGTTCGAGTTAGCTCAGCAATACGCATCTAATACACTGAGATAAATCGATGAAATGCTAATTACTTCTTGCATATAAGGCTGATGAATAGTGTTTGTATGCATGCCTTTGGGCATTCTTATGTCAATATTTATATGGATTCATGATATTCACAAGGTCCTCTCAAGGACAGTAAGACAGATTGGACAGCTAGGTGTGTGTGTGTGTGTGGTGGGGGGGTGGGGGGGGGGTGCTTGCTTATGTTTGGTACATAGGCTTGCTGTTATTTAGACACAGTATCTTGTGCTTTGATACATGCAGCTGTATAAAGAGTTGTATACTATTGTTAGATGTGACCAACCGGTGTATGTATGTGTATATGTGTGTGTGTGTGTGTGTGTGTGTGTGTGTGTGTGTGTGTGTAGCCTGCATATTAATGATGAGGCAGCGGTGCTGAGCGTGGGAGAGAGGGGGGAAAGGTCTACCACAGCCTACGTTAGTGATGTTACTCAAGAGACTCTCAGCAGCAACAGCAACACAATTTCACACTTTACTTGTTGAGGCAGTCGGACGGAGGTTTAAACATATCACAATTCCAGCCAAATGTTAATTCGTACTCAGAGTACAGCGGTGCTTGCTAGGATTGCTTATGTGGAAAGCATATTGCGAAGGAAAGTGTTTAGAGGCTTTCCAAATCCATCACCAGTGGAATCTTATATTCCGTAGACATGCACAGAGTAAAGGTATCAAACGGTAAAAAAAACATTTTGTGTGGTGGGTTTTTGGCAAAATGATCTGTAACCGATTCTTAGGGAAAATAATATTTAAAACATTATAATAATTAAAACATTATTTTTTTACTTTAAAATGTTTTTCTTTTCTTTATCCAAACTCACCTAGTCCCTCTGCAGTGACTGCATTAAGTGGATTAAGAGATGGTTTAGCAAACAGATTTTAAAAAAAAAACATTCTGTCGTGAGAGAAAAGACGTCTAATGTGCTTGTGTCACAAAATGGAAGGGATAAATGCAGGCCTTTGATGAAACTAAAGACAAAGAAAGCCAAAACAGGAATAGTATGGGGAGTGAAACTAGGAAGTGCTAGGAAACAAAACACTAAACGGTAACAAAAAAAAAAAAAACGGTAGCTTAGCAACCGAACAGGAACAAGTAAGAACGTATAGAAGGAAATTAATTCGTGTGTTTTACTAGTAGTGCTTTGATGGGTCTAATGGGCCATGCAGACCAAGGCAGTTATGTCTCTGCTGAAAGCAACACTGTTGCCTTGCAAAGCTAATTTCCTACTTTCCTCGTGCTCTGAATGTCAGCCGTCTGTTGCTTACGTGGAACAAACGTAACAAACCTCATCCATTCTGCATGTAAACAGTTTCAACTCCACATATAAATGATCTGCAAACTTGCCATAGCATTGCATACACTGCATGGGTACCATCTGAATGCTAATCAAAATTGAATTCGATAGAGCAAAGCACACTGATTTTAATCAGCGATTATTTCCGCACCTATGGAAGTGTGAACAGCGATCTGATGAGTCAATCGCGATGACGACAGCTCCTGTTTGCCAAATGCCGCGACTGACATTTACCTTAGGATATGTGACCAGACAGACAGATGTGCATAATCAAAGCGATTACTCATTTTCCATTCGATATTTATAATCTTATAACCAGTAACATTGTTTTCGCCAAATAAATTATGTTACAAATGTAGAAGGAATGTTTTTTTTTTCTCAAGATAACATCAGAGGTAAATTCATTACAAGAATCCAACAGCATAATGGATCATTCTAAATAAGCAAATTTGATTAAACAATGTATATGTATATATATATATATATATATATATATATATCTATTCATTCATTCATTCATTCATCTTCTACCCAGCCCGCCGCTTTATCCGATCTTCCATCGGGTCACGGGGAGCCTGTGCCTATCTCAGGCGTCTATGGGCATTAAGGCAGGATACACCCTGGATGGAATGCCAACCCATCGCAGGGCACACACACACACATTCACACACTAGGGACAATTTTCCAAGGTGCCAATCAACCTATCATGCATGTTTTTGGACCGGGGAGGAAACCGGAGAACCCGGAGAAAAACCCCCTGAGGCACGGGGAGAACATGCAAACTCCACACACACATGGCCGAGACGGGAATCGAACCCGGATCCTGGCGGTGTGAGGCGAACGTGCTAACCACTACCACCACCGTGCCCCCATATATATATATATATATCTATAGTATATATATATATATATATATATATATATATATATATATATATATCTATATTATATATATATATATATATATATATATATATATATATATATATATATGTAATAATGTAAGGGCTAAGTGCTGGAGGGATGGGATGACTGAATATTTTGCTAGACAGTAGGTTATGAATAAAGTCTTGCTTGAAGGGAGACAGTATTTATGGTCATATTTATAATTTATATATTTTGTTTATGACAGTTTAAATATTTAAACAGCAGTTGTTTTTTTACTCTTGGTGTGTTTGTGCCATTTGGTGGAGTCAGAATGGAAACCCTTGTGAAGTCTTTCAAAATTATTATTATGTATATTATTATTATGTGCATATATATATATATGGAAGCAGTTCGTTTAAAAGACACAAAAAATAGTTTTAGATATTATTAGAGCATAATAGTATACATGGGTATACCCTATACATTATAATATACAATTTGTATGCACAGCATGAAGACCTTCTACTCATGAGGAGCATGGAGATAGTTCATATCCAAGATTAACGAGCCCCGCACCAGTCTGTGATTTTTTTTGCGAGCTAGCCAAGCTTCTGCTTATCATATAATATCTGCTGCCAAAATGTGTGTACATTTGACTAACTGAAACAGTGACGAATATTCAGCGTTCAGAACACCATGGGCTGCATTCCACTGTAGCTATAGTAACACTGCTTTCTAAACCCTTTCATTCCTCCTTGTGTTGCTGAATCACTTGATTACAGATTATGGAAACATTCATTGGTTCAGCAGAGATGTCTTTCTTTCTTGCGCCATTTGAGGGTTATACAGTATACAGAATATATACATTGGTTATACTGTATATGTGTGCTAAATGCTGTAAGCGTAAACACAGTAGATACAAATCAAATTACTAATATTAGTTTTTATATATATATATATATATATATATATATATATATATATATATATATACTCTATTTCTAAAACATATGTGTAACATATATATTATATATATATATATATATATATATATATATATATATATATATAGATATATATATATATATATATATATATATATATATATCTATATATATATCTATATTATATATATATATATATATGCACACTTTGGGAAACACAACATTTGTTGAATGTCTATTTTATCCTGCAGTTTGCTAGAACTGAGGGGCGTAAACATGCCCCAGACTGACAGTGTGCACAAAGCAAACTTTGCGGTTTGCCAAGCGGGATGTGAAAATATTTGAGTGGCATTAACAGTGCTCTGACCTCAACCCCACTGAACACCTCTGGGACTTTGCATCTAGGCTTCATGCCAAACATCAATACCTGACATCGTGTGCTCTTGTGGCTGAATGAACCCAAATTCACACACCTGTACACAAGTCTTCAATCCAGTGAGAAGCACGGTGGCTTTTATATAGCATCGAATCAAATTGCAATGCCATTGCTTTGGAGTGGGTGACCGAATGGATTTTTTGCCCTGTATTCAAATACTTTTGGCCACATTGTGTATTTTCATCTTCCGTGTGTAAATTTGATAGATAATCACATTATAGTCACTTAGAAATGCATCTTTTTTTATCTTATGGTATAAATAAATGCGAGTACACATTAAAAGTAGCAGTATGGACAAAAGTATTATTTTGGACATCATCCAATGTCTCCTCTTTGTGCCTCCACAGAGTTGGAGGCACAAAACTGTTTAGGATATCTCTGGATGCAGTAGCATAAAGGATTTCCTTCATTTAGACCAGGAGACCTCAAATTGATGTGCAGCCATGTAAAGCCAGCTCCATGAAGATGTGGCGTACAAGGGTGGTAGTAGAAGCTTGTGAGAGAGCTCTGACCTGAGCCCTACTGAACATCTGCGAGATAAATTGAAATCTTGACTGCACCCACCCCCTCCCCCAACCCCACCCCAACCCCCATCAGGGCCTGCGAACCATATCTCAGAACAGCACAAATCTTCATAAGTCTCATGGAACATTTTTCCAAGAAGATTGGAGGTTATTATAACAGCAAATGTGGAATGGGGTGTTGAAGAAACACAGATGACTCTTCCAAAATCGTTTGTCCATATAACTAAAAAAGAAATCAAATAGATTGGTATATATTTTATTTCAAATAATTCATGTATAAAAGGTTTTAAAAGATTTCTTTTTAACCAATAAGATGTTCCTGAAGGTCCCAAGTGAATTCAACATGGTTACGCACACAAATCACCTTTTTGTCGCTTTTCCTGCTAAGAAGTCAGTCTTATCGCACCACCAAGACCTCTCGCTCAACTGCATGCATTACGTAACAGAGAGAATGAACAAGCATTTTCAAGTTATTTTGCTGCTCCTGGCATACTCTTGAGATTAGATTTTGCAGCCTGTGGGTAAATGTACGGTTATGTGCACTGTAAAGCCGAGCACCTCATTCTCAGTCTCATTTACAGAGTTTGCCAATAGACCTGTCTGGAGGAATCTGTCTGCGTTGTACTGCAAGCCCTGTGGCTGATAAAGCTGGGATAAAGTCTAGCACGAAATATACAGTAATTCTATCTGCTACGTAGCAGACAGACAGACAGTCTACAAGAGTCTGCTAGCTGACATTCTGGGCATTCCACAAGATCGATTCGCTTCCATTTACATCAAGAGACGTGTTACATTTCCAGCAGGATTGGTGGTTTTAAAAGGATTTAAATTGAAAATTGGTAGTTCATGAAATTAAGCAATTTTTTCAGACTCAATATTAAATGGCAAATACAAATATATGTTACATACTGTATACTGTATATACTGCATATATATATATATATATATATATATATATATATATATATATATATATATATATATATATATATATATGTGTGTGTGTGTGTGTGTGTGTGTGTATGTCTGTGTGTATATATATATATATATATATTTATCATCTTTGTGTTGTCCTTCTCATGGGGGGGGGGGGTCACACCCTCATTAACACACTTATTCCCACTAAGGTGCAATTTAAAATTTCCAATTGACCTACCAGCATATTTTGGGAGGTGGGAGGAAACCTGAGAACATAGAGGAAATCCATGTGAACATGTGAAGAGCGTGAAAAGTTCCCCACAGACAGCAATCTGAGATCTAAATGGAACCTGGTGGCATTTTAGCTGTCAGGCAACAACATCATAATGAATCCCCGTGCCGCCCATTATCAAATATGAAGGCTAGAAATCTGCTTTGACCTAACTGCATTAAGACATTTTATGGTCTATTATGTCAAAACCATAGACGGATCAAAGATCAAAGAACTTTAATCGTTCGACTTATGCAGTTTATAACCCATACATAATATTGGTCAGTCCGCCGTAACCGACTGTAATCACGCTGAGCTCTGGACCTCGGCAGTTTCAGAAAGTTTTTGTTTTTAAGCTATCATGTGTCTCTAGTTATTAAGTTCAATATGGAAACAGCGATGTCATGACCACATAGCGGTAAAATGCAGCTTACTATGTGGAAAAACCGGCTTTCCACGATTACCCAAACAGCAATGATGACTCGTTCTCAACTGGCACTCCCATACTCTCTCCAACGCTCCCAGTTTTCCACAGACTTATGCTGCTTTCACACCTATTACCTAGTCCAGGGAAAACACACCAGGATTCGATTCACATGGACCAAATGCTGCATGTGTGAAAGCGATCTTATTCACTCTTGGGTTAGGAGGAAAATGTGTTTAATCTCCAGACAGATCCAGTAAAGTCTGTATATTTGTCCTTTCGTTCAAAAAGATAAGCTCATTGATCATTTCGAGGTAGAAATCAGAGATGATGTAATCAAAACATACACACAACAAAATAGAGGAAGCAAGTATTTGGTCCTTTTGGCAGGCAAAACCATGGATAGTAGCATAAAAGGGTCACGGGAGATTGAAACCACACAAATACACAGTCTTCCATAGTTGCATAGATATTCCTCACCTTTTGATCAGAAATGTAGTCGCCATAGTGAATCATTTATGGACACATTTTTAAAACAAGCATCTATCCATACCGTAGTAATACCTAGACAGACAGACAGACAGACAGACAGACAGACAGACAGACAGACAGACAGACAGACAGACAGATAGATAGATAGATAGATAGATAGATAGATAGATAGATAGATAGATAGATAGATAGATAGCATAGACAGACAGAAACGATAGATAGATAGATAGATACAGACGATAGATAGATAGATAGATAGATAAGATAGATAGATAAGAAAGATAGATAGATAGATAGATAGAATAGATAGATAGATAGATAGATAGATAGATAGATAGATAGATAGATAGATAGATAGATAGATAGATAGATAGATAGATAGATAGATAGATAGATAGATAGATAGATAGATAGGCAGACAGACAGAAACAGATAGATAGATAGATAGATAGATAGATAGATAGATAGATAGATAGATAGATAGATAGATAGATAGATAGATAGATAGATAGATAGATAGATAGATAGATAGATAGATAGATAGATAGATAGATAGATAGATAGATAGATAGATAGATAGATAGATAGATAGATAGATAGATAGGCAGACAGACAGAAACAGATAGATAGATAGATAGATAGATAGATAGATAGATAGATAGATAGATAGATAGATAGATAGATAGATAGATAGATAGATAGATAGATAGATAGATAGATAGATAGATAGATAGATAGATAGATAGATAGATAGATAGACTGACAGAGAGACAGATAGATAGCTAGATAGATAGATAGATAGATAGCAGACAGACAGACAGATAGATAGATAGACAGATAGATAGATAGATAGATAGATAGATAGATAGATAGATAGATAGATAGATAGATAGATAGATAGATAGATAGATAGACTAGATAGACAGATAGATAGATAGATAGATAGCTAGATAGATAGATAAATAGAGTGATAGAGTGATTGATTGATTTACTCATCCTGAGGTTTCACCCCATAAGTAGACGCAGATAAAAAAAAAGCCCATCCCAAACCATCTAGTGATCTACCAAACATCTCCCAACATCCCGACTCATCCAGTGATTGGATCCACCTTTGGATTCCACTTCATGCATTGGACGTCCTTAGGTTCCACAATAGCAGGTGACTGTGTAAAAAGCACAATACTTACAATCACACACTCCAGTATTATTCACAATATCACCCAAATGAGGATGGGTAGCCCTTTTGAGTCCGGTTTCTCATTCCATCTAAGGGTGTTTTTCCTTTCCACAGTCGCCCCAGGCTTGCACATCAGGGATAAACACACATAAATCATCTATATTAACATGTATTGTTCTATTATATTTACATTGTGTAGAGCTGCTTTGAGACAATATCCACTGTGCAATAAACTTGAATTGAAAAGAATAGATAGATAGATAGATAGATAGATAGATAGATAGATAGATAGATAGATAGATAGATAGATAGATAGATAGATAGATAGACATAGATAGATAGATAGATAGATAGATAGATAGACAGACAGACAGACTAGATAGATAGATCAGATAGATAGATAGATAGATAGATAGATAGATAGATAGATAGATAGATAGATAGATAGATAGATAGAGATAGATAGATAGACAAACAGACAGACAGCTAGATAGATAGACAGATAGATAGATAGATAGATAGATAGACACATAGAGATAGACAAATAGATAGATAGATAGATAGATAGATAGATAGATAGATAGATAGACAAACAGACAGACAGCTAGATAGATAGATAGATAGATAGATAGATAGATAGATAGATAGATAGATAGATAGATAGATAGATAGATAGACAGACAGCTAGATAGATAGATAGATAGATAGATAGAGCCCTTTATAGCAGGTAAC
Organism: Kryptopterus vitreolus; assembly: GCA_030449085.1. NCBI lineage: Eukaryota > Metazoa > Chordata > Actinopteri > Siluriformes > Siluridae > Kryptopterus > Kryptopterus vitreolus. Next base: position 8,221,688 of record JACRUU010000013.1, on the reverse strand, counting down.
TAAAGTCCACTCTAGTCTGTGTAAACCAGTCTATGCATATCCATACAGCTAGCTTTGTGCACAGGGGCATTGTCAGGCCAAGCTTGATTCTAATAATTCAAATGAAAGGAGAAAAAGATCCAGACGTCCCAGTGCTTTTGTTCATATCTAGTATGTACAGTTATAATGCAAAATGTAAAAAAAAGTCAAATGCCAGTGATTAAGGGACGAACCCTGAATCACAATTGAAAAGTGAAAAGGCATTGTAGAAGCGAGTAGCCATGGATACTGCCGGCCACAAGCGTTCTTGGGCGCGCACACTCACACCCACACACACCACCTACATGCACAAAGCCATTTATAGTCACCGTACAAGGTATGTTCATGAGTTTTACAGCCGAAGCTAATCTGATATGATTGCTTGGTTTCAAAATGATCCAAATCTTTAAAGAGAAAAAAAAAAACAAAAATAAACAAAAGATGCTCAAACTCTGAAAATGTATACAGTAAGAGAAACCGCTACTGACCGATCAGATTCATTCGTTGTATGTATACACTGCATGTACAGTATCAGATTGTTTACTAAATCAGAGTATCAGGCGGAATACAGTATATGTAGAATACAACTATATGTTGGCTTGTCAAGAGTTTTCAAGCCTATATGTATTCTAACCGCAAGCAGATTGAAACCCATACGTGAAAAATGAGAACTGCCACGCAGAAACATTGTCGATGAATGCAAGTATCTGATTACAAAATACATTAATTCGGCTTATGTCCATTTCTCTGTAGCCTGTAGCCATCTATGCATTTCACCAACACTCGACATTTGGTTGGCTTAAATTCTACACCGCAATCGTTTATACAATAGAGAAAATGAAATGAAGCGATGAAGTCTTTTGTCATCAACGCTTGTTCAGTCGCCACTCATTCCTGGAACGAGGCTATATACTGGTAGCAATGGGCATAAGATGGGCGAATATTTCCCTGATGGGATGCCAGGTAATCACTATCAAGCCCTGGGGGCAATTCAACGCAGACAAATCCGCCTTCTAGCATATAGTTTTCTTTCATTTGAAATATAAAAGCATTTTCTATTTTATTTATTTTTTTATTTTTTTACGGTAATGGAACAAATAGTATTATGTTTGCTAGGTCTACAACACCGGTGGGATTTCCCCAAACAATCAGACATATAGTATGTGACAATCTATGATTAAAAAAAAAAAAAAAAAAAAAAAAAAAAAAAAAAAAACCCACTTACTCTTCACTTTGAGCTGATAGTCCGGATCCTACAGCGTGTGCATACCGAGGTGTTAATGGCGAGAATTCGGGAGTGTGGAATCGGTATACCGTAAAGGTGGCACCTCGGAATTCTGTTAGTGGAGGTGTTAATTTTGTCGAAGCCTAAAAATGTGTACGCTTACACCCGCGGAGGGCAAGTGCTGCGCGGCAAGGTTTTGTAAGACAAATGGAACCTCTCTTGGGGTCGAGGTGCGAGGTTTCGTCGCTCGCGCGAGCCTGCTGCACATGCGAGCCATATGGATGCATCTGTCAAAACTGCAAACTCATTTAAATTCCAAACAAGTTCTCTGGCGTACAAAACATGAAAGCAAAAAAAAGTAGCTTTTTGGTTGTTTTTTTTCCCTCGCTAGAATTAGATATATAGGCGCCGGGAGTGTTTGCAGGAGAACTGCCCAAGAACATCATCTGATGCATACCGTATATTTTTTTTCCGTGACAAGTCAAAAGAAACAAACCGTGATAAATGTTCTCTGTAAATGTGGGCGCAACATTGCGTGTTTATATTATGTAAACCCATTTGCTGCGTCCTAAGTGCTATCTCATTAGGAAGTGCTGGTGTTTATAGCAGGGCCCCGTGTCAAATATGTCTCTCTTATTAACTCACAGCAGCAGGGAGAGGTCCAGTGGGGTTTTTTTTCTGTTTTTTGTTTTTTGATTATGAGAAGTCAATTTATATTTGATAGAAAGTGTTTGGGAGAAAAAAAAATCATTTTGGAACGATTTTTTGGAGGCTAGATTACAGACCACTTGAAACACTTGTTTGTTTGTGTGTGTTTTAAAAAAAATAGATTTACTCTGCTTTTCAGACGACTCCTGGGTTTCTTTATCTTTCAATGTGAAAAACCAAATGAGTCTCAAGATTCAATCCTGTTAGCTCTTTTGTCCTTAATTGACACAATTACCCAAGAGAGTTACCTTTTTTATATCCTTGGGGTCTGCTAAAATGCAGACGGGGCAGCTGCCTAGTGTTCATCTTCCTTTAACCCCCCCCTGCCCACCAGAATATTAAAACAAATTAGGTTTCAGGACACAGCCCTGACACTTGACAACAGTGACCTTTGATAAAGATTGGTATACGATATAAACCAAACCCTCTGTGAGCCAATAACTTGAAAACTACATTTTTTATTTTTTTTTGCTCTGTCACCCTGGATGTCAAATGGGGGGAAAAAAGAGACTCTGGTTTAATGGGAAGAAATGATATTTTAAAAGTAGACGTGTTGTACGCTGGATCAAAGAGCTTGTTTTTCCACCCCGTAATTTTAAGGCTATTTGCAAAAGAGCATCCTGTTCTTAAGACTTTGCAGAGGTTTGTATGTTTGGTACATTCTGTGAGGTCCTTCTGTCTCACAATATGTGTTTATTTCTTACCCATAACTATAACCAGATGTCTTATATATCATTCAAAAAAATGGACAATATGCATTAAAAACGGGCAGCAAAAAGAAAATATGGATGTAGATTTAGATACTATGAGGCCAGGTGTTAACATTATACATAATTTCATTATACATACCTTACATTAAGCATTTCAAGTACAAATCTACATGGTCTTGGTGAAGAGTATACAGTGATGGAAGGGTGAGTCATGGTACGATAAATTGTTTATGCCAATCTAACATTCTTAGAGTAACTACAGCTGTATAGGAAGGAACAGAATGCTTAAAGCGCTGGAAGAGCTATTAAAGGTGTACATGTATATGTTTTTAACTATTAAAATATGCTTTTCTGGAATTTTCTAGAGCCCTGATGCAAAAATACCAAATGCTTCCTTAGAGACAACATTCCAATCGTGTATATATCTTCCTAAAATGGGATGGGCTACTGATAGGGATGTGGCTTCTATACGTTGCCACACATTAAATTGTAACACACTCTCATAGATTGTTAATCATTCATAATCAAAAAAGCAAGATTCTTAAAACAATTTTCCCTGGCCACCCCGTTCCAGTTTACACCGACCTGGATGTTCATGTCGAGAATCAATCAATGTTTACACCTTTAGTAATAACTGTGTACTAAAAGGTCCTTCAGTTGTCCAAATAAAGTCCAAGAAAGGATTCCCGGAAGTCGGAAACATAGCAAAACATAAAACGGATGGTTTATAATACCACTTCACTACCTGCAGTATAAGGACACAAGCACATAACCAACATACGAACTTGGTTTATTTGCTTACATTGGATTATTATTGGGTCTCGTGTGGGATCTGCGATGTGAAATAGCATAATCAGGGCAAAAAAAAATGTTTATGCTGCAAGTATGAAACTACTAATTAAATATCATATATGGTTCGAGAGAGAGCAGTTCATGTTCAGTAATCACTTTCAGTACTAGTCTATCACAGAGTGTTAAAACCAATTTTGTAATATAACTTTCAAAAAGGAATTATGTGCCAAGCAGGAAACATATTTTTTTCCCCCTTTCCTATATTGGAAAAACTATTTTTAAAACTGAAAATCGTTTTTTTTTGGTTTTCATCGCCTGTTCGGAGTATATATCAATTCAAAATTAAGCTTCGTGTGTGTCTGGAAAAAAGGTCTCAAAAGTATATCTTCAAGGCATGAGAGGCATTATCCAGATTGCTTTTTTTTTTTTTTTTTTTTGCTGACTTTTTCGAAATTCACTGTATTAAAATTGCAAAAGGAGCCTCATTTAAGTGCTTCCCCTTCCTCTCCCCTTGGCTGTCTGTACTTGCCTGGTGTGCTGGGACCCCCAAAGTTGTTGGAAAAGCAAAAACATAAAATATATAAAACGCTCCTACATCTGCCCAACCTTCAAACGTTCAGGGGCTTTTTATAGTTGGTGATTTTGTTGCAATAGGGGTAGAAACAGCAAAATCAAGGTCATAAATATCATAACGTGATTTTTGATGTTGGCCGATTTTTGTCCCATGACCTGCTGGTTAAAGAACTGGCTAAAGAAC
>JACRUU010000013.1:8202478-8212478 GCA_030449085.1 Kryptopterus vitreolus | reverse complement strand
CAGAAGGCCGAGGTTTAACACGCAGGGACGATCGGAGGAGTGATTTTCTTCTTTTTTTTTTTAACACCCAAGCCCATCCCTCCCTCCCCCGTTCTTTTTTTTCCTTCTTCACTAGGTTTTATTTCCCCCTCCAGGGCTAAAAGGCTCACCTAATTAATCTAGTGAGCAGTCGGCGGTGCTCGGGCTATGTGACGTCATGGCGCGAGTGCGCTGAAGGGGGGAAACCCTGCGGTTTGTTCTTCGGATTGGAAGAGACCTAGACAGACCCCCCCCCAGCTCCTCCTCACATGACACATGGTGCACTACCTTGCGTGCACCACCTTCCTTACGCAGTCCACATGTGCATGGAGTGTTCATATATTGGGACTGCACCTTATAGGATTTTCCACATTCCCCTGTTGTATGTGCATGTGTAAGGTGTTGGCACTTAGTCCAGGAAGTCCAATGACAGGCTTCAGGTTCACCATGTAGGAAACGCAGCATAGATTATGAAAGGAAGCAGTTTTCAAGAACAGTGAATGGGATTTTGTCTATTTGGTGATGCTGGAGGTCGTTCTTCCTAAGCTTCAGTTCTATACCAGTAGCCTAGTACAAATTACTGTCTTAGAAGGTGCCTGGTGTGTGTGTGCGTGTGTGTAATCCTGTCCAGGATGTCCCATGATAGGTTTCAGGTTCCAGATGTCTGATGAGCGGACAGAAAAATGAAAGGATGACCAGTTTTTGAGATTCTCATAAAAATTCTGGTTATTGATTTGTACCCCTCTCAGACTTAAAGGTGTGTGTCTGGAGTAATATGTGTGTTCACATGTTTTCTGTCTATAACAGCGGCTTAGAGCTTTACACTGTCTGATAGGGTGTGGATAGGGGTTCAAATCCTGTCTTTTGTATGTGTTGTCATTCATTCTCCTTACCGGGTGTCGCATGATAGACTTTACGGTCCCTGTATAGGATAATCAAGAATTTCTCAATTGAATAGTTTGCCATAGTTGAATAGTCATTATTTAATAATTGAAAGTAAATTGCACTGCCAGGCTCAAATATCTTACAGACTGCTTCCTGCAGCAGGAATTCGCAGTGATACACATGGCTGAATTAAATGATTGGGATTGTTCTTTGCCAGTTCAGACACCCTTATTTTCAGACACGGTTCCATTGTTAAATCCAGTTTCTCATGCAGTAAGAGTAAGGAATATTTTATCAAGTAGTGTTTTGTTTGGAAGTCTACCGTTACCTCCTGGCAATGACCATGTGACTCTTTCGCACCATCTGCGCTGACAGTTGACCTTGCCATGCTCATGAATGGCAGAACTCCAGCGCACACGGCATTTCATCATCCAGGATGCCATCCTTGTTAAATGTGACAGGGCTTGGGTGGATATAAAATCTTCTAGAGTTGAAAAGCTGGTTCACCAAATGACTCAAGTTTGGTTTAATTCAGCAGGCCATTGTAAACGGCTTTGGCTTGCGTAGCAGCCCGTCAAGCACTGTTTTATAAACAGTTACGTAAACATGATCCTATCGCAGCTCTCGTGCCATTTTCTATTGACTTTAAGGCGCCACAGTGCCAGGGAACGCCCTGAAATCAGTTGAATTGTGAAAAAATTGGATGAAATTCTTGGAACAAGGGAAAAACCTCAAATCAAGGAATAATATAAGAATTTTATAATAATGGTGTAATTTGAAGTGTACTTTATAAAGGAAATCAACATTTAAAAAAATGTATTTTAGCAAGATGATACACGTCACTAAAAACATCATTTCAACATTGAGCCTTAAACAACGGATAAACAAATCGCAATCGCATTCTCACAATATTGTACGATTGTAGTGGATAAAAAATATAATGGGTTAAACATATGCAAGTCCAGGTTTGGGTGAGTGGACCGGTCTTCTTCATAAACAGCCGGCACAGAGCAGTCGGGTCGTTACATTTTCTTTACATCGTGGAACAAATTTGCTTAGTAAATGGCGTGATCTGTATGTGCTGCACTAAAATGAATTGTAGGATCTCTTTTCCTGGCCCAGTGTCCATCATTACACAGTCTACTTGAGCAAGTTCCTTTTTTTTTTTTTTTTCTTTTTCTGTTGGGTCTGTTGTACAAATTGTACATAATTTTAGTGTCTAAATTAAATTGAATTCTGTTCAAAACTACCATTTATTCATTGGTTTTTTAATTTTTTTTTAATTCAAAAATTCTGTCTAGATGTGTTACTTTTCTACTTTGGCTATTCATTATTAATTCTTTTTATATTTAATATTTTTCGGTAATTAAAGCAAATACTGATTTTAAAAATACTCTGATTTTTGTTTTTTTTTGTAGGGGGGGGGGGGGTGGGGGGGGTGGGGGGGGGGGGGGGGGGGGGGGGGGGGTAAGGAAAATCTGTGGTCCAGTCAACTGATGAACCAGTCAAACCTTCCATTACAAAATGGAATTTTACATCACAAAGCGCACCATCATGCGCACCATCACAGGACACGAGTTGCTAAAATGGCACGTTTTCTGTTTTGAAAGCACAATAATTGGGAACTTTCGTGGCACTCGATGCATGTGCAGGCATGCTCATCTGACTTCCTCTGGCTAGGAGAAGAAAAGAAACTTGCCGTTGCAGCACACTCGCTCGACTCTGCCCAGAAAATAATTCCATGACTCAATGACTGCTTAATCAGTTAGTATCTAACTTAACAAGAAAATCGTTCTGAATTTAATTTCATGAATTATATGTATGTAAAATTTTTATAGTTATCATTCAAAGCTTCAAAAACAAAAGCTTCATTTTGTTATAAATTAATGTTTTGCTTGATACAATTGTAAATCTCGTTTCCTGTGCCTCACAACAGACAAAATACACTTTTTTATTGAATTAAAAATTGGCAATTGTTTAATCCTTTTTCCCATATTATAAACAACTATAGCCAGGTAGCTTGCTAGTGTTCTTTTGAGCCAAGCAATCCAGGTCATTATTGTTATGAGCATTATTGCTAGTCAATTTCTTCTCAGTAATTATGATGGATCTAGATTATCCTGGGAAGCATGATGTTTGCCAGAAATCCACTCAGTGTATAGTTACAGTATAATCATGGAAAAGTTGGATTTGGTGTAAGTAAATAGTATTTCATTTAGTCCTATATAGTGACATTAGCCTTATATACAGATTAAACAGTTTTTATATGTGTGTGCATGTACATATATGTGTGTGTGTATATCTAGATAGATAGATAGAAAGATTAAGATAATAAAGTCTAGTGTCACAACGAAAAGCTCTTCATTCATAAGCATTTTGCACAATTTGGTGAGAAGTGCAATAATAAAAAGGATTCAAACGATCTTAAATCATTTGAATAACCCCTACTTTTGCCATATGGTAACACCTTGTTGGCATATGAAGACTTACATGACTGTGCATGTCAAAACATCATCCTGCTTGTCTCTGTGTACTTGCCTATTGGGTCCCTTTACAGTCTTTGGCACATGAAAGGATCTGTAACTGAACAAAAAGTGATGACTGCCCAGAACAAAATATTTTAGTTTGTACCATTAAAACGGTCGTCATCAATTACATGAAAAGCAGTATCCGTACTGAATAGTAAGAGTAATAATGAGCTGTAAATGATAGTGCAAAATGTTACTTTAAGTACAGCAAGCTCGATATAATTCTACATATCACTAGGAATTCTTTCTTATAACTAGGGATTTTTGAAATTGATATTCTTAATGTTCATTAAATTTTTTTTTAGAAGAGTGAAAAAATGTTTCCCTCTGCTGCTAACTAGTTAGCATGTTTACAGTTGACTTCACCGATGAATTTCGACTTGAATTTTAAGTAAACGAGATCATCCTAAATACTTCTAATGTTACTTAGTAAGCCTGCTGGTAGTTGGACTTGCTGATGAGAAATTTAAGCACAGCAAGCGTGGACTGTAGTAGTTAAATTAGGGCGAAGGAAATGAGGGCATGCTAGCTAGCAAGCAACAAAGCTAGCAGAAGAACGATGAGACGGCAAGAAACATTTAGAATGTGCAGTCATAGGGGCTGTTATGTACTAATTTCTAATCTCATGGGGATGTTCCGAGGTCTTGTGTCTTCTTGTTGTGAATACTACTAGTCAGTGAATATCACTAGTCAGGGAGCATAGGGATAGAATGTGTGGTGAGCTTGGTGTGGTCGGTCTCAGCACATTAGCGACAAGCACATGATAGTTGGGGTGATATGAGTGTATCAGAATAGTGTTTCTGTTTATATATATATATGTATATATATATATATATATATATATAAAACACCTCAGTGTCACCTAAATATCATGAACTTAAGTCTTTGTGTTCATTTAATATAAACAGAGCTACCTTTTATAAAATACTCATTCATTGTAAATATTAGATTTCAGTATTCTTTTAGTTTTTTAAAGATTTTTTTTTTTTACATGTGGAAAGACTCTTTATTTGTTTAAAGTAACGTTCAGTAAAGTTTGTTTGAATTGGGCTCAAATACACATTTCTTGGTTTCTTGATATGTAACTACGAAACCAGGCAATATGACACACACAGCGTTCACGCTACATTACCGCGTAGGTTCCGAACGCGGCTCTGCAAATACATCGTCTACATTTCCGCAAACATCCGCCCAACTCAAAAGGGGTGATTTCCTGCAATCTGCTGATATGGCTCCTATTATTTCACATCATTAGTTTCTGGGATCAGAATGTGATTAATGAAGCGTGTCATTAAACGCAAAAAAATCACCCTGAAACCTGGCACATCAGAATTTCTCATTAAATTGTGATCTTCAATTATGCAAAAGATTAAAAATGTGTTTTTTAAACAAAATTCTCAGGTGACCTTTTTAAATTTAAAAGCCTTTCAGGCTCGCCTCCGTTTTTACTGTGCCAAACTGTTGTAAAAATTTGTTAAAAAAATGTATCTAATAAATTCTAATTCTAATTTATGTTACTGGAAAATGAGTAAGGAAAGACCCCTTTTCTGATCAACCAATGAGCTGGCATCAGACACGAACACATTATAATATTATTGTATGTATCCTTGACTTCAGTGAAACCAATACAACCTTTTCCTTCCAGAATATGCATATAAGCATAATCTCATATACATAATTCTCATGTTTACATGTTGGACGGTCGTAAAAAGCATTTCACTGCATGTCGTACGCTGTATGTATGTGTATGTGACAAATCACATTTGAATTTTGGAATTTGAATAATCCTCTGGGTGTGTGTGTGTGTGTGTGTGTGTGTGTGTGTGTGTGTGTGTATAAAGCGTGACCAAGACGTTTTCGTTCTTAGCGCAAACTCAAGCTCTGCATTCTATTGTTGGACATGTTAAGCCGTGTTTGCTCGGCCAGCATTTGTTCCCTCTAATTATACGAGAGTGCTGTCCTCTGCACCCTTCCCTACCAAAGGAAATGAAATCGGAGGAATTAGGAGGCTCTGCGTAGTCTTATGGTACCGGATTGGACCAAGACACACTTAGGAAGCTTGACCCTATTGAAATATTCTTTGGAAACTAAAAAAAACAACGGGAACAAAATGTGATCTCCCTCCATGTGCTCATGTTGCTTCACTGGCAGGTGTGTTGCATGTGTTTCATCACCTCCGCCCTTTTGTGCCCTCCAGTTTGCTGTTAGCGAGAATATTAACATCTCTGAAGTAGCCAACAGTGGTTCCCAAGTCAAAGGCTGTGAGATGAGCCGATTAAAATTTTTTTTTTGCTTTTAATAATTCATAGAATATTAATACTATTATATAAATTTGCGCTAATAGATTCACAGAGGGCCACAGAACCCCAAGTGCAACAAGCTGACACTTGTAGTATGTCGCTATATGATCATATCAGTATGATTTTGTAATGTGTGTTGCATAGATATCATTGCTAAGATCATATTGTGTTGCTATGCTTGTATTACTGGTACTGAATGAATGCTGTTCATTGGATCATGAAAAGAATTGTCGAATGAAAGAAATTCAGTTGCTCTTGTTTTGTTAGCTTGAATAAATCTCATTGGGTGTGTTTTGTTAAATCATCCCTAACCTCCAGCCTGAAGTATTTTTTGGTTCACTACTGTAACACATGGTACATTGTCACTCATGTTGAAAGGGTCGTTTGGAGGGTTTAAAATTTTTTTTTTGAGAGCTTGTTTCCCACCGAGATGATGACAGAGGCCTGCCCGTGACAGACACACAGATGCACGCGTCAGTCTGCTTTATTATTCACACGTTCCTGACGCAGCGAGCTTTGACACTCGTGCTGTTATCAGGTGCGCGCGGGACAATAGGACTCCTCTCGTTTCCATTTCCATCTGCTGCGTCAGGGTCGTTACCGTTTGTCAGGAGTCTTTAATCGGTAGCAGTTTGCACTCGTACCGTGTGACCTAATCACGGCCTTGAAAATAAACAACAGAGAGATTTCTATAGTAACCACAAATCGCAAAAGCAGTACGCCTTTAGAGAGCTGTAGAACAGAAGATATCACTGAGTTTTAACTACGACTGAAAGGAAGTAAGACATTATATGGAATGCAGCTTTAAAGACTAGCATCAGCATTGTAGATTTTGTCCCATTTTCCACGTTAGCTTTCGTATTATTGGGCGGTTGACATTTTTAACTGTAAACAGGAGATTTCTGATTTGGGAAAGATGTTGTTTTGACAATTTTCAGCAGCCTTGTGTTGGTGTTTGCTTTGTTCCCATGAAGTTACATCACATGATCTGAAACGGACCTTTTTTTTTTGGTTTTAATCTTAAATCTCAGAATGAAGTGCATTTATAAGGACTTGTGCCAGGATATGAGAGTGTGTGTGTGTGTGTGTGTGTGTGTGTGTGTGTGTGTGTGTGTGTGTGTGTGTGTGTGTGTGAGGTAGGTAGAGAGAGAGAGCGCATTTGTGGGTGTATATGTGGGATCCCCTTGAGCCTTGATGACACGCTTCCAAGTCGCACTTTGAATGTAATCAGAGCATAGCACATTGGCGTCTACTGAGAGGGTGGATAAGGGCGGGGTGAAAGTCACCCACTCGGAGAGCTGAGAAGGACCAAACCCAGCAGTAAGTCTACACAGCAGCACAGGACTGATGTTGTTTATACAAACACGCCTTTAAAAAAAAAGTATCGTAGTAAAGGAATTTTTTACACTTTCTGCTTCATTATATTTAATTGCGGAAACGTTACAGAATGCAGCATTGTAAAATAGGATGGATTTTTATTCTAAAACAATTGAAGGTATGAACTAAAGTGAGAAACTCTCAGCTAATATACAAACAAACAAACCAAAGATCTCCAAATGTGAAGAAACCAATAATCATTCACAGTTTAAACTTCCTCATAAACATTGTGTTTTTTGTTCCAAAGTCATAAATGAGCATCAACAACAATGATGGATATGAAAACTGCCTTTCTTTCTTTCTTTCTTTCCTTTCTGCCTTTTCAAAACGCTTACATCTCGGTACTGAACATAAAGAAAAACGAGTAGCAAGACCATTGCCCTCAGTCTTTTGTTTACTCTGTGTCACATTGAATTGATGTAGTTGTGAATGAATGGCGTGCAAAGGTTGTACATTGTGATTTTAACCAGCACTATAGAACTGGCTAGCAGGCACAAACAGCTACATTACTAAAACGCCGTCATCAGCATTTTTGATTGTTTTTGAGCTTGGGTTAGTGGGTCACATGTCTCAGAAAGCCTCATTGTTTTTTGAACGGCTCCATTTTCTTGGTTCCCGTTGCAACGTGCTAATGGCGTTTTACAATCGAGAGAAGGGCTTCGATTTCACTGGAGGTGTTCACTGGTCAGAGTGATCATTCGAAGACGTTTAATGTCTCGGAAAGCATGCCGGAGCGCTGCAAATATTTTTCTCTTGTAATTTCACACCCGGATGTGTTTTCTTCCTCTTATAGCACAGCAAATTTAATAATGGAAAACAATATTGGACCCTTGTTTACCCAGGAAAACCCATGGAGATAAATGATGTGTTTTACAAGCGAGACCTCGTTATCCTATTTGTGCACGTTTGTTTCCTCGCTTTATTCCCTTAATTTCTAAAGTACATCCTGTGCTGGAAATCCATCTAATAGCTTCCTGTTTAATTGTTTGTTCTGGAAGTAGAGATGGGCGGTGAATCGTCATTATCGATAATTTGACTTTATGTCGATGTTGAAGAATCGGTTCGACGATTTCAGCTTGGTTTTGACCCAGCGAGCTTTCCGTAGCTCTCCGCACTTATGAAATAGTTCCGACGTTTCCAAGTGGGGCGCGGTTTCATCAGACGTATGAAAACGGTTCGGGTTTGCAACTTCAGACGTTCAACAAGCCAAAGCCCAAACGTTTCACCGACCCAAACCACCGGCTAAAAACATGTTAAAATAGTGGACACACTTTCCTACTTACAAATTTGAAAACCAAATTACATGATATATCACCTAGTTCTACCTGGAAGTGGAGTCTCCTTCCAAAGATCCTCACCACTGAAAAGGAAAAACACATTGTACATGCAATGATGCATGTTACTGTGCATGTCTTTGTCTATATAGTTACTATAGAAACAAAATGATGTAGTAATACAATAATGCATTTGAACTGGATAATGTAATCCTGTGATTTGGCTGTCAGTTTTTTTTTTTTTCATTTTCCAACCAGTAAATAGCCTCAAAAGGGCTATAACCTGCTGTTTCCTGACGCGTCCGAGCCGTCTAATAGTTAAGGCTAGCTTTCGAAGAAGACAACCTGCATAAAAGGACACGTTCCAGACAGAACCGCCTGAGAACTTCATTCGAGCCATCACACCTCTGATCAGACCCACGCAGCAATTACTCTTACATAATGATCCATGCCGTTCTCCAGCCGTCGGCCGTTTGAGTCGATTTGACAGGTCTAATTTCTTACATATAGGAGAAACGGATGAAGAAATGAAAGGGCACCGTGCAAGCGGGGGATCCTCAACGGGGGAACCAGAGGCAGAGAGGCTTTCTTTTGCTTCGCAAGGGTAGTTTAGAGAACGAGATCTGAGAAAGAGTGGAGGAACGTCGGAGGCATGAAATCTTTTACTGAGAGCTCTTCAATCCTCAGTGGAGAGCACTTGCTTAGAGAGGGCTTAAAGCTCATCGTTCCGACACACGCGCGCAAGACCGAGTGCTGCACGACTCCGCAAAGGATTGTCCCATTAAACAGGGAGCGCTCTTCTGCTGGTACAGCAGCATATTTTTTATTCCTTCTACAAATTGCTGTTTGCTTATTCAGTTTGCAATTATATTTTGAATGAATAATTATTAAGTATACGAAATAGTGAGTTCATTCAACAAGGCAGAAAAACAGTCCTCTGAATTCTAGTGGGTTCACGTAATGTTTTTTGAGGTACACTTGTACAACGACTGCCAGTTATTACTGGCTCAGATATTCACATAGCTTATTTGCAATAAAATATTTGTTTACCATCAGAAGACAATCCAAACATTGGCAATGAATAAACTGCACCTCATACTTCATGTATTAGCTACGCAATTTAAATGCCTGTGTGTGAGTGTGTGTGTATATAAACGGAGCTTAGCCTGTATCACATTTAAAACCAATCTGGGAAATTATTTTCTCATTAAAAAGACTTTAAGGAGATTAAGTAGATAAATTAGCATTTTGGAAATAAATCCGCTAGCATTGTTTACGAATCGAACGGTAGCGCTAACTGGAGGTTTCATTGCTTCTTGGGGAAATAATGCATTGAACTTAAACTTTTTTTTTTTTTGGTAAGTTTTGACATTTGACTTGGGAAACAAAAAAAACTCACTTTTGAGGGAATTAATTCGTACATTCCCTCAGGTACAGAATGGCCTCCTCAGTCTCAAGTTTGTTGCAAGAGGTATGATGTTTGCTGAACATAGCTATTCTGTAATTTATTTATTTATTTATTTATTTATTACTTCTTAATAGATTCATTAACACAGATGTATATTGAGTTGTATGATGTATAACAACAACCCAAACTGTACGGTTTGTTGTTTGGAGA
>JACRUU010000013.1:7729978-8197478 GCA_030449085.1 Kryptopterus vitreolus | reverse complement strand
AAGTCACACCCTTTACTTCCGTCGTCACGTGGAATTAACCATGTCCTGTTTTTTTTTCTCTTTTTCCTCTTTTCCTCTCTTATTTCGCACTCCTCATACGTTGACGAGAGCAAGTCATGAACGCATACCGCACCCGGAATGGTTTTATAAACTCACACTTTTCCTACGAGCTCCAGACAAGAGCTCCTAGTCAAGGAAAGAGAACGAGAGAGACAGAGACAGAGAGAGAGAGAGAGAGACCAGCCATAAGCAGGACAGCAACATGTGACCGGGGCGTTGTGCCAGAAAAACCGTGCAAGAAGGGCTCTTTGTTGGAGACTCCCTCTCGCTGCTTTTTCCACTGCTGAATTAAGGCCAGCTGCTAATGTGGTTCTGCGTGCGACATAACGGCCGAGGTTAAAACGAAGCCACGGTATGCACAACACTGAGGGCCTTTTCAGAGAAATTCTGTTTTCCTGCTTACGAGTCCCAAATGCTTTACGTTCCACAACCGTAAGCGGGTAAGTCTGTTCCTCGCGAACATCTCGTGACACTTGTGGAAAGAAGGAAAACATCTGGGCGACAGTCACCTGAATTCTTTTAGGTTTTATTTATTTTTTTCAAAGGTTGAGGAATTGTAAATAGATTTTACAGCGTGAGAAAGGGACAGTGTAGAATCTCCTTGTGTGGTTGAAGAAACAGCTGCTTGTCCACCGGTAACCTAGTTGAAATATTAACGTCGGACTAACATTGTACGCTCACCGGATTTTTATTTTTTATTTTTTTATTTTCAGAAGCATATTTCAGCGCTCGTCACTAAACGTACCTTTTTTTTATAGACACAAGGTAGTAGGTGATGATGTTACTGCTAGAATAGTGTGAATCGCACATCACTAGCTTTTCTGTTTTGCATTTTCAACGTGCTTTAACACTGTTTCTTCTAATTAGACTTGGTGTTTGTCTGGGCTTGTGATAGATAAGAAGTGGGGGGGGGGGGGGGGGGGGGGGGGGTTTTTTTTTTTTTTTTTTTTTTTTTTTTTTTTTTTTTTTTTTTTTTTTTTTTTTGGATGTTCTCTCTCTGATCCATCTGACCTGGTCTTGTGACATTTGGTTTGAAAAGCTACAGTTGTCTCCTAATAAGCTGTTGTATAAAAGGCAGAGCTGGTACACCAAATGCCCTTCAGCTAAAAGCAGTAATCCATGGATCATTGTTGTATGTTTGGACTGTCTGTTTTCCCCTCAAATTGCCCGCGAGGAGAAAGACGATAACCGGAGATGACATTTTGCGAAAGTTAGCATTGCACCATCCGTCGATGCCCTGAGTGATGCTAATTCAGATAAGGCAGTAAAAAAAAACAACATTTTTAGGACAAAGGGGTGGAAAAGAAGCGAGATAAGCACTGTGAGTCTGGCTGACTATATGAATTTGCATGGGCTCGTCTGAGTGTTGGGAGAGACTGAGGTTGCATGAATGTGAAACATGCTAATAGATTGTAACTGACGGTTTTTTTTTCCCCCCTGATTGCATTTGCTAGCAGTTAGTAATCAAGTACTGAGTATTTGAAACGAAACGTCTGAACGAATGCTCTGTATGTGTTAGATGGACATAAGTGTGTGGAAACCTGACTCTTAAAATGCACATGTTCTTGTTGAACAGCCCGTTTGACATTGAGGCCCATTTGTTATGTTAATCGTCATTGTACTCTGAAGTTTCCGATTCATCCCAGAAACGCTTCATGGGAACCATATCTTCGTCAATCATGTGCATGTTGGAAGACGCTTTTGATCGCCTATTTCAAGTATAGGCAAAATGTAATGCTTCCACATCCAAATACACCTTATACTATTGTGTGCCTCTGGGTGTGTGTGTGTGTGTGTGTGTTGGATCATGTAGTGTCAAAAGTATTATGATATACTTAACCTTTCGGGACATAATACCGCATCGTAGAAACTACTGGAACAAACTTTTTCTGACCTTTTTTCCGTATATGGTTGTGATGTATCTCACTGTTCTTCTGTGTAGGTCTTTAGATGATTCCATATTAAGAGACTTGTTTAAAGGTTGGGTTTAGCTAGTGACGCTGGTGTACGCCGATTATATGGCTTCTCTTATATGCAAATATTTGTCATGCCCAAGGCGTACTTGGAATGAGGCAGCCATTGGAGACTGAGATTTGGTTAGATAAGGTTCCGTTTCAGGAACCGCCTCGGTTCTCTGCCGAGGTAATCACAGCTCTTATTTACCGACCGACTTTGTCTGTAAATCAATGATCCTACATCCCGCAGTGAACGGCTGTGCCGCTCCTTATCTAATTGCACTAATTGAAAATGCCGGACCGTACGTCAAACCAAAACATCAACGCACGTGGTGTTCTAGCACCAGGGAGTTACATCGGTGAAAATGGAGGATGTTTAGAAGAAAACAATTCAATGGCATGTGGCATATTTGAGCATGTTTGTTTGTTTGTTTGATGAATGGGAATCGCTCGGCATATTCTGGCCTTGAATTGATAAAGTTTTTATACATTTTCTTCACTTTGTTTTCGATATTCATTTGTGCCTTTAGAGTAGCTTTTGGGAATGTGTCATGTAGCCCTGTGGATATTATGGTGGGGATTCTTAGCAAACATTCAAACAGCCAACTCGACCTCAGGAGCCTGTCTTTTTTTTTTTTCTTCTTTTTTTTTGTGCCCTGCCTCTTTCTCAAGCACACTCTGTCATTGAGCAGAATACAGCATAGAGTAAATGGAACGACGACCCACACATGCTTTTGGGTGTGTCTGAGCGTGAGGGAGGAGGGACGGAAATGGTGGAAAAAGGAACGAAAAAAAGGCTAGCCAGAGTGGAATTTTTTTTTTTTTTTTTAGTGCCTTCATGTTTCCTTCATTCAGGCGGACGGTGCGAGTTATGTTAAAACGACCTAAAAGGAAAGGGAAGGATGTGAATAGAAATAAGGTAAATGTGAATGGTTTGGGAATGGTATTCTTCATTGTGAACTCCAGCGAAGTTGGAATGTAAAACGAAAACCAGAAGAGAGTGGGGGGAAAAAAAACGTGGAATGTGTGGAATTGGGTTCTTACATGCCTATTATGTGAGCCTGCCCTGGGAATACACACACATGCACATACACGCTCATTCAGTCTCTCAGAACAGAATATTCCAAACAGTCTACAATCATCGTGAAAAACTAAGGCTACCACAAAAATATTAGTTTGACGACTGAAGCATTTTTTTTTTTGTTTTCTTCTGAATGAAAGCAGGAGGTATTCTGGACCTCTTGTGTTTTGATGAAAAAAATGTTTTTTTTTTTTTGCCAGGAACATGGTCTTGTTTGCAACCAAATGTCAGTGTGGAAAGTATTAATTGTCTGTGATGATGATGATGATTAAAAAGCCATGCTCTGCTGATGGGATCGTAAAACCTTTTTTTTTTTTTTTTTTATGCAACTCTAAATTTAGGAGGCAACACCATTCGAATGAGAGAAAAGTGTGCATTTATGCCGGGATTCCCCTCTAATACACCAACCAATGCTTTATTAATAGCCCGTGGCTTGCCTCGGGACATCCCCCATTTCCCTCCTGACTGCACAACAGCAGAAGAGCTCGGCTTCCCCCATCTAGTCTCTCAAACAAGGTCGAGGCTGCCTTTTAAAACTTTTCCACTATGCGAATGGAAACTGCATTGATTATTTATTAGATTTCAAGTCCTTTTAAGAAAGGTAAACAAAAAACATTTATTGTCATAAGATCGATAGAAGTACACGGTTTGGAGTTAAACTGAACAAACAAGCAGGCACTACGATAGCTGGAATTTTGTAGCATTGTATTTTTAAAGCTATCTATAATATATAGTACGTTCATGACAAACAGTTTAACCCGGAGACATTACGGATAAACGTATTGCCATGTTTGGATATGGAACAGATGCATGGGAAGCCTTCTGTCATGTTCCCACTGTTGATTCTAAATTTTCAGCCCCTTCTATGTACTACGAAGGATGAACATGTGCTTACTCTGAGACACAGGAAGGATAACCTGCAGAGAATGCTGCATCCAAAAGCAGCATAAAATGGTTAAAGGAAAAGTGCGCTTGTGTGTGTGTGTGTGTGTGTGTATGTATGTATGTATTTTTTAATGTTCGATATATATATCTATATATATATATATATATATATATATATATATATATATATATATATATATATATATATATATATATATATATATATAAAATTCAATATGATCTGTCATCCCAGACAATTTAATAACAAAGTCCATTTGTATGAATTATCTCTGTAATTAAAACAAACGCATACAATGCAAAGAAGAGACGAAATATGCCAGAGGTGGTTGTACAGCCTTGTTGTAAAATGGGTTGCAAACCCTAGAGCTTCTGGGAACTTTTGCTGGGAGACTGTGACTGCAACAGGAAGTGTGAAATATTGGTGCAATGAAAAAGAACACATGAGAAACAGAAGCCACATCTGGATCACACAGGGTGTCCTTGTGTTTGAGTTACAGAAACCATAGCAGGAGAGATTGCGTCAGGATATTGCAGTGAAATCTCTTAAGGCAGCAGGAGGAGCATGCGCTATTGTTTACGCCTTCTGGTATCCATGCAAGGGCATTTTAGTGTTCAGCTCGCACTGTTTGTTTTAGGCTGTTTGTTTTTTGCTCTAAGATCATTGGTTTCATGTATGTTTAAAGGCATGTGTGTATGTATGTGTGTGTGTGTGTGTATATATATATATATATATATATATATATATATATATATATATATATATATATATATATATATATATATTATATATAGAATATATATATATTTTTTTTTTTTTACCCCATTACGGTCTGCTGATCCTTTTCTTCCCGATTCTAAAATTGACTTCGGATGAGCACGAGATTGCTCTTTTCAGCTGCGGTTGAAATCCAAACCGGCGGTGTGATGTGTAAAAAAAAAAACGTGCTCGATTGCTATTGACTAGGTGCCTGATAGGCTGCTATCAGAGGATGCAGTAAGGCTTGGAGGCGCAAGATTTTCCAAGCTTGCATGACCTGTATTGTGAAAGCATTCACCGTGCGATTCTCCCGAGTGCATTCGGCTGTGGGGCAGTGCGGTACTGCCGAGAAGCATTATTCGGGGAATTCGAATCAAGTTTTCAGTGAAGAAGAGTCTCCCGACGCATGTCTAATTCACTGTAGACTCCAACTTAAGGCTGACTGTGACATTCCTGCAGTGGAGAATATTCCATTAAGGAGTCGCCGAAAAATGGCAGAGTGCAGACACTCTCAGACAGTCGTCAGGAAAAGCTGAGAAATGGCCGTCTCCCCTTTCTGCCTTTCAGAGATTAGTCTGCCTTCACACCCACTTTGCTTGTCACTACACGTCAAGGCAACAAATTGAACCAGTGTGCTGAGGTTCTGTCATCTTCGCTGACTGAAATATTTATCACTGTGCACTAGGGCTGCAAACAAATCATCACTGACCTTTATAACATTGATAAGAATAAAATGAATTGTGTGGTGGTGTTTTTTTTTCTTGGATATATGACTTTATTTGACAGACAGGAAACAATTTAAAATACGCCATGCCTGTGATTGTCCGAGAAATGCTGTGAACTCTAGAGAGTGCCTATTATGTTCTACATTTATAGCAAGAATTTATTCCAAAAATGTAGAGCCAATGGGTACTCTGGCGCTCTCGTGAACAATTTGCATACGCTTGTGTTAAAATAGGCCTTTGAAGTCGAATTTCTTTCATTCTTAAACCTGGTTTCATGTCTTGAATAACAATAATAATAATAATAATAATAATAATAATAATAAGAAGAAGGGTAGCTCACGACTGCGGATGCTAATGAACGTTCATGCCTTGTGAAAGACAAAGAAATGGCAAAGCGCACAGTTTCCAAGACGCAGAACTTTGCATAACACTTCTACCCCTGACTGGTACAAAATTCCTTACAGAAACTTTGTGTTTAAAGCCTATGGAATTTAAAAAAAATATTTTGTGCACTATAAAAACGTACTCCTCTACCATCTCGATGAGAGTGCTGTCCTTACTATGTTATAAACCATTACTGCACAGTAGTTGCTATAAAAAGATTGTTATAGTGTAGTATAAGTGTACTGTAATATTAATAAGTACCGTAAATTCCGGACTATAAAGCGCACCTGGATATAAGCCGCATCTGCTCTATTTAAAAAAAACAACAAAAAAAATCATAAATAAGCCGCACCTGCATACAAGCCGCATCCGCTTTTGAATGGTAAATGTACATGTATGTACCTAAATAGATCCTTTCCTAACCTGTATTTTAACACGGTGTAACGGTGGACGCTGCACAGAGACGCGGAGATCCGGAATTCACACAAAACAGGATTTATTAGAATAAAGAACTCAGGAGACGCCGCTCATACGGAGCGGCCAGACAGGCTAGGGAGCCTTGCGCTCTGCGCGCCGTGGTACCGGGAGTACCGGAGACAAAGGTTAGGCATAAACATATATCGAGCGTCCGTGTCCGCGACACTAGGTATGTGCTACGAGCCCGGATGGGGATTGTAGAGTGAGGTGGGTGAGGTGCTACCGGGCTTATATCGGGAGAGGGAAAATAAATGAAGCTGAAGAGGCTGTTAGGTGACGGTGCGTGTGTGGTGTGGCTGTGTTGTGTTTGTGTGTGTGTGTGTGTGTGTGGTGTGTGTTGTGTGTGTGGGTGTGTGTGGTGTGTGTGTCTTGTGTGGGGGGGGGGGGGTTGTGCGTGTGTGAGTGGGGTGTCGGTGCGGTGGTTGGGGGGGGGGGGGGGTCGGGGATTGGGTGGTGTGGGGGGGGGGGGGGGGGGGGGAGAGCAGGGAAGGAGAGAAAGCACTGAGCAGAAACTTTACTGATTAAAACGGGACAGAACCAAGAGAAAATAAGCGCTATTTACAGTATTTATCTTCATTTCTCCTGTGTGTGAAATGACGTCACCTTAACCTTGTAAAGATAGAGTTTGTCCTCCTTCTATCCGCTTCTACCCACTTATATCTGCTAAAGAGGAACTAGCGCATTCTTCTTCTTTGCTTTTATTTTGTGTTAGTTTTGATTCTAATTCCGGTTAGAGCCCCTAGCGGTCGGGAAAAAATCTGCAGAAAAGCCGCACCTTATTATTAGCCGCATGGTTCAAAACCTATGAAAAAAGTAGCGGCTTATAGTCCAGAATTTACGGTACATGTTTATAGTTTCTAAGCAAGATTATTATAATGTGTAATTGCTGTTACTATTCTATAAGATTGCAATTGTTACAATACTAGGAATGACACTGTAACCTTGCTATAACAATGTTAGTTGCAGTAATATTACTATAGTATTGACTGTATGATGATTAGCTGCTAGTAGTGGTTAATTCATCACCCCTTCTGCTTGAAAGGTCATAAGTTCGCTGCTCCTCCAGAGAAATTGGATGAGCTCGTCAGCCAAATTGAAGATATAACATATTAATTACTGTACTATAGGATTACTGTAGTTTCAGGACTGTTAATTGTTAGTGTATTTATTATGCTATATGAGGATTCTGTACTGTAAGATTACAATAGCATTACTAGATGTTAGTTAAGTCATTTTTGTACTACCATAGTTAGTCTACTATGAGTACATATAGTATATAAAGATTGCTATAGGTTCTGTACTATAAAAAGGTATGTACTATAGTTGCAGTAAATGATTGCTACAATTAATGTTGTTATAGTTTCTGTACCACAAGAGTAGTATAGAAATGGTTGTCTTCTTATAGTATGGTAATGCCTAAATGGATTGATGATATCTTTCCTCTAAAAACCGGTCTATTACCATCACTGCTGCTGTTAGATAATACACCATCTGACCAATTTCCGAACCCTGTAGTGTAATAAATAATAGCGAAGCCTTGTCATTCTGGTGGTTACCAGCAGCTGAGTCGCATTACATGTTAACAGTTCTCTAAAACCCTTCGGTTTGCCGAAGGACATCCCCCGTAGACGTTTGTTTGATGGTGTTTTTTTTTTTTTTTTTTTTTTTTTTTAGCTAAGACTGTGAATGACCTGCTGGATGTTTTTCTTCGGCCTGTATAGCATTCCTGTGTATCAAGCTGCGGTGAAGGATGTCTCACTTTGAAGTGATTCATCACTCAGTGGGCTAAAGCGGTGCTCTCTAGTCTGCCGGTGGATTAATCTGTGTGGAAATGCTATTTTTTTTTTCCAGCTCCATGTTTCTTGCTGTGATGCAACATCAAAACCTGGTTACCGATTTCAGCGTTTGCACAGACTTTCTGTCGAGAGAAAACGGACAACCGTGTACAGTAACTTCACCATGGCTGCCTGACTAATGACAAATTACACCTTCCGGTTCTATCAATTGCTAGTTTGGCGTCGCGTCGCCCCGCCGCATAAGAGTTCTCTCTTGTTTCCATGATCAAACCGAGATTTGACTATCATTATCATCTTTCGCCACGGGCCATCGCGTTGATTAATTAGCAGGGAGATAAAAATAATTCGGTTGCCGGTCGATGAGGCGAAGTCGGCAAAACGATATAATGTAGCCTCCTGCAACGATGCGCCTGACGTATAAGTTTATTACAGCCGCTTTAAATTGAGTCTGCTCAATTGATGGGGCCGTGTAAATATCGGATAAGGATTAGAGTAGCTCTGGAGTGACTCGGGGGCGGAGTGGACTAGAGGGAAGGATGCGGAATAGATTCATTTTCTTTTATTAATTGATACGATCTGAAGTTCGGAGATAACGGCCAGCCCTTGCAATTCCGGGATGATGCGTTTCCCTCTACGCTTGATTTTTCACCTTTAGGTTAGAAATTGGATTGTTAAGCCTTGTGTTCTTGTTTAGTGTCATTTGGAGGGCACTTAGAGAAGGAGTGTTCAGTGTTTGTTTTGATATTTGTGATTGTTCTAGTCAGACAGGAGAGGCAAAGTGTGTTGGAGGACATGCATAGGTGTGGTGTATAAGCATGATTGGTTTCATTCACAAGAGTAGCTGCAATGACAGGTCAGGAATATTGGTCATGAGTCCTTCGTAATTTGATGTCGTAGTTCATCAAATTAGTGTTTTTTTTTTTTTTTTTTGCTTTTGTTTTTTTCGACCACCGCTCTTCTAATAATCTATGTAATCTACACCGGTCTATCTTGCTATTGGTTGACTCTAATAATTGTAACCTATTGAAATCGTGGTAGCTTTTTGGTTAATGCTTTGGATTTCGGATCCGAACGGGCATGAGTTGAAATCCCACACCAAGCTGAAACTCCTTGTCTCCAGAGAAAGGTCCTTAACCACTTAACTGATCGCTTGTACGAATGAGAGAAAATGTAAGTCGCTCTATGTAATGGCGTTAGCCAAACTGTAGCCATAAGTTAAATGTCTAAAGATATTAATATTTGACTTGACTGTTTGTAGCCATGTCAAGGAAATAGTTTTAATTCAGCATGTTGTAAATCTCTGTATTTTCATTAAAAAAATGTGGCAAACTGTGTGTGTGTGTGTGTGTGTGTGTGTGTGTGTGTGTGTATGTGTGCATATATATATATATATATATATATATATATATATATATATATATATATATACATACTTATAAAAAGAGACTTATTTAAAAAAGAGACTTTTTGTAATAAGTTTTAATAAGAGATTGCTATCGCCCGAGTACTGCTAGTGGATATTGTCGTAATGCACAGGTTAAAAAAGACAAATCAAGAAATGATGTATGGCGTGAGAGATTAGAAAGTAGATAACAAAATAAAGAGTAGATGTGCAAATGGAAGTATGAAGTGAGCAGTGTTGGGGAGTAACTGGTTACATGTAACGGCGTCACGTAATGTAATTACAAAATAAATATAACAGTAATTCGTTACAGTTACTGAGAAAAATGTAATTAAATTACAGTTACTTATAAAAATGTTAAAGATAACAAATACATCTGAACAATTTCATGTTTGTTTAGACTACTGCAGTGCTTCTCAAATAGTGGGGTGCGGGATGGCGAAGACATGGGGAAGTGTGTATGACCCCTTTTGGGTTGTACTACTAGAATAAAGTATAATTGCACTCTCGGTCTCAGAGTATGCGCACGGAATAACGGAAAAATACAACAACCGACCAAGTTAAAGCGCCACCTAGTGGACAAATGAAAGTAATCAAACGTAATCAGTTACTCTACTAATTAATTGAAAAATTGCATTATTTATTACGTTTTGAATAGGATTATTAGTAATCTATTTCATTTCCAAAGTAACCTTCCCAGTGTGAATAAGCCTTGTAAGGGAGAGTAGGCTACAAACACTCTGTAGGTTTTTTACTCATTGGTTTAGAAAGAAGCACCCCCCCCCCGTTTTAAAATCCCTAGTGACATAGTCTGAAACCCGAGCTGACCATCACCTAGTGCTGACCTTGGTGTGCCTTCTGTGAAGTACACAAGCATTTGCCCTGCTTCCTCCCCAGAGGCACTGTCCTGTCATTCAGGCCTGTTTGTCCCTTCTTCAGCGGGGAATTCCTGTGGGAGCTGGCTGTTCAGCCTTTATTATAACACTGGCACTCAAGGACGAAAAAAAAAATGCTCAGCGGAACATTCTATGCTGTTGTCTCCGAGTAACTCTAATGCCCTTGTGCCATAGTCAAGAGTAATACATTAGCTCTGGAGAGGCTCCCCTCGTGTGCATTTGTTTTCTCATATTGATTGCCTGTTCCTCTTGCCTTACACGAGTACGATCGGTTTAATTTCTCGGTTTGAAGTGACATCCACCCGTGTCACTGCTACGCCGCGGCGGCTAATCCGGAGCCGAGGAGTGGAGCAATAGCGTTAGAGAACACCGCAGTGCATGTTAAGTAACGTCAGCTGTCTATAATTATTCCTTCTCTTAATACTCATCCACCAGCTGCACTCCCTGAAGAATGCATCAGCTTCGCGAACGCACCGCTAGCTTGCAGCTGCCATTCTCAAAACACTGCGCTGATACGGTCATTAGAAGAAAGAAGAAGAAGAAAAAAAAAAGTCCTGCCAAACGCTTTGGTTCATAGAACAAAGAGTGAAAGCTCCAAGACAATAACCAAACGGTAAACTTGCAAGTGTAGCACGTGGTAAATCCATAACTCAGCCATTGAGGCATTTTATACTGTTACCTATTTCTACATTGACCTATTTTTCTTTATTTAATTCAAAAAATGTTGGCCATTGTATATTTGTGTACAATTGAAATAAACAAGCGGTTAAAATGGAATCTAATTGTTAAAATTGCAATCCCCTGCCACTCATAATTCAAATTAGTGCCTTTAAATGTGTAATGCACCTGTTTTGGGAGCAAGTAACCCCCCCCCCCTCCCCCGACCGATCTCAAAACAACACATTTTTGTAGAATACAGCTCTAGAAGCATTATTTGCAAGTAAATTGGTCGGTCTCCAGCTTGGTAAATGAGTCTTAATGCGATATTATGGTCACTGCAGCACTCGAGCAGAACATGGCTTTCACGCTCTCGGTTGATTGTGGAAAAACAAACATGTCTTGGGACCGTCACCTTGGGACTTTTTCTTCATCATGATGGTTTACTCTATAGTGGTAGCTGTAATTGCATTCTGATGGTACTTCTTTTCAAAGAGCAATTTGAAAGCCTGCTTTTTCTAGTTTCATATGTTCAGGTACTGAATGAGCTAAACAAACTATTTATAGTGTGGAAAAGGAAAAAACAAAAAAACAAAGGCCAGAGTTTGGTACCTCTGGCTCTTTTGCTGCATTGTTGCTTAGTGAATTCCTCAGTCAGTGGCTTGCATTTTATAATTTATATATATATATATATATATATATATATATATATATATATATATATATATACATACACACACACACACACACACACACACACACACACACACACCACAGACATACATATTCAGTTTTCTTTCCCCCTTCCCTCACACATCACGTTACTAGCGGGGCCACTGTGAATGATTCAGTAATGCAGCATGAGCCAGGGATTGCACAAACTCCTCAACTGTAAATAAGTACCATCATCCAGACGGAGCCAGGCCTTTTCTCATTTTGTGTAGTAGTTTCACTCACCCCTCCCCTCTTTTTTTTTTTTTTAAACATGATATGTATTATCACTCACAAACATGCCACACAAGCTGTCTCCTGCAGTAAGACATGTAAAGCACCGTCTTATTTGATGTCTAACTCACATAGTCACTAACTCGCACTGAAGTACCGCCCCTTTTCTCGTCACGACTTGATTTTTCAGTCTGCACGCGCACGTTCACGTTGTCCTTCGCTCTCGTTAAATGACACCTGCAAAGCCAGACAGAAGACAGACGAAGGAATGAGAATAATGTCGATAAGAAAATAGTTTGTTGGGCAACAGGGAAGATGCCAGCACAGGAATTCCATGCTTCCAACAAGGGATGTGAGATAAGAGATTGGGGTGTATTGAAATTATGGCCACGCATTGTATCTGTATTATGATAGAGATGTTCCGTTCAAAAATCTATTCGAAAGAGCGAAAGCTGTTACCAACAATGCCAATAATGCAGCTTAGCCATTGCACCAAACACTAAAGCTTCCGTGCCCAGTGTTGGTGTTTTTATTTTACTTTTTGTGTTTGTGTTTATTAAAGATTGTGTGATACTACACACCAACACTAGAATACATATTAGCATACATTAGAATCAAGTTATACATAGTGATGTATACATTTGTAACTGGATTGAAAATTGATTGTTTGGAAATTGTGTTGTTATGGTTACATATTGTTCTGTAGAACTGTTTTTTTTTTTTTTTTTTTTTTTTTTTTTTTTTAATAAACCATGTAGTGATTCAACTTCACATCTTCCGTTTTCCAAACAGTCATGTGTGCTCCGGGTGCAGCTGCTTTTTCGAAATCGAATTAATTACAGTTCTACAGGAGTTGTGCTTTGGTCCGGGCCCGTCATCGTGAGGTTAGACTAATCTAATAATGGAAGCATGGGAAGGCTCCCAGGCTCTGTAATTGTTGTGCAGACTAGCACCAAAAAAAAAAAAAAAAAGAAAAAAAAAAGAGAAGTCCTGCATACAAACACCTGGCTCTGTGCACCATGACTCATTATGGAGGTATTACACAATCACTCAATGTCTCGGGGAGTTCCTCCTTCCCCCAGCCCCACGTCGAACACGGGTGCGCATGTAGGTGGGGTTTGGTGCAGCGAGAGCAGCCGAGCGGCGGGCTCTGCATTCTGCCGCTTTAGTATGCAAGGCAGGTGTGGCTGCAGTCTGAGGGAGGCAGGGCGCAGGACGCCGCCACACACACACACACACAAACTCTCAGTTGCACACACATTGCGTACACATTACGTATTCCACAACGGGCCAAGTTACATGGTTCTAGTTCAACACATCTGTCTGTTGCCAGTCTTCCTTCACATCCCTCAGTCTTTTTTTTTTTTTTTTCTTTTTCCTCCCCCTCCAATGATTTTTTTTGTCTCTCTTAGACGTCTCATCATGGCTGCCACCCTGCTGCTGCTGCTGTAAAAAAAATAAAAACATAGAGCATCCAGTCCTCCTCTTTGATCTAAACCCTCTTTTTTCTGTCATCCCTTGCGCTTTTATTGTCTACATGTTTGCTGTCCGATCTCTCTCTCTCTCTCTCGCTCTCTCGTTTTTCTGTTCCGTTGTTCCATGGCGCAGATGAAATGTTAAGACAGGCTGCGAGTCGCTGATTTCAAAAAACCTAAGAAAGCTAAGAAAAATAAACGGCAATTAAAAAAAGTCATGTCAGCGAACCTTCTTGTATGTAAAACGAAATAAATAAATAAAACGTAGGTACTAATCACTAGTTGGTAGTGAGACGGTAGGGTTTGTTTTTCATTTGTTTGCCACCGGGGATTCTCGACGGTCTGTTGCGCATCTGTGTTGCCTAAGCGCTGAGTTGATACTCAAGCTCTTCATTTCTGTTAAGTTTACCCCACAACCACCAACACACACACACACACACAACACACACAACCACAAGCACAAACACACACACACACCTTGATCGAACGGTGTCTGATAGAAGGCCAATTTAAGATACAGAGCACCAGCATCAATTATTGATAGTGCATGTGTATAGTCCTTTGATTATACTCCGATAACCTATTTGTATCTTTTTAATGTATGTATTTATATATATAAACTGGAGTTTCCCCTGTCTGAAAACTAACTACACACCAGGGACTAGCTCGCCGACTGGCTAGACAGCCAGCTCAGGTTGGAAAGGAATGCAGTGCAGAAAGAAAAAAATAAAACCTCAAACATTTAAAAACACTTTTTTTCTCCCTTTTTTTTTGTACCACCTGCAGAGCATCGCTGTGTATTTAGTCACTTTCCCCCTTCTTTAGCCCGAAACACATTTCAAGTCGTCGATGTAGACGTATGAGTCATCTTGTAAAAGGCGAGAGAGAAAGGCAGAGAGTAAATAAGGAAAGGGAGGGAGGTGGAGAGAAGAAAGGGAGAAGGGAGCACTAGGGCCCTTTTTTTTTCCTTTTGTGCAGCCCCGGCAATGTGGAGGCGGATCCAGAGCCTTAAGACCCACCTCGGCATTGCCGGTTGCAGGCCTGCAGAGGAAACGCATGGGCCGATGATTTACATCTCCTGCCTACGAGCTCCAGCTCATGCTCTTTTAATCTAAGAGCAGTGCCTCCCTCTCGCTCATTCTCTTATTTTTCACTCCCCCGTCCGTCATTGTGCCCCCACAACTCCATTCTGTCTCATTCATTTCACGTCGCGTTCCTGGGCCTGACTGCTTGCTGTACAGTATAATGGGCTTGTTCGATCCGGATTAAGTTTGGCGTAACAAATATGTAGAAACGTGTACGCTGCCAAAAGCAGCCAAAAAAAAAAATCGATCACTTAGAATCCTCTTGAATCCGAATCGGATGCGTGTTTTCAAGCGGTGAAGCATTTCGCGTGCAATATAAGCAAGCCTCTGTGGAGTCGCATTAAAATCGCATACCTAGCCATGAATCGTCCTCTTTATACCATGCTCACTTCCCAGCATTCATAAGTTCAAGCTGCCATAGATGCTTTCAGTGCAAAAAAAAAAAAAAACGGGTACATATTATGGATAATTTCTTATTTATGTTGTATACAGCATGTTAGATCTAGTTCTCTGCCGGCTCGAAGTCATACACAAAGATAGCATGGTGCGATGAGATTACATTTATTCGCAACGAGCGATAAACAGTCATTAGAGCGAAATAATGCGTGTAAATTGCATGTAATTAAAATATACACTATATGTACCGAAAATATTAGAAGGCCTGATCTTCCCAGCCATATGCGGTTCTTCCACCACAAATGATCAATAGCAAGGATGTAATTGTGTTCGCTTTTCCCTCAACCTATACTAGGAGACCCAAACCTATGCCCAAATTGAGCTCTATGAAGATCTAGTGTACATGGGTTGGACTGGGAGCTCTTGTATAACTCTGACCTTTGGTTGGAATGATTTACTAACTTTCCTAAAGCGCTCGGGGCAGAACATAAATCTCTACAAGCATCTAGTGATGCATCTTAGCAGAACTATAGAGGATATTATAACAGCAAATTGGGATGAAATATGAAATGGGATGCATTTACCTACCTTATGGTTAGAGGTTCACAAACTTTTTTTTTTCCCCCCATATGTAATTTTTCCATCACTCAAGACCAATCGGTGTGTGAAATGGAAAGGCGTAGCTGAGTAAGTGTGCTTGGTGTACAGCTAAGGAAGTTGGCAGATTTGAAAGCTCAGAACCTCAAGTGACTTTGCATCGATTTCAGCTTTCATGCATAAAACTAACTACAGAAAAATGACCCACGCCATGCATTATTGGAATAAATTCAGGAAATAAAATCTGAAATCGAAAACTCTGATTTCCACCTGTTAATGAAAGAGAAATATGCTGCTGCTCAAGCAAGTGTCAAAATATCATCTGGCTAATCCAGAAAAAGCAAAAGAATATTCAGGAGATTTTAAAGATTATTACACGTCACACTCTGGCTTTTGATTTACGTCTTGTAGCACCGTAATCTGAGCCCGTGGCAGAAAACACAGCCGCGTAATAAAGCATTCTTTATAGGTTTTTTTTTGAGTAGTCTTTCTATTACCAAACTAGTATAGCTCTTATATGGGCTTTGTGTTAACCTGTGGTGGCTTTATAGACCAGTGTTATAGCCTCGAATCAAATTTTTTTGAAAAAATATATAATCTATATAGAATAATCTCCCCCTTAATTTTCCCAATCCTCTATGAACATTGTTTTTTTTTTTTTAATTGTGCATCGCCTAAATACCACACGATTACGTAGTACAGTAGAGCTGAATCCATACTGATGGATGCTCTAATACTTAGCATGGCTATTCTGAACTGTTTTCTCTGTGATGTACAGCACCACTGGATGATTTTAATACAGTTTTGTTCTCTAAATGATTACATATTGGATGTTTTTAGGTTGCGATTTTGGTACGTTTATAATGGCAGCACAGTTTTCGCCCATATGCGTTTCTAAGTAAAGCAGGATTAACATTCTCAATTGAAGAACCCTGTATGTGGGCGGAGTCCTGATGTTTCTCACATATTATATTTTTACTTGCACAATGTAGTCGATCATTACAATTTGCATTTCTGGAATGATTTTTATCACCTGATTTCTGAAGCATTTTGAAACGGTTAGAACATGCACATATACATAGCTTAGCATTGCTGTTGTGAATTTATCCGCATGTGTGTCTGAGTGTTTCTGTCAGAAATGACAAAAGTAATAGTCTGATCACGTCTCCGTGACAGAGGTGTTTGGGAGAATACAAAACTCAACAAAAGGGCAAGGACTGTTTTCTTTTCTCATTGCTTTTCATCAGTAATGATGGGAATCCAACACTGAAGTAGCATGAAAAAGTTGCTATTCAGCTAGTTAGCGATATTAGCATCAAAATAGAAGCTTTAGAAAAATGATCTGTTTAACCAGGTGAGAAGGTCAGGTAAGATTTAATTCCGCTTTAAAAGTGTAGCGATTTTAGCAATATTGCGCCAAAGCAGCTGTAGAGAATAAAAGAGATTGCATCTGTACAATTTAGCATCACGATTTGTTAGAAACATATGGAACTGGATACTAGGAGGGTATGAGGAGGAAATCTTGAGAGGAACGAGACTTAAAACCCATCTTTATTTGATCAACATCGAAGGTCCATTCGTTAGAATTCCATCGGCCCGCATGGATCGTTCATGTGGAGCCACCTTTAGCTATACCTTGTGGTTTCCCATTGAGACAAACCTCAGAAACGGAGATTGAGTCATGCAGGCCGGGAAAGAAATGATGGACAGGATCATCGGTAGCGCAGAGAGAGCGGAGGAGGAAATGGGGAATGGGAGAAATGTGAACTATTATGTATTATGTAATAGTTAAAGCCACTGTACATTGCGACAGCCTACTGCATCATATCCGCATCATTGTTGAATGGCATTGTAGGTAATGGAGGTAGTCATTAACCGAAGTGAAAAAATACTCATGAAGTATCTTAAGACGGAACAGTTTATTAATTATTTAGATGAATCCATATTATGTAAGGGAGGATGCATTTCCTTCAAGTGGTTAACTCCTGATGGTTAGAAATGTGCAGAAATGGCCAGTATTGATTACAGAATAGCTTTAAACAAAGTTTAAGCATTCTCCACGTACATATCATATTTATTTCCTCTTGCCTCTGTTATAATCCAAACAAGACTTGTTGACAAGACTTTCAATTAACAAGAGCAATCGTTTTTAAAAAAGTGGTGAGTTGAGACAGCTCAGCGATCCCATCACTCTGTTGCTTTTGAACCTGCGCTGAGAGTATGATGTCAGTTTTTTGCGGAGGCTCGGCAGCTCAGATTGACGCATGAATATGCATGAAAAACTTGAACGTGGGCAGCTCAGGCACTTCCCTCGCTTCCACTCGTCATCTGCCCTCGGCGCACCAGCTCTGCCTCACAGTGTGGGCTTTCGCTTTAATGCACAACCGGTGCCAAAAGTTCACAGACAAGCGAGCCAGTTGTTCCCCATGCAGCAATAATACATAGTTAATTGAGAACACGGAAACCAACTAAAGACACCGAATCAAATAATGTGTGCGATTAGGATAGAGGCATTTTTAAATGTCCTGGATGTTCCTGCAGACTTTTGCACATAGTCCGGGGAAATTTGCAGGTTGCATTTTGCTTAGTCAAAACTTGTAACGTGTTGCGTTTATTTGCTTGCATTCACCGATATGCCGATTAGTCTGCCTCTATTGATCTGCAGGCCCAGGTACGTTCTAACCCAAGGAGACAGGGCTTTTACTGTGATTTTATTTCAAGGATACTAGGTGCCTGTGGAGGTAAGTTTGGGACCTTGTATATATTTAGTCTTTTAGCGGCGGTACCTACGGCATGGTACCGCTTCATAAAGATTTGTAATCTTTATTCTACACTCTGCTTTTTCTCATCGTGACAGCATTTGTTGTAATTTCTTGCAAACTCCACATTGTCCTTGTCGCCTGTATTAAAAAAAAATTGTTAAAATCATTGCTTCTATGAAAGTGTCGTCATATAGCACAGATGGGTATGAACACCAAGTCGCAGCGAGATGCCACTCCAGATCTTAATGCCAAATGACTTCCCCCTGCTTAATTGCACTGTATGATTCAACCCACTTGGTTCACTTCTTCTTAAAGGTGTCTTATTTCCTATTTTTAAAACGAGTCCTGAAGTAGAGACCTGCGAGGGACGGATTTTTCCTCGCTCCCGCAAGGTTCTGTCCCGCTCCTGCCCACAATATTTAAGTTGTGTTCATGCAGAAATGTTATTTTCTCCAGCAGGCAATATTCAAGTCGTTCCCGACCTTGCGCCTGTATCATTTACTTGGCATTGTTGCTATTATTATTTTTAATACTATCATTTGTGGGACTCCCATATTTATATTTATGTGTGTGTGTGTGTGTGTGTGTGTGTGGGAGTCCCGCGAATAAAAGTATTCTCCCGTAAGCCGTGCACACACACGAATACATTCCCACCCACACCGGCGTTCACCATCAAATCTTGTCCCAAGCCGCACTCATTTGCGTTGGCTCCCGCAGGTGTGCAGGTCTCTACTCCGAACATCCTGAAATCATACATGACGCTCATGACGCAATCTTGTCAGATTATAGTTTGATTACACCTCAAGTCAAATTTTTCCCTTAGTTGTACTAGCACACCAATCCTGTTTCAGCCGGATGATTCCCCTATGCACAAATTTAGCTCTATGAAGATATGGTTTGCATACTTTAGTGGAAGATCAGAAGCGACCTCATGTAGAGCCCTGACCACAGCCCTACTTGTAACATCTTTAGGATGAATCGGAGCACTGACTGTGCACCCCAGGTCGGCCCACCCTACATCAGTACCTGCCTTTATGAACACCTTTGTGTCTGAAAGAGCACGAGACTTCACAAGTACACTCAGAAATTTTGTCAAACCCCTTGCCAGAAGCATGGAGGTTATTGTAACAGCAAATGGGGGCTACAAGTGGAATGGGTTGTTCTTCAAAAAGAAAAAAAAAAAAACCCTCGCGATCCATTCGCACTCCTCTAGTTTTGATTTAGAAAAGCGCCGCATGCCATCTCAAAGTGAACGTTTCAGCTTTCTTTGGTGCTACTCAGAGCCTGAGTAGAACATGGTAGAAAGCAGTCCGCACTGCTGGAGACATCCCAGCCTCCATTCCTTATTAAGGCGATAAGGAGCTTCTGCGGCTCGCTGAGCACTCAGTTTCAAAATCTGCAGTTCCAGCTGAGCCACCATCTTGTACCAGTTCCTAATATGTACCTAATATGGACAGCATTCAATAATCCGATACACTGGTTGATTCTTCTGCGCATTGCTCTGATTTATATATATATATATATATATATATATCTATCTATTATATATATATATATATATATATATATATATATATATATATATATATATAATGACATTTTTATGAATAAACAAAATCTTAAACTTTTTCTTAAACTGTGAGCAATGTCTAAACCTAAAATATGCTTATTTTATTAATGATGTCAGTGTCCTAAAGAATTTTTGCTTTATCTATGAATAACCAATGACTAGTCCATAGCGATTCTTTCCTACTGATAACAGTTGCCTGAAATCTTTTTTGCTTTAGGAATGAAATGAAGTCCACTACCTTTTCTTCCCCCCCCACACACATTGAATTCCCTTAAATATTAGCAAGAGATGACTACTTTTTCTTTTTGATATTCATAACAATGTTATGAAGTGATTTTTGCTTTAACTATGAGCAGTAGATGACTAGTCCATGACTTAATAATATCAATGTCCTGAAGCCTTTTTTCGCCCTGTGAACAAAAGGCGACTGTTTAGGAAATTCAGCAGAATAGAACTCTGTCATGTCCTCCTTCGACAGGACGCCCTCAAAGGGGCTCACTACCGACAATTCCAAGTTTTACCCATCGGGACACTAGTGAGTTGCCTCCTTTAAAGTTGGCCCTCGATAATCTGCTCCCTGAAGATGCTCCTGAGCTCTTCAAGTATCAGGTTCAAGATCACCTGAAGTTTGAAGAGGCACTTCTAATACCAGACTCATTCCTCAATTCCCCATGGCCATACATAGACACTGTGTCTGCACTTACTGACAGATTTGGACGACCCCGCCAGTTTAACTAGACTAGCACAAATCCACAATGCCTGGAGATTTAGCGAGTATCCCTGTCAAAGCAAAGGTCTCGTGGGTCTTCTGAAGACATAAGGTAATACGGAATTACAGTGCAGCTCTCATGTAGCTCTTCTACTCACCAAACTACTCCCTACATCATTTATAAGACACAGGCTTGACTTATCTGCCTGGTGCAGTTTACACACTACTGGATCTAGCAGTGTACCTCAAGTTTGAATCCTGGTGTCAAGACTGTGAGGACCCGAATCAAAGAAAGGACCAAAGATGCAAAGGGGCACAACAAAACCAGGTCCAGTAGCAAAGTTCCCCTGACGCAACTGCCTTACCGCTGTCATCCTCAAATCAGGTCTGTACCCATACTGTTCCGGTACAAAGCATTTGTTAAACCGATATAGTACTATCCTGTCATTAAAGTAAAGAGGAGATGAATCAAAGATAACAGATGCTGTTGGAATTGTGGGTGATCAGGCTTAGTGAAGAATTGGCACCTAATAAAGCCCGTCTGTTCGTCCGTTCAACACCTTCAAATCCTTCATAAGGATCATTCATTCCTGGAACTCACTAAACATTGACCCGGATGAAGGTTCCAAGCATGTTCTCTTGAAAGTGATCCCTGAATCCCAAGAATCAAATCCTGAACACACATGAAATACTTGATGAAGAACCCAAAAGGGCCATGCTACTCCCAGCTGCAGATAATACAGTGGTACCTCGGAGGATGTTACCTCAAATTGATCAACTTAACTGGAATCTAGGCAAGGTGACGCCATTCCAGACAGGAACGGGAAATTAGCCTTACGCAGGATCAAGTGTCAATGTATTTACTACAATCCAGAATGACCAGGGTGATGGTAGATGTGGTGAACTGATATTCAACAAAGAAATTTAATTTGCCACACCTCTGTGCCTCCAAAAACTTGGTCACGCCCAACCTGAGAAGCACAGAGTGGTAGTTGGGAATGGATGCTGTGAAGGCAACTGCGTATAACGTAGACAGAAAGAAAAGTAAAGAATGAGCCAGTGGTGTGTAGACTCGCATAGAAAGCTAGCAGATGATGTCACAAGGGGGTAGTTTAGTAGAGCTTGTTAGTCAAGGCCTACCGGTCTTCTAAGTTGAATCGGAGTGCTCTATCCCTTAAAACCCTCGAGGATAATGTGGAAAGGATGACCAGGGTATTCTGTGATGTCACACAAATATTAAATTCCTTAGTAAGTACCGACCTGGAAAGAACTTGTTGAAGCGACTCAAATCGGTCCAGTTCTTTCCAGAAGAAGCCTTTGTCACATATACATTACAACACAGTGGAATTATTTTCTTTGCATTCTTTGCAAGGACTGCGTGACAAAACATCTCCTCTTTTGTAACACATGAACGACTGGTACTCCGGTGTCTACTACAAGCCGATTACTCACTTTAGCCCTAGTTTGACGAAGTCAGTCAGCTTATGCGGGTCGGGAGACAACTTCTACGCCGCGCTGAAGCTTCCGAACTCCAGACATTGCTTGTGCATCCGTGTTTCACCACTAGAGGGAGATTCACAATGCCATTCATGATAAGTTGCCTCTGTGACATCAGAGTGCCTGATCAAAACAAACATGCTGAACTCCAAGCAGCAGAATTCAAGAGCCAATATAGAGTAAGAGCTAGTGGACAATCTTTAACTTACCAAGCATTTCACCCACCTAGCAGAAGCTGGGAGGTTTAATACAACCTATCCATAAGCCCCATAAAGGTTAATTGCTGTGAATCCCGTCCTGGGATTTTACTGATATCCTGGGGTAAGTAAAATCTCCAGAATGTTCGTTTTCTTTCGACTGCCCACTTTAGGGGTCGCCACAACAGTTGTGACCGGCATCTTTGGTTTGGCCTTTCCTAACGCAACCCCTCCCCATTTTTCCGGTCTTCAGAGTGGCACTAGGGATGCACTGGCTTGTGCAAACCTAATGACTGGGTTACCACCTTCTTTACAGTTAATATACTATGCTCAGCAGGTAAAAATGAATGTCGGACATTAGTTCCTTCAGGCCTTGCTTTTATTTCTACACACAGGCACTTGTGAAGTGCTGCTAGATCCTGGTCTGTTTTCCACTTAAACACGTACATTTATTTATTTATTTATTTATTTATAGGTTTTCTTTTCCTCTGGCGACCGGTGACATTTTATACGGACGTTGCTATTTTGTTCGCAGTATCTGACATTTCCATTACCCACGATTTACACGCATCTGTTACATCAGGCTAATGGTGTGGGTTAAACTCAATCCGATGTCCTCTGGCTGGCTTCGCGCATCACGTACGCACACACGCAACACACACACACACACACACACACACACACACACACACACACACACACACACACACACACACACACATCCATTTGTTTTAATACGGAGGGAGATATATTGAGCTGTAATGATCGCTTCTTCTGAAGACATTGACAGTGGTGTATTGCCCATGTATTGATATCAAGGGTCACACAGAGGTCAGCGAATGCAATTTAGTGGGTAGTTCATCATTGTTTATAGGAGACTGATATTGGAATCGGGTGTCTACCCCCCAGCCAGCCCCCCCCCCCCCCCCCCCCCCACCCACCCCGAAATCATCAGCGCCATGATTTTGTCTTTTTTTTTATGATTAGCCGTAAACTCAGGAGAAAAAGCAGCAAGATATCAATGATGTCTTTTTAAACTCTGTACAAACCGAGTTCAATGTATAAGCTCATAAAGAGAGTTTTAAAATAGAAACATTTTTGTACCCATTGCACTGTAGGTAAGGGGTTGTTCTGCCATTTTGGAAGGGCTAGTGCATTTATTGTGGTGTTTAGAACCTCGCGCTTTGAACTCCAGAGTGATGGCATTAATGAAATATAAATAAAACGCTTGGTCTTATTAACCATGCGTCTCCGAGGGGAGTAATAATCTGTACGTGTTCACGAATGATCTCCTCTTACATTTCCAGACAGCGTTTGCATGAGGGTGAAAAAGAAGTGTCATACAAAGTTTATACGTGAATTGTTTGCCGTTACAGTGTCGTTCTTGCTATTTTAAACCCACACCCATTTCCTGATAATAAACCAGTGAAATAATGTATTACACTTACTGGCCATGTATTAAATGTAATCTTATGTGATTATCCTTATGTGATGATGATGATGGAACATTACAATTATGTTTGGGGACTGTAAAAAGCAATAAGGAAAGGGGAAACGTTCCACTCAGTGTTTATCACGCTAACTTAAAACCTGAATCCAAATCCTGCCTAAAAGCTGTTTTTTTTTTATTTTTATTTTTATTTAGCAGGGTCTTTATACAACCCAAATGCTCAAAAACTATAGAATGTCGATGAATTATAAAGAATTGCATTCTTATTAAAAATGCTTTTTTATTTTATTTTTTTGCACTCTGCGATCTATATTTTAAAACCGTGTCTGTCATGGGTATACCACAATGACGCACCGTCTGAAAAATCGCCAGTTCACTTGGCTGGCTGTCTAACACGTTGACAGGATAACCCTGTCAAAATCCTGTCTAGATCATTACATCACACCGCCAAACACAACGTGACAAGCAAAGTAACGGAGCTCCGACTTGAGCTTTTTACTCATGCTGGATTACTCTTGCAGCATGACCGTAGTGTTTAGGATGGCTGAAATCAGAAATGAAGCTCATTTACCACAGTTAGCTGCTAGTTACTAGAGTCCCTCTGTAGCTAAATCAAATTGATACACACACACACACAGAGAAAGAAAGACATCCTATGTTTTAGGAGTGGATGAATAATTGATTGTGAATAGGTTATATGATGTTAGGATACGAATGATCATACGGTTACACGCATTTTCAGATTCCGATTTTATCACATACACATACAAACACAGTACGGCATGCAGTGAAATGCTTTTTAACGCACGTCCAGCATGTAAACGTAACGGAAAGAGAAGAAGGAAAATAGTGCATGGCATTATAAATAAATGTCAATAAATATGGGACTCTCAAAAAGTTCGCATTGAAAAGTAGTTTATTCGAAAATATTCGCTTGAGGAAACGTATTATTCTCACTCGTATAGTTATTTATTACATTTCGCACAGATGTGGTGTTCTGGTCACCGGAAAAGGTGCTTGAAGTTTTCCACGACATAAATCCTTGTATTTATTACCTGCTGTAATACTGCGCTCCAATACCTGCCCTATGCAGTCACTGCACTGTATATACAATACCCATGCAAATTATTCTAGTCATGGTTTGACACTTTATAGAATATAAGAGGTTGTGTATGTATATATATATATATATATATAGATATATATATATATATATATATATATATATATATATATATATATATATATATATATATTGGATGTCCCCAATACTGTCAACTTCTGATTCCCTTAAAAAAAAAAATTCTATCTATTCTTTGACTTCTACATAAGCTGCTTATGATTTGCCTTGGAATAGACTGAGCGTGTAGAGCTGAGCACATGACCAATTTTGTCCCCCGTACTCCCAGTTAAGAATTACCGATGAATGTCGCATCATCGGAAGTGGAGCTTGTCTACAGGCTAAAAGGCAAATGCTATTGTTGTGCCATCCTGAAGTCTATATAGAGTGATGCATGATATAATGTAAACACCTCTCAAAACCAAGATCGATACGGATTCCATTAAAAAAAATCATTTCTCATTAATCCCAAGTAAGAGCATCATTCCCAGCTGGACTTTAATCCATCTGAAGTTGTTAATTTAAAGTCATGGAAGTGTTTTTTTTTTTTCTTTTTTTTTTTTTTAAGTGGACCCACTGGAGCTAGGCCTCTATCACACATGAACACAGTGCTCTTATCTCAACGACTGGCAGAACTCATATTGCCAGTTTAATTGAAGACCAAACCCCTACTTAACCCCCTCACTCTTTTATTCCCCTCTCTATCTCTCTCTCTCTCTCTCTCCCTCTCTCTCTCTCTCGCTCTCTCTCTCTCTCTCTCTCTCTCTCTCTCTCTCGCTCTCTCTTTTCTACTATTCATATTCAGGCTTCCTCTTATTCTTCTTTTTGACTCACTCTGATGATCACACGTGCTAAACTTTTCTTCTTTTCCACACACAAAAATTGGGGATTTTAAAGTGTTTCATCAGGCCGGTTAGCTTAACTGCTGTTTTTAACCCCCTGACAGCTCTCTCCCTTGAACGAAAGCTTTTCATTTTATTTCATTAGGAACTTTGTGAATTAACATTGATGTCGAACTGTTTAATAGACTTTATTGTTCTCCCAGGATCACGCAGTCTGTAGCTGTATGATGTTAGAATTTCCTTTAAATCACTTGTATCTTTTTACACAGAGGGCGTCGTTGCTTTACAGACCAAATTTTTTACACACGCTTTTTTTTGTTTGTTTTTTGTTGTAGATACTCTAAGCTGA
Organism: Kryptopterus vitreolus; assembly: GCA_030449085.1. Classification (NCBI taxonomy): domain Eukaryota; kingdom Metazoa; phylum Chordata; class Actinopteri; order Siluriformes; family Siluridae; genus Kryptopterus; species Kryptopterus vitreolus. The sequence continues at coordinate 8,171,388 of JACRUU010000013.1, read as the reverse complement.
AGAAAACCTGATAACATGATCGGAGTGGACAGCTGTTCTCTTCAGCCCTCATTCCTCTAATGGTTTTCTTGCATTGTCGTGCAAGACGTCAGCAGCGCTCTTCCCTCAGAGCTTGAAAACTCGTCAGGAAGCTGCCAATCTTTGACCACATTCCTCTTAAGTGAAGTCGTCTTGTCTCCTTTTTTTTGTTTTTTTTTAAACCCGGAATCGTCAGAACGCCAGCCAGAGACAGAAACGATGGCTAACAACACGGCAGACCACCCACCTGGGAACTCGGTGGCTGAAGGCAATCACGATGGGGACTTCGGCTGCACGGTGATGGAGCTCCGAGAAATAATGGAGCTCAGGAGCTCGGAGGCGGTCAACAAGATCAGAGACGTCTACGTAGACGTGCAGGGCATCTGCCGCAGGCTAAAAACTTCCACCATCGAAGGTGAGATTACACACGGACACGCACACCCACCCCAAACACTGCATTTAAGCAGGTAGATACCACTCAAATATTGTACGAAGTGAACTAAAGGATACACTGTACCCATGATTCCCGTTCCTTTTTACTATTCAAAGCAGATAATGCATTCCCAACTGCTTTCAATAAGTACAAGGATCCTTTTGGTCCAAATTTACCCCTACTACTGAGAACGCACCAGGTCACATTCACACCAGCTGCAGCTCTCATGAAGCAATCCAGATATTTTCTGTCTCTGGACCAGTACATATAAACATCCTGAGATATCTGTACTGACAGATTCATGTAAACATGAGTAATAAGAATGGGATCGCATAATGTTTAATTAGATTTTCACTTCTACACAGTCAGAGGCAACACCAAAACATGCGCCGTTGCATCTGGTCATCTTTCAAACGCGTACACGCGCTCGCTGCCAAGCCCGGCACAGTTTCATTGCCGTGGAAAAATGATACTAATATCCCATAATATGGATACATTTCCTTTGTTTTGGCCCGAAGGCCAAAGTGAAACTTTTTTTTTTTTTTTAAAGCTCTGACTAGTAGCAGATAGATCTCGAACATCATGTCGTGTAGATTATCAACTCTGATTGTTATGCAATCTTGACTTCCTGCAGGCTCTGCCTCGGTCACTCGTTTAATTAAATCGTTTTTCAGTTCGTTTTTTCATTTGGACGGCGCTTTCAGCAATGGATATTGTCTCAAAACAGCTTCACACAGGTGATGCAGTTATGCCGCCGATGACAAGTGTGGCAGAAAAGAAAAGAACACCGAGACGAAATAAGAGCAAAACGGAACCCGTCGTCATCTGGGTGACAGAAAATGTCCATTTATTACTATGTTGAGGGGATCAAATGTAATGAACACAGTTCTGTTTACTACAGAACTGAACTGTATAATAGAAAAAACACATTCCTCTGTATGCTTATTTACCGCAACTGAAAGCAATATTGTTTGTTTCAATCTACTACATATGTCTTGCATACGCTGCCATGTGATATCCACCCTGTTCTACATACATACCTACAGATGAAGCAAGTCTCTGCCACCCCTTCCTACTTGTTTGGCCAATTATGTTTTCTTGGCTCCAGACTCATGGTTTCCTGAGAATGCTTTTCTGGTGCACCCTTGCACATTGTATAGACCAATACAGTGTTCTTATTATCTTTCCAAAATACCCAACACGTTTCTAGACTAGTTTGGTTACACACCAACAGGTGGCAGCACAAAGGCTGCATGCACAGTCACAGGGAGCACCGACATTAATCATTGCTGAAAGACAATTGCCCCATATACCCTATATCGGGAGCAACTGATTCTATTCTGACCAATCTCAAAAATGAGTCGTTCGAGGTGTTTTAAGTGGCACGCACGCTTCACCAGTGGAACATCAGACGACGACGAGAGATTGGGAAGCCCTTCAACCAGCTCAATCCCCGAAACTGACAACCATTCAGCGCCATATGCGCGATGGTCTTCAGAGAATTCATAATGTTGCTGCCGTTTTCGGTGTGTCAACCAGAACAATCCAGGCAATCCTAACGTGTGATTATAACATGCAGCGTGTTGCTGCCAAGATCGTCCCCACGCTGCTGATCGAGTTGCCGAAGGAACACCATGTCAAACTCTGCTGTGACGAAACAGATTGGTGGCGAACCGTGCGACCCGGAGACGACACACATGGCTGTTTTCACATTGGAAGGAGCCCTTCATCTAAATGATCTATGTCAAGTCCTACTGCCAGTTTTGAAGGACGTATCAGGAAAAGAGACAAAACAAGAACAGAAGTAGTCTTGGAATTCAGTGTTGCTTGCTGGGACCCTCTTTTGTACCTAGAAGAAGAATTGCCTTTATTTGTCACATGACAGCACAGTGAAATTCTTTCTTCGCATATCCCAGGTTGTTTGAAATCTGGGGTCAGAGTTCAGGGTCAGCCATGATACATCGCCCCAGTAGCACACCCCTCTCTAAGTGTGTACAGTGTTTTGACCCCCTTCCCTACATCTTTCAAAGCGCAGAATATTTTTCTAAGCGATTGCATTTCACTTTTCCTTTAAACTGGAGTGGCCTGACCTTAAATAGAGCCGTGATCTCAATTCCCCTGAACACGTTTTAAGATGAATTGGAATGCTCAAGTATTCCACACTCGAGATCAGGGCCAACCTTGTCCCCCCCCCCAGCCTCATTAATTTTCTTGTGGCCAGAAGGATGCATCCCAACCGGGAATTCCAATCCTAGTGGAAAGCCTTCTCCAAAGACTGTAGGCAGCTGTAGCTTCACTTGTAATGAATTCCAATTTTTTTGGTACAGGATTTAGCACGTGCACTTGGGTGTCATGATCAGGTGTCCACAGAGGTTTGAACATGTAGTTGTGTAAGGCAGTCTTGAGGGAAACCACTTGAACAACGAGGAATGATGTCGTGAGCTCAGTGGTTAAGGCATTGGCTTCTAGAGATCGCAGGTTCAAATCCCAATACCACCAAGCTGCCACTAGTGGACCCTTGAGAAAGTCAAGGCGTCTTGCTCAGTCGTAAGTCGCTGTGGATAAGGGCGTCGGCCTAATACCGTAGATGTAAATGTAGTTGGGTACAAATCATTGGGTCCGAGATGAAAAATCTTCACCAGTTCCCTTGCTAAATTTGTCTGTTACAAAAGTCTTTTTTCATAAAGGCAGTGGAACCAGTCACCTCCTGCTCAAGCAAATGGTGGCAGCGGCTTCTTTCCCCAGAGAGCAAGAATGCTATGGCAGCTAATGGCTTGTACTAGAGGAAGTATCCAATTATTGAGCTCAGTGACTTAGCCTAGCGCAGTAAGTAGCAATTGATAGCTTGATGATTTTGCTCGCAGTACGGTTTCTAGCGATTTCCTACTTTTGGCTTCAGCTCAAATAGCAGATTATGGATGGAAATTAATCATCTTGCATAATGTAGCCGGCAGTTCGTTGCTAGTGTACATTGTATTTTCTGAGGTGCTGGTCCGACTAGTAGCAAAGCTTGTAACCGCTAATGGTCGAGCCTAATGCAACGAAGCATCAAACATGTCTTGAAAGAGCCAGAAGCAAGAAACCTCATATGAACATGTCGTACTCTGCTTTTTCTACATTGATATTTCTTTGCTCTGTGGCAGCGTTTGGCTCCGTATCATTTAGCATCTGTGGCAGTAACCGGTTGCACAGAGTGTTCTTCAAGCTGAGGTGGAACTGCATTATTTTTGACAATAATACTATTCCTTATTATTTTGACACATGGCCTCAGCGGTCCATTCCGGCATTGAAATTTATTCCATGCCATCTTCCTAATTACTTCATAGATCATTGCTTTGGTTCCATTTAGTAATCAAGGGACAGCTGTACTGACGCTCTGCTCAAAAGATATTACTCATTTTAATGAAGGCACCGTAATTATGTTTTCTATTCCACCCTTAGGGGAGTGGGTGGAAAATGCAATGTTTGAGCCAAATTAGATAAGTGTTTAGATCAGGTCGATCTCGGAGCAACTTTGCCTTTGCCGATAATCCGACACCGGCTGTTTCTAGGTGGGAATGTTCGTTCTTGTATCCGTGCCTTGTTTGCTTGACTGAACTGTTGCTGTGCGACGTTCCATTGTGTTTTTGACCGGTGGGGAAATGGGGGAAACGGATTGTTGAATGGGTTTGTCGAACGTTTTTAAGAGCAACATGCGCCTAGTTCCTGGTCCGCACTGTGAATGAGCAAAGTTTTCCGATTAGCGTCTAGGAGTGTGATGGGTCTTACTTTTCATTAAAACATTCCAGAAGATTGTCCTTTAATATACAGAAACCAATAAATAAGATGGAAAGTTGAAGCGAATGCTATTTAACATTGTCTCAAAGCCGTTTTACATAGATATAGTGTTGAAAGAATGTAAAATCATGGCATTTCTAAACAGTATAGGTTTAATAAGCACAATTCCAGAAAAAAACATCCTTTTTTTTAAATGTTTACAAAAATTGGAGACTGGGAAAAAATTCTTCATAGATTCTGTTCATAGATATGCTCCCATATGAGGTACATTTTGTATATCTCCTAATTAGAATGATCCTACTTCTAATTATCTCATTCATACAACTGACCAGTTTAAGGGCCTTTCTTAGGGGCTCCTCAGTGGCTACTTGATTATGCTGGGATTTCAACTTGCAACCTTCTGGAGCAGAAGTCCTACACTTCTAACACTACCAGTGCAATTAAATGCAATCTTGATGCTTTACAGCCGTTACGAAACGTTTCAAGGGTTCCTGCTCGTCGTTGGAAATGAGCAAGTGTGTGACAGCTGGCACACGCTTTCCCCAATTTTGCACCTAAAACAGGTGGCTCTATAAATAGAGATTAAGAGTGATTTATGAGCCGTCATTAGGGCCGTCATGAGCAGCATAAAGGCAATTTGATTGCAGTTGCAGAAGGTGTTTTTATTATCGAGGGAAGAATGGCAATTTCAAGCCCGAGGCGGTGATATATTTTCAGTTTCTCGTGCACCTCCTTGGTATGTCCTAGTCACCATTTTTAAATGTCACAAGGGCAGTATGTAACTTTACCGCGGCGCGATTGCAAAACCGTGTTTGCGCCGGGGCACGTAGCCGATAATCAGTAGCACGACTTATTGTGCTATTGCGCAATATTGTGCGTTTTAATATTCTCCGGTTCATAAGACACTTGTTTGGTGTTTCGTCTGGCCGAGAGAGTACATGATGGAGTGATTTGTGGTCTTCATTGCATTCTGTCTTAAAGCTGATAGGAATGTTAAGACAAAGTAAGTGTAGATCGAAAAAGAGAGCGCTTTGGATAGATAGAGCCTTTATAGTACTTCTTTAGTCCTCATGCAACTGGGATTGATGACCACAAAAGACCACAAAAGTGATCTTTGTTTTTATCGACAACGTTTGAACGCAGCAAAGTTTTTTTTTTGTGTGACATGATTTATTTAGCTTCTAAAAGTTCCAAGTTCTAATCTGTAGTGTTAAATATGGCCAGAGATAATACTGGTGCACTGATTCTGTTTAGTATAATCTACCTTAACATCGATAGCACCGGTGAGCAAATAAGGGACAAACTTACTCTTATTAAGAACAAACTTTTTCTTTATTACAGCATTATCTGTGTAAAGATGCTTTGAGACAATTTGCGTTGCTAAAAGTGCTATACACACACAAGATCGTCAGCAAGACTAACCCACAAATTTCCACTATCAGGAGAAAACTGACTCAGATTCTGACTGATTGTAATACTTACACCCACCTGAGAAACTTGTTTTAGTCTGTTGACACCATCGAATGGGTTTTTAATAAATCAATCCAAGTTTTACTTTTTTTTTTTTTTTTTTTTTTTTTTTACCTTTAAACATCTCATTTAATTTACATTCTTTTATTTTCTTTATAATAATAAAACCTAGATCCCACCAAAGAAGCTGGCATGGCGTGAAGAAACCAAAAGCGCTATACAAATAAAAAAAACATCTTAATTGAATTGAACAAGTGTATTAACACGGGGCGAAGGCAAACTGAAAGGATGAGTGCGAGCAACTATATCATTATCCTGTTCTAACACATATGAAATGTGGCACATCAAAATGTCAGCAAGTTGTTGCCCAACGTTTCCAACACATTCTGCCGTTGCTTCACACAAAAAAACTGGCTAGCACCTCTATTTTCTTTCCATATGCTTGAATTCGCGGCGACTGGCTGGAGAATGTTATCGCAGCTTTGTGCTCAAAGCGATTTTTAGTCCGATCCTTGCCGTTACAAATAACCAGCAAGAATTGGGAGAGCGAGCAGTTCAGCCGTAGATTCGTGCGTAGGATTCACAGCTCTACAGTTCCATCATCAAGATGAGTCCCCCAGATGAGCATTAGCTACATTACCAGAGAAGCACAATTGAAGTGATTTTGAAGTTTTGTTTAAGCACTACAGCGTTCTGGGCAGTGAAACCTTAACAGTAGAAAGTTCGAGACGCCATACTATCAGTAATGAAAAAGGGACGTTTCTTCCCCTCAGCTTGGGAGCATAAATAATAAAAATGCCCGCTGCTGTGAAATTGAAGACCCGAGCTGTAAAGGTGAGTTCAGAATTTGATTCAGCGAGCCAATAGAGTAACCCCAATCCGAGAGTTACAAAGGGTGGAAGCCGTTTGAAGAATGAACACACACACACACACATCACACACTAATTCCTGATGGTTTGGCCCACACGGGACAGAAATGAAGCATTATGTGTTGGAGCAACTTGTACTTCCGGGACCTCCAATTCATTTCTCTTCAAGCAGCTTTCTTTCTAACTGTGTGAAATCTGATTCGCTGAGGTGTTTGTGTGCGTTTCTGCATTGTGTATGTATGAGACCTATAAGCTGACTTGAAGGCTAAGCACATCAGTCTCCTCAGTTGAGGCAACATAGATTAAGAGGCAAGGTCAAGGCTGAGCCAGAGGATCTATACCGAAACTGTATTAGTGATTTTTGCGTACGCGTTTTCCGTTGTTCATTAGCCTTAGTTGTCGGATATGTAGCCAGTGCCTTTCTTTTCGTTGATTTGTGTTGTTTTTAAGTCGAATAGAACGCATTAAGCTAGAAGCAACTTTCCCTTTGTTTACCTGAATGATCCCCCCGTGGCTCGTTTTTCGCAGCGTAATGGCCAGTTACCACCCTCGATAAAACAGAAGCTAAAAATATTCCCTCAAAAAGCACCCCTCGAGCGGTTTCTCCTCCCAGATGCTCTAAAAGTCTGAGCGGTCCATATGTTGTTCTCATCTGCTCGTATCCCAGGCAGGACATCCATATTTAAAATTCTTAACCAGTCACTGACAGTCAGCAGGAGCCGCATGTTTGTGCCTTTTCTTCATTTGTGAGGTGGAATGCTGTGAAAGGAGGGGGTGTAGTTACTTTGTTTTACTGTACTTACCAAGGTCAAGATAAGGACTTGTATTTCCTTGAGTTGTTGTATTTCTGAATGCATTTCTTTTGTTACGGCTGACGTTAATGTGCACGCTGTTATGTTAACATTTCCAAGTTGACATGCTGTTAGGAAAGCTAGATTGTGCCACAAATATTCAGATATTTTACCACCAGATCTGACCACATTTCCTTTTTTTTTAAGCTCTAGATGGCGTAGTCAAATACAGGATGGTTCTCCAAAATATGCTGTAAGCACACAATCTTCTGTAAAATAAGAAATGAGCTTAAGGAATGTGAACCCGGAATTAACCCAGTCCAGAATTATCTTAGAGTCTTGGAATTATCTTAGCCACGCCCTCTTTCACTCTTTCCACATGACTCAATCACTTTGTCAGGATAAAACCATAAAACTGAGCTTTTTTTTAATACAAGATGAAGTTGTTCACTTTATTGCTTTAAGAGCTGCAGCTTCTGCTTATCTTAGAAATCGAGTATTCTTAAACAGTCCATCAATTAATCTAGTAAACGAATACACTTTATTAAAGCAATACGAAATATACAAGAGAACGGCCTCTTACAATTACAATTTTCTTTATTAAGGAGAAGCATTAAATAAGACGGGTCTCTTTTGAATTTCTTTTCGATTTCAGAAAAAAAAAAAAATCTGTATTTTAGTCCTGATTATTGCGTACAAGTATATCTGTGAAAACCAACCCATTTTGTGAATTGCATCGACATACAAGGGCAGTGCGTTCAAAAAGTTCCTCCGCAGCTTCTGTCATGTGTAGATATACTTTTAATGGAATTCAATATTCACACTCACATTTATTTATATTTCAATGTATTACAGTAGAGTGATGTGTGATATTCCTGTCTCTATGTGTATATATGTATATATAATTTTTTTAATGATCGCAGAGCGAAAAACTTTATTAATATCTCATGTACGAGAGTATTTCTTTTTCCCCAAAGACCCTATAAATGATTGAATCTGTGACTCAAAACCGTAATGTGACCACTGATAGATAAAAATATAAAAATCATTTTTTTAAAACCAGTAAGCAGCCTGTACAGTGTTTTCAGGTTGAAATGATCGCAAAACTTGGAAACATTTTTTTTTCCATTTGTAGCCTCCTCTGTTACTTATCCACAGTAGAGACCTGTGCAGGATGAATTTTTTCCAGCCCTCTCCTGCAATGCTCTTTCCTCCTCTCGCCAAAATGAAAATCCCGCCTTCTCGTGCATAAATGTCATTTTCCCTTTCTATTTATGTTTCTGCCCCTCCCCCCAAAAAAGGATCTATTAGTAGTTTTATATTTTCACTGCTTCTTCCTGCTTTACTGCTTTTTATAGTTTTACTTGCTCCCATTTAGAATATAAATAAAGAGAAACGGAAAATATTTCTAGCACTCAGCGACTCGCATGGCATTTTTCATCTGTGTGCGCTAGAAATAATGGTCCGTAGGAAAAACAGTCCTCCGTGTTGAGTTAAATGGACTCAAGGAAGTTTTGTCACTGAATTACTTGTTACTCAAGGAATCATTACAACCCTAGCCTGAGACTTCCCCTCACGGTTTCCCACTTCCCACTGCTCCATTTTTTGCTAAACGCTTCAGAGTTTAGCAGGTGGTGTGTCAGTGATAATGGTCCGTGGGGATCTTGGACTAACGGACACTTTTTTTTTTTTTTTTTTAATTCGAAATGCTCATGCTAGTTAAGGGATCTTTTCAGCTCCATTAGTGTAACATATACTTGGATGTAAAAGCATAGATGATTTAAATAACAAGGATATGTATTTTAACTTATAAAAGTTGACATGTTTAGAATGAAGTGTCAGTTCTAACCCTTTCTTATTGATTCCTTAAACTCACTTATAGGGAATTCCACAAGTTCTTTTCTTTTTTTTTCACTCACCACCCCGTTGGGTGTTTGCAATTTCTTATACTACAAAGCACTTCCTGTCTGCACAGCTTCTATTATTACACCCTCCATTACACTCCTTTAACCTGAAACTGGAAATTCCTGTCTTTGTTTTTTTCCCCCAAGTTATTGGTTCTGGATGATGAAATCATTCATCATAATTTGTTATGCGGTAAACGCTGAGCTTTGGGGGGGGGGGGTTGCATTATTCTGCGTTCATATTTTTCTGCGGCGTTATCGAATTGAGCTCTGAGATTAGCCTGAGTGATTCAACCTTTCATCGATTAGCATTATTGATTTTATGTATTGATTTGCTCAGTACAATGTGGGCATGCATTCATTTCCTGTAACGAGCCATATGTCCGATTTTGACCAGTTATACAGTGACATAATAAGCGAATAAGCTGAAAGAAACGCTTTTGCTGGGAGAACAATTATTCCATTTTCAAATTAAAGACCATTCACACCGGCGGTGTATATTAACAGGTTGTGTGCTGCAATGACTGCACAGAAAAAGTAAACATTGTGATGGAAAAGATGGATAAGCCGCGATGAGGCACGGACCCGAGCGCGCGCACACACACACACCCACAGTTGGAGAGTGCGATGGCTGCCCTCCAAAACGCCACAGCCCTTATGCCGTCCATGTGTTCAAGAACTCAATCACTGTTCTTAGCCAGGTTAGAACCAAAAAAAATAGCAGGAGGGATGATTAAGCCATTCCCGTGTAAAAAAAAGTTGATACGTTTTATGCTTTTATTTAAGTAAAATCATTTTTCCCTTCTGCCTTATGATTATGGACAATGTCCATGACTATATTGTTTGTTAATAGAGGTCTGTGTTTGGTACTGAATGGTGATACAAGAGGATTAAGTTTGGTCCAACACATGACTTGTTTTTGACAGAAGTGATCCGTCTCTGATGTATTACGGAACAGAAGATGGGATACCGAATCGCTCTACCTCTCTCTCTCTCTTTATTTTTTTCCCTCCCATTCATTCACTTTCTCCTAAACTCACTTGGGTCCTGCCTATTGAACCTCAGCCTGTTGTGTTTGGCCGTCCTCCCAGGCTGTGTGACCACTGCAGCCTCTATTAACGGTTCTGCTCCACTGCCATCACAGCTCACACACACGCGCACACAAATGCTAACACGCATAAATGTAGCCTTCTGTCAATCACCTTCACACTCGCACCTCCTGAGATGACTGTGGCAATCGGTGACTCCTTGGCTCTTGTGATTCTCCAGAGAGACAGCACACAACTAGTATCCTTTTGCTTTTGTTATTCTACCATTATATAATGATAATGGTGTGTTGGAGTTTGAAATATTATGATGTCACTGGATTTAACATTTTATTTCATTTTTTTTTTAACATTGGTAGAATACTCACTAGATAACGGTTGCGAAAGCTGTGACACTCAACCCGAATGTTTTGTTTTTTAAATATTTTTTTATGGGGGGGGGGGGGGGGGGGGGGGGGGGGGGGGGGGATTTGTCACCGTGATAATGTGTAAACATGTCTCCATGTGAAAACCAAGCGAGAGTCATTTGAATCCCCTACCATGTTAAACTGGGTTTCACATAGGAGCTGCTGTGGTGCAGAAATGTGAGCGTGTTGATATTTTACTCGCACCTTCACCGATAGAAAAAGTGAAGATGGTGCAAGTGATAGGGGGAAAATGGAGTCTAAATCAGCATGAATTTTAAATTAGCATCTTCACAGCTTTCCAAAATATCTTATTTGATCCGTGTCGAGAAGGACAAAATGCTTTAATCACGGTCAGCAGGATTTTCTATTGTAGACTAACATTATCATCACAAGAAAGGCAGAAAGAGAAAAAAAAAAAAAAAAAAAAAAATATATATATATATATATATATATATATATATATATATATATATCATATATATATATATATATATATGAATTTGGAAAAACTATAAACAGATAATGAAGTACTTTCTACTCATATTGCTTGGAATTCTGAATGTAGGAAAATGCACCAAATATATTCATTGGATTACTCGTGCTCCTTAATTAAAGCTGGGAGTGTTCTAAACAAATCAGAAGAATTTGGTGGTTTCTAATGCTTTTGTAATGTGTTGTGTTTCTTGCCTTATTTATCTGGCCATCCAACACTTCAGACAGGCATCAATTTTCCATGATTTTGTGTCGAGTTCTATTGGCTCTATTGTTGTATGCACCACGTGCAGTACAGAGTGCAGAGTGAAACTAATAGCTTTCTTCTAGGACCAAGGTGCTCCATTATAGGCCATTGCACAAGGGTACACACAACTAATAGGACATTATATAAAGTGCACAGGGGCAAACAACATTTGATGCAACACAAGACTCAACACAAGGTTTATACATGCATAAGGAATTTGTTTCCATCTGTTGGTGACTCTCAAAAGTACTGAAAAGTATCACACTATACATTAAACTTACATACAGGACTATACAACATAATACAGACTGTAAAAGACAACACAGACTATACAAGACTATACATCTTAAATACTATAACAATGTACAGTGTATACGGCAAATCAGTAATGTACAATTAATAATTATTGTGCATCCAATGTTCAGTCACATATATCAGGGAAGCTATTTGACCGAAAGCATGGGTCAGCATGGAAGATGGATTAAAAAAAACCTTGAGGGGTTGTTTTGGGAGAAATGGACTCTGATTAATGGTAGCGGTACGTGTCATAGTCTTGCCCAGAAGGAGACGGATTACATCGTATCTCATGGCAGAACCATGTTTAAGAACATTGCTAAAGTTTGTTTTGACCAAATATAGGCAAACAAATTGAAATCTCATGCGACCAGTAAATTGGTCATGAATACGCGTTAACAGCTCCTACAACTTTAGTTAATGTCCAGTCTTGGTATGATCGGCGAGCTTTTGAGAATCTGCACACGTGTGGAATCTTAGGAAAACGATCCAGAGCAAAGCTGTTCACCTACAACGCCTTCACCTTAAGGTTAAGTATGTTGAGAGGAAATAGTAGCAGACAGCTGGACCTTTCACCAATGACTCGGCAGGTTCGTTTTCGTTTGTGTGCTATAGAAGTAGAAGCATAGACTGATCTTTACACACTCGCCCTAAACTAGATAGTAGTTTATTTGTTCATTAACCTAGTCTGCATTATTACACTTAACTTTGCTATGCGTAGGGCTTTCTCTCTCAACCTTATAAACCTGGAATAAATGGAATCTTTGGGCTGTTGTGTTTCTTTTTGCATACTTAATTTAACAGTCAATCATATGTATTTGTAGTCTTACGGGTAAAACCTACCTTAAAGTTTTTATTTGTGCAAACACAAATGGATAATAAATAATGAAATTCCTCAATGGCTGTGAAACGTTCAAAGGCAAGAAAACGGATAGTCTTTTACATAGTTTATTTTTTGTGTGTGTAATTGTGTATAAGTTTACTTTTAAATGCTGAGAGTACTGTTTATACAATACTGACATTTTCTATGAATGGGCAAAGTACATATGAGGTACATGCTCTTCAGGGGGAGGGGTTTAGCTCAGTGGTTAAGGTGCTGGGCTACTCATTGGAAGTAGCCCAGCGTTTGAACCGAGGGTTCGAGCCTCTGTATCGCCAAGCTGCCACTTGTAGGTTCTTGAGCAAGACCCATAACTCTCTGTGATCAGAAGTTTGTAAGTTTAAATTTCACCTTTCACTTCTGGTCCTTTTGAGCAAGATTATCTCATTTACACAATTGTTGAGACCCTTTGAGTTTGCCAAATGCTGTAAATGTAAATTTTAACAGTAGCTACAATAGTGATCTTATCCAGGATTTTGGGAGGCCGCATTGTTGCATACGTATCGTTGCCGTCTTCCGTTACGCACACCGCCGCTCCATTTGTACAGAATTATCATGCCGCATAAATAAAACCATCCCGTTTCGAAGGCAACGTTAAGACTAGGCTGTTCTTATCAGCCAAAAGGGTGAGAAACGGTGTTTTCTTTCTGGGCAAAAGGCAATAGCATAATTCTCTTGAGACTAGTGGAACATTTGACAAACGGGACCGACACAAGTGTTAGTCCAAGGCCTGAAGTTGTTTACAAGGAAATCAGCTGCTCACCTCATAGCAAGCATTCGATACCAACTCCAGCCAATATCTTAAATCAGATGCTGGAACCTGTGTCATACCATGCCTTGCTCTGCGCTCAGGAGGTGTGACAAAGGTGTTTTCATGGCCAACGGTCTGATTTATAGAACTGTCGTTTCTCTTCAGAAAGCGCGATTCTTCTTTTTGAAGCGACCGGGACCCTATCTTGCCTATTCCGAATTCTGTCGTCTTTCTCTGACAGCAGAAACCGCGCGACCTCTTCTTTTTGACAGCGACCTAATTCCTGACCATGTGGCATATGTCAGTAATTCCTGAATGTGGCATATGTCAGTACAGGACATCTTATTCCTATGTGGCATATGCTACTGTACTAACCTGCTTTTTACTGATGTTAACCTGCTCGCTGCCATTCATTCCGTTAGACAGGCAAGGGTTTTCTCCTTTTCCTTTCCTTTTCCTTATATATATATATATATATATATATATATATATATATATATATATATATATATATATATATATATATATATATATAAAAGCACTAGGCATGGAAGAAAAGCTCATGGAGGAGCTCAAGACTCAAGACTGTGTTATTAAAATGCTTCATTCCACTATTCTTACGGGAGGTCCTTGATGCTTTCGCCGTAATTCCTGACAGGAATGATTGCGGTTAGTCGCCATCGCATCATCGCCCATGACTAATATGAGAGCGAGGGAGAGAGATGGCGGAAATTACTTTTGACCTCGTGCCCTTCTGGTTCACTTGCAGCACCTGTAGGAAGTTGTCTGCTGTTATTAAGAGCTCAGCAGTGCGAGCAGGCCGCCAAATTGCATGAGGGAGGTACTGTGTCAGCAGCACTGATGGATAAACAGCTTAAAGCTTAAACCCTGCCCCAAAAATGAGCTCACCTTGAGTCCTTTGTACGTCACCCTGAGGGGTTGAAGGATGCGGAGATCCGCTTTGAGTGGCGGAATGAGCTAAAGGGAGTTTGCTTGCTTGCTTGCTTGCTTGCTTTATTTATTCATTTATTTGTTTATTTATTTCCCTGGCTGTGATTGCGCCTCATTGGTTCACGCGCTTTAATCTTATGTTTGATAACTATCCTTGATAGAGCCTCAAATTTTTGAGTACACAGATTATTTTTATTTCAAAATAGATACTTGTTGGTGTGTGTGTGTGTGTGTGTGTGTGTATATATGTGTATATATATATATATATATATATATATATATATATATATATGTGTGTGTGTGTGTGTGGTGTTGTGTGGTGGTGTGTGTGTGTGTGTGTGTGTATGTATATATATATATATATATATATATATATCCATATATATAGATATATATATATATATATATATATATATATATATATATATATATATATATATATATATATATATATATATATATATCTTAATCATTACATGACAACAAGCTTTGTCAGGAAGATATCTCTAGATAAAAAGTAATAATGAAATGTGAAAATAAATAAATTCTTAATAATACTAAACATAATAATAACAATATTACTTGCAAATAAATGTTTTTTTTCTATATAAATATTAGGGCTATCCATAGATTAAATATTTAATCATTATAATCTCATCATGCTTGATTTGAGACAAAAATCAGTAAAACAATATTTCTAACTATTATTATTTACATATATTGGTTAAAAAAAAGCACTTTATTAATATTGTAATAAAAATCATAAAATAATTAACATCCATTTTGACAGCCCCAGTCTATGTATGTCTATATTTATACTGTAGTAATAATATGAATAATATATTATTCCAGTTGTTTTAATTATGCGCTATATACTGTAGAGTATGCACTCACTGACAGGTTTATTAAGAACACCTGTTCATTCATGCAGTTTATCAAGACCGTCTGTTCTGTGGAGCAGCTATACACACACACACACACATACACACACCCACACACACATTCCAGAATGCCTTTAATCTACGGCTTAGAGTGCTGGTGTAATGGTGTGGGGAATGGACCCCTAAAAAATATTTTGTAATCTGGCTTTATGCGCATGCCTCGGTCTGCACAAGTCTTGCTGCAGACCACATGATTGCTCTGATGGGCAGATTTGACTCCTCTGATACTAGATGCTTGTAGCAGAATAATGCACCAAATCTGGTCTCTGTATAGCAAGAGCAAAACTTGGCCTTATTCAGCCCTAAGGAAGGATTGTTTTTTTGTGAGTGAGTGAGTGAGTGAGTGAGTGAGTGAGTGAGTGAGTGAGTGAGTGAGTGAGTGAGTGAGTGAGTGAGTGAGTGAGTGAGTGAGTGAGTGAGTGAGTGAGTATATAATATATATATATATATATATATATATATGTGTGTGTGTGTGTGTGTGTGTGTGTGTGTGTGTGTGTGTGTGTGTGTGAGATATATATCTATATATATATATATCATATATATATATATATATATATATATATATATATATATATATATATATATATATATATATATATATGTGGTGTGTGGTGTGTGTGTTGTGTGTATATATTACATATGTTGCAGTATTTAGACATTTAACCCAGTATTGAGTCAGTGCACTTATAACTTTAGTACGTTTTCATTTATGTGTGATTTTTATATTTCTTTTATTTATTTATTTTTTATCCACGGATTTCACTTGGGCGGCAAATGATTATCTCTGAAAATCTTGGCAGAACAAATTAATATTGAAAATAAATAATGAAACCAATTCAATTACTTTATTTATTTGTTTATTTTTTTTTTTTTATACTTGTTCCCACTCAAACCACAGAGGAGAAAGCTTTTACCTCCAAGAGGGCAGTGTTATGATGACATTCTCTTTTGCTCACACAGACACACAAACGCTTACACGCACACGGCTCGAGCTTTGTCTGCAGGCCATGCAATAAGCTGCCAGGTCAGAGGCAAGCTGGAGATTGGTTTCCTGCGACTTCCACACACACGCACACATCCACCCACGCACTCCTACTCACGGCGACCACCTGCTCCTGCTCTGGCACGGGCTCAGGAATGAAGAGGAAAGCTGTCACATGTCCACCAACCTTCTCTAGAGATCTGAGCAAAAGGCAGACTAGAGACACGGAGGAATGGTGAAACGATTACAGAGCGATAACACACTCCCAGTGATCAGATGTCAAGTTAATTGGGGGGATTGAGGGGGGGGTCATAAACGGAAACACTCGGGACACTATAAACAAATGCCTCAAGTGGTTTGTTTCTGTAGTTCTCGCCGTCCAACTGGCACAGTTATAGAGTGGAAGTAATGGAGCTGTTTTGGAACGGACCATCTGAGCTTGCATTTGCACAGACACCCGACACACCCACGAGCAATGACGCGATTTCGATCTCGCCGTGTATCAAATATAACCCTTCCCGATTATTGCCCTAGAGCTGCCTCTTTTCGTGGCGGAGAGTGTGTGCGTGCTTTAGCTGCTGCTTTTAATGATAACTCATCACAAATTGACACTCACTTTTGAGCGATTTTATTATATATATATATATATATATATATATATATATATATATATATATATATATATATATATATATATATATATATTATATATATATATATATATATATATATATATATATATATATATATATATATATATATATATATAAGCATTGGGAGAATTTTAAGCCGTGTTTGGCGTAGTGAGCACTCGTTTTCCCATTTTCCATGGTTATAGAGACTTTCTTGTTTTTGTATGTATGTTTGTTTTCGCACCATTTTGTATATACCCTAAAGACTGGTGTGTGTGAAAATCCCAGATCATCATTGAAGTCTGAAATGCACAAGCGAGCCTTAACAAGCAGGTGAAAGTCAGGATGACATTTTCCTTGTCAAATCAATGCATTTGCAGCATCCTGCTGCTGCCACATGATTGGTTGGTTGGATGATTGCATGAGTGAGTCGGGTGTACAGGTTTTCTTCTGATTTTTATAGTCAGTTTATTTAATCTGAAAATGGGGTCCCCTGGTTAGACCCAAAGGTGGAATATAATGGAGCTGGAATTGTGATACTTAATAAACAGTAATAATATTTTATGCAAGGGGCACAGTGGTTTCGCGGTTAGCACGTTCGCCTCATACCTCCAGGGTTGGGGGTTCGATTCCCGCCTCTGTCTATGTCTAAGAATGTTCTATGAATGTGAGCGTGTGTGTGTGTCCTGCCATGAGTTGGCATTCCATACAGTGTCCTGCCTTGATGCCCGAAGTTGCCCGAGAGAGGCACAGGTTCCCCGGGACCCAAGAGAGAAGTCGGTTAAAGCGGTAGATGATGAATGAACGAACATGCTGTGCACAACGGAAACTGCAGAAAGTGAAGAAAAATTCTCCCTAATATGATTCATCATTTTTATTTTTTTAATAATAGGTTTTTATGTATTTATTTTTACACTTGTACTCTTTGTATTCCTTGATGCTATCAGTAGAAACTATGATACAGTGCACTGTGAAATGAGACGCAGCTGCAGCAGATGATCCACCCAGTCAAACTGTCTCTGTGGAAAAGGGCGTGTTTAGGTTGGGATTAATATGGATCCGTTCCTGCCCTTAATGCTTTATGTTCGTCTTACGCTTACTCCAGTGGGTGTTGTCATTTTATGACCTCCAAATATTGTGTGGATTTACTGCCGAATGTTCTTTGCACAACACAGGTTCGACTGTTGACCAAATACGACTTTCTCATTTAGGGAAAAACTGACTGATATCCATCCACGCAAAATGGGTTCACATGGGTTGAGTCGAGTTCATTCACTGGATGATTGAATTTTCCACTATTTGGTGTTTTACATGACCAGCATTATACTATGTCACATTGTGTCGTAAAAATGTTTAGGGATCATCTTTTTAAAAGAAAAAATATACTTGAAAATATTTTTCTCATATGGACCGTTATATACCAGGAAAGAAAATTCCCCATGAAATTATCATCTATCTATCTACCTATCTACCTAGCTTTCTCTCTCTCTCTCTCTCTCTCTCTCTCTCTCTCTCTCTCTCTCTCTCTCTCTCTATATGTGTGTGTGTGTGTGTGTGTGTGTGTGTGTGTGTGTGTGTGTGTGTGTGTGTGTGTGTGTGTGTGTGTGTGTGTGTGTGTGTGTGTGTAAAATGTGTTAATGGATTTTAGTCCAAGTGTTTTTTCCAAGTGTTTCTTTAAAATTAGCATTGTTTTGCACAAAAAAAACCCTTCACACCATTTCCATTTCTTGTTGATCTACAGGGCTCTCTGGAAACCCGGCAGATTTGGAAAGGCGCCACGCGGCCTTCGGAAAGAACTTCATCCCCCCTAAAAAGCCCAAGACCTTCCTGCAGCTAGTGTGGGAGGCGCTGCAGGACGTCACGCTCATCATCTTGGAGATAGCTGCCATCATTTCTTTGGGCCTGTCCTTCTACCACCCACAAGGAGATGACAGCAGTGGTGAGAAAGACAGCAAGCAATTCAGGCGTCCTCAATATTTGCATTGTTTTGAGCTTGGGGATAATTGCAAAGTTAGACAATTTGCCTTTATAGATTTTTTTATTTTTTTTTGAGGGGGGGTGGCGGAAGCTTTTATCCGTAGAGATGAACAATCCAACTCAGGACTAATTTATTATGTGCCACTAAGTTTCCAGAACTAATTTTGAACATGCACAAATTAGAGGAAGGGCTAAACATACAAACATGAGTACTGATGTATGATCCACAGGCTCCACAGGGTTGCCTATTTCTTAACTTATTTTATTTGAATAGTAAACGGATATTATCTCTTAGTTGCAGGAAGAGAGTACACAGTTGGTTGGAGTACACAGTCCCACTGATTTCCCATTCTCCTAATGTCTCCTGTGTACTTCATATATGTCCTGAGTTAGTTAGAACCCGAACACACAACTGTACTGTGTGCGAAGGCTGATTAGTTTGTCGCTAACAGGAAGTTGACGGGAACCCTCACAGACTTTCCACGAATTGGTGTTATCATAGCAGGGGGAATGGAGTAGGAGTGAATTCCAAGTATTCAGTATGATTGAACGGCAGTGTAGCGATTCGTTAGTGAGAAGGATTGTACACAATTTCGATAAGAAAGACTTTTATAATTTTTTTGATAATGCCATCTCTTATAATAATAATAATAATAATAATAATAATAATAATAGGGGGCACGGTGGCTTTGTGGTTCGCCTCACACCTCCATGGTTGGGGGTTCGATTCCTGCCTGTGTGTGGAGTTTGCATGTTCTCCCCGTGCCTCGGGGTTTTTTTCTCCACATTCTCCAGTTCCTCAAGGGCCCTAGTGTTGCTCAAGGGCCCTAGTGTTGCTCAAGGGCCCTAATGACAGCGGGATTTGAACTCGTGATCTTCCGGTCCAGAGGCAAACACCTTAACCTCATTTTAGAAGAGCCGGATTTAAGAGCCGGACAGATGAACCTTAGGGCTTTCCAGACTTCTTGTCTGTTGAAAGAAGACAAAAAATGTAATGGTTTCTACAATGCCATTACAATGCCGTCTACAAATGCCATTACAATGCATCAGCTATTAACTGTTAAAGCCAGTGTCCATTACCATTTGTGATTGTGCACATTATTACAGTATGCAAGGCAATTTTATTTATATAGCACATTTCATATATGATATTAATATTCCTTACATAAAAGGAAATAAAATAATTACAAAAAGTAATACTCAACAATTAAAAACATGTAAGATGATTAAAAAATGTATCTAATATGAATAAAAACAGGAATAAAAATGATTATCAATAAAATCCAGTGTATTCGGTTCAGACCTAGCAGAGTGCTCATTCAGTAGATGCACGACTGAAGAGATGATGCAACCATAGCATAAAAGCTAAAGGCAGAGAGGCTACTGTAGAAGCTTACTGGTGTCTGAGTGCTTAATGATGACCTAATGATGTCGGGTAGATCCCAACATGCCTCCTATATGTTGGCAAAGATGTTGTGTTGGCCCTTATTCACTAGACACAACATGATACTAATAGAATGCAAAACGTTTCCATTAAAGACCCACAGGGGAATTACAGTTTCCAACTATTATAAATTAAACCTTTATAAATTCTAAGAGGACCTCAGATGTTGTTTTATTTTTTCATTTAGATGTTTTTGTCTGTGTCTTTTTGGTTTAACACATAGTATCTTGCTGGTATTAGGTGTCTACTCGTCTGTTCAGAAGGTTCAATGTAACCACTGTGGTGTAGTGACTTGCCCCATATGGCTCCCCATACGTTTAATAATACAAAGTGGTAAATAATTCATGTGGTCAGTGAGGTTTTTTGCCCCCCCCCCCCCCCCCCCCCCCCCCCCGCCCCCCCCCCCCCCCCCCCCCCCCCCCCCCCCCCCCCCCCCCCCCCCCCCCCCCCCCCCCCCCCCCCCCCACCCCCCCCCCCCCCCCCCCCCCCCCCCCCCCCCCCCCCCCCCACCCCCCCCCCCCCCCCCCCCCCCCCCCCCCCCCCCCCCCCCCCCCCCCCCCCACCCCCCCCCCCCCCCCCCCCCCCCCCACCCCCCCCCCCCCCCCCCCCCCCCCCCTTCACTTCAGAATATACATGTGTGTGTCTGTTTTTCCACTGTGTGGCCAGTGATGTTTTCCTGATGGGAAATGGAAATGTTATATGTGCTTTCCTGGCTTTGTAGTGGCTTTCCAGGGTGATTTTTATAGATGTTGCAACATAGCGCTTTCCTTTATTTGAAAATCTTTCGTCCTCATCAGAAAATATGCGTGGTATTTTTGCTGTTTTTCTTTTGTATTTGGTCGTTAGTTTGTTTTTCCAAATTAAGCGCTGCCCAGTTTATCAGACACTAAATAATTGGCCTTTCGTAAAGAGCATGTTGGAGATCGCGATTTGTCTTTGTGAGCATGCCATTCCCAAACCCTTTCCGAGATTAACACCTTGCCCCATTGTCGTTTCCCTTGCAGCTTGCGGCCAGGCCGCCGGAGGCGTGGAGGACGAAGGCGAAGCGCAGGCAGGTTGGATCGAGGGCGCCGCCATCCTGTTTTCCGTGATCATCGTGGTGCTGGTGACCGCCTTTAACGACTGGAGCAAAGAGAAGCAGTTCCGCGGGCTGCAGAGTCGCATCGAGCAAGAGCAGAAGTTCACGGTCATCCGCAACAGCCAAGTGATCCAGATCCCCGTGGCCGAGATCGTGGTGGGAGATATCGCGCAGATTAAATACGGTATGCAAAGTCGCGGCATTTATCGTAAAACGTAAAGCACAAGGGCGCACGGAGTAAATAGTCAAGGGTGTGCCTTGAGCAGACTGAGCAGACGTAATGCTGTTGATTACTTTCCAATAGCAGCATGTCTTTCACGTTGCTACGCCCTTTATTTAAAGCGAGAAATTTGCATTATTATAAGCCACAAAAGAGGATTCATAACATACTGCCTGTTACGAAGCATGGACACTTGCATAACAGTTATAAACATCTTGTATAGAAACAAATCAATTAAAGATTGATTTGTATTTTCAAGCGCGATTATTAAAATAGCCGGCACAAATCGAACACAGACTTACAGTTTATGTTAATGAGTTTGTCATTTATCGCTTGGTATCCCATGGTGATGTCCTAATGCTTTAGTGCTTTTTTTTTCCTAATGCACATTTTTTTCCTAATGCCTTAACAAGCAGGTGAAAGTCAGGATGACATTTTCCTTGTCAAATCAATGCATTTGCAGCATCCTGCTGCTGCCACATGATTGGTTGGTTGGATGATTGCATGAGTGAGTCGGGTGTACAGGTTTTCTTCTGATTTTTATAGTCAGTTTATTTAATCTGAAAATGGGGTCCCCTGGTTAGACCCAAAGGTGGAATATAATGGAGCTGGAATTGTGATACTTAATAAACAGTAATAATATTTTATGCAAGGGGCACAGTGGTTTCGCGGTTAGCACGTTCGCCTCATACCTCCAGGGTTGGGGGTTCGATTCCCGCCTCTGTCTATGTCTAAGAATGTTCTATGAATGTGAGCGTGTGTGTGTGTCCTGCCATGAGTTGGCATTCCATACAGTGTCCTGCCTTGATGCCCGAAGTTGCCCGAGAGAGGCACAGGTTCCCCGGGACCCAAGAGAGAAGTCGGTTAAAGCGGTAGATGATGAATGAACGAACATGCTGTGCACAACGGAAACTGCAGAAAGTGAAGAAAAATTCTCCCTAATATGATTCATCATTTTTATTTTTTTAATAATAGGTTTTTATGTACATTTATGTACAGTTATAAACATCTTGTATAGAAACAAATCAATTAAAGATTGATTTGTATTTTCAAGCGTGATTATTAAAATAGCCGGCACAAATCGAACACAGACTTACAGTTTATGTTAATGAGTTTGTCATTTATCGCTTGGTATCCCATGGTGATGTCCTAATGCTTTAGTGCTTTTTTTTTCCTAATGCACATTTTATCAACGTTAGTTGGCTCTCTCAGTAGTCTCTAGCAAAAATGTTCAAAAAACATTTCTTTAAGAAAACATACAAAGAAAACAGAAAGCCCGTCCTGTGATGCACAAAGACAGAGACGTGCATAACTTTAAGAAGAAGGAGAAGAACTGTTAAATAAATAAATATCTTATATTGAAAGGTATCCATTAAACATTTCTTAATTATTGGAAAGATTTCTTCAAGAGAAACCAGCATTTATATGCCCGTATTCATGGTTATATCATAATGGAAAGAGAGGGGGAGGGCAGTGGGAGGAAAAGTGGTGGGGTAGTAGTTTGGGGAGGCTGTGTGTGTGTGTGAGCTGAGTGTGTAAATGCGCTGAAGCTCTATGAGGTACTGTGGGAGGACATTGTGCTGTGCTTAAATATAAGATAGGCAGCTGGGGCGGACGTGTGGTGGCATTGTTTACAGTGCACTTCATTCCTAGTCATATTTTCAGGTGCACCATTAGGTCTTCATCCGAAACGATTTATAAATGAGGCAGAATACATTTCAGGCCAGACAGAAGGTCAGACAGGGGCAGCCCTGGGACTTGAGATTGCTTCCTTCTGGCCGGTAACGCTACCACTGCGCTATAATAGGTTGTGTAACAGCTGCGAAAGTGGTGTCAGGAAGTAGAATTCCCTCTGGAGCCATATGGCATCTGAAAAAAAAATCACAATTAATCCCTGTTTTGTGTGTCTCCTGTTTGTTTTAGTTTCTTTCGATTTTCGAATTAAGATCGAGGCTGTATAGTGGCATTATAACAGATTATATATATATATATATATATATATATATATATATATATATATATATATATATATATATATATATATATATATATATATATATATATATATATATATATATATATATATATATATATATATATATAAATAAGCCTGGGGGTCTGAGGAGTTTGCCTCAGCTCTAGCGTGGTTATGACTCATGCTAGCAGGCATAAGTGAGTCACAAGAGAGCCACGGGAGAGCGGCGTCTCCATGGTGGCCAAACGCAAGCAGCCTTGCTCTCAATGCATCTCTTGTCAATCTAATATCCTTTTAATAATCTCATTCTCGTTCCTCCTCCTTTCTCTTTATGGCTTATGTTTCCTGACATTCCTATGAGGCTTCTCTTTAGCCATTTTTGATACTTCACTCTTATGTAACATATGAGAGTATAATTGATGAGTTTAAATATTTATATTCGAATACCATTATGAACCATGTAATCCTTTATATTGTGCATATTTATGTATATATGTAGGTATGTACGTGTTTATAGACACATGCACACGCACGCACAGAAGCACAAAAGAATTGTACAGTGAATGACTGAGAGAGTCCAAATTTGAGATTTTTTGGCTCAAGCAGAAGAACTTGTGTAAGAAAGAGAACAGTAGAGAGGATGTTCACAGACTGCCTCACACCCACACTGAAACATGGAGGCGGAAGCTTAATGGTACTGGGTTGTTTTGGAGCAGGGAAGGTTGGATGCTTGTTCCGGGTGAAGGAACGCCGAGACAGCACGGCGTTCAAACCTATATGTGTACCGTATTTAATGTCAAATAATCCTAAAAATCTACATATGTACAGAAGACAATACGGATTTCAATATTTGAGTATTGCCCTCATCCTTCACACATCCTTCACTGTGTCCTCAGGTGACCTCCTTCCCGCTGATGGGATTCTGATCCAAGGCAATGACCTGAAGATCGATGAGAGCTCCCTGACCGGAGAGTCAGATCAAGTAAAGAAGTCTCTTGAGAAAGACCCAATGCTGCTGTCTGGTGAGTGGCTTTCTGGTACATCACAGTATCTGCTTTAAACTCTAAATGTTCACATTCGCATTACTTTTCATAACAGCCACTACCGTGCCATTGCAAATTACTTGAAAAATATGTAACTATGTATTTAAATAAATTTGGCAAACATTGTGCATGCCTGTGTTAACTATGAATCCTTAATGATTGAATCTGAATCTATGGAAATGACTGGAAATCATGAAGACAACATCTTGGGCCGAGGTAAAAGGCCTAAGAAGGATAAATAGGCCAGGTTAACCAAGCATGTTGCTCATCTGCATTTTAATGAAGCAAATTTTGAGTTAGCATTCATAATGTCCTATTGAGCTCTGTTCTACGGTTTAAGTTGTTCATTCCTATATTGAAGGATTTAAAGATATTGACCAGCACTTTCTAGCCAATTTTCCTTTGCCGGCAGTGGAATCAGGTTCTGACAACTGGATACTTGTTATAAAAGTAAAATTTCGATTCCTCTTATCGATTCCTGGGTGCATTATTTATTTATTTATTTTTTAACCTGGTATTTTGCTAGGACCTTCCGTGTATCTATTCTTCCAGGACCTTATGTGACAGTCAAAAAAAATACCCAAAGACAAAGTTAAGTGTAATTAGTGCAATTAGCTAATATGTTTGCAAGCAAGGTGTCATGACCAACATGACAAATCATCTGCGGTTGGTTCACCATTTGAAATCGAAACTGGGAAACGGTAAGGATCCGAATCGATTAGATTAAAATGATAGCCAAACCTATCCAGCAGCACCTAACACTAACATTCAAGTTTAGGCGAATGAAATCTTGTACTTTGCAACGAAAATAGTACAGATATTGTATTCTTGGATATAAAGACTACATTTTGAGAAGCGCCATATTGCATAACTTTAGGTTCTGAGCAATATATTTGACAAGTACGAGGGAGTTCATCAGAAACGTCATTTACCACTTCAGCTATAGTCTATAATCGTAAATAATCTCTGTAAATATTCATAAATAATATTTTTCAAACCGTGTTAAAGGAGTTGGGACGTAAATCGAAAAAAAAAGAAAAAAACTGACAATCGCTCACATTTTTAATGCACTTCGTGTACAATGATGCAATTTAATAGAAAAATCAAGACTACATATTACAGTTGACACATAGCCATAAATAAATCACTAAAACTGGCCATAACACAGCCAAAAAAATTTTTTTATAGACTTCTATTTTTAAGACTGATGTTCTAAGCAATATTTTTGACACCACTTTAACACTGACCTGCTTCAGGAACTCACGTGATGGAGGGATCTGGGAGAATGGTGGTCACTGCCGTTGGCCTGAACTCCCAGACCGGAATCATTCTCACTTTGCTCGGAGCCGGCGGTGAGGAGGAGGAAAAGAAGGTCAAGAAAGGTAAGTCGGCACGCAGTACGTTATTCTTTTTTTTTGTTTTGTTTTGTTTGTGTTTTTTCCGGTATCTGTGAAACCCCCGGCCAAATCACCTTAACGTTCCCTTCAAATACCCCCATGGGCAATAGCCATCTCATCTTAAACCCTCTGAGGTAAGAAGCCTTTATGATATATCATACTTTTATTTTGCCCATCTGAGAACTCATTGTACTAACCTACTAGGGATCAAGCATCGCAAAAGAGATGCTTGGCCAAAAAAAAAAAAGATCAAGATGAAGGACGGAGAATGTGTCAGTGAGGATCAGTAACTCCCTACTTTGGTTTAATTCACATTATACTAATCCCTTATCCTGAATTTTTTTTTGTTAAGTTTTATTTTAGTTTTTAAATTTTTTTTTTTATTATGATTTTATTATTATGATTTTTTTAATTGTATTGTATTTTTATTTAACTTGACTGGCTTTCTCGGTCAGATCTCACATTCCTCATCTCCGCCGGGCCGAACGTGTCATTTCTAAGGCAAGGTGTTGCTCCAGAACTCACTTCTGTCAGTCGGGGAAGAAATGAAGGTGTAGAAATGCAGTCAGCATTCGAAACGAATTTTCAAACCCTTGCTCGGCTGCCCCTATAAGTGTGTACACTTCTTCACTCTGGGCGTGAATGGGAGGTGGTAGCCCAGTGGTTAAGGCGTTGGACTCTGGACCAGAAGATCACAGGTTCAAATCCCACCACACCACCAAGCTGCCACTAGTGGACCCTTGAGCAAGGCCCTTAACCCTCAATTGCTCAGTTGTAAGTCGCCCTGGATAAGAGCGTCTGCTAAATGCTGTAAATGTAAATATAAATTAATTCCTAGAGGTGTAATGAGTTTCCCTTTATATTGTCTTAATGTAAAAATGAATCCAGGAATTTTTTACTGACATTATATTATTATTATTATTGTTATTATTATTATTAATTAGTGATTCGCAGAGGTACCATGTTTACGTATGTCAATATAATAAATTGTACTCCGCAGAATTTCACTTATCGGAGAAAAGATTTAGTTGCCCAAGCAGCAAATGATTCCCAAATGATTCCAATCCAGCATTTACACACTTCTATTTTGTCAGAATATTGTCCAATGCAAGTCAGAGCAAGACAACATTCCAGTAAATGAATTACACATTCTAAAAATTATTCCAATACATAATTCGTCTGGCAACAATGGAGGGGAGAAAAAAACAAAACAAAAAAAAAAGACAAAGCATTGACTCTTGACTGTTGTTTCTTGAGATGACACATTTTAGCCCGCACTCACACGCTGTGAAGTTGCATTGATTTATTTCGATCCTGTTTTGGAATCCTTGTTTCTTTTTTTGATTTGTGTCTGGTTCATTTACTTTATTCCATGTTATATATCAGTCCTCCGCCCTCTCTCTCTCGTTCTGAACAGGTAAAAAACAAGGAGCCCCTGAAAATCGCAACAAAGGTAACCCCCCCCCCTTTCCCCCCACTCCCCCTCCCATTCAGCGACAAGTCTTGGAGTCTCGTGTTAACCTCACTCACTCACCTCACTCTAGCTTTTTTTTTGTCTCTTTCTCTTTCTCTCTTTCACACTGTTGCTTTCGACTCGCTTCCTGCTGAGTCTATGGGAGCTTATTCCCGCCTCGCTTTACCTGTGAAAGAGTGCAACTCGCATTCACTGCATCAGAGCCAAACCTTATCTTGCGCATTAACCTTAGCTATATGTTTTTGTACGGATGTATTGCAATGTGTATCCAGGGCCGACTTTTCTATTCAAGGCCCATTATCTGGCAAAATGTATTTGTGAAAGTGGCTGTGTCATTGCAGGAAAAAAAGGCGCTTTTATTTCTAAAGAAAGACCATTGAAGCATAGCCAATTTCTTATATTATTTGAAACTAACCCCATCCGACACACACATCCTCTCGGAACATGCAAGAAGAATGGAATTGCACTGTCAACCTACAAAATCTGCACCAAATGTACTTCAGTTTCTATGTGAATGTGTGCACATGTGCTCTTGGCTCAGATACGTGGAGCAAGTGTCAAGGATTATTCATTGTTCAAGGGTGTATCAACCCTGCATAGGCTCCACCCACTCCCAGAGCATCTGCTTCATACAGATGTGCATTCTGGGTTTTTTGGGTGGTTTGTTTTTCTCTTCTCTCCCCTCCCTTTCTTTCCCCCTCATCGGTAAGACCATTTATTACATATTTGAATTTAAGCTCTGGCTTTCGGCTGAGTGGGAGTTGCACCTTTTGCCAAATCGGTGGGCTGTAAATCGTTGTTTTTTTTCATCTATTTCTTGTTGTTTTTTGTTTTATTTATTTATTTGTTTACTTTTTTTTCCCTCCTTTTTTTTTGTGTGTGTTTCACTGTTGCCTCCTTCCAGGGTGTGCTCAGGAACCCATGCTGTCTCGTACACTGTATCCCACATTCTCTGTGTGATTATTCTCTTTCTCTCAGTCTCCGCTTTTTTCTCTGCATCAGTTTAAAAAAAAAAAGAAAAAAGAAAGAATAAAAACCATAATAATAATCTCCAGTTTTTCAGCTTTCTTCCTCTTGGTCGTCGTTTTGTGCTTACTGTATATCTGGTTGTGTGTGTTTTTTTAATTTATTTTTAATTTATTTTTATTTTTTATTTATTTTTTTATTTTCCAGATTAATATTTAATTTAATCTATATGTCTGTGTCTGTATATCTATCTATCTATCTATCTATCTATCTATCTATCTATCTATCTATCTATCTATCTATCTATCTATCTATCTATCTATCTATCTATCTATCTATCTATCTGTTTGTTTGTTTATCAATTGAGTCTGAATTTTGTAAGTCTGTAACACACATCGTCCCCATCCCTTGTCATGCGTGCTGTCAGTCCGTCAGCGTTTAGGGTGCCTTGTATTACTTTTCCAAGTGCCTTGTTTTACTCAGGGCCTCATTAATTTTCATACACCATCTCGGAATTAGAAATAACGCTCCCGGATCATTTTACACAGGGGGCCCTGGGATCTCCAGCCAGGCCTGAACGCCAGAGTTAGGCAGGAAATTGGGGGGCGGGATCAATGTTTGACCATAGCAAAAAGCCTGAATCGGATCTCAGATCCCATTACGCTTCTATTTTAGTCAGACGTCCCGTAATGCAATAGGTCTGTCTGCGGAATAATTGCATTACGAGCGTCGAACTCCGGGATGCAGCGATGAGTGTTCTCGTGAAAGGGGCTTTACCCTGATCGTATCTGTCTTTTCGTTCAGTGCCTGGTCCCCAATATCAAATCCCGATTTAAAAAAAAGAAAAGAAAAGAAAAGAAATGAATAATTCGGTTAGGTTAAACGAGGCAGAACCGAGTCACATAATAGCGTAAGGGTCGATGAATGGTGGAAAGTCATTTCATGGTGAATAGATAAGATGGTAAAACACCGTCTCCTGAGCAGACTTGGAATTTAGTATAATGTGTTCATTTATAAGAGATTCACAGTATTTAAAAGTGTCTAAAAAAAAAAAAGAAAGCGAAATAATGTGTATGCATACCAAGTACACACATACCTGTACAGTAATGCTGTGTTTGGTCTTACTGACCATATCATTGCTCAACTAGTGTTATAAATACAAAGCAGCAGTAATAGGATTGTTTACTTTTGCCTTCAATATATGTCTTTGTCTGTTTTAAATATTCCATTCATGCTCAAAAGTAATCTGCTTTAATAACGGCTTGTTCCAAGCCAAATCTGAATCATTCCATTAATACCCACTTAAACGAAGAAAAGAAAGTGTTTCTTGCTCTCTTTGACTTCCTGCAAATCACTGAACTGCTTATTGTTTCCCCTCTGCCCTTCATCCCTTCTTTGTGTTTCTTTGTTTGTGTTTGTGTTTTTTTTTTTCATTTTGCATGCTCTTCCTTCATTCCCATTCCTCTCTCCTCTAGCCAAGACCCAGGATGGCATCGCCTTGGAGATCCAACCTTTGAAGAGTGAGGAGGGAGCCGAGTGCGAGGAGAAAGAGGAGAAAGAAGTGAAGAAGGTTAACGTCACCAAGAAGGAGAAATCAGTCCTGCAGGGCAAGCTGACCAGATTGGCCGTGCAGATCGGAAAAGCAGGTCCGGGAATAGAAACCGAACCAATTACTAACCAGTCTAATGCGATTATTCCAACAGTTGGATTTTTATTTATTTATTTTCCTATGCTGAGGTCAGTTAACATCATGGATAGAAGTGGACGTTCATCATAGTAGAATTACGTAATAATCGCTTCCCAGAGTGACACGAGTTGGCCAAAAGTAAAGCCCTCCTACTATTCTGTGCTCAACGGAATATTTATATTAATTAGCTCCTGGGTGGTTATACACAAAACAAGCGCTTGTTTGCATGCTCAGGAACACAGAGATTCCGCAAATGAGTTCATTTGTCACACTGTCTTCTGGTTCAGTGAATTTATTTATTTAGCTTGCCGCGTAAAGAAAGTGTCAACGAGTGTAAAAACAGACCCCCGTGCCTCTGGGCCGAGCTCCACACCATTCTCACTATTTTACAGCACGTCTTAATCAAATCAGGTTCAGATGGTACACAGCTGTTAATATTGAGCATAGAAAGAAAGTCGGTGAACACAGCTTTCCTGCTTACAGTTTAGTGCTGCCGCTAAACTGCTTTTTCCTCAACAGGTCTCATCATGTCTGCCGTGACGGTCATCATCCTCATCTTATACTTTGTGATCGACACGTTCGGAGTGCAAGGGCGAGAGTGGAAGGCCGAATGCACCCCCATCTACATTCAATACTTTGTCAAGTTCTTCATCATTGGCGTGACTGTGCTGGTGGTCGCTGTTCCAGAAGGGCTTCCGCTTGCCGTCACCATTTCACTCGCCTACTCCGTCAAGGTGAGTCATACAGACGTGATGCACACACACACATATATATATATATATATATATATATATATATATATATATATATATATATATTTTTTTTTTTTTTTTAATTATTAAACTGTGTAACAATTAGACGCTGAAAACGCTGAAATGTACCAGAAGCCCTCTACCTCACACAGCACGTCAACACCATACTGCCCCATCTTAAAGGTGCAAAGTTTAATTCTCGGTTCTGGCACATACAGTAGGTGGTGAAGCGAATGTATAGCTGAGTCACCAGTAGTCTTCAAATGATGTTTGCCTCTTCCAGCAAGTCTCCTATAAAAGGAGAAAAACTTTACTTTTCTAACTTTACTGGTCTTAACTATATAGACGATATAGCTGACTTTTCCAGGCACATATGGTTCTTCCCCCAACTGTTACCACAACTGTTTAAGATTCGCATGCAGTATATATTTATATAACATATAACATTGTATTTCTTTATATCTCTATCTGTCTGTCTGTCTGTCTATCTCTCTCTATCTACCTCCTCCCCTCCTCTCCTCCTCTCCCCCCTCTCTCCTCCTCTCTCTCCTCTCTCGTCCTCTCTCTCTCTCTCTCTCTCTCTCTCTCTCTCTCTCTCTCTCTAGCTCCCCTCCTAGATCTCTCTCTCTATATATATCGATATATATATATATATATATATATATATATATATATATATATATATATATATATATATATACATATACATACACATACACACATACATACACACACATACATACACACACACACACACACACACACACACACACACACACACATATACAGGGTCGTCCCATGTTACCACTTAACAGTTAGTTAAGCGGCTTGGCGGAAACCAAGCTGCTCCGTTCCGTTCCTTCTCTCTTCCAAAGTAAGTGGGGTGGCCATATATATAGTCTTCAACAAAAGAAAATGTAAAATTATATAGTACCATATAGTACATACATGTGTGTGTGTGTGTATATCTCGCTTGATGATAGATTCCCGTTTTAAGTTGGCTAAGATGTAGTATGGTCAATCTCACCATTATAGTGAGTAGAATTTCTGGATTTGGTTTAATGCATAACATTTCTTGTCATGATACATGATAATAAGATGGCATGTAACTTTCTATTTAACTTTAAGGTTGAGTAAAAAAAAAAAAAAAAACCCTTACAAATTCATTTCCGCAGTCTAAGGATCCGATCTCTCTGCAATCTGCTGGCTGTCGTACTGTAATTACCCCAGCTCTGACCTTACATGTGGCATTTGCAGGAACAATAAAGAAAAGTGGCTATATTGTAAAATACTTTCATTAGTATACAGTTAAAGCAGAATTTCAACACGTCGTTGTGTGTGTTATTGATAAAACACAATGAATGTTGGATTTCAAGTCATAAAACAGAAGTGTGCCATAAATTTCGGCTTCCATGTCCTTTCATTTCTTCATTTTTTTAAAAAAACTTTATGATGAAAGGCAGACAAAACCCAGTGGCACCTTAGATATTTAGAAATACGAATGCTTCTCTTTCTCATTGATTTTTGTATAGTCAAAATGTTTAGTTTTTACCCAATAGTTATCGTTTCATTGGTGGTGTTGCATTTGAAGTACAAGCAGTCGTTTTTTTTTTTGTCCTCTGTGCCCAAACAGTGGTTCTAACATGTACCTCTGCTGGTGGAGCTGCTTTGTTTTTTTTCCTCGGTACATCATAAAAAAAAAAAAAGAAAAAAATTTGATCTGTCAAAGAAACTGCCCATGAAACTGTAAAAAAATAAAGAAAAAGTACCAGGATACTGTAAAGCTCTGCTGTGGTTAAGGCTGAAAACCTGCAACTGCTGTGAGTCAGGAGGGTCACGCATATTCCCGGTTCTTTAAATAATTCAATATCTGCAATGAGCACATGAAATCTCCGACGTAGGAAAAGGGAAGCGATTGCTGCTCATCAAAACCCAAACACATTTTGGAGGGGTAGAGTTAGATTCGTCTAAATAATATATTCAGATATATCAGATTTTAATATATCAGATTTTATCCTGCGTCCTTTTTTAACTCTTTAATAGTGGCGCAAAAAAGCAGCGGAACTGTAACATCAATAAATCAATAAAAAGCACTGCAACTTTCACATCATTATTCAGACTATCACTTTTGAAATCCTGCACTTATGCGTGGTATTTCCGTGCGTCACTTGTGGTGCGTTTCTCCACGTGGCCATGTCGGATCCAAAATACCAGGCTCAGTTGATATGATTAGATTTTTTTTTGGTAAAAGAGCTGTCTACCGAGCTCAGAGACCGTAATGTTCCGAGGTACAGATGTGGGTGTGGCCGCAGAAATATTTCTGCTGTAGCACAAGGTTTCTAAAAGCTCAGTGGCCTCAATCATTTTGAAAGAGAAGCCTTGAAGGCATTGCTGTGTTACCAGCCGAGATCATAACCATTCAAAGGTGTTTCTTGACTGACTCCATAACAAATCTGCTAACACGGACTCGGACCTGCTGCCGAGGGCCATCGCACTGCTCTGACTGGGTCATGCTCTGTTTTTCAGAAAATGATGAAAGACAACAACCTGGTGAGGCACCTGGATGCCTGCGAGACCATGGGCAATGCCACAGCCATCTGTTCCGACAAGACCGGCACGCTCACCATGAACCGCATGACCGTGGTGCAGGCCTACATAGGGGACACGCACTACAAGAAGGTTCCAGAACCTGAGGCGATCAAACCTGAGACACTGGAGCTAATGGTCAACAGCATCTCCATCAACTCGGCCTATACCACCAAGATCCTGGTGAGAGAGCTATTTTTCTGTCGTGTGCTTTCTTTTAATCACTTTGTTACTGTAGCAGGTGTGTGTGTGTGTGTGTGTGTGTGTGTGTGTGTGTGTGTGTGTGTGTGTGTGTGTGTGTGTGTTTGTTTTTAAAATGACTGAATTTTTAATTTGCTGGCAGATTGTTGCATCAATATCGTGTATGTAATTAGCAAAGAAGTTGTTTCATGTGTTCAAAATAAAGCAAGGCATCATTAGCAGTTCTCCTTAATAACTTCCAAGATTAGTCTCAGTAGTCGATTCTGATTGGTGGAAAGGGTTTTTTTTATATGAATAAGATAACATAGTTATCTCTCATAGTTTGATCGGCCACTTTATCTACTTTTATTGTATGTATTCTTGAACTAGCAAGGATATATTTAATAACCAGTGTTGCGGAGTAACTAGTTACATGTAACGGCGTTACGTATTTTAATTATGCAATAAATGTTACAGTAATTCGTTACAATTACTGAGGAAAAAACTGTTGAATTAAATTAGTTACTTGTGAAAATGTTAAAGATTACAAATAGGGTTATAGCTAAAAAATTTCTTTAAAAACCTAGGTTATGAATAATAATGATGATGATAATTATTGGGGTTCGTTTCCTGCCTGGGCCATGTTACTTGCCAGTGTGTCCTGTTATAACTATGCTTAGTGGTTAGCACACCGCCAGGGTCCGGGTTCGATTCCCGTCTCGGCCATGTGTGTGTGTAGTTTGTGCATGTTCTCCCCGTGCCTCAGGGTTTTTTTTCCTCCGGTTTCCTCCCGGTCCAAAAACATGCACGGTAGGTTGATTGGCAACTTGGAAAATTGTAACTAGTGTATGAATGTGTGTGTGTGTGTGTGTGTGTGTGCCCTGCGATGGGTTGGCATTCCATCCAGGGTGTATCCTGCCTTAATGCCCATAGACGCCTAAGATAGGCACAGACTCCCCGTGACCCGAGGGAAGATCGGATAAAGTGGTAGAAGGTGAATGAACGAAGTCTGGCTTTGTTGCTACTGTGCCTAAACATGTAATTAATATGAACTTAATTCAAGTAATGAAAGATTGTAGAGCAACTACTGTAAGGTTAACTGTAAAGTTAGAAATGTTTGTAAATTGCTTAGTTGGAAATACCCATTAGTAATCAAGAATTAATCAAAAAGTAACCAGATGTCATCAGTTACTTTACTTTTATAAAGCAATTGAAAAGTTACACTTCTTATTACATTTTGAATGGGGTCATTTGTAATCTGTAATCTATTACATTTCCAAAGTAACCTTCCCAACACAGTAAATAACGACTGAAACTGAACCATTATTTCCAGCCTTTTAGTCAGATTTTGCACCGTGTTCGTCAGTATGTTGTATGAAATACCATGGCATACTTTAACTGCTAAGTGCCATGGTATAATAATCTCATCTATGCTTACATTACATCATTTTTAGGCACTTCTTTTTTTTTCCCCTCTTTTTGTGTTCAAATTTTAAATTGTGCAAAAGTGAAAATTTTCCTCGTAAAGTGTATATGACATATAGAATATCCAGGAGTAATAGATCAATGGGCTCTGGGTTACTGATTAGAAGGTCGGGAGTGACCATCAAATCAGTACTTCCAACCAGTCAAGTGCTGCTCTGGTCCCTTGAGCACGGCCCCTTTATCATCCCCTCTGTGCTCCAGGGGTCCTTACCCCAGCTTCCTAACATCAGTTGGATGAAAAGAACAAATTGTACTGTGTAAGTTAAAAGGTGCCTCCTTATGAAACAAGATCGCTCCTGTTTTTTTTCACTTGTATATGTATTTTTCACTTGCCCTGGTGAATTTAATAAGATACTGTTATGTTGGACAGAAACCAGATACCTTTAAACATTAAACATTTTAACAGAAAAAAAATGTACCAAAAAATAACCTCCACCAAATGGCGATAGATTGTTTTTCTTTAGCACCATTTTGAATCGTTATTTTGTTTTTACTTTTATGAACCTTAGATTATTGCGAAGCAACTGCTGTCCCAGTGAAAGCATTGTTACTATAGAAACCAGTATTAGACCAGCATTAGAGTGAAGGCGTCAGCACAAACCTTTGAGCTGTTGTGTGTCTCTAAAATGATCCGGACTGATCAATCATTCTCAGACAAAAAATAAACGAGTGTTTGCTCTCAAAGTTTGCAGGCGACTCTCACCAGAGGACACTCACACTGTTAAACGGCTGGTTAAATAATTAGTCACGGCAGCGTTTCTGACGAGGATAATGAGCCACTCGTGGGGAAAAATGGGGCTTGATGATCTGTGCACACGGAGTTAAGGGCGAGGTAGTAACTGCAGCCGTGAGTCACTCACTCTCTCCATAGATCACTTTTGTACATTCCGGCTGTTTTTAGGAATTAGGAATTCATCTGTCAGAATGTAGTATGAAATTTTTGTGGAGAGAGGTTTTTTTTTTGGTCACATGTTCTATAGTGAAGGTCACTCGCGTGATGTAATTAGAAATGCAAATTGTGTAATCCAAATTAAACAAAGAAACCAAACACACATCTTGCTATAGATAATATATATATATATATATATATATATATATATATATATATATATATATATATATATATATATATATATATATATATATATATATATATATATATATGTGTGTATATGTAATTTTTTTTTCTAGGTTTGTGTAGCTAAATTTGAGATTGTTTTATTTTTTTTTCCCCATGACGTACTTTACTCACTTTCACAAGTTTGTCCGGTTTAAACTTGCTCCGCTGCTGTAAAAATGTAGCATATAATTTATGAGTTAGTCTTGAAGAGGGTCAGTCACATAATGTGGGTTTTGGCAATATGTCAGCTTTTAACGTCGTAATGAGAATGGTGGCCTTGAGGAAGACACTCAAGTGAATATTTCCGTTCAAGCCAATTTCTTTTTGCCTCCACTCTCTTGCGGGCGGTGTAACTAATTGACTCCTTCATCCTTTTGTCCTTTGCACCAGTTTGAGAGTAGCCATGTATGTGCTTTTGCCATAGTTAAAGCCCCACAAGTTGTGTATTTTTTTAAATAATAATAATAATCAGGTTCAAATAACGTTACCACTAGTGGGCCCTTGCGCAAGGCACTTAACACTCAATTGCTCAGTTGTAAATCGCTCCAGATAAGGGTAACTGCCAAACGCAGTAAATGTCATATTAAGGGAGGAAAAGTCAACCCAGAAACATAAGGACCTTGTTGGTACGCCTGGAAAATTGCAGCATTTATCGATTTAATAAGCGTAGTATAGTTTAAATGGACACATTGTGGCAGTTCATGGATAATCTGCTGTTAAATCCTGTATCTGAAAAGATAAGTCACCTGCTCTATTTATGTGTGACATTGAACAAGTCTTTGTTATAAATACTGGGCTTTAATTGTGATGCAGGAGATGACTGTATCTAACTCGAGCATTTACACAAAACGTTGTATTCATAGAAATCCTTTTGTGGGGAAAATCCTTACACACAAACTAATCCTTTAACAACAATTCATTTAGAACTGTTCAAGTTCTATAGATGTCCATTAGACCACATAATATACACAGATTACTGCATTTTTTGGTATGGAAATGCAGCTTTGTATCCCCATTTAGAGCATTTCCACACACACCATTATTGTGTAGTTGTTTTTTTGTTTTGTTTTGGGGTCCCCCCCCCCCCCCCCCCCCACCCTAAAGGATGAAAGTTGGCTTATGAATGTGGCATGTGCGTAATGTCCGTGATCATCTGGGTACACTGGACATCTTTTCTCCTCCTTGTACATTTCAACTTTTTCTGTTCCTGTTTCTCAACCAAATGTTTTTTTTTTCTTTCTGTCCTTTCTGTTCTGCTTTCCTTTCACTGTGTAGTCTTTGTTTTTGGTTTCCAGCTATCTGGGACCATTTATGGCCATCACCAAATGCAAAAAAAAAAAATGCATATGCACAAGTATTCTATGTGGTATTGTGTTCATTAACAGGTGCATGCAAGGAACACGAAAACTGTATTGTTTGGGTCTGAAGTTGTGCAAATATTTTCAATCAATTTGCATTCATCAATGTTGTTGAAACATCATTTTTGTGTTAATGACGACACACAAAGCAGTAATTTTAAAGTGTTATTTATACTTGAACATAAGCCCACCAGTTATATGATCACAGTTCGGAGTTCAAGCCAACTGTATTTAGCAGTTTTCCTAATTTCTCTGTTCCACCCCGTTTAACTTTAGCCGATGTTCTTTAGTAAATTGCGCTTTTTACGTCATGTATTTACACCTTTTGTTTTTTGCAGTCACCCGAGCAGGAAGGTGGTCTACCAAGGCACGTGGGTAATAAGACTGAATGCGCCCTCCTGGGCCTGGTTCTGGAGCTGAAGAGAGACTACCAGCCGATCCGCGACGAGGTTCCCGAGGAGAAACTCTACAAGGTCTACACCTTCAACTCGTCGCGCAAGAGCATGAGCACCGTGCTGAAAAACGCTGACGGCTCAGGATTCCGCATGTACAGTAAAGGCGCCTCCGAGATCATCCTCCGCAAGTACGCAGATTTCTTTCCTCACCATCCCCTATCGTCTGTCCTGATCCGCCCTGTTTATCCTACCATGTCTTTAGTAGTCTGAACCGGAAGCGATATTGATTTTCCTCCGTTCTAACATTTAAGTATATTACTGAAAAAGCAGGCACTACTTTTTTAATGCGGCATGATGTTATTATTATTATTATTATTATTATTATTATTAAACTCTCTTTCTTTGGCGTCCATGTCAGGTGTTCCTACATCCTGGACGCTGCAGGTCAGCCTCGGGTCTTCAAGCCCAAGGACCGGGATGAGATGGTCCGGAAAGTGATCGAACCCATGGCGTGCGACGGCTTGAGGACCATCTGCGTAGCTACGAGGGAATTTGCAGGCGAGGAGCCGAACTGGGACAACGAGGCCGAGATCCTGACAGACCTCACCTGCATCTGCGTGGTGGGCATCGAAGACCCTGTCCGTCCAGAGGTGAGACTTTTAAATCGCTTTCTTGTAGTCGGGATTTGACCTTGTTGCACCTGCACAGTCATTTTAACTTCCAGAGCCACTGCGTATCGAACGAGGGATCCCAGTTGAGTTGAGGTCTTCAAAGCAGCTTCTTCACCGCCATTATGCAAGCCCTGCTCCTCCGAGAGCGACTTGTTATTCGCTAACAGCTCATCATGGAGGTGTAATTGTGGCCTGATGGGTTCCACCCCGGCCTCGTTATACTCAGTCGGTGTTAGTCCCGGCCTTTTATCGGACCCTAATAGGAAACACGGCAACGCACACAAATGAAAAAGTGTGCAATTGCTTCACTTGGGGATTGACCACCATTGCATAGCGAATTCCTAAAAGACTTGCCTGTCGGGCCTGAGCAAAGATTTATTACTTTTAAGTTACTGATCTATAGGATTAGAAATGAGTTTATTAGATGGACAGAGCATGTAGGATGTTTTGGAGACAAGTTGAAGGAGGCAAATGTGCAGCGGAGGGACATGGGGCACACAGGGAGAGTGTTGGGGTGAAAGAGGCAGATGTAGAGGACAGGGTAGTGTGAGGATGGACAATCCGTTGTGGCGCCCTTTAACGGGAGCAACTGACAGAGGAAGGAAAAAGTTGAAAATACAGTGCTGCTGCATGTTGGGTATCAGCATTAAGTTAAAGTAGAGATACACTTGGTTAAATTGCTTTTACTTGGGCCCCAACTGGTGCTGGTACAACCTTAGAAGGATTAAGTAGAAGTATAGATACTTGTAAAAATGACTTAAATACATCAACCAATTATATTTACTTTGTTACCATCCATCACTAATATTAACTAATAAATACACCACTAATTCTGAGAATTAAAATGCCTAAAAATGCATAGTTTTTTAGATTTTAGGAAAAGTTTAGCATAGAGGTGGTATGGTAGTATGGGTGCTATCATGTTTAAATCTATAATAAAAGATGATTTGGTATGTTTTTTTTTGTTTTTTTTTTCTCCCTTCTCATGTCATTCATGTTCAAGAATGTACAGGTCAGTGTGTGTTTTACTTCACGGCCTAATTCAGCCAAGACCCTTTTCTTTTGTTATTAATTGGTTTCACAGACGTCGCAGTGCACGTACTGGGGGGCTTTATAATCGTCTATAAATAAATGGGCTTATTGGTTCTAATAAGGGGTATGGTGTGATTCATGACAAGATTGAGCGCGGATAATTACAGAGGGCTGCACTACGCCTCGTACACACACATGCACACACACCACCCTTTGGCTTCTCCATGTGTTGGCAGCTCTGCGGCTGAGTGAGCAGCGCAGACTGTCACGGCGGCACACAGAGAGAGCGACTAAAATACCCCGACCCCCTGTCGTTCCGAGACCCTCAATCATAGCGAAGAAGCCACCCAAAGCTAGACAACACACTGATCTGAGAGCAGTCAATAACTTTGGAGCCCTGCTGCTCCTTAGCCTAGTTTAATAACCCTGTTCAGTCAATTATATCAGGCTGGAAATTGAGTGCCTTCATGGAGGCAAATCGGTTCGTCCCAGACTGGCTTGCCAATATGGATTCATACACGTTTGGTTTTAATCGTTTTAATTCTTCTGTTTGCAACCTTTTTTTTCCCCCCCCCTCTATTAATTTTTTTTTCCCTCGCTGCAGGTTCCTGAGGCCATTTCTAAATGCCAGAGAGCAGGCATTACCGTGCGCATGGTAACTGGCGACAACATTAACACTGCCCGTGCCATCGCTACCAAATGTGGAATCCTGCAGCCTGGAGAAGACTTTCTGTGCTTGGAAGGCAAAGAGTTTAACCAGCAGATTCGCAATGACAAAGGAGAGGTGAGGAACCCGAATAAAACAAAACAAAACGACACAACAAAAATTATTCGCCGAATAATCAGAAATGTGTCCCTCTGGACAGTCGTTATAGTCAAAAATATCTCCTTCCCTATTTCAAGTCAAACCATATGGATATACCATGGTTATTAACCCGTATGGACTTTTCTTTCCTTATGTACCTCAATATCATTTACAAATGAGATACATTTGCACAACTATTCACCCCCTAATTGAATTATTTTGCTAGCAGTTGCTCTTAGTAGTGGCACTGGAGTCGACATGTAGCGTGTTATACGACCTCAATACCTGTTATCTTACAGTAAAACAAATCATCATGAAGACCAAGAACTAATTCAGATATAGTTGGGGGGGGGGGGTATTAATTAGGGTGAGCCGCATGTATCATTTTGAATTTACAAAATGACGTTATATAACAAAAACTCAACAAAGATCAAGTGATAATGATAAAAACTGAACACAGACCCAACACTGTTCCTGCCTTGAACACTCTGTATTAGTAATTCAGTTTGATTACAATTTTATTTGTATAGCGCTTTTTACAATGAGCAGCTTTACACAGTGAAGGTGGTAAAAAGGTTATTTAAAAGAATGTGTCATTTTATTGCATGCAAGAGTCGTAATTGTTTATCCCTAATGAGCCTGTGGCGACCGTGGCAAGGAAAAAAAAACCTAAGATGGTGTGAAGAAGAAACCTTGAAGGGAACCTCAATTTTTTGACTTTTTTATACATAGATATTCTTCAGTTGAGTGTAAATCTGTCTGCAGTTTTTGACTGCAAATATATTCACAAAGTTGTATTTCTGTGAACCCAAATTGAGCTTTTTTTCCATTTTTTTATTTTTAATTTTTTTTTCGGTCCTCCTGGCCTCTAGGTGGAGCAAGATCGTCTTGACAAAGTCTGGCCCAAACTGCGTGTACTGGCCCGTTCTTCTCCAACAGACAAACACACTCTGGTCAAAGGTAGTTCAAGTGACATGCAATACATACGTGTAGTAGTAGGGGAGAAGGGTACTTTAAGTTATAATGTGTCATATTTAAGGCTTCCCTTCTTCCTCACTATAAAGTTCTGCACTGTCTTTTGGAAAGTTTTAGGTGCCGGATCTCACTAATGCAGCACTCTGTTTTAAATACGCTCCTCACATGTCATTCAAATTCTGCACAAAAGGAATTTTAAAGAACCTCATTAGCCAAACTCTGGCTAAGGCTCCCTTTGAAAACGGCACTCTTTTATGCCTCCACATTTGTACGAGCTGGCGATTGGACTGCATGTCTCCACATATGAATGTCACATCAGCGGTCCTCGTGCCATTTATGATTGCAACAAATTGCTTTTTTAGTCATTTATTAAAAAAAAAAATTAAGTATGACAGTTTTTATTATTTTTTTCTCACCCAGGCATCATTGATAGCACTGTAGGAGGAACCAGACAGGTGGTGGCAGTGACGGGTGACGGAACCAATGATGGACCTGCTCTCAAAAAGGCTGATGTCGGATTTGCCATGGTAACGTTATTTGTGTGTGTGTGTGTGTGTGTGTGTGTGTGTGTTTTATACTTTCCCTTATAGGGTTGCTTCCAAAATCGCATTAAAAAGCACTCAGCGTGCGTATTGTGTGATTAAAACTCAATCGACGGTTAGTTTGTTATAATAAACCTATTTATCTGAGCCGACTGACACTATGCCGGAGCCACTGTTTGATTTATTTGATGCGAGTTGCGTTTTGGCACCGGGTTTTCCGTTGCTCCTGGCTCAGTGTGACTCTGTTCTCATTCTCATCCAATATCAGCAGCGCTCGTGTAGGGACAGCCCGGCAGGTTCCAAGGTGCTCCGAGAATAAATCGGTAACTCGGAGAAATGTGTTTATCCCGAAGCCGACATCGTCATTCCCCTCGAAGGCGCTTACAGTCCAACTAAACCATATCAAGCAAGACAGCTTGCAGTTTTGTATAGGGGCGACAATTAGTAATGTTAATGAGAGACAATACGATATTCATATTGTCAATTATAAATTGTCGGAGGCTACAGCGGGACGGTGTATGATCTTTAACAATTAGAATTTCAATTTGATGGGTTGAATGTCAACAGTTTGAACAGAATATATGAAAAATCTGTTTTTCCTGTAATGTGTCATTGGCACAACTATTACATTTTGCCATAGGTGGAAATAGTAATACAATTAATACAATTTTGTACTCGAGTAAAAGTACTGTTACTTCCGTGAAGTTTTACTCAAGTAATCAGTCTAGAAATGTAGTCAAGTAGATGTAAAAAGTAGCTCATTAAAAATGTGCTCGGAATAGAAATGACCCCTTACTTTCTTTTTTTTTTATTGTTTACCCGAGGGCGAATCAGTCATTGCGGTGGTTTCCTGGGCTCGATATTTATTTACTTGTTTGTTTATTTATTTGTTTATTTATTTATACTCAGTAAGGAATATGATTTAAAATGTAGCGAAGTGCAATGTTTCCAAAAAAAATAAAAAATCTCTTCCTGGTCTCAGGGTATCGCTGGGACTGACGTGGCAAAGGAAGCCTCGGATATCATCCTGACCGACGACAACTTCACTAGCATTGTAAAGGCTGTGATGTGGGGCCGCAACGTCTACGACAGCATCTCCAAGTTCCTGCAGTTTCAGCTCACTGTCACGTAGTGGCCGTGATCGTGGCCTTCACCGGCGCCTGCATCACCCAGGTGGAACCTTCCAACCAGTTTTGTGATATTAGCCTGGCTATGACACACAAGCCGTTGTTGTGGGGGCTTAAATGTCCCTTGTGAGTTTATTAGCCACCACAGTGAAAACATGGCTCATGGTGCCTGAAAGCGAGTGCAGACAATGCTTTTATCCGCATAATTTACAGTAGCATTTATATCAAACTAAAATGAACCGTAAATTCTGGACTATAAGCCGCTACTTTTTTCCAGTTTTGAACCATGCTAATAATAAAGTGCGGCTATTGCAGATTTTTTCCCGCCTGGCTAACCGGAATGAATCAAAACTAACACAAAAATAAAACAAAGAAGAAGAACGTTCCTCTTTAGCAGATATAAATGGCGTAGAAGCGGATAGAAGGAGGACAAACTCTATCTTTGTGGGGGATTTCACACACAGGAGAAATGAAATAAATGTAAATAGCGCTTATTTTCCTTGGTTCTTGTTTTAATGCAAAGTTGCTGCTCGGTGCTCTCTCTCCTCCCCTTTATTCCCCACACACACACACACACACACACACGCACACACACACACACACACACACACGCAGCCACCACAGTCCCGATATAAACCGGTTCACCTACATCCCCGTCCGGGCTGTAGCACTACCTAGTGTCGCGGACACGGTGCTCGATATATGTTTATGCCTAACCTTTGTCTGTTCCCGATTCCCGGACTCCTGCTCTCCGTACTCCCGGTACCACGGCGCGCAGAGCGCAAGGCTCCCTAGCCTGTCTGGCCGCTCCGTATGAGCGGCGTCTCCTGAGTTCTTTATTCTAATAAATCCTGTTTTGTTGAATTCCGGATCTCCGCGTCTCTGTCAGCGTCCACCGTTACACCGTGTTAAAATACAGGTTAGGA
Source organism: Kryptopterus vitreolus (assembly GCA_030449085.1). Taxonomy (NCBI): domain Eukaryota; kingdom Metazoa; phylum Chordata; class Actinopteri; order Siluriformes; family Siluridae; genus Kryptopterus; species Kryptopterus vitreolus. The sequence continues at coordinate 8,127,285 of JACRUU010000013.1, read as the reverse complement.
AAGATCTATTTAGCATACATGTACATACAATCAAAAGCATGCGGCTTGTATGCAGGTGCGGCTTATTTATGATTTTTTTTTGTTTTTTTTTTAAATAGAGCGGATGCGGCTTAATGCAGGTGCGCTTTAATCCAGAATTTACGGTAATATTAAAAATAGAAACGTATAAAATGTCGGCCGAAGGTTTCGGCACCCCAGGTAAAAATTTGTGTGTGATGTGCATGAAGAAGCCAAGGAAAGATGGAAAAATCTCCAGAAGGCATCAAATTACAGATTAGACATTCTCATGTCGAAAAACGTTCACTTCCATCATTTACACTTCAACAAAAAAATGCCGTCTGCAGAGGTTTATAGCATGCATATAGCATGCCCCCTTTGGCAAGTATTGCAGCTTGTAAACTCTTTTTTGTAGCCAGCCAAGAGTATTTCAGTTCCTCTTTTGACATAGCTTTGCCCATTCTTACTTACAAAAGTCTTCCAGTTCTTTGAGGATACAAAATTTTACCTGGAGTGCCCAAACGTTCGCTCCCCACTGTATATGTAAAACGTTCGCTCCCCACAAAGTGTTCGCTTTATTTTAAATGCATCTGATTAATTATATGTAAAATGTATACATTAATTTATATATATGAATATCTAAAAACAAAATGATATAAATTCTTCTGTACTTCATTGTATATTGTTTCTGTATCTCTGATAATCTGGTTAGGATGATGATGATAACGGACTAATGGAGTCGGAAGACTCTCGGGCATTCTGCTGGCTCCGGTCTGTGTCCGTTTGTAATTTCTGTCGTATTGAGTCAGCGTTGTTAATGTGTGCGCGTGTGTGTGTGTGTGTGTGTGTGTCAGGATTCTCCACTAAAAGCGGTGCAAATGCTCTGGGTCAACCTGATCATGGACACTCTGGCCTCTCTGGCTTTGGCCACCGAACCGCCGACCGAAGCCCTGCTGCTACGCAAACCGTACGGCCGAAACAAGCCTCTAATCTCCAGAACTATGATGAAGAACATCCTGGGCCATGCCGTCTACCAGCTGTCTGTTACCTTTACCTTACTGTTTGCTGGTAAGTCCTATTGCATGTCGTTGGACAGTGTGGTCTTTTAACGTTCAAAATGAGATAGAATATAGAAATAGCAAGATATAGCACTATTAACCGTCAGGTATACCTTTTCTTTTACCAATGAGGATGATGTAACACTTCTGTAATAAATATTTTACAAAATGCATTCCCCCTTATTGCCCTGTTGGGTCTGGATCAGTTGGTTTGATATAGACTTTATTACCTGTGAATCTCTATACACACACACACACACAGATTATATATATATAGATGTATTTTGTCCCTGACAAAAGTCTTGTCGCTTATCTATTTTGTAGAAACACCTGCTATTAACCTTGCTATTATTGACTTTTAATTAATCAATTGGTGTTAGAAATAGCTTGTATGAACAGCTAAAACCCTCCCAAATGACGTTTAATGCACTGAAATAAATTAGTTGGCTTCTGGGCACTGATTCGACCATTAGTTTCAAAAATATGTCAGCAAATTAAGTAGTGGTGCTGTGAGATCCAAATTTAATATCTTGTATGACTTCCATGAGCTTGAAGGACTGCATCCATGCGGTTTGGCAAGGATTCATACCACTTATTGATGAGGTCATCAGGAATAGCAAAGAAAGCAGTCTTGCAAGCCTCCCAGAGTTCATCAATATTTTTTGGTTTAGTCTTCCATGCTTCCTCTTTCATCCTACCCCACATATGCTCAATGATGTTCAAGTCTGGTGACTGGGCTGGCCAATCCTGGAGCATCTTGATCTTCTTCGCCCTGAGGAACTTTGATGTGGAGATGGAAGTATGCGATGGAGCACCATCCTGCTGCAGAATTTGGCCTCTTTTATGGTTGGGAATATAAGAGGTAGCTAAGATTTCTTGGTATTTTAGACTACTGATGTTGCCTTCCACCCTGCAGATCTCTCGTACACCCCCATACTGGATGTAACCCCAGACCATGATTTTTCCGCCACCAAACTTCACTGTTTTCTGGGTGAATCTCGGATCCATGCGGGCTCCAGTAGGTCTCCTGCAATATTTGCGGCGACTGTGGTGTAATTCAACAGAAGATTCATCTGAAAAATCCACCTTCTGCCACTTTTCCAGCGTCCATCCTTTTAGCAGGCTGTGGGCCTTGGCAAATGCCACACGGTTTTTCAATCGTCTTTTGTTTAGTGCTGGCTTCTGGGCACTGATTCGACCATGGAGGCCATTTCGAGATAGAATCCGACAAACTGTTCTGGTTGACACGGGGACTTCAGGTGACCAGGTCTCGTGGAGCTCTGCTGCAGTGGAAAATGGGCTGGCCTTGGATTTTCGAGCCAACAAACGGTCCTCTCGAGCAGTTGTCTTGCGGGGTCTGCCTGACCTGGGCTTGTCAAAAACGTCTCCAGTCTCTTCAAATCTTTTTTTTTATCCTCTGTACTTGACGCTGAGACACATTGAAGGTGTCTGCCACATCAGCAGTGGATCTGGTCTTCAGCCTCTTGATAATCAACACTTTAGTCTCAGGGTGAATCTTAGGCATGTTTGCAGAGGTCTAGTTGCAGTTGAGGTGAAGGTCTAGTGTACTGGGGTTCTTTTTATACACACCTGAGACCTAATTGATCCATTATTAGTCACAGGTGAAGCTCATATGACAAGGCGACAACACTTATGTCTTTGCAAAAATGGACTCAATGGGCTTTACCAAGCTGTGAATATTAGAATACTTTTTGACAGTTTCGTTTTGCACTGAAACATTATTACAAAAGCTGTTGGGATTAAAATGAGCCATTTCTTGTAAAAAAATCTTGATTAGAAATATATTTCAGCGGCACTTCAGGTCAATTTGTACACAAGCGACAAGACTTTTGTCAGGGACTGTATATATATTGTATATATATATAGCAAACAGAGAATTTTATCGATAATATAGGGCAGTCATCTCTACATGTTCAAAAGGATTTATTTAGTGGTTTCTGCTTTGTTTTTTCTGTGATTAAGGCCTATGTAAATACATGTATATCCTACCAACTGTGTATGCGAGTTATAAATGGCACTTCTAATGAAACCCATAAAGCCCCAGCAGCCAGACTTCGATGACGATTCACAATGCTCTTTATTTACACCAACAACGCTATCCATCAGTTATTCCATCATGTTATTAACCCCAAACCAAATGAGACCTAATTCCGTGTTATTGAAGGGGCGACATGTTTAAATGGCAAATTGGTGACACCTGTAGATAAATAACTGCCAAAGAGCCAGTAAACATCTGCACGGCCGTGGCATGACGAAGCAATCGTGTCTGTGTTGGGATTAGTTCTACTTCTTACCATTGTGGATTCAAGAGTATTTGGGTAGGAACTCATTTTAATCAAGAAACACATTTAGCAAATGTGCTATAATAATAACAAGGACGCGCCATGCCTTAGACTGGCAATGGATATAAATACAATTTAGATCGTATCCCGCGGGAATCGGTAATAATCATTAAGGATGTCCGGAGATGCCTGAACAGTACCATCCTATTAGGTTATATTCGTTTCATGTCTGGGCTGACATCAGTCCTCAACCGCATTATGTGAACTCAATTTTTGAGAATGCTGCTGGTGATTTTATTTTGTTTTTGTTTTTTTAGTTTAATATAGAATACGTTTAATATTCTGTGTTTTCATATATTTCATCCCCGCTCGCTTTAATGAGCGCTTCGAAAACTTTTACCTCACGAAAAGGAAAAGGAAAGATTTTGTTTTTTACTAGCGTGATGAGTTTGTATGTGCTTATACCAGAGGTTTTTGTGCGGACGATGAATATTGCTAATGAAACGCATTCATCTGTTGAGTAGATGATTTTATTTATTTTTGTCCGCAATAACAGGCTTAATAAAAGGCAGTCCAAAAAAAAAAAAAACTTAAATAGGAGATTGAGGATTTTGCGAATGACTGATCAAGTGTCATAAATCTCAATGAAACGACGTATTTAATTATATTTCAAGTATTGTTAAATCAAAGTTGTAGTTTTTTAAGGATGTCTTTAAATATGGCAGCTTGAAATGTTTTCTTTAATTTACAAACCGGATTCCAAAAAAGTTGGGACACTATACAAATCGTGAATAAAAACTGAATGCAATGATGTGTAGGTGCCAACTTCTAATATTTTATTCAGAATAGAACATAACACACGAAACAAGTTTAAACTGAGAAAATGTACCATTTTAAGGGAAAAATATGTTGATTCAGAATTTCATGGTGTCAACAAATCCCAAAAAAGTTGGGACAAGTAGCAGTAAGAGGCTTGAAAAAGTAAATTTAAGCATAACGAGGAGCTGGAAGACCAATTAACACAAATTAGGTCAATTGGCAACATGATTGGGTATAAAAAGAGCTTCTCAGAGTGGCAGTGTCTCTCAGAAGCCAAGATGGGTAGAGGATCACCAATTCCCACAATGTTGCGCAGAAAGATAGTGGAGCAATATCAGAAAGGTGTTACCCAGCGAAAAATTGCAAAGACTTTGCATCTATCATCATCAACTGTGCATAACATCATCCAAAGATTCAGAGAATCTGGATCAATCTCTGTGAGAAAGGGTCAAGGCCGTAAAACCATACTGGATGCCCGTGATCTCCGGGTCCTTAAACGACACTGCACCACAAACAGGAATGCTACTGTAAAGGAAATCACAGAATGGGCTCAGGAATACTTCCAGAAACCATTGTCAGTGAACACAATCCACCGTGCCATCCGCCGTTGCCAGCTGAAACTCTACAGTGCAAAGAAGAAGCCATTTCTAAGCAAGATCCACAAGCTCAGGCGTTTACACTGGGCCAGGGATCATTTAAAATGGAGTGTGGCGAAATTGGAAGACTGTTCTGTGGTCAGACGAGTCACGATTCGAAGTTCTTTTTGGAAATCTGGGACGCCATGTCATCCGGACCAAAGAGGACAAGGACAACCCAAGTTATTATCAACGCTCGGTTCAGAAGCCTGCATCTCTGATGGTATGGGGTTGCATGAGTGCGTGTGGCATGGGCAGCTTGCATGTCTGGAAAGGCACCATCAATGCAGAAAATTATATTCAGGTTCTAGAACAACATATGCTCCCATCCAGACGTCATCTTTTTCAGGGAAGACCCTGCATTTTCCAACAAGATAATGCCAGACCACATTCTGCATCAATCACAGCATCATGGCTGCGTAGGAGAAGGATCCGGGTACTGAAATGGCCAGTCTGCAGTCCAGATCTTTCACCTATAGAGAACATTTGGCGCATCATAAAGAGGAAGGTGCGACAAAGAAGGCCCAAGACGATTGAACAGTTAGAGGCCTGTATTAGACAAGAATGGGAGAGCATTCCTATTTCTAAACTGGAGAAACTGGTCTCCTCTGTCCCCAGACGTCTGTTGAGTGTTGTAAAAAGAAGGGGAGATGCCACACAGTGGTGAAAATGTCCTTGTCCCAACTTTTTTGGGATTTGTTGACACCATGAAATTCTGAATCAACATATTTTTCCCTTAAAATGGTACATTTTCTCAGTTTAAACTTTTGTTTCTTGTGTTATGTTCTATTCTGAATAAAATATTAGAAGTTGGCACCTACACATCATTGCATTCAGTTTTTATTCACGATTTGTATAGTGTCCCAACTTTTTTGGAATCTGGTTTGTAAATGAGGGGAGACAAACCTGTTCCTTCATGATCATACACAAAGACAGGTCCATGAAGATATGGTGTATTTACATGGGTTGGAGTAGAAGATCTTGATTGGCCTGCTATAGAGCTCTGACCCTCAACCCTTACTGAGCACCTTTGGATGCACCTGCATCTGAGGCATCCTCCACCCTGCTTCACTACCTGACTTTACTAATGTCCATGCGGATAAAGGAGCACAAATCTTGTGGAATATCTCAGAGGAATGGAGAGTATAATAACAGCAAACAAAGTCAAAATGTGTTATATGATGATCAGTCAATTTTGTTTACTGGAGTTTCCTGTGTAAAATGTTCACGCTGTAAATAACCTATGGAAAGTAGTGCGGTATAAATTAGAAAGCGTGGCGGATTTTGTTTATTCCAACCGCTCAGTTTTAGGAAGCGGATGAAAATAAACCCGCTCTGTGAATCCTTTTCTGACCTCACGAGGTAGTTTATCGTTTCGTACATGCGAGTGAAAGATGCGCACGTCGTGAGTTCAGATCCCATGACAGCCGGTTCCAAGCCGTTTAGTCAGGCTTGCATTTTCTGCTTTTGTTCTCGGGTTGGATTAAAAATCCAGCTTCTGCCAGGATTAATTAATGCAAATTTCATGCAGTCCTCAGAGCCCTTGACGAACACCAGTGCTGAAGTTCACACGCCGCATGTACACTGGCTGCTAGTTTGTTGCACATGCCTAAGGGCGTCTCGGGCGTAGAGGTGGTGAGCTCATTGAGATAACAAACAGCGCTGTTTTGCTTTAGGAGGAGCAGTACGCCAAAGGCGGAACTAATTGGCACATAATTCAGCACTTGGATCATAACACACTTGTGTGTATTTGGAACTTTTGGTTTTTTTTTTTATATATCTTCTTGCCTGGGCGTACTTGGGTAACATTGCCTCTAGACATATTGTAAGCGATGTTTATTCTTCTTCTCATCTCTCAAATCAATAAACATGTTAGATTTTTTTTTTATGATTTTACAACAAACAGTACAGGAAATTTCTCCCCGAGTGACTTTCATATTCCTCAATATATAGGGCGGGCATAGGATTTGTTTCCGTACATAGGATAAATAAATTGTGCACACATCTCCAGATGTGTTAATGGGATAGGTAGATATAGGTAGATACATAGATAGAAATATAGATATAGATATATTATTGATAATTTAAGAATGCTAGCTCAGCTACAAATGAGTTGTGTAGTTTCTATGTGGCTCTCACCTACTAAGTTCAATATTTCACTGTAAACATATTGACTTTGCCTGCTGTGTTTTAAAAGCCAACCCAGACTGACTGCTCCGCAAACACTCTTTCCACAGGAGAGAAGTTCTTCAGCATCGACAGCGGCCGCAATACCCCCCTCCACGCTCCCCCCTCTGAACACTACACCATCATCTTCAACGTCTTTGTCATGATGCAGCTCTTCAACGAGATTAACGCGCGCAAAATCCACGGCGAGAGGAACGTCTTCGAAGGCATCCACAGGAACCCCATCTTCTGCAGCGTCGTGCTGGGAACCTTCATTCTTCAGGCAAGACACGGGATTAAACTTCTTAGGAAAAAAACTTTAATGGAATTTCAAAGGCATTATTAAGCTCTTAAAATAGCACGGAAAGCATTTCCGAATATTATTTGAGCAGGATTGAATGCAAGCGTTTAATACTATGAGGAACCATATTCTATGTTCTATATTTCACAGGATTTTCACGAGAGACACTTACACACGTGTCAAATGGTAGTGCAAAAGCAGAAATATACTTATATACTTGAAATAATCAGACAAATGCTGTCATAATTGTTGACTATTCAGTGACAATGAATTTTTTTCAGGTATTTGATCCAGATGTGTTTGTTGCTTATGGCGTTTTTCTTTTGTCTGTTTTAGATCGTTATAGTGCAGTTGGGAGGAAAACCTTTCTCCTGCACGGCTCTCACCCTGGATCAGTGGCTGTGGTGTATTTTCATTGGTGTCGGCGAACTGCTTTGGGGACAGGTACTGCAAATTCCCATCACTTTTCAATTGATAGGAATGTTGTTGTTTTTTTTCCCTTTATAAATTTGCATGCTGCACCGCTTCATCGCTTCTAAACATGATAAAAAGCCCCGTTCGTTTGAATATAATATAAAAAAAAAAAAAAAAAAAAAAAAAAAACGTAGGTGTTTTTTTTTTTTTTTTGCTTTGAAGAGCTCCATCTGCACATGACAAAGTGTGAAAGAACGGTGTGAGAGAGATGGAGAGATAGAGAGAGCCGCCGTAATGCTCTCAGCATGACTGTGTAATGAAAACATCATGGCATAGTCCTTGGACGTGGGTGACGTTCAGCAGCTCGCACCTGATAGTGTGTGTTGGAGAGCAACTGCATGCGAGTCCAGGTCTGTGGGAGGAAGAGGAGGAGGCCTGGGGGAGGAGGGTGGATGGAGTGATGGCGATGCCTTCGATCTGTTGCCGCTGCCCCCTCCCCCACCAAAAAAAAAAAGCAAAGAAAAGAAATGCATGTTCTAAAGAAGACACACTGCATGGCAGTATAATAAGACATGAAAAGTTTATAGCCAGCAATTACACAGCATCACAGGGGAATGGGAAGCGAGCCTGGTACTCCCACTGCGTCTCCTGTTTCAAACCACACACTTAGACACAGAACACACAAACACATAAACCTGTGTTCATTTACAAATGTGTGCAGGTACTATATAGTATATTTGTAAAGTCTCATGTATTGTAGAAGACGTAAAAAAATTTTGTGTGTGTGTAATCAAAATGCCTGCTGGAAATTATTGGCCTAGCAATGGAAATTAGACTTGTTAGACTTGTTTAAGTGCCTTTTCAGGGTCTTAAGACTGGTGTTTATAGATTGAATAATTTGATAAATGATTGCGAAGTTGTATTTATTGTTCGTAGTCGAAATTATTCTCAACAAGTAGAACTGCAAATTGCCCGTGTGATATATATGACTATATCCTCCTCTTTGTCGTCGTCGTCTTTGCTCACAGCTGATCTCCGCCGTCCCCACACACCGACTCAAGTTCTTGACGACGGCCGGTCACGGCAGCACCAAGGAGGAGATGCAGAAGGAAGAGCAGATCGAGGACGTGGATGAGATCGACCATGCCGAGATGGAGCTGCGCCGCGGGCAGATCCTCTGGTTCCGAGGCCTGAACCGCATCCAGACTCAGGTACACTCACTTAACTTACTTTACTTCCAGCCATGACCCCAGTCGCAGGAATGTGGATAATGTAACATGAAGACGTTTTTTAACGTAGAACTTAAAAGCTTGGAGATAGTTTGATTTTGTATGTATTAGGTATTGTGTACGTTTTTTTCTAATATTTTTCGAATGTTTCTTTGCTAGTAATGTACTCGATTGGATGGAAGTTTGAAGCTTTCATGAGGAGATTTAGTGAGGAAGATGCGTGTGTGTGTGTGTGTGTGTGTGTGTGTGTGTGTGTGTGTGTGTGTGTGTGTGTGTGTGTGTTTTTTGAGGCAACCTAAGAACGAGTAAAAGGGTCAGTGTCTGAGGAAAAACAAAGTAAAAGTGAATTTTGTGCAGCCGTGCGAAGAAATTGCCCCTTGGCTCAGCTGGTTAGCCTTCAGAGCATTATGGCTCTTGCATTATTAATGGATATAGTAATACTATAGCACTAAAAAGTTGCTTGATTTGCTTGAGCAGGTGAAGAGTGAAGGAGCTGAGCAGTACAAACTAAAACACATGGCGACATTTATTTTTTTATTAATAATTGAGAATTCTAGATAGAAAATACTGAGGATAATTAGGAATACCAATGGCCCGTGCCAGTACTGGCAAATGATCAAAGGCCGGGTCGGGTTATGCAACCCGATATGTAGTGGTGCTATGTTTGTTGTTGTTTTTTTCTCCTGTGATTGTGTGTTGATGGGTTTTATTCCTTTCATACAGCAGGTACGCTTTTTAACGCATCTACAGTTCAATATTACAGAACGTCAAAATGAGTTCTGCAGAGTTCAATTATACATAATAGGTTTTTAAAAAGATGTATCTGCCCTTGTTTTTGGGAATGGTTTCCCTAGAAAGCAAAGCACTGACACAGGTGGCGTCGTCTTAAGCATTTCCTGACAGAACATTTAAAAAAATAATAAAAATCTGGTAATTATTAGCTTTAATACATCGAAAAAGTTTTCTCTATAGAAATGTTAACCTACAACTCAATAGCGAGAATGTTAATATTCGCCTAATAGCCGTCGCTCCAGTCCTCCAGCTCCAGAGTCGCTCCAGCTCATTCAAGCAAACTCGGACTCCCTTAAGACGGCGAGTTGAGCAGTTGTGTGTCACATGGTAAAGGACAAGACACTCATGGAGAGAGCGCACTTCCCTCACGGCTATCTACAGCCTGCTAGAAATCCGCAGAGACCCATCTCTAGAGACCGTAATCCTGTGTGCGAGACATTAGATGGCCAAAGTTCAATCTTCTCATGCTGCCTCTAATAAAATAAGTGGTTATTGAAGAATATAAGGCGTGATAGAGTTTATACTAGAGATTTATTTAGCTTTGAGGATTGTTTCTATTGTGTGTAGGGTTTTTTTTGGGGGGGGGGGGGGGGGGGGGGGCGAGGGGTTGTATCCTGATGGAAACAGAACACAGAGACAAAGGCATTCTGCCTCTTACGGAGTCTCGTTGAACGTTCCGCTATGAATGTCCACAGGCAACATGTTTCTCCCGTCGGGCTTCATTAGGTTTCCTGTGCGCCTATTAAAATGGGTAGCTGAACACCATGTAAAAGTTTTTTTTTTTTTTTTTTTTTTTTTTCCCCCGCCGTGTGTTTCTTGGCGGAAATGCTTTGTTTTACTGTAGCCGACCGGGTTCATGAGGCCGTCAAGCTGTATCAGTCTTTTTCACTTCCTTTCTCTATATTTCACTTTGATGGATTTATTTATAAAAAAAAAAAAGCATGATCTCAGATATGCCAAGTTGCAAAAGTGCCGGCTTTTATTATTATTGTTATCATTTTTCAGATTTGTTAAGATTTATTGGTGGTTGTAAAATGGATCGATTTTTGCCTTCTGTGTAAAGTTACAAAAAAAAACATTACTCGCTGATATCAAGTTAAATCCTTTATTTTTTCCACTCCATTTAAAACATTTTTAATTGCATACCTTTATGCACTAGTTCTAGATATGAATGTGCACCGTGAAGACGGACTCATGGTGTATCTGGAGCAGACAGTGATGTCAGATGACAAATGGGAAGTTTTTTTTTTTTTTTTTTGTAGCGCATGTCATCTGGCCTGGATTTTGTCCCAAATCCACTTCCCTGCCCTTGAATTCCAGACTGTCTCTTCTCTCTTTGCCTTCAAGCACTGACATAGACAAGGTTGAACGTTCCCTCTATGTTTCCCCATTTGACCGCAAGGAAGGAAAGAAAGAAAAAGAAAGAAAAAAGAAAAAAAAAACGCTGTTCTACTAATTAGCTCCTTATCGCCTTTCCTGTCCCACCAACACAATTTCAAATCCTCCTGGATTTCTGATTATAGATATTATATATATTATATATATATATATATCTATATATATATATATATATTTTTTTTTTTTTTTATCAGTTATGCATGGTTAGCTGTTCACAATAGAGGATTTAATTGGCACATAGTCGAGTCACGGCGAACTCATCAATGCCTGTCTTGTAGAACCATTTCTTTTTCGTACTTATTTCCCTTTTCTTCTTTTCAAGCGGAGCTTTCAGCCTTTCCTTAGTCCTAAAAAAAAACCTTTTTCCCGACAAAAAAGAATACAGAAATGTTTTATTCATCCATTATTTCATCCGTGCTCTTTCTCAGCTGCCTAAAAAAGTACTAATTGTTAAGAGATTGTCATTGTTTTTTTTTTGTTGTTTTTTTTTCGTCTTCAATAACATGTCTGCTGTAACCACTGATTGCTTTGTATCTCGGTGTCTTGGTGTCTTTCTCTCTCCCTTTTTCTTCTTTTTTTCCCCCCTCTCATTCTCCCTTTCCTCGATTGGGGCCTCTCCCCTCTCCTTTGCAGATGGACGTGGTTTATACATTCCAGACAAGCCAAACTGCGGTGCCCGGTGCTCTGCGGCGCCAGCCTTCGGTGGTCAGCCAGCAAAACGACGCAAAAACCGTTTCTAGCCCCACGCATGTAGGGCTTTCCCCTTCCACTGCCACAGCCCCTGCTTCCTCCTCTACTGCAGGCAGTGAGTGGCTCTTAACACACAAGCCAGACTGCTTCTGCATGAGCATCCGATGACGCATTATAACCACCTCTCTTTCTTTTTCTTTCTTTCTTTCTCATCTCTCTTTCAAACTGCCTTTTGTCTCCATGACACATATTACCAAATGTTCTCTCTCTCTCTCTCTCTCTCTCTCTCTCTGTGTGTGTTATGTGGAGTGCTCTAGACCAAAGGCTTTACTGTGGAATTTGGCTCCGTCCATAGATTATGCACTCAAGTTTGGGTGGAGGGATTTTTTTTTCTGTTGAATTCCTTTCTGATTCCTCAATTCCGTGCATGGGTGGAACGCAGCGCTTTTTTTTTTTTGGCGACAACTCATATTTTGGCTATTAAATCCTCGGATTAGCACAGTGAAGAATTCGATTTATTTGCAAGAGGCTCTGTAAAGGTTTTCCTGGTTTGAAAAGCAGGATGTAAGCAATTCTTCGTTGTCCAACATGACTAGTCCTAGCATGCAGAAAAAAAAAACTATTTTAATTAATGTAAAGTTCATTACGATATGACTTTGCTTCGACCCCCAATTTTATATAAATGATAAATTGGTTCCGTCAGATTTTTAATTTAAAATTTGTATTTCCTTCATATATATTTATTTATTTAACCATCATGATGTTTTCCTCCCTGTTCTTCGTAGTCTCTTGATATTGTTGAGGAATTAGCCGGTTTGAGCTGCTTTTACCCATTCTGATTACTATAGACCGTGTTGGGGAGTAACTAGTTACATTTAACAGCGTTACGTAATTTAATTGCAAAATAAAAGTAACAGTAAACCGTTACTGTTACAGCGAAAAACCATGTAATTAAATTACAGTTACTTTAGAAAATGTTGACGATTACAACAATTTGATTCTGAAGCAGCTCAGTTCCGAAAATATATCCCACTTTCTCAGAGTGCCACCTAGTGGACAAATGAAAGTAATCAAATGTGTAATCAGTTACTTTACTTTTATAAAGTAATTGAAAAGTTGCACTACTTATATTTTGAATAGGATCATTTGTAATCATTTGTAAGTAACCTTCCCAACACGGACTATTGGCATGTTTTTTAATGAATACTTCAGAATAGTGAGGATTATTTCACGCTTGAAATTAGCAATCGGTGTCTAATCCGATTGTCATATATTAGGTTCGTTCCAATATTTTTTATAGGAAATGCTAATATTTGATTATTTGCTATTTGAAAAAGGCTTTGAAAAAGGTTTACCAAACAATACAGCATTTTGCGTGTGAATTTTGATGAATAATTTGCTTTTACAGAGCCACTCGCGCTATGATTTCGGAAATCTCTCCTGAAACGATGACAAATTTGAGCGAGTTACAGACAGAATCAATCCCACAAAGCGCAAATGTCATTTTTCCGTTCAGCACGTGGAAATTCTCTGGCTTTTTTTTTTCTTCCCCATCCTCAGCCAGAATACATGAAACTGCAAATGTGTAATAATGTAATATATGTACAAGATCTACTTACTTCTCTTTCATTCCATCACTCTCGCGCTTGGCGTTCGGCCCTCCGGTTATACCTGTGCACGGTGTTTGACGGGAATATGAATAGCTCTGCTACTGTGTGCATGCGTTCTAGCCGTGCGAGAGGAAATGGATGGAGCCAATGAATGAAAGGATTCAGAGCGGTTCAGAAAGCGAATGCCGATTTCCTTTCCGATCTGCTTTTCATCTCTCACTTTCTTTTTCCTTCTGATTAAGAAAGTTAGGAGCGAATTAGCCTCCATTCCCCGAGGCGGATCGGAGTGATTCTAAGCATTATCTAATTAAGGGGTCTTCCAGAGGTTAATAGCTGAGCATCCACTGCATTTATGGGGGGAAGAAAAAGAAAGAGGTGTATACAGTATGCAGTTTTGCAGTGCATGCAGTTTTGTACATGTGTACGTGCATTTACATGCATGTGTGCTTTTCATGACATTTTGGTATTGATGCTTAACATTTACAGCTTTCTTTTGTTCCCGCCCTAAGGAAACTTCGCCTCCTACTGCACTACAGATTATACATTTCACTGCAAAAATGTCTACATCGTATGAGAATAATTGAAGTACACAATATATATTCGTCATACACTCCCCATTGCATAAATTAGAAATGTGCTTTCTTAAATTCTTAAAATGATTTCTAGAAATATATATTTAAAAACAAAAAATGGTAAACATCTATAAACAGACAGCAAATAGTGTATTTCATGTATTGGCAATCTCATTCAAATACGTTACCTTAAATTGAGCAGTTAATAATTCAATGCAGATACTATAGAATGGATCGAGACTTTAATATTATAGGGTTTTTAATGCACACTATAGATTTGAATGCACCTTTACTACTCTAGACCTGATGAAACATTTGTATAGAATATCTTTGTCATTGGGAGGGGCACAGTGGCTTAGTGGTAAGCACGTTCGCCTCACACCGCCAGGGTCCGGGTTCGATTCCCGTCTCGGCCATGTGTGTGTGGAGTTTGCATGTTCTCCCCGTGCCTCAGGGGGGTTTTCTCCGGGTTCTCTGGTTTCCTCCCGGTACAAAAACATGCACGGTAGGTTGATTGGCACCTTGGAAAATTGTCCCTAGAGTGTGAATGTGTGTGTGTCCTGTGATGGGTTGGCATTCCATCCTGGGTGTATCCTGCCTTAATGCCCATAGACGCCTGAGATAGCTCCCCGGAAGTTCGGATATAGCGGTAGAAGATGAATCAATGAATGAATCTTTGTCATTGGAACAAGTTGGAAGTCCAACAAAATTAGGTGTTTTACCCACATTCCACATAGGGGATTATACAAAACACATAATTTAAACAAAAATAAAAAGTTTATTGCACATTATTACACTTTACCCAAATTGCACATAATTGCACTTATAGATGCAGAATGAGTTTTGACATTCAAGTATATTGCATATTATTGCACTTTACCCAAATTGCACACAAAACGATGTGATATTTGACTGACTCGTGGATAGTAAGAGACGTAGCCATGATGTGTTACCTAAAAGACACTGTGCTTCCTTCTAGGTCTTCTTGTTGCTTTTCCTTGCCATTATTACCTCTGGCCTGCTCGTCAGGAACAAATGAAAACCTTGATCTCTGTAACGCTGCCCAATAACTATTGTAAAACTGAGTAAAGTGGAATTGACCTGAATTCAAGACATGTTGCATGCCGTTTAATGTTGCATTTTTGACCTCCTTATTAAGGAGATGATTTGATTCGATGATGGAAAGCATTGCACAGGATTAGGAACAAAACTGTGCAAAATTGAGGCGCCATACAATGCAGTCATGCGTCAGTACTGCAATGCAGTATTACATTTTTTTTTTATCTTGTGTTACTTTGTCTTCATCTATTTTAATGGCAATTATTTCATTTCCCCTGGCAACCAAGACATAGCATTGGGCAGCGCATCGGCGCTCCCCGTGGTTAATGAATGTATGATAACATGTCTGATCAAAATAAAAAAAAAGACTGAGATTAAAGTGATGAAACAGCAAATGATTAAAGTCTGAAGGGATGCAGAGTAATTGGTCCATGACCTTGATCTATCCTGAGAGAGAGCAAAGTGTCTCCAAGGTGACAGGTCGCCACGTCTTCCGCCTCATGTTCGCCGTCTGCCTAGCAACAGAACCCGAGAATGAGAGAGAGAGAGAGAGAGAGAGATGGAAACGTGCAGATGATCACCCTTTTAGCTTGCTCTCTCTTTCTCTTACTCATATCTCACTTTCTTGCCTCTGATGAGAGACGGCAGACTCTTCATCTCTCACATCCCCTCCCCCTTTTGCCTTCTCAGACACCCTCCCTTCGCTTTTTCTCTCGCCTTCTCACACTTTTTTTCCTTCTCTCTCCCTCTCTATCCATCTAGACCATTTTTTTTTTATCCCCATCCCTCCTCCTCCTCCTCTCTTTCCAGATATCTGACACGACACGCTCCACGCTTCTTTCACTCATCCCCTCCCACTCTGTATTGCAGGAGTATGTGCGAGTCATGACTCTTCTGCTCCCTTTACCTCGGTTACCTAGGCGGAAACGCTTTCCACGCCATCCCTTTAGCTTTCAGCAGGAGGAACTGTCAGATTGTATTTGTGCCGTGCATTTATCAAAGCCTTCTGCAGCGGAGAAGTGATGTATAAATGACAATTCTTCTCCAAGGGGTTCATAAGAAAAGTCTTCCTCCTCTTATGGAACATTTTGGAAGTCCTTTTGTCGTATATGTGTGTGTGTGTGTGTGTGTGTGTGTGTGTGTGTGTGTGTGTGTGTGTGTGTGTGTGTGTGTGTGTGTGTGTGTGTGTGTGTGTCCTTTGCGACTTCCCCGACAGTTGTGTTCATCTCAGCGAGGGTTAAACTTTAATGAGCGCTTTAATCCCGAAGGAATGAAGGGCCACTTTTCTCTAAAGCGAGGCTTAGGAGAGATCCCTAGGAGATTTGAATGGCGTATGGCAAAATGCAATTCGGGGAATGTAAACAGTCGTCCTAGTGAAGCCAGATATCAATATTTATAGCATCTGGATTTCATCGTGGGGTTGCGGCGTCGATCGGTTTAGAAGCAACACGGGGACTGTGGAGTTGTGAGGCTTCGTATCGGAGAAGGAGCGAGGCGTGGCGAAGACAGACTCCGTATTACGTATGTGACCGAGTCCGTGTGCAATTTCCCATGTTTAAGAGTTTCCTGCCTTCGCAGAGGAAATCGCTTTCCTGCCGTTGCGAAATCATCCCGAGTAGCCGCGTGTCAAAGAAACGTACAGCCCTTCATCAGTGTGATCGTGTCTAAAAAGGATGATATGCAGGACCAAAGAGCATTAAATGATATAATTTATTCAATTACCTTTTACTCCAAAAGAATTATAAATGGAGAATGGAGGGGTTGTCTCTGTGTGTGTGGGTGAGAGAGAGAGAGAGAGAGAGAGAGAGAGAGAGAGAATGATCTAAGCATGTTGTCATGCTTTAGTGTCTTGCCAATAAATTAGCACAGACGCTTCCAGACATAAACGAAACGTTCTCTTTACAACTTGGGGGGGGGGGGGGGGGGGGGGGGGGGGGGGGGGGGGGGGGGGGGGGGGGGGGGGGGGGGGGGGGGGGGGGGGGGGGGGGGGGGGGGGGGGGGGGTTGGGGGGGGGGGGGGGGGGGGGGGGGGGGGGGGGGGGGGGGGGGGGGGGGGGGGGGGGGGGGGGGGTGGGGGGGGGGGGGGTTGGGGGCTGACAACACCTTTGACCCAGGCTGTGTCTTTAATTATATAATAGTAGGATTGGGAAGTGATGTTGGAAATGTGATCAGGTATTAATATGTAATATGTTTCCATGTGTCTTAAAGATAATTATAAAAGAGAAAATGCAAATTCAACTTAAATCCGGGGGCACAGGAGCTTAGTGGTTAGCACGTTCGCCTCATACCTACAGGGTCAGGGTTCGATTCCCGCCTCCACCATGTGTGTGTGTGGAGTTTGAATGTTCTCCCCGTGCCTTCAGGGGGTGGTTTTCTCCGGGTTCTCCGGTTTCCTCTCCGGTCCAAAAAAACATGCACGGTAGGTTGATTGGCACCTTGGAAAAATTTTCCCTAGTGTATGAATGTGTGTGTGTGTGTTGTGCGATGGGTTGGCACGATGATTTGCCCTGATGCCCCAAAAGATCCCCGCATCCCGAGGGAAGAACGGATAAAGCGGTAGAAGATGAATGAATGAATGAACTTGAATGTTCAGTATAAATCATATATCCCCCCTCCCCCCAAGTCTAAACTCACCTCAATAACCTCATTGAAAAAAAAAAACCCAAAAAATCTAAAAGAACCCGCAAATATCATGCATTACTTCATATAGGAGACAAAAAAAATCCGATCAGGGAGAGTGAGTCCCCCCACCCCCCCACCACTGCCATTGGTCATGCGTATCATTTTCGTTTCATATATTAATGTTGTAAAACACTTCAAAAGGCATAATTGCATGGTGATGTCAGATGAAATCCACCCACTATCTTTGCATGGAATTCAGGGCTCAAGACGAACGAGTTTAGCTCCGAGATCCTCACATTCGACTCCGATTACTTACTTTTTTCTGTATCTCTTCTTTATTTTCTTTCTTTAAAAGGGAAAAGAAACTCTTATATTTTTCTAATCAACACATCTTTGAGGAAGGAAGGAAGGAAAAAAAAACGGATAAGACTTTTGTTCGCGCGTGCACGTGATTTGGGTGCTGCCTGTTTGTGTGTAGCATGTCTAGTGTCTGGTATTTTTAGTGCCTGTGATGTATTCAGTGTCGTGCAGTGACGTGCTTGAAATTCATGCCTGGTGTATCTTTTTAAATGCTTGTTGTGTTTCTTTTAGTATTTCCGACAGTTTGGACGCTGCATTCTCAGCGCACATTGTGCGACCACTAATGTAATCCCTCTAATCGTTTTTTTTTTTTTCCCCCTTTCCTCCCAAAACCCCAGATTAAGGTGGTGAACGCTTTCCGCAGCTCACTGTACACGGGCCTCGAGTCCAACAGCTCCATCCACAACTTCATGGTCCATCCTGAGTTCATGCCGCAGGCCGAGGAGGAGGAGCATGCGCCGACGATAGAGGAGAGCAGCGCCGAGATCGAGCCGCTGCCTTCCTCCTCCTCCATGTCCTCCTCCTCCGCCTCCCCCAGGAAAAGTGGAGGCGGAGGCGGAGAACCCCCGGACAGCTCCGCCCACGGCCGCGAGTCCTCCGTCTGACCATCATCTCCTCGATTCTGATCGTACCAACCCATTCACCCCCCACCCCCCATTCACACTTCCACCCTGAAAGAAAAGAAACTAACACCCCGCCCTTCATGCAGCATCCTCGCATGGAGTCCCCCAACAACCCCCCCCCCCCCCATACAGCTCCTCCTCGACTGGGAGCGTGGCGCCGACACTCCGACAGCACGCGCGGCACAGTCTCGCCCACATGAGGGCAGATCGGAGGCTGCAGCCTGTCCTTCACTGACATTGTATCCTTATTTCTCTCTTTTTTGTTTATTTTTAATGATGGTCAGATTTCTACATGTCATACTTGTGTTTCTTAGGACCTTTTTTTTTTTTTTCTTTTTTTTTTTTTTTTTTTTTAAGAAATTGTACCCTGTCAGATTTACAACAAAATGTGTTCATTTTATTTTTTTCGCATTCAAAATACAAGCGACATTCATCTGAAAATTAGTCACTAATTTCAAACTTTATTTTTGTTTTTGTTTTTTTTAAAACCCCCCACCCCCCCAAAAAAAAAACTGCTGTCTTTTATCAATGTTTTAAAGAGTTCACACACACTACATATACATATATATATATTTTTCCCCAAATACATCGATTTTTTAAAAAATAATTAAGGCCATCTTTGTCTTTGTTTATTCGAGTGTGTTTTGGCTTGTGTACGCACAGACCTAAGGCTGCTACGCTGAAAGTAGAGTGAAAGAACCTGTGCTTGAGTTTTGACCCTGACGGAACACGCAGCGCATTATCTCAGCCGCAGCAATTGCGATCGAAATCCCAGAATGAAGTTGGAGGATGTCACCATGAGAATTTTCTGCACTTTGTGTTTAACATGACTGAGAGTTTGTGTGTGTGTGTGTGTGCGTGTGTGCGCGTGCATGCGTTCCTGCATTCGGCTTTAATTCAGGTCTGCTTTTTTTTTTCCTTGTGTTAAGACTCGACCGTGTAGAGTAGTTGTGGATGATGTTAGGAGGATCTGAGCGTTCCGTTACCGTTCCGTTCCTACGCTCCGTCTCTGAAGGAAGAACGAATAATAATCAGCACCCGACTCGTTCTTGTCAACACGTTACCCCGCAACCCGAAGCCTCTGTTTCGAGCCCCATGGGATGGCCCATTCAACTTTTTTTTGGCCATGTGCTTCTAATTCCCAAATCGTAGTACTGCCATATTTCTAATCCTGACTTCATATCGAGCTAGGTTAGACTTTTTCTACTTGCTAAGAGCCATATTTTATAGGTTGTTCTTTTATAATCCCATTTTCCTTTTTTTTTTCTCCTCGCTTTTCCTTCTTTATTTTTGCGCTGGGAATAAAAACAAAAAAAAAAGAAATAATAAATCAGTCACTGCCGAAAAGAAACGACGACGGACCACTTTTAATATTTCACGTGCAACAATTGAAACAAAGCCGCACTCCCCCCTACTGGCAATTAAGGTTTTTAAATGTTTGTTGCTTATTTCCCCAAAGTGATGATGTATTATTCTGGCGAAGACGTGTAAATTTCATATAAGCCTCGATGTTCTGTTCTGTTTTTTACAACTGTTCTGTATTTTTATATTAAGTACTTTTTAATATTATGGAACTCTATAAATGAAATGGTTTGAAGCATTCAGCATCGTCATGGGTTTTCCGGTAGGCTATGTCGCTTTACAGATATACTTATGCCACGTGTAATAAGAAACGCTTTGGCCAAGGAGAGAACGGGAGCGCGTTGTGTTTACTTTGAATTCCGCTAGATTCATGACAAAAAATAAAGAAATATCTCCGCTTGGGCGTGGGTGGGTTGCATTTTGTTTGGGGTGGGGTAGTGTGTGTGTGGGAGGGGGGGGGGGGGGGTCGGTGTTTTGGGGTCGAAGGCCTATCTGACATAATGGCTACTGTAAATGGTACATAGCCATTTGCGCTACCGTTGCTAGCTTGAAAAGGAAATCGTTGTTCGTTCTATATGAATTGAAATTACAATGCATATTTTTATTATGTACAATCACACTATGTGCATCGGCATGGTATTACCGCATAATTTATTTGTTTGTTTATGCTTTGTCTTTTTTGGGGGTTTAACATGTTTTGGTTTGTTCAAATGTGTGTGCAAATGCTCTGACGATTTTTTTTTATTATTATTATTATTATTATATATATCAATCTGCTCACATCTAGTGCACCGTGCACTACGTTCAGTGTAGTGTTTAAACAAAAAACAAGGAAAAAAAAGTCAAAGCTTTAAGAAAGTTCTGCCAAAGTGTTATTTTGTACAATTATCACACAGCATTGTACGAGTCCCTACAGAAATGTGTGTTGTGTTGTCGAACTGACACTACTACTATCATTTCCGAGTCCTAAAAATGTCCTAAACGTATGTTTTTGTGAATTTTTTTCTTTTTTCTTATTTTAGTTGTGTTTCTTTGTGTGTGTTTTTTTTTTTTTTCTTGGTCACCTCATTGCATCATCTTATCCCTGGACATTTTGCTGTACACTGATCAACACTAAATCACTTGAAAAATCAGCAGCAGTTTCAGTTGTACTCGATTTGGCTGCGCGAGGCGATTTTGTTACCGTATCGTTACGCGTCTTGAGGTATTTACCGAGACGCAGAAGAAACAACTAAACAAACAAACAAAAAAAAACCTCACCTACATGGCATGCAGTAGCTAATTTTCGACTGCGTGGCTAGTCTACTGAGATTTTTGTTTTTCCCCCCAACAGCTCTTGTTTTTCGTGTCTGGGATTAAGAGCGATACACCGCAGCTGTAAATAAACCGATCGCATTTTAAAACCTGGATTTTAGTCACAAGCGCCTGTATACCATCACTTAGGCAACCCAAAAGTCTATTCGAATTGTGATGAGGATTAAAAAAAAAAAAAAGTCGGGGGGGGGGGAAGGAATGCAACAAATTTATTTAATTCCTATGAATACAATAATAAGCACTGGTGTTATTTTTGTATAGACCTAATATCATCTATGTGGCATGCATGACTTATAAACAAAATTGGTGGTTCAAAGCAATATGTACAACCTGGTGTGAGTGGTATTTCTAGTGTCCTGTGTTGCTTCGAGAGAAAAAAAAAAGGAAAAAAAAAAAAAACCTCTTTAACTGTTCAATATATGTGTTTAGTGTTTCTGCATGATTACGAATGGAATGAGACGTCCCGAAAAACCTGTACTCGAATCTCACAATGAACGCCACATGTGGTACTCCCACACACATGCACACATCCCTTATACATATAGAATTTACAGAGCAGAAGAAACACACACTGACATGATGTTGTCATAGAAAAAAATGGATGCTGATCACTGGATGTGTGTGTGTGTGTGTGTGTGTGTGTGTGTGTGTGTATGTATATATATATATATATATATATATATATATATATATATATATATATTATATCCCTTGTATTATATACAGATATATGATATATATATATATATATATATATACATAGGATTAGATTTAGTATATATATATATATATATATATATATATATATATATATATAGCTTGTCCACTCTACTTTCATAGCTATGCTTCTATTGGATTATACTTTATACTCACTCCGGTTAAATAAATGTAACGTTCCACAATCACTAGGAAATGTGAGCTGTGGAGTGGGACATTTGTTTACTTGTTTATTATTATTTTTAATTGAAGCATTATCACATCTACTCCACTTTTCACTCTATAATTTTCCATCTCGTGTCATTTCTGTTAGGGTCATGAATGTTGTACAGCTTTGTCAAGCTTTCCTCCACCATACCATCAAAAGGTCATCATGGAGTCTTGGTTTTGCTAATAAAAAAAAAAACACAAAAAAAAAAAAAAAACACTTTGAATCCACAGGTAAGCATTCATATGTTTTACCTCTACATTCTCCATGTTCCATGATATACTTTCCATTAAATGCAAAAAAAGATAAAAATCCATGTTCATCGAGGGAATTGAAAATGTCTGCTTTATTGGGTAAAATCGGAAGAATAGGTCGATGTCAGGGGGTGAAAGCAAAAATGATTGGATCGATGCTGTTTTCAGTGACCGGCGATTACTGTGACTGACTGTGGTCACTTACAAACACTTGGCACGCTCACAGATTAGTCTGTCTGTTCTGTTTCCTACCTTCTGTATTATTGTTTTATTTAGTCAGCCAACCTTTTTCTCAGAGCCAAGTAATTTTTATGTTTCGTATAAAGGGCAAATATTTATATCTGACTAGTCAAAGAAATTCAACATTATAGAGTTTGGTGGAAAAAAAAAAATATATATATATATAAGGCGCATAAAATGTTCTAAGATTCTTAATAGGATTATAATATTGATTTAATGACAACTAGGGTAAGTTTACTTTTTGCACACTCTTCTGACTATTTTGAATCGACTGTGTGAGAGAGATAACCATGCTCTCTTGCCTGAGCGTCGTGTTTACATTCGATACCGAGGTGTGGCTTTGGTTCTGCTCGAAACTCGAGCTTTTCCATGAACATGCTGTCCTGGTCCCGAAAGTGCCATTCTCCGACGTTAAGTCAAACATACCACTGTGGTTAATGACCTGAAATGTTTTGCTTGGCAAAATAATAATATATATAAAAATCCAGAAAATGTTTGTTTGAACTCGAATTCTCGTAAAAACTAGGAGTAATGCTGAATTGCTTTGAAATGCCATGAGATGAATACATTTTCCAGCTTTCGAAATTTTAATTTTGACTTTTTAAATCGTTAATCTTACAGAGAAACTGGAAAGCTGATCCTTTTTTGCCCTGTCTAGTCTGTGTTTACACTCCAGCTACATCTGCCCAGCTTTTGTCTGAATGAAGTAGAATCTGTGTTCTTACTACATAGTATAGCACTTTAAGGGCTCTCCCAAGGGCTAAAAGGTGACAGCAGGATAACAAAATCTGAATATCGGAAGGACATAAAATGGTGCAGGGGAACGAAAGCACAGGTTGTAATTTTCAATCTCATCGTTTGTCATTTTCATCATTATTTAACCTTCATTGGCGGATGGGGGGGGCTTGATTTGAGACACAGGTTACGATAGAAGAGTGTTGACACTTGTTTTATCAGCAGCTTTGGACCACGTGACCAAATCAGGCTGCACTGAGAACCTTTAAGGAATTGATTGATGATCATGAACAGCATCTTATATCAATGTGTGTTTCAGCTGGCGGAAAATACGGCGTTAGATTAACCCTCTCCACAACACGTTCCCTTTTTTGTAAATAGAACTTATCATGCCAAAATGTCAGTCCTGTTTGCTTCCAACTATGCAACAGATTGGTTGATTTTTAGAATGTGATCAATTATTCAATTCTGATTCTCTCTCTCTCTCTCTCTCTCACTCACACACACACACACACTATGCTCGTGTTTGTTTTTGTTGTTTTTTTTTTTTTTTCCTTCTCATTTCTGTCTTGGTGAAAGCAGCCATGCCCATTAATTCATACCTTTATACTAACAGACAAAACAAACAAAAAAAAACAACGCAAGTGTATTATGTACGTATGTATGCGTGTGACGTGCACACCTTCGAATTTCATTTACTCTTTTGTAATATATGATCATGTGGAATGCCTTGTTCTTTATGTCCTGTCGTTTGAAATTAACAGAACAAAAAAAATGATACCCGAGCAACTGAGGTGAAAGTTATTCTATACAACTATATAAATATATATATATATATTATATATAATATATATATAAAGAAATAAAGCCATTAGGATTTGAAATACATTAAGCCTCATATTGCCTGTTTTTTGGACTCAGATGTAGGTGACTGGGAAGCCATTTGAGGAGTCAGTTGCGATATAGTGGGAAGACTGAATGGATGAAAATGGGAGCGCACTTAAATTCGACAAGAAAATTGTGTTTGATTGCTGGTTTTCTTTATTCCTTTGACTGACTGTCGTGACCGATGAACAACAAAAGCAGCAAATGCTATACGAAAAACATAGTTCAGACTATTTTAATCAGCAAAGAATGGCGAGTATACTCAGAAAGTACCTTAGATCTTCTACGAGCCTTATACCTCTCTTTTGTTGTTTGCCAGCCATTATCTCATCTGCGACCACTATATAAACATGCTATGTGCTTTTGGTGCATCGAATTTCACATTTAGTCCGAGTTGCCTTTCCCACCACTCTCCTGGGAAGATGTTAGTACAGTCAGGTAATGATGTACTGGTGGAGGCCCGGAAGGTGTCCCAAAACATTTCTCTACAGTGTATTATATACAGTAAATATCATACGCACCACATTCGGCTTTTTGGGAGGATCAGCCAGATTGGATTGATGCACTTTGTGGTAGTCCCTCTTCCCTATAAATAGTTGAAGCGAGTGCAGATTTGAGCCGACATGCTTAATGGCATGAAAGCAGATGGCTGATTCATGAATCTGCCACAAACTTGGCACAAATGATGAATCAGCTTCAGCTGCATGGACTCGAGCGTGATATTGAAACCGCTCAATCGGAGATCACAGAACTGAGGGGAGAAAAAGGAAGGATAAATAGTGGCTAGCATGACGAGACAAAACTAAACGACATTATCTAGTAATTAATTCAAATTGCTAGCTGTTATCGACTTGATCAAAGATGCCCAAACCCCGGGGTCTTGGGCCCACAGTTGGCCTGTGGTGACTTTGGACTTGGCTTGCCATGTATGATTTTTTTTTAGTTAGCTTTTACACTGCGAGATCTTTGATAGTACTTCCCACTGTGAGCAGATTTTCCATCTGATGAACAAGTGGAACCTGAAAAACTAACTGATTCACCTACAGTGCACTGCAGAAATATTCATACCCGTTGAATATTTCCACATGTCACTTTATAACCACAAACATACAGTAAATGTTCTTTTTTTTATTGATATTTTATGTGATAGACCATCACAAAGGATCACATAACTATGAAGTGGAAGAAAAATGATGCATGGTGTTTTTATATAAATAATGTTTTATATTTGGTATCCCCCTTTACTCTGATACCCTTAAATAAAATTAGAATCTTACTGTGTCTGCTTAAAAAAAAAAAAAACATCTCACGGAGCACTGTTCAATACGTCATCTGAAAATGCTAACCTACCAAGACAACTCTATTTATGGCAGAACACTGTACATCAATCTGAACACACCACCAACATGAAGCATGGTGGTGGCATCATGATGCTGTGAGGATGCTTTTCTTCTGCAGGGATAGGGAAGCTTGTCAGAGTTGATAGGAAGATAAATGGAGCTAATTACATGGCAATCCTGGAAGAAATCCTATTAGACGCTGTAAAAGACCTGAGACTTTGGGGGAGATTCACTTTCCAACAGGACAGCGACCCTAAACATGCAGCCATAGCTACAGTTTAATGGATTAGATCAAAGCATATTCATTTGCTATAATGGCCCAGTCATATTCCAGACCTGCTATTGTGAATCTTTGGCAAGACTTGAAAATTGACGTTCACAGATGTTCTCTATCCAGTCTGAATCCACTGGAACTGTTTTGCAAAAAAGAATGGCCAAAAATTATAGTCTATAGATATGCAAAGCTGGTAAAGGCAGCTGTTAAATGCAGTGAAAGGTGGTTCAAAGGAGAAAGTATTGACTCAGGGGGGCTGAATACATATGCATCACAGCATGCATTTGAAATGATTTGGTAATGGTTTTAATGTTTCTAGTGAGAATTGCAATGGTTTAAACAGAAATTGACAACTTTGACAACACTGACAACTTTGTATAAATGAATCTTATCTACTCGACACCAGCAGGGATTATGATATTCAAGGGATTATACAAATGGTTTCCTTTAGTTTGATTAATGTGATTCACTGATGGACACAATCACAGAAAATAAATAATATTATTTGTTAATGGTTTTACTCGTGAACAGTTGATGCTTTGTGGTGGTAATTATATTTCATCTTTACGTTTCTATATTTTAGGAAACAAAGCGGAGCAGTTATAGTAGTAGTAGTAGTAGGAAAATGTTTAATATGTTTAAAAACTTGACGTGACTGCTGTTAGAAGGCTCATATGAAAGCACAGTTAGTAGGTAAACTCAACGGAGGGGGGTTACGTGTGCTAATTATAAAGTCGAATTCTTAAATATAATCACGTTTGTGCTTATTTCTAGATAAATCCGACAAACTTTACCCGCTCTTATTTTGAAAAGATTATAGATTTGAACACCACAAACTTGGACTCGACACGCACCACGTCAGTTGTAGGCGGTTAAACCCTTCCGAGTGTGTGAGCATGAGAGATATCATATAGAATTATTATATCTTGGTTTTAACAGCGGGCGTGCTTTAGGGGGACAGAGCAACCATGTAACTCCTTAGCCGTTTAATGGTAAGATGTTCCACTTCGTCGGCACATTGGCTTTTCATTTATGCTAAAAATCCCTATGAACAATTCACATTTAGCTAGCGCGCTAGTTAGCATAGCATGCTAGCTCGTATTGTTCCTCTGGAGGGTTTGCTAGCGCTCCCTTAGTGTACGTTTGCTATGTTTAAAGATTAAAGGTAGCTGTTTGTTGGGAATTGTATCATTGTTGTTGTTATTATGTTTACATGTGGTATGTTTGGGATAGAATGGAGCTAGCTTTGGTGACAGGTGAATTAGCAGGTCACGTGAATGCTTACTGGTGTACGGTGTGTACAGAACTATTGAATGAAGTCTCGCTGGTTATCATGTACTTTTTCATTCTAAATATCTATTTAGGATTTTACAATATTATTACGCTTGACTTTGCAGCTTTAGAATGATGAACTCCATGTCATCGGTCCTGCACTCGGCTTCCAGCACAGCATGCAGAGCTCTACCAGGGGAGGGAAGCCAGGTAACCTTGACCGATTATTTATTATTTAATGCGCTTTTTCCATCCTGTATATGCACACGCCATCGTTGTACATGTTATTTTTTGGTAATCAATTGTGCATCAAATCTTGTCAATACAGGTTCAGCCCAAGGCTCCCCTCCTGCAGATTCTTCGGGTAGCCGGAGCTCAGGAGGAGGTTTTCACGCTGAAAGAGGTCTGTACTACATGTTTATTCTACCTGTTATGTTTTACGTTTGATATGTATACATGTGTGTGTAGACTACTGTCTGATAGTATGCGCAGAATTTCATTTCCTTGTCTAAAGTCCATCTCGAAATGTGAAATATTTGGATAGTGCACATTTCATTACACTGAGATAAAGTGTATCAGGTTTGCTCAGATTCTTATGTCCCTCATTCTCTGAATGCCTTAATTTTAGAATGTGGTCTGAATGAATGATCACCAAGTGCGTGCACACACTTAGAACCTTCATTTTTATGTTGTATACTTCATTTTCATGAAGCATTTCACTACATGTCTTATGAGTGTGTATGTGACATAAAACGTGATTCTAATAAATTGCGGCACCCGTTCCCTTGATTGGATATCGAGGAGCTCGCACACAAGGTCTCCAAAATAAATAAATAAATAAATAAATATATATATATATATATATATATATATATATATATATATATATATATATATATATATATATATATATATGCACTGCCTAAATTGTGACTGTCTGGTTTTTGTGTTTGTGAAAAATCTGAATCTATTTAAGTCCACACGTAGTTGCAGTTGCATTAACTTTGCCAGGTTGCATCATTTTTGTTAGCATTTGTCTAAGTATGTAAGTGAAAGGAACGGATTGGTTATTAATCTGTCACTAGAGGATAATCTTTATTCTATTTTATTCTTTTAGGTAATGCATTACCTTGGGCAGTACATTATTGTGAAGGAGTTGTATGACAAGCAGAGGCAGTACATAGTTCATTGTCAAGATGATCCTCTTGGAGAGCTGCTGGAAGTCGAAAGCTTTTCTGTGAAAAGTCCCAGGTGAGTTTATGTCTTCTGTGAATCGAAACTAATATAACCTTAACCCAGTGCAATAGTAAATAAATAAGTAATGTTGGGGTGCAACGGATCAGAGATGATCTATGATCCATAAGAGTGTTAAAAAAAAAAACAGATTAATTGCTTCCTCTACTTGATATTTCTTTTTAAGTAATTTTGTAATTACACAGCAATCATGTGTTCAGTCAGTAACAGTCGGTATCGGAGGAGAAGGAAAAAAATGTAATGGAAAGCACATATTTGTCTCGTCCCCTTTTAATGATTTAAAAAAGTATCAGATTTGTGGCTCCAAAACCGTAATGTAGTCAAAACTTTGAGTTTTGCGAGCCTAATAAACAACATGCCATTGTCATTTAATAACCAACTGATTGATTATTTTTCAACAACACATGCTGTGTTTAATTCCAACACCAATGGCTTATTTTCATCAAAACCATTTTTAACTAATGATTTCCAAATACAAATGTCCTGAAAATAGAATCGATAGATTTCTCATCTTTAAACCTGTCAGAATGAAGCATTCACAGCCGCTCTGTACTCATTCATTCATTCATTCATCTTCTACCGCTATATCTGATCTTCCTTTGGGTCATTTGGAGCCTGTGCCTGTCTCAGGTGTCTATGGGCAATAAGATACACCCTGGATGGAATGCCAACCCAACGCAACACACACTAGGAACAATTGTTGCGTGTTTTTGGACCGGGGGAAACCGTAGAAAAAAAAAACCCTGAGGCACGGGGAGAACATGCAAACTCCACACACACATGACCAAGATGGGAATCGAATCCGGACACTGGCGGTGTGAGGCGAACGTGCTAACCACAAGCCATCGTGCCCCTGCCCCTGTACTAGGTTGTGATGTATATGATGCTTATAAATAGTGCAGTGCTTTTCTTGCATAAGAGGACATTGTCTTTTTTTACAGCCCCGTCTATGAGATGCTAAAGAAGAACTTGCTCATTTTAAATGGCTCAGGTATGTTGCCTTCATATATTTTTATTTTGTATTTTTTTTATATATATATATTCATGAATCTTAAATGTTGAACCGTATATTTCTGTGACCCTTTTTTTTGCACTGCCCTTAAATCTTAGACTTCATTTTATTTCCTACCTTAATCTGCAGTTTGAGGGTTTTGTACGTTGTGTGTCTGTGAGAGTGAGTATGCATGCGGACATAAATTTAAACGTTTTTCTTTCTTTGTTTTTATTCATCGTAGACAATGGTAAGTTATGTGCTATAAAGACTTGTGCCAGTAATGTACTTTCTGTCCTATTCCCTGGGTAATGGGGAAGGTATTAGTTACTACTAATCCTAAGAACGAATGGTGTGTGTGTGTGTGCGTGGTTAATAAGGGCAGGTCTTTTTTTTTTTTTTTTTTTTTTTTTTTTTTTTTTTTGTATGTTACTATGTCTCGTTTGAAATGCAGACGCGGCAAAGAATGTTTCAGTCGGCAAGGATTCTAATCAGTCTCCATGTGAAGATCCCGGTCAGGTAAAGTGACAGCATGGTGCACAGGAGAAGCGTTGCTAATCTGCCCCTTTCATGGCAACCTCTTGATTGACACGATTGTAATAAATTCTGTTCACGGTAGTGTTGCTTGGCCATTTATCTATGTTGAGGATGACAGACATTTTTATGCACACAATAGTTCTTTAGAAAGAGCATGGAAAATGTAGGTGCCTCCAGAAGCAGTGAACATGCTCAGGGTTACCCAAATCCACAGATTATAGCATTATTGATGATGGATTAGTTTTACCAAAGGAGGTTCAGGCGTGTTATATCAGGAGTATGACCCGTTCAAAATTTATGATTTGATCAGATTAAGAGCCATAAGCAGAACATGCACGACGTATTACACTGAAATTTCCCCACTGTGGAACAAATGAAGGTTTACTGTCTTAATTATAATATTAATTAAAACAGGATTACTATTAGTGAGGAAGCTGTGTGTGTGGTGAATTACAGGAAATTGCTTAGAAATTGTGACTTTCTCTTGTTTTTTTTTTATTACTTTATTACTGAAAATTAAAATTTTCCTTCTTGATTTAAAATCCTTAATGCCCATCACCTTATTACCTCCCTAGGTAAAACTAATCCAGCATACATAAGGCTTTTAAAAGAAACTTATGCTTTTATATGGTATTTATGCTAATGCCCATTAAGATTAATACTAATCCAATTGATAATTTACTGCAATCTCCTGAAAGGCTTGAGGTAGTTTGAGGTAGATGACCGTCTGTATAGTTTCTTCCAAAGATAGGATTGATGAATTTAGTAGTTAGTTGACGAGGTGAACTGAAGTTTGCCATGAGAGGGTTGGAAGAGCGGCAGCCTCCAACAGTCATGTGTGTACAGAGTGGCACCGTCTCTGTACATCCCCAAGGTCAGCTTCACCTGGTGGTTTTAGGATGGGGGGGGGACCACCAGTGTGGGCATGGCTAATGGGGAAACAGAGTCCCTGTCTCTGTTTGTCACTCAGAGTTTTCTTCTCTGCTCCGCCGCTTTATTCTGGCATAATAGCAGCTCTGTTTGTGCCACACATTGGCCTACTCCTCCCTCAACCCCTCTATCCTACACCCTTACAAGCATTAACACACCTTAGGCAGTTTGCTATGGGTTTATACACAGTGCAATCTGATTTGGCTGAGGAAATAGTGTTTGGTGTGAAGAGACTGGCAGTTTTTTTCATTTATTTTTAAATCACTTGCTTGTGGTGGCTACACCTTTTGGGTTGGGATGGGCAATACATGTTAAAAATCTGATGTTGAAAGGTATGGCCACCTTTGACTTGCATATAGTATTTATTTATAATCTGCTCTTGATTAAAGATTAACTACATATTTTTAACATCTCAAAATTAGTTTGATGATTTTTTTTTTGTAAGCTTTATTTGCTTTTAATTTCTCCCTTTTCCCCCCAACCCAAACATCAATTTTAGCATTTTAAAAGGGGGGGGGGTTTCAGGCCATTTTGAAACT
The DNA here is from genome assembly GCA_030449085.1 of Kryptopterus vitreolus. Classification (NCBI taxonomy): domain Eukaryota; kingdom Metazoa; phylum Chordata; class Actinopteri; order Siluriformes; family Siluridae; genus Kryptopterus; species Kryptopterus vitreolus. The sequence goes on along the minus strand of JACRUU010000013.1, from coordinate 8,095,786 downwards.
TAGAAGCATAGATCCCTTTCTCCCTTTTCCTTTCCCTCTGTCCCTTTGTGCGTATGGCTGTCTGCAGCCAACAAGGTCTTTGCTGTGGGGGAGCTGCTATTCTGCCTATTATAACATCATAGCCTCTGGTAATAATGCAGCTTCTCCATCACCATGTAGGTGTCAAGTAAGATGTGCAGTTCTGGAGCATCTGTCAGTGATGCCAGTACCTGTACCATGAAGAATTTATCACATCGTAGACCACGAGATGAAGATGATGGTATGCATTGTTGGTTTGTTTTGTTTAAATCCAGGAGTCAGTGAGTGGATATTAAAATGCAAACAGAGCATTCAATTAAGGGGAATGGCAGAAAAAGAGAATAAAATATTAGATTTCTTTTATTAGACTTGGATTCCTGGTAGAAAAAATTGGGAGCTTTATTATCAAACTGATCTCTCTTTTCACCTCTGTAGACTGGTGACTGTAATACTGCTCGTGTGAGGCAGTTTTATTTATTTATTTTTTTTGGCTGTCATTTTCATCACAAGAATGAGAATGAAATGACTTAAACTGCCTTATGACTTCCCATGGTCCCTCATGGACCTTTCCAGGAAGGCGATTTGTGTTAAATTGTAACACACCTCTTGTATGTATCATCATACCTGTTCACCTATTCTATGTACACTGCCCCATGCCGGGAACTTACCCATAATGAAGACGATTACTAATACCACAGTAACCTCCGATACATGGTCTCCATTTACATGGAGGGCATGCTTACTACAGGCACTTTGGATATAAGGCGAACTATCATTTTCAAACCTTTTCCTTGCCAGCAAAATTGCACATTCCAAAACCAGTTTCTGTTTTAAAGATCTGTCTAAGGCTGTCCGTCACACTACTGCCCAGGGCTGATATTGCACCTGACCCCACCCTTCATCTTGCAAGTGGTGAGCCCATTAGATGGCTACACTTCCATTTCAGCTAAGCCTTAATAATCTAAATGGCTGCCCTGATCACCACACACTTGCCTGTGGGCATTATCTCCAGACTTTGGCTCAAGGAAGGGTACCAGTAACTATTATCCTTACAGCGCAAGGATTTTTTTGTTGCGCTATTCCTTCATCTCTCATTATGATTTTTGTCTTCTTTTATATGTGGCATATACCAGAGGTTCCTTTATATACACAATCTCTTAAGTCATGAATAGGTGCAACACCAACTCTTAATTTACCACAATATATGTATAACTGTAGGACATACTACTGATTTAAGCAATATATGATCCATATATATATGAGAGAGAGAAACATACAATATTGTGTGTGTGTGTATATAATATGCAGTCTTAAACAGTTATAATCATTTATAAATCTTTCTAGAAGCCATAACTGCTTTCTGTGTTTTATAATTGTGTACAGACTCAGTAGATGATATGCCCAGATCAGCTTGTAAGAGACCAAAACTGGATGTGAGTCTTGATGAATGGGATCTGTCCGGCTTGCCCTGGTGGTTTTTGGGCAACCTGCGCAGTAATTATACCCGCAGGAGCAATGGCTCCACAGACATCCACACAAATCAAGTAAGACAACCAAGTGAACACAACAGTTTATTAATCTAAACTTTTTCGCACATGCATTTTATGCATGAGTACAGCATAAGGAAACCTGCATAATCATTTATGATTTTTATAAGCAAACATTTTATTCAATACATTTGTAACATTTTCATAATGACAGCCTACGTAGTAATAGGACTGTCCTATCCTAAGCAGCTCTCTTGTGGACAGGAGGAGGACACTGCTGTTGTCTCCGACACCACGGACGATCTCTGGTTTCCGAACGAGGCAGAGAGTGAACCGGTTAGTGTGGAGATGAAGGAGGCAGCTCTCGAACAGGGCAGCGACTCTGAGTCACCTCAGGAGGAAGAGGAACAAGGGGACAATGGCAAAGAAGACAAGGAGGTAAAGACTGCTGCAGTATCACTTCTCTTACCTTTGGGGCATTAGTAGAAAAAACTATCCTTAGAGTGTTTGTCATTTTTAGATGCAGGAAGAGCTGGATGACGACTCTCAGTGTCTCAGTGATGATACAGACACCGAGATTTCCACCCAGGTACCTTCTTTGTATTCCAGTGAATTTAATGTTACAGACACTGGTATCAAAAGTATCGACATTCATTACTCGGGTATAAGTATAGATACTAGGGTTTAAAAAGAATTATGTAGCAGTTGAAGTATCAATGTAAAGAAAAAAGGAGATTATGGACAAAAGGCTCAGCCGCTCATTAATTTATTCAAATGTCTCTCTACAATATTACATACTGAAGCTTAATTTACACAGGATGAATAGAAAGCACCCATTTGATAGATGAGCCAGTACTGGAGAAATAACTTGTAAGAAATAAATTTTTTGAGTAACGACCCCAGCACTGGCTACGTCCTTGCTGGAGTATGTCACACTTTTTGTTTCATGTGCAGGTGTGATGGATTGCGTACAAACCATTAGGGTGCTCTAATGGTATATGTTTATATGTCATCCAATCACACCACTCTATACGGATGGTGTGATTTATCCGGATAGTCTGGATTTATGGAAGTAATGGGCTATTTTTATATTGCAAGGAGTAAAAAATACAGAAAATAGTTGAAAAATTAAGGAGTAGAAGTAAATGATAAAACAAATAAAATAAAAAACAATAACTCCACTAAAGTATAGATACCCCAAATTTCTACTTAAGCGATATAATGAAGTATTGGTACTTTCTTGCTTGACACCTCTGTATGTCAATATGTGCATAAGTTGAATTATTACGGTCAGAATATTTGATTGGGAACATATTCCCAGAATAATGGAAATACCTTTTTAAGTTTGTTTGATGAGGAACATTTATCTAACATTTATCTGTCTGCTGCACATTTGGGTGGAGAAAAACAGACAGGTCAAGAGATTCAGTTAATGTTTACAGCAAACAATACAACGAATAAAACATGTGATCCATGTCTTGGAATGTGGCATGATTATGAATAGCAGTAGGTCTTTTCTTTTTCTTAGGATTTTTAGTTCCTTGTTGCTGAATGGGGTCTAAAGAAGTTGACCCTATTGGTACAATATGCCAAGAACTATTTACTAACTCTAACTTACTGAATAATAATTCCATATAAATATGATATAAAAGATAGTAGAAAAGCATCACAGGAATCACTAAAATATTATGTGGGCTACCACAGCAGCAGAAAAGATGTTTCAGTCCTGTTAGCCAAGAACAAGAATCTGGGCCAGTGTGAAAATTCATCTTATGTACAGGAGAGATTATATTTAGTAATATCTAAGTGTAAAATGTTTTAACCTCTGATCCTCCTCTGATTGGCCCCAGGACGCTTGGCAGTGCTCCGAGTGCCGCAAGTTTAACTCGGCAACACAACGCTACTGCATGCGATGCTGGGCGCTGCGTAAAAACTGGTACAAGGACTGCACCCGCCTTGCACACGCAGTCTCAGTCTCCAACCTCCCAGATCCCAAAGATGATATTGAGGATGAGGATGATGGCATCGATGTACCTGACTGCCCAAGAACCGTTTCCGACCCCGTCATCCTGCCCTCACACTGGGTATCGCGCGATCTACCTGGCTCACCCGTGTCCGCCAAGGGCAAAGCTCCACGCCGGTTTCTTCAGAGTTCCCAGGAAAGCCCAGAATGTCGTGAAGTCATGCTGGAACCCTGCAGGCTGTGCCGCGTGCGCCCACGTGACGGCAACATCATCCACGGGCGCACGGCGCACTTACTCACCTGCTTTCCCTGCGCACGCAAGCTACACAAGTGCCACGCGCCGTGCCCCGGCTGTGGCCAGATCATCCAGAAAGTAATTAAAATGTTTGTAGCCTGATGGCCAAAGCAATGGTTTGTATAGAAAATGCATAGAGAAGGAACAGACGCCTACATAACCTAACAAACGGAAAAAAGCATGCCGCGTGTAAAAACAAATCCCACCTAATAAGACGTGAAATATACATATATTTAAGTTGTACATAGCGCCTCCTCTGTCGGTTGCAAGTTTAAACCCTAGGAGTTAACAATGCATACTATGTAAATAGGCTTAAACTGCATTGCGTGTAGATATGCTGAATAAGGTCACTTTTGGCGTACATGAATATTTATGTAAAGCTGGTGTTTTCCATGCATCATGGAAGGATCTGTAAATATTCCTGTGCAGGTGAAGAAGGTAGAAATCAAATCACAGCATGGTACTTCCAGACACGGTAAACACATCGCACCAAGAGAACCAATTCTTACTTTCAGTAACTCATCAAAACTCAACCTGGGGAAAGAAAAAAAAATTGCACAATAGCTCAGCTTTTGCCTAGACAACTTTAATCTAAGAATTTACCAGGCGTTGGGTTTTCAGCTGAGAATTGTCTATATTATTTATGCAGCTAGTCTTTCCATCACATGGGGTTGTTTTGTTTTGCGGTCTACGAGCTCTACATATGAATTGTGACTGAACCATAATTGTATTCTTTTTATACGTTTGTTTGTTTGTTTGTTTTTTTTTTTGTTTTTTTAGTGGTTGAGTATTTTGCGGAGAGCAACATACAACTTTTCATCTCATTGAAAATAGCACTTTGTACAGAAGTCTCTTGAATATATAGAATATATATATATATATATATATATATATATATATATATATATATATATAAATAGTGTGTGTGTGTGTGTGTGTGTGCAACAAATAAGTAACAGTCTGTGCTCCATTATCGCAAAAGGATTAGCCGGTAAAGCTTGGCGTTTCCTCGAAATTTAGATTTTTAGATCAAGCAGACCAAGAGGTTTCCGTTCCGCTTCAGTGCCTGGTGAAAAATCTATTCCTTTTTTTCTTTTTTTTCGTCATCACTCTCACCACCTGTTGAAGTCTTGGCCCGAGTCGGAGAGTCACTGATGTGTGAAAGTCGAGAAATTGAGGATCTCTTGAGTGCCATTAAGGCCTTCCCTTTTCTATCCTATTACACTGTGCCTTTATGCCTTCTTTCTTGTCTGCCATCTATTGTAGCCTATGTAGAGTGTATGGGGGGGGGATTATCTTTCAAATTTGTGCCAAACGCCTATATTCTTTAGAAAATCGTGTTTTAATACTTTACTTGTATTTATAACTTTAGCTGAAGCTGTTGCGATTTTCTTTAAAAAAAAACAAACAAAAAAATGCACTTCTTGTCATTCAGTTGCTGCTGCGCTTATTTCTTTCACAGATTAGCGGTTCCTTAATGGTTTGTGCTGTCGCTTGTTTATTTTTCATACACTTGACCTGCCGTTATTTGCCGTATATCAGATTTGGTTGGGGAGGTTTCATTTTTGTTCTTCCTTTTGAGACCGCTTTGATTTGATTGCTCATCATATTAGGTAATGCCTTCTGTCTTCGGTTGATCTTGCCACTAGAGGGCGATAGGTGTCTAATTTTCTATAGATATGAATAACTTGGAACGGAATGCTCATCGCCTTTTCCTTGGCTGTACAAGCACATTTCCCAACCCTTGCACATTATAGAGAATGATGTATTTTGCTCACTATGTTATGTGTTATTTAAGGTGAAAAAGCAACAAAACTGAAAAGAGCTGAAGTCACTGCCATAATTATTTGAAGTTTGTTTACACGTTTTTATGTTTCGTCTGTTTCCGAAAAAAAGTTCTGCTTACGAACGGATTTTCTGTTTAGAAGAAGCTTTTATTTTTTAAGTTGAATAAATAGTGCAACTAATTAATAAATGATGTCTGTTTCTCTTGCTTGTTCTATTCGTTCTGACATCGCATCTTTCTTTGATTTCTCTCCTGCTTTAGTGCATTTTTCTTTAGAGCCACTAGAGGGCAGTCAGGGTCTATGAGAGTATAGAAGAACGCAAAGGACAAGAACAGGTATTATGTATGCAGTTACATAATTATTATACTGTTGTAAATGTACATAGAGGAAACAGCACAGTGTTGATGAGTATCACAAAAACGGTTAAAAACAATAATAAAATAAGTATATATATATATAATGTGAATGTGTCCATGAAAACTTCACAAACACTGAACAATATGCTAGTGTCTGAATGAGTCGCATCAGTGGTGGTCGCTTCATGGCGTCAGCCAAGCAAAGATGTAGTCATTCACTATGTAATTGCATTTACAGGGCTAATTTGCAGTGCTTCATTTTGCAGGACTTCTTTTTAAGGTCACCACTTTAATTGCATGTGATAGCATTAATGGGATGTCTGGAACGTTACTCCAGTTAAATTGCCAAGAGCTAATCAGTGGAAAAATCAGGAGTCGAATAGTGATGCATGTTCCTTGTATGCATGCAAAAATATCAAGAATATAATGCAGCCGACTTGAAAAAATTTATATGCATCAAAGGTCCAATCGTGCATGCCATTCTTTGCTACTAATGGAATTTCTTTATTGTCTCCCAAACCCCTTCTTTGTGTCAGGCACGTGGTTTTGTGCATGGTTTCATGCGCATGTGGGCACGCCTTATTCTTTTTTGGCAGCAATGTTCCCTTGGTGTATTTATGTCAGCATTAGTGTTTTGAAGTGAAGTGTTTTATTTCTGACCTTCTCGGGCGCTGTTTATGAGTGGTGGTGCTGCCGAGGCAAAAATCTGATTAAAGCACAAGTCTTTCCTTTAACGTTTAATCAAGAATGTCTTTATGCTGGGTGTGTGTGTGTGTGTGTGTGTGAGTGTATGTGGTGGGCAGAGAGTTATGTGCTAATGTCTTGGGGCATTGCTCATGATGACTCTGCAATCCTCGGGCCCTGACGCTCTTTAATGAGCTTAGAGGAGTAAATCCTCCTCCTCTGTTAAGGAAAAATCATTAAATAAAAAGAGGCTTATTTGCTGGTAACAAAAGTCTATTTTGTGGATTTTCTTTCAAAACGATCAGTATCTATATGAAGTACAGTCAGGGACGGATTTCTTTGTGTACATGCCTGTAGATTCTCGATTTGTAGAAATGTAACCCATTCTACCAATATGTAAAGAACAACTGGTGTAGGATTATTTTGTTATTTGTTACCAGCATTTTTGAATTGCTCTATAAAGTATCAAAATCACATCAAGGTCAAACATAGGGCAATAGTGAAAGTTATTCTTATTCAGAATTGTCTTGTCCCAAATGCATTCCTTGTATGTGTATATGTGTGTGTGTGTGTATATATATATATATATATATAAGAATGAAATACTAAGAAATTGAAGACTGGATAAGATCATTGTGATTGTTTAAAGATTCTTTCTCTCTTTTTTTTCTTATTACGTTAGTAAAGCTTAAACTTGTTTTACCTGCAAACCTGAGCATACACTGCAGAAAACGAAATCTAAGAAAGGTAATAAAAGCTTATTTCTAGAGAATATTGTTTTTTTGCCATGAAAACTAAAGACTCTAAAAATCGCATATCGCATATGTCATTGCATATTAGACTATAAATCTTAAAGTAGTACAATTGTACCTGTTTAGTCTGGTCATGTAAATAAGTCCTTTTGAGCACTAGAGACAATTGACATATAAAGTGCATGTTCAAATCGAATGTTGTGCTAATTTTCTCAACGAAAAAAATGTTTAACAAGAATTGCTTGATTTTGATCCACTTTGAGTAGATTGAATTGTATTTTGCTTGTTTCGAGAAGGGCATTTTTTTTTTTTGGAATGTAAATCATACATCTGACTCGCACTCTGCAGCCGCATTGATTTCGAGTTTTCTTCTGATCACTCAAACACTTTTTTTCCCCCTTTGCTAAAAATTAACAAGTAAAATATATGCTTTTAAACAGTAATTCTTGCATAAACATGTCCCACCTGCTTTTTGTGAACCTCGGGGCACATAACATCACACGCTACACCTTGATGAAAGAAATATTCTGGTTGAAAGTCATATGTAGTAATTCTGTGGGTGCAGAAGATGATATGATGTCAATGCAAACCAAAATCTTCGCTCCATTGAGGATTGGAATCAAAATTACACCAACTATTTCAATTGCAGGCCGACTTCTATCATCACAACAAATAATCATGTAATCACCCGTCCCTATGGGACTGTTTACACATCCAGCATCTTCTCCCAGATCGGGATGCTTTGATTGCTCTGAGACATCATTTCTCAATTGTATGGAGGTCTGAGGAAGGCATGGGAAGTCACTGAAGTCATCCTGAACCTGCCTACAAACTCTTGACTAAATTAGGTCTGGCACATGTTTCAATAAAAGCTCCATGGAGTTCATCCTGGTACCTAGAAGCAATAAGGGTATTGTGGGATAGCATGTGAGCCTCCACTGGTCGTGCTGAATGACCTTTCCCGTTGGTATCCAAATGTTTAGCGTGAATTTCCTTGAAGAAGAACAGTGACAGATCTCTGGCAAGAGCAAATCCTGGTGCTGGACTGTGAGCAAAGCTCCCACTAAATGATAAACCTCATGGACTTTTCCTGAGAGTTTGGTGAGAAATATACTCATCAGTGGCCCACTAGTGGTTATTTTATGGCAGAGGCAGTGCTTCTCCTGTTCCTCCTTGCACTACAGAGCATATAGGGGCTGCTGGTATGTTGACCCGGTATCTACTCTATGCTATCAAGATTACTTTGGAAATGTAATAGATTACTGGTAACAAAATTTTTTTTAATCACGTTATAAAAGTAAAGTAAACTGATTACATTTGATTACTTTTTGATTATCTTTATTTGTCCACTAGGTGGCACCTTGCTGAAATCAACATCCTTAAATATCAAACCCCCTCGGAAAAAGTAGGTTATATTTTTCGAAATTGAGCCGCATCAGAATCAAATTGTTGATGGGGTGGAATTTCTGTCGAGCAGAAAGTAGGGAGGGGGGTTTCGGGATTTGTAATCATTTTGAAAAGAATCTTTAATTAGTAACTGTAACGAATCACTGTTACTTTTATTTAATTTTATTATATTGCGTAACGGCGTAACGTATAACTAGTTACTCCCCAACACTGGCTATCAAAGCCGTACTGGGAGACTTGCCAAACCTTGAGATGGCACATATAAACGTAGCATCCCGGAGGTTAGCTGGAGTAACCGTTCAACCTTATTGGATTGCAGGTGCTGCGTCAGTGACACAGACCCGAACAAAAATCAAAATTAGAGACAAATCAGTGAATAAGAATAAGGAGAGAGCAATTGTCTCTTTCATTTACACCAAAGCAGGTGAAAGTGATCCAGAAATCACTAATATTGACATTCCATTGATGGCGATATTGATGTACGACAAGATTTCGAGTGTGATTTGGTGCTCATTCAGCCATTAGCTCAATGAGGTTTTATTGTCATTTGAACAATATACAGTACAGTGTGTGTGTGTGTGTGAGTATGTTATGCCAGTTCCTTTGTGTTGAGGAGTCTGATGGCTTGTGGAAAGAAAGTGTTACACAGTCTAGATGTGAGGGCGAGTGGTGTATGGTGAGAAGGCTTGGGATGCACTCAGCATACCAGTTCATTGCTTTTGTACTGTGGTATTGCACTGTGGTATTGCCCTGCGGGAACAGGTTTGGCTCATCTAGTACAACTGCAGGTCAAATGTGATTGTACCGCATCCAAACGATCTTATACAGTTAAGTGCTTTGTGGAAACACTTATAGCTAGAAAAAGCAAATATCCCAATAATTTTTGTCTCCGTAGGTAATTTGTAATTGTGTAGTGCCTGAGATGATACACAATGCTCCAAGGATCAATCTTAATAGTTTATCAATGTTCATACACATTACTGATATGCACCCCAATCTAGAACCTACCCCAATCTTAAAGACCAGCTGAGCCTCGCTAGACTTGTTTAAAAATACAACTTGTATTAATATCAATTATTTTCATGCCGTGATAGGAGGGAAATGAAAACCGTCGTCTAATGGCTTTACAGCCTTGTGATGAAACATTCTTGGAGAACCTAAGAATAGCACGATTCATCTGGTGATCATCAGTGCCGTTAATTATAAACCCCAAAGTTGTACTGCGCGGAAACATGAACATGTACACATCTCACTCGACTTTGAGCACAAATGATATCTGTGTGCTGCATTACTGTTTTTCCAATTCAGATAATTGATATGTTCAGTGATGGCTGTCTAAGAACCCCGTGGGGCCATTTCAGTCTCTTCACCATGACCTGTTTGCTCTTTGCTATATCATGCTGCCATGCTCTCTGCATCCTTATTTCTGTCATTTGCTTGAGGTTTGTTAGTGCAGCTAATCTGGCTTTCATAAATATATATATATATATATATATATATATATATATATATATATATATATATATATATATATATATATATATATATGAGAGCGTGTTTTATATATGTATACAGTGGTACCCCCACCTCGGTGTACGTCATTAATTCGTTCCTCAGAAAGCGACTTTGACTGAATCCGACATTAACTGAACTGAATTATCCCTTTTGTCTCAGGTCATGATCAAGGAAGTAATTAGTGCATTCCTCTAGATGGCGTTATCCGATGTCACATTCCTGATGAAACATACAACGTTGTTAGCTGAAGCAACATACACCAAGAGCGCTGCACACTGAGGTACCATTGTGTGTGTGTGTGTGTGTGTGTGTGTGTGTGTGTGTGTATATATATATATATATATATATATATATTGCATATATATACATATATATTATATATTAATGCAGACAGGCATTTTTATCTGCTCCTTCACTCTGCATTGTTTTGGCGAATAAATGAAACCCTGGACAACAAAAAAGAAAAAAGAACAAATTAATAAAGATACTTCAGTCTGTGGCCTTCCCAGATAATTTCTGCATTGACCTTTCCTCAGCCGCGTTTTACCGCTTGTAATGTTAGGATGGAATATAAAAGTGATGATAGATGTGTTTTTTTTTAACAAAAAACACACAGCACTCACTCACACTTCCTAAATTTCCCCAGAATTACACCTACTAGCTTGCGCATTCACAACAGGTATGAGCTCCTCACTATATTACAGTATTTAACCTAAACGTATCACCAGTTTGTATGGAAAGCAACCAACCGGAACATAGTTCTTAAAGGAGCCACGTCTCATATTTAACAACGGAAACAGCCACTAAAATATTTACCAAGAAATTAATTAATTAACAAGAAATACATATTAAAAGAATAATTTCCAGAGTAAAATCAATAGTAAATTATCAATAATTGTTTTAAAGGGAGAGATTTTGAGTGGAATTTATATAATTATAACATCTGTTAGAGTATTAGAAACAGCAAAAGTGTATATATATATATATATATATATATATATATAATATAATATATATATATATATATATAGATATATATATATATATATATACATATATACACACACACACACACACACACATCACAGCAATGATGAAATAATTTACCTATACTGCTATGGTAGCTGTTGATAACACAAAAAGTTATATAATATTTTTCGATTGTTGCATTACTTGCAGTACAGCAAGCAACAAAAGAAAATCCATTCAAAGTTCAAGGAAATGTTAAACTCATCCTCCCACTGTGTATAATAGCAAGGCCCACAGAATTCTCTTCAAGGCACACATAACACTTATAAAAAGTCAACTTCTACTCCAGTAACCAATGTCATTTTCTATTTGTATAATCTCAAAACCCAATAGCAGATTCCATTACCCTTTCCTTTGGCGATATCGGTAATCAAATGTAGTCTGTTGTACAAGGTTACCTGTTTGTTTTTTTTCCCTTTAAATGTTGCATTTTCCCTGAAGGCCTTATATTGTATGATATATCCATAATGCATTTATAAACTCTTAAATGTTCTTTTGTAACAGCAAACTCTGTGTATATACTTGTTTTTTTCTAAGCTAAGCAAGACTGAAGTACTTAAATATTTGAGTGGAATTAATATGATTTTGTTTGGTAATAATGTTACTCGTATTAATAAGGAGAATGTCATTCGCTACAGTATACACCTGCAGTGTAACGCATGTTTATAGATAATACATATCCCCTAACTGAATGAATGCTGAGTATTAAAAAGTAATATTTTGAAGATATCAATACATAAATTATTAATGCATCATTCATCATCTGTTTGTCAGGTAATCACTATTTGTAGAAACCAGCATTTGTATTGAGTCATTTTTTTTTTCATCTTTTACTCTCAGAGATTAATATGTTTTGTGCTCTTTTCTTGGGACTAAGAGGTTTTTAATATAGAGGCTTGCATTGTTATGTAAGGGGAACACCCTCACCAATTTGAATGCTAGAATGCAAGATAATTGGGTTCTTACATCGTATTAGACGGGTCACATCAATAATGCATATTATTACTGTTTGATAAAATGACAGCCCTGACATAATTCTGTAATCTGCATGTTAGCTTTATATCCTTTCATGCAGAATGCAGTTTTTAAAACATGGAAATATAGGAGTCATGCCATGTTAAAATTATTACTTGAAACCAATGAAATGAACCAATTCACCTCACCTGAGAGGTATATGTGTGACGATGCTTTTAAATGTTTAAAAAAAAAATAAAACAACTTTAAAAAGCAGTCATCATTATGCTGCCCTTTTTAAATGGGACAGAATTTATCTTTGGAGTTCATGTGCTTGCCAAAAGGCTGTATACCCATTTGGCATTCTCCATGATTCGATAAATAAATTCACTTCTTTCCAAAACTGTTTGTGGAAGAAACTAGGCAAACATTAATCTTGAATAAAGTTTGCATTTGGGCAATTCTATATGTATTCTCTATATTACTATTCTGCAAATGATGTAGCTAACATGGGCTACTGTAGCTCGATTAGGATAACATGTAGAATAAAAATGGGTTCAAAGGAAATCTTTAGGAAAGGAAATGTATTTGTATGTATGTATATAGAAATGGTTTTAATATTAATTTATCGCTTATTTCATAGTCAATTTTTTAATGTGTTTCAATTGTTCAATTAAATATGGTACATGGCTCCTTGAAGAATTATGTTCCGGTTTTGGTTGCTTTCCATTTAAACTGGTGATATGTTTAGGTTACATATGGTAATATACGGTAATATAGTGAGTAACTGATTGCTTTTGATTACTTTTTGATAACTTTCATTTGTCGACTCGGAAAAAGAGGGATATATTTTTGCAGGGGGGGGGGGGGGGGGGGGGGGGGGGGGGGGTGGTGGTGTTACACGGAGGTCTTTGGGATTTGTAACCTTGAACATTTTCTAAATTAACTGTAATTTAATTATGTTTTTTTTTTTACTGTAACCCATTACTGTTACTTTTATTTTGTAATTAAATTACGTAACACTGTTACATGTAACTAGTTACTCCCCAACACTGCCTGTTGTGAATACGCAGCTACTAGGCATAATTCGGGGAAATTTATGAAGCGTGTTTTTTTCCTTAATAAAACACATTTATCGCCTCTTTAACATTCCATCCTAACATTACAAGCGATAAGTGTGGCTAAGGAAAGATCAATGCTGAAATTATCTGGAAAGGCTACAGACTGAAGTTTTTTCCCCCCGAGTATTCAGTGCATTTTTTTGTATATTCAGTGCTTTTTTTTATTTCTAGCTTAAGAAAAGATTTAATTTCAACATAAAATATAAATACAGATAAATGAGCATAATATTTGAGCGAAAATTTGTGGACACGTAACTATAAAATAAGCTTTTTGAACATATTACACATTTAGTCTCTATATGCAGCTATTTAAAGCGCCACTCTCCTAGGAGATTTGTGCTCATTTACCCACACGGGCTTTACAATAGTCAGGGACTGATGTAGGACGATATGAGGAGGTCTGGGAGTTCCAATTCATGTCAATGCTATTTAATAGGATTGAGCTCAGAGCTTTATAGCATGGGCAAAAATTAGGACGATGTGCATTTATATTGGTGTATCAACCTACACATGACCCTAATTATACATTTGCCTCTATCATACATATAGCATTCGAAGGTGTTATTGCCTGAGCGTTCCTGAGGCGCTATCTCTCATTGATTAGGAAATTGCACTGACTGGGTCATTCATTAAAACCGTGGGCTTTCACGCAGTCATGTTCTAACGTTGTAGTGCACCTTCCTGTGACAAGACTTTGGCTCCATTATCTGTAGGAGGTAGACTTCATCAATGTGGTTAACTTGGTTCTTTGGCATTTCTACCTTTAATAGGTTAGAAGCGGACCATTTGACTACGCAGGACAGCAATAAATATGGGATAACTGGATGATGACTTACTATATTCCATGGTTTATATATATATATATATATATATATATATATATATATATATATATATATATTTTTTTTTTTTTTTTTTTACTAGTTTATTTTTTTCATTTTGTAAGTAAACGCTGGTAAAGAAAAAGTTGCTCTCAATGTGAATGAAAAGCTTCTGATATGCAATGTATCCAAGCATGTCCTTGGATTAAATGATATCTGTAGACAATACTCTCTACCCAACCCCCCCCCCCCTCCACACACACACACACCCTAATTTATCACTTCATAAATATACCGTGTCTACCAAGGTTTCATTTAAGATAAGTTCATAATATTTGAATATACTATGGAAATTCAGGAGCACTATTTAACCAGATGCTGCTGGAAATCCCATATGGTGGAAAGAGTTGTGTGCGGCTCATAATGAACAACAATGCGAAATTGAGATATCAGCGTCTCCCCGTCTTCCTCCTCCTCCTCCTCCTCCTCCTCCTCCTCCTCTTTCTTTTTCAATCTCAATTTGATGCCATTTTCGGCAAAACCTGGCAATCGCATTAATTAGAGCATGTTTGAAGAAACTGGATGTATAGATTTATGTTCTAGTAGCAAGAGGAGAAGCATTACCTATCTCCGCCTCTTCTCTGTGTCATCTTTCAAAAGCTTCGCTCTATTTTGCAGATGAATATTTATGCTCATTATAACTGAAAGTAAAATGGCTCCAGGAACTATTTCGGTGACGCGCGACGGCAAGATAAAACTCGAGCCCTTGACTTTGACATAAACTTAAGAGTTACGCTCTTAAAGGTTTTGATTTGCACTTGCTCCTAGGTTTTTAAATATTCCCAAGCCATGACCAATGAATCGAGACGCTGACATCAGTCTAAAATGGTTTAATAATACTTCAAAATAGAATTTAACACACAGCCTTCTGAATAGTTTTTGAAAGGGGGAGCTGAAGACTAGCTGGAAAGTCAAGGATGATTTAGTGTATGTACAGATTCGATGTGATAGAAAGTAAGAGCTGACGAATTCTATCAAATGAGATATGATTAAAAGTGGGAGAGAGACAGTTTAGTTGGGGAAAGAAAGCCAGAAACATAGGGACACATCAACTACAAACCCGACAAAGAACTCAAAACAAAACAGTTGTTTTTTTTTTTTTTGTTTTTTTTTTTTACCATAAATGACACTGTAGAAAATGGATTCTCCATAATAGATCAGTGAAGAAGAGCCGAGCTCACAATCCTTGCTGACGATCCTGCTAACAAATAATTAACGCCCTTGTACGATTTCTTCAGGTGTAGATGTCTTTTTTTTGTTGTTTTTTTGTCAAAGAATCGTCCCTGTCTAAAAAGCCAGGAAAGGTGACAAGTGATCAAACAAGAAAGGCATGTTTGTACTCGATTTCTTCACTTAAATCTGTCTTTAGTGGTATCCAGTTCTCCATTGAGTTTGTGGGGGGAAAAAAAGGAGAATTATAACAATAGGACATGTCATTCCTTGTACTCAGCATGTTAGCAATTATATGAATACCCCTCACAGAGTCCTGGGGTGTTTCCTGCAGTCCCCATCCAAAAATGTATAAAGCTGTCACAATGAAGATGTTCAGGGCTGAATGAAGTCAGTCTTTTGGTAAGATCACGTTCAAAATTTGTGTTTGGTTGTCGTCAGTGAGGAAAAAAAGAGAGATCCATAAATCCATAGCCAAACAGAGCCCTGATTAGCACACAATTTTGTGTCCTTGAACAATATATATATATATATATATATATATATATATATATATATATATATATATATATATATATATATATATATATATATGTATACAGTGCTGGGAGTAACTAGTTACATGTAACAGCTTAATAAAATAACAGTAATCCGTTATAGTTAGTGCGAAAAAAAAAAAAAACATGTAATTGCATTTCAGTTACTTAAAAAAATGTCGAAGATTACAAATCCCAAAGACCACCGCCGACAAAAAAAACTGCGCCCTCACAAACCGAAAAAATTTCAAAAATATAATCCACATTTTCCAAGTGCCACCAAGTGGACAAATGAAAATAAACAAATGCAATCAGTCAACATTATTTTTATAAAGTCATTGAAAAGTTTCACTACGTATTACATTTTGTATAGGGCCATTTGTAATCTGTAATCTATTACATTTTCAAAGTAACCTTCCCAACACTGTATATGTATGTATATATATATATATATATATATATATATATATATATATATATATATATATATATATATATATATATATATATATATATACACGAGAGAGAGAGAGAGAGAGAGAGAGAGATGTGTCCAGCATTAAAAAGACAAACATACACACGCACACACTGAGACAAAGATACCTCTTGATAGTTCAGACTTCATGTTGTGTGCTGAATATGGCCCAAAATATCAAAGAGAAATACTTGATGTATATTTATGCAACATATTAAAAATACCCTTCTATATTTTACATATTCTTTCAGTATCTAGGCTTAGACCATTTTTATTTGAAAAAGTCAGTATTTTCTTTTCTTTTTTTTTTAAATAGAAAAGTAACATTTAATTATTTTGACTCACACCAGGATAATTTGATTTAAAAAAAAAAAATAAAGGAAATAAAAAAAAAAAAAACCCTGATGTTTCTGCCCAAATTGTCACAAAAAAAAAACAAATTGGAATGTCTTTCTTCTGTCTTTCTTATTTGAAAAATAAGTGAGCACTGCACATCACCTTGTAAATTTCATGTTATAATCATTCTGCTTGCAGCCGCTCGATAGTTCCCTCTTGCACGGTTTGTTTTCTCAGTCCACATTGCGGTTACATTGTAAAAAGCTTTCACTGTACATATATGGTCTGTATCTTTTCCATTACAAAATAAATTAAAAAAATGAACTCTCTTATTATGACACTCTATTCATCGTTGGGACTCTTGAAATATTTCAAAGAAAAAAAATTCTATGCTTTTGTCCGTTGTACTGTTAGTGTTGTTTGTGAGCTGTAGTTTGAGTAGCTTTGCAAAGTTTGTACGGCTCCTCTGTCACATTCCACTTGCGTTATTGTACACCGTGCACCCTAAAACACCTCTTTTGAAGGACCTCGGACGGCTTACATAGGCTTAGCGTCAACGAGCACCTTTCCGTTGCCGTCTGACAGTTTATCTTTGTACTGGTGAAGTGAATCGAGAGCCACGAAAGCCTTTGCTTCCTGGGTCAAAATGGTGGAATGGGGATTCTCAAAGTCTTTCCAGTCATATACTGTCCTTCCATGACACGTTTTGGCTGCCAATAGAATAAGGAAAAATGCTGATATACCCAATAGGAATACTGGGGTGATGTCTGCGGTAGGAACTAATAGAAGCACCTCTTTAGTCCTAAGATGGACACAGGAGGTGTCATTTGGTCCCATGTGCAGGCAAACCTTGTAATAGGTCCCTGGTTGGAGGCGAGTTAAGTTGAAGCCTCGAGTGCCAGCTAATATTTTTGTACTGTGCTTGTTGTGGTCTTCCAGGCTTCCATTGGTTGTCCAGGTGATTCGGGCAGCAGGGACATTATGGCCGGTATGCCAAGAAAGTACAGCGTACCGCTCTTTAACATCGTGGATCTCAAGGCCGTCTACATATGTTTGGTCATTTGTTATCTGAGTCCAGCCAGATCCTTCCACTTTTAGTGTTAGAGTCTTTGTGTCAGCTCCAACCAGATTTTGTGCAACGCAAGTGTAGAAACCCGACTCCTCATGGGTAACACCTACTATTTCCAAAGTGCCTTCTGTTAAAACCTGGTAGCGTCCAAACTTTGTGGAGGGAGTTAACCTTAGCCCTTTTGGAATGACCCAGTAAATACTTGGTTCGGGTTCTGCCAGTGCTCGACAGTGCAGGGCTATGTTGTCGCCATGTTTCATTTGAATGAAAGATGGGAACATGCTTGGTGCAATCAAAGGGAGGCAGCTGTCTGCCATCTCCCTGAAGGACACTTCTTTCACTCGCCTTGCTTTCAACTCCGGAGGTTCCGAGCAGAACGTGGACTGTGGTTCAATGAAACGGACTGGCTTGTCGTCCTCTGCCCCCACCCAGCGAATGAGGCAGTCGCAGCGGATGGGATTCGTGTGCAGACTGATCTCCTGTAAGCTTGGCAGCGAGTGCACTGTCTGACGATGCAGAGCACTCAGGGCATTACTATTAAGCATCAAGCTTTCCATGCGTGGTAGCTTCCGGAAAGCCTGCGGGTGAATGAATGACAGTCGGGGGTTATTTGTGATTTCCAGTTTTGTCAGTTCAGGCAGGTTTTCCATTGCCGAGTGCTCGATGGACACCAGATCCTCCATATTGTTCAATCCAAGCTCCTTCAGGTGCAGCATGTCCATGAAGTCTCCTTTTTGCACCAGTTGAATTGGGTTCTTGTTAAGGTCCAGGAATTTCAAGCTCGGCAGCTTCTGCAGCGCCTCTTTTGGAACTTTCGTCAGGTTGTTGTCATAGAAGCTAATACTCTCCAGGTTCAGAAGACCTTCTAAAGCGCGCTTGGAGATCTCACGTAAGCCCATACCTGCCAGGACCAGACTCCGCAAGGATATAAGAGGTTTGAAGTTGTGATCTTGGATAGCATCTACCGGATTTCCTCCTGTCATAAGTACTTCTAGTTGAGGCAAAGCATGGAACCAACGCCTGTCAATTATCATTAGGTGATTAGAGTTGAGATGAAGCCTTAACAGGTTGCCCAAACCTTTGAAAGCTAGTGGGGAAATACTTCGGAGCCTGTTATGATTGAGATACAGTTCCTGGAGGTTAGGCAATCCAGAAAAGGCTGCTTCAGGCAGGTGCCTCAGCTGATTCTCTTCCATGTGTAGGCTTAGAAGGGCCGGCAGCTCAGTGATTCTTAAGTTACGGGTGCTGATGAAGCTGTTGTGGGAGAGATCCAGCTCAGTTAGATTGGCCAGACCCTGGAGCTCAGTTTGGTCCACTGAACTGATGAGGTTGCTCTGCAGCCTTAGTGTTTGTGTCTCCGGAGGGAGAGATGTGGGCAACTGAGTGAGGAGCAAGTCATTACAGTCAACGGTTGGAGCCTCTCTATAAACAGACTGGGGTGAGTACCAGGGCTTGATCTGGCATACGCACTGATGAGGACAGGGTATCTTCCAGGGGATTGAGTGAATAACCAAGGAGCTAGCGACTCCGAACAGGAGGTGAATATGTACAAAAATCATTGTAATCTCTCTCATTTTTTTGGGGGGGGGGATCAGTTTGACTATCACTTTGGAAATTTCACTTGGTTTTTACAAACAAATTGTCTCCAAAATTACATTTCTTCATCTTTTCCAATCTCCGAGCTCTATCAAAGAATGATTTGCTCTTATGTTCCTAGGAGCGACACTCTACGATGGCCTTGGGTCTCTTCTCAATCCCTTTTCCTTACATTCTTGTCCAGTTGAGCGTTCCTGACAAAGAGAGAATAAATGCAGTTAGCGATTACTCGTGTCATTGCTCATCGATAATCTCAGATATATAAGATGGACATTTCAATTATTTACTGCTAGTTTACATTTAGTGCAAGTAGAGGTGATTAACTTTGCAATGGGAGCTTTTTCATGGCTTAAATCTGATATCTGGTTCAGTATCATAACACTATGCCAGATCTTTAGCTTCTAATCCCTCAAAGATGATCTATAAATTAGTTCAGCGATAGCGAGTTTTCCGACTACATTCCTTAATCCAAAAATCTCAGTAACATATTGCTGTATCGCAGTTGGGCCATTACAATACTGATGGTGCCATCTAGGGATAAAGCTCCCGAATATGTACATTGTGCTCATGCATTTTATAGCTCAGCAATATTATTCCACCAAGAATGATCGAACGTGTTTTGAGCCTGGGATATATCTTTTTGCTATTTCTTTGCTTTTGAGAAAGCAAAATGTATGTGATGATCCGATTCATCCTTCATTTTTTAGTGCTTCCGTCCTTAAATTGCAACATACTCTAAGATGCCTGGGCATCATTGCACTGCAGCTAAGTGGCAGATTGGCAAAGGCTTTTTACTTGGTCTGATTGTTGCATCCAAAACCCCCACCCCTCCTTTTTCTTCCTCCCGCCTTGCAGATCCATCCTTCTGAATGCCCAATTACTCCTAATGTACTCCCTGTCTCCCTTCTCCAGTTCACCAGAGAGCTACCTGATGGCTCTGAGACCATTTGTTCTCCTTTAGACACACACACACACACACACAATCACACACACGCACACACACACTGGAAGCAACAGTGTGATCTTGAGCTATCAACTCGTCACCCCTTGCAGCCAGCAGAGTGCACGCTGTGCCACAAAGCTCGTTTACAAAATGTCAGCTTTACAGGCAGAAGCTTGGCCCCCATGATGCACTCAGTCAATCCATCCTTACTGGCTGGGCTGTGTACCAATGATCCCATATTCACGTGCTAATAAGGCGTGAGGGTGCATTGAGCACTTTTGATGAATGCAGATATGTCTGTGTGTGTGTGTGTGTGTGTGTGTGTGTAGCTGTATGAAGCCCACACGTCCAATTCTGAATCTTGCTGTCACTTCAAAATGTAATTAAATGAAAATGAAGTGTTCCCTGATTCTCTGGCAGCATGTTTTTCTTTGCTTATAATTTGGACCTTTCAGCATTTTTTTCTTGATGCTAGACTTACAAAATGTGTCCTTTCATTTGTGTACATATTTCTGACTTGTTTGGTGATGGAGAGGCAGAATAGCCACAAGCAGCCTCGAGGTGAGTTTGTATTTATACTAATGAAATCGCTCTTTCTGTTCCAGAAGTGAGTGGTGTAATATAAAAACACTGTTTGTCCGGTTGATTGTGATCCTAAATCCTGGAAATATCAAAATTGGCTACTCTCTTGGGGGGGAAAAAAGGGAGAGGATTTGGAATAGAATGCTTCCTGTCAATCATAGCAGCGTGGGATTTATAAGTGTTCTAGGCACCTTCCTCCATGTGTGTGTTCCCCTGCCCTGGGTCACAGCATGCGAAGCAGTTTAAAAAGATGCGGATTGCTCAGACGATGCACTCTCCACTTTCTGCTCAGGTTGATAGCAGTATAGTATTGTAAAGCTGGAGGACGGGTGGAAAACATCCATGAGTAAATATTTTCAAATTTGATGTATGTATAGATACATCTGAGGAGATGATGTAGAATATGGACTTTTTTTTTTTTTTTTTTTTTTGGTCTTGAAATATGTAACAGGCGAAGGAATAGAGCAAAAGCTGTATGAGACGTACCGAACTGAATATAGATCAGGCCAGATTCTCTAAGGCTGTAAGGCAAAACTGAGAGATGAGAGAATGAAAAAGAGATTCTCATTTGAGATTATTACTGACAGCCACTTTGGTTCTGGAGCGGAATAATGATCAAGGATGCCGTCAGTTCATACGAGCATTCTTTCATACACAATGGCTCGTGCACTTGGCAACATTTTCCCCTCTTGCAGACAAAGAGTACCATAGAGAGACATTATTATGGGCCATGTGCTATATAATAAGTGGATATCAAGTCGTATTTTAAAGTTTCAATTAAGCTTTTCCTTTTGTCGCTGCCTCGTGAAACTTGTGTTCTTGTTAAGATGAGATACTTTTATTAAGCTATGAGAGATTTGTGCGATGGAATGAATGCACACTAGCAGATGTTTTGTACTTATATCCATTAGTAAAGATGTAAACCCACTCGACATACGCCATAGTATTTACTTTTGTGGCGATTTTCAGACACGTGGATATTAATATAGTCAGCTATCGATGTAGGGTGAGAAGGCAGGATTCGTCAGGATCAATAGGGTTGCTGTCAGAGCTCTATAGCAGGACACTCAGGGTCTTTCACTCCAACTCATGCAAAGCATATCTTCATAAACATAAGCACTGTCAGGTTTGTGTCTCTCTAGTTCAAGGAGAATGTAATGCTACCGTTCCCAAACGCAGCATGTACAATTGTCTCCCTCAAACTTGTCCATAACAGTTTTGTCCATATAGTACAGACATATAATTTCTCACATGTAATAACTAGTGAAATATTATTGCATGTGGAGTTAAAACCATGTCAGTTTCCTCTTTTATGACCTCTTATACTGTATAAAGACAGTTTAGCCAGTTGCCTAAAGCTTCAGAGTACAGTTTGGCTTCTATTTAGAGCTTTTTATTATTTTTTTTTCTTTTATTATTTTTTGCTTAATGATCTACAGAAAAGTCACCACAGCTTTCACCACAGCCCAACCTTAAATCTAAACTGAATAATGTCTTCGATGCTTTCAGAAATTTGAAGTATTTGACAATTACAGTTGAAATGAAAGTATGAATTGACAACAAACACAACTGGCAATGGAATTTGGGGACAATAAGAGTTTTTTTAAGAAAATTAACTTGACCGAAGTTTATTTACCATTCAAATGCAAATATCGCCCAGCATAACTTGGTCTTCTGTCTTCATTTCAGCATTATTAACCTCAGCAATGGTAGTCTATTACAATATTTACATTTGCGGCATTTAGCAGACGCCCTTATCCAGAGCGACTTACAACTGAGCAATTTAGGGTTAAGGGCCTTGCTCAAGGGCCCACTAGTGGCAGCTTTGTGGTGGTGGGGTTTGAACCTATGATCTTCAGGTCCAGAGTCCAACACCTTAACCACTGGGCTACCACCTCCCTCTACATAATATATTATGTAGAGACATATAATAATATAATAATGCTTAATGTAAGGCATTAAGCATATAAACATATATGGCAGAGTATAACCGTCACCTTTGCACCACGCAGTATGCAAGCTTTACCTAATAAATAGCATATAATCAAAGTAAATAAATCTTTAGTTGTAGGAAAAAACACAAAACAAAATGAGAGGGGTAGAACGGCAGCACTTAGACACTGAAGGCCAGACTAAACCCAGTTTTTAAACTGGGGATGCTGTCAGACAAGAGGAGCCATTTTATCAGAACAGAAGAAACACTGTTTTTAATCTTGGAACAGGAAAACAATAGCACAAATATGTAACTAGTACTATGGGGTGATTAGCCAGGCTTCCAATAAAGAAAGAGAAATTGATATATTATGTGAATGAGGCTAATCCAACCGTCTGCTCGCTGCACACACTCGTCACTCAGATTACATAAAATTGATAGACACCTCAACAATTCAGAATTTACTGAACACACAGCCTGCACCTTTCTCTGAAGTTAGGACTGTTAAATATTACATCTAAAGCACTCAGAGTCAATGAAACGATCTCGGATCAGGCCTTCGATATCCTGTGTTTAACAGAAACATGGCTTAAACAGAATGAGCATGTAGCATTAAATGAAGCTAGTCCTCCAGCATATAGCCACATACATCAGCCACGTATTAGTGGTAGAGATGGAGGCGCACACTTATTTCTAAGGATAATTTAACCATTGTATATAAGCATGGACACAATTTTAATGCATTTGAATATCTCCATTGTCACAAATAATAAGCTGGGTATTACTTTGTAGTATTTACAGACCCCCAGGACCACACTCTTAGCGAATTTGCAGATTTCCAATCAAATCTAGTCGTTAGAGACTTTAATATTCATTTTGAGAATATAGGCGACCTGCTAAGGACAGCATTTATGTCTATACTTGACCCAGTGGGAGTCAATCAGTGTGTAACAGGACCCACGCATGAGGCAGGTCACACTTTCACAGTAAGAAGTTCACAAGCTCATTTCATTTAAAGGGTGTCCCAGTAATAATGTAAACACACGGCACTGCACCAGCTTCATCAGCTACCTCCCAAAATGATCCGCGATTATTAGATCACCCTCTGAACACACAGAACTCGGTCAGGCGGCTGAGTATTTAGAGTCAACCTTCCGTTACACCTTAGATAATGTAGCAAAAAAAAAACATTGAAGATAAGAAACACGTTCCCTGGTATAATGACTAAACACGCTCTTTAAAGGAGAGCGCTAGAAAACTACAGCGTAAATGGCGCCAATTTAAACTGTTAGTATTCAAAAGAGCCTGGAAGAAGCGCATCTTGATTTATATAAAAAAAAAAAAGAAAACGCTCTGAATGCAGCGATGTCAGCGTATCTCTCCACGCTTATAGAAAATAATAAAAACAATCCTCGATTTTTATTTAACACCATTGCAGAATTAACAAGGGATAGGATCAACCTATTTTTTTTTATAACAATTTTATAGCAAACATTTTATATGCAAACATTTTTCAGGCAAAAGAGCCTTATGATCCAGGCCTTAAGATTATTTAATTAAGTCTGAGGATCAACTAAACACTTCAGACCAGAGCCTGGAACATGTTTGACGCCGCTGGAAGAAAACAAGCTATTTTCACTCTTCACTCACTTTTAAATCATCAGCTTGTGGATCAGATCCCGTACCAACACACTTTCTTAAACAGATAGTACCTGTTGAAAATATTAAACTCTTCACTCAGCAGTTATTAAAACCACTGATTAAAAAAAACCTGATCTTGACCCCAGTGAGCTAGCAAACTACAGGCCGATATCAAATCTCCCCTTCATTTCAAAACATTTTAAAAAAAAAAGATAGTTGTAACAGCAGTTATGTTCATACTTACACAGGAATAACATACACAAACTGTATCAATCAGGATTTATTCCTCATCACTGCACAGAGACAGCACTTGTGAAAGTAGTAAACGATTGGCCCCTGATCAGGGTTGCGTATCTTTGCTTATATTACTTGACCACAGTGCAGCTTTTGACACTATTGATCCCAATATTCTTCTTCACAGATTTTAAAAGGTAGTAGGAATCAACAGCCGCTGCCTGGCTCAGGTCCTACTTAACCGATCGCTACCAGTTTGTAGATTTAAATGGTGACTATTCTGCGCAAGAAGTAAATTGTGGTGTCCCACAGGGTTCTGTTTTAGGCCCACTGCTTTCTCCGTTTACATGCTAAACAAAGTTGGGAAGTGCGTGAAAGTCATAAGAGACTGTATGTCAAGTACCGCGTAATCCTGATAAGACAAAAATTCTGGTACTAGGACCACATTCAGCTAGAAGCGAGATGTCGGATCATACGGAAGGTCTTTCGTTTACGTCAATTGCAACCATAAAAAATCTGGGTGTGATTATAGACTCTAGTCTCTCATTTGAAGCTCATGTCGATAATATTACCAGTGTAGCATTCTTTCTTCTCAGAAATATCGCTAAGCTTAGCAATAGATTGTCTCTATATGATGCAGGAAAATGAGTTCATGCCTTTATCACATCTAGGTTGGATTATTGTAATGCTTTACTATATGGATGTTCAACCAGGTGTATAAATAAGCTTCAGTTAGTTCATAACACAGCAGCAAGACTCCTCACTAGAACTAGGACTAGTTGATCAAAGGATGCAGGCTGTCTGTCACTAGCTCGTATAAGGAACACTATAGCTGGGGGGCGCTTTGCGTAGAGTGTTCTCTTACAAAGCCCCAAAGTTATGGAACTCCCTCTTGAGCAACATTCGAGAATCAGACACAGTCTCAGTGTTTACGCAAGCATTCAGTGACTAGTCTCGCTTTAGATAAAGGAGAAGATCTGGGGGACTCATGGGTGTTTTGCGTATTATGGTGATGTCATTATCTCATTAATCACTCTGGTTTGTGGCGATGAGAGTGACCGTTTGCTTTACATAACAGGAAGCTCTCATGTCTCGGATTCTCCTTTTAGTTATGCTGTTATAGTTAATCCTGCCGGAGTCCATGTCTGCACTCTTCACCAAATGTACATTCACTCCACATACTGTGACCGTGTTCTTCTTTCTTTTCGTTCTCTCTCTCTCTCCTCTCTGTTGAGCTACATATGCCACTTCTGAGCTACCACTGACCCCCTCTACAGTCTGGATTTGTCTGACCCCTTATGATGACCGGTTAATGTTTAGTGACTGGGGACGCCTCCACACTGCCTTATACACTTTGGTGACTGGGGACACTTGAACGTGCGGACCACAGTTGCCTACACACACAGTGGGACTTCTGAACTCCTGATATCTGCCTACACCCAAATGGGAATGGGGTTCTCTGTTAAGTCTGTTTCCTCTCAAGGTTTCTCAGGGAGTTTTTCTTGCCACCGTCACGTCGGCTTGGTCAACGAGGAACAATTAGGGACAAACTGATTTTCATTCTCACACATTATAATTAAGTATATATTATTTAAAGCTGATTTGTGACAATGACAATTGTATGATAATTACAAATTTGATAATGAATAATGTTTTGAATAGTATTTACATGGTAACAGCAATACACAATGTGCTTTACAAGTCCAAATACCTGGCAGAATAATTATATTACATTTATAGATTTATATTTATATACTATACCTATTTATATACTATTTATTAATAGGTTATCATTTGTTGGCTCTGAACCACAAGCAAAAGGCATGAAAGCCACCCTGCAAATATGTCTGCTATAAGAGTGTCGAACAAAGCCAACGAAATGCCATTAAGTCAGAATTAGTGCACAACCAGAAAGCAGTTCATTGGTTTAACCCATTATACAGTACTGTGTGTAATCCATCTGCCTTGCGAGGGACAATTCTAGATAAAGTTTTAAAGTCACTCCGGAGAAACTTCTAAATTACTGTACAGTACAGTTATTTTTTCAAATGTCACTAATCTGTCCAGCAGTGTGTCTCAACCAATATTTCTCTAATCTGAACCGTAGAGGGTCAATTTGACATTTGCTTCACATTATGTAAATAACATTGGGAGATGATTGGATTATTATAGATCTGCAGGAGACGCTCCGCTAGAAACACAACCTATTTTATGACGCAGGTTTGAGAATATTCAGCAACGTCAAGACAAATTTGTACAAACGCAGCATTTTGGAAATAAACTCCTCAAATTATTATTATTATTATTATTTGTAAAAATCCTCTTCTAAAAATCTTAAGCAGTTCTGATACAGTAGCTATTACAAGACTGCACCACATCTGCAATGATTAAGCGGGTTATCTGAGGACACTTTCATTATGTACGTTTCACCTGGCCTTCAGTTCAATTAACTCGATGCTTTAGGTGATGTCTAAGTTGTTTATTATTCAGTGCTGGCTTCTTTGTCTCAAGGGTTAGCAGCGTATTTACAATCTCACCTCTGACCTGAAACGAGCTGTGAGCAAGAGCAAAGGTTATTTGCGAGTATACAATAGGTCTGGGAGGGGAAAAAAAAACCCAAAACAAAACAATTACATCTGTCCATTATGACCCCATTACACGAACTGAAAGAGGAGTTTGGTCAATACTGCTTTTACAAGCCATCAGGCCTGGCT
The DNA here is from genome assembly GCA_030449085.1 of Kryptopterus vitreolus. Taxonomy (NCBI): domain Eukaryota; kingdom Metazoa; phylum Chordata; class Actinopteri; order Siluriformes; family Siluridae; genus Kryptopterus; species Kryptopterus vitreolus. Next base: position 8,068,308 of record JACRUU010000013.1, on the reverse strand, counting down.
GAGTGCTACCTGTGTAAAATATCTAGACAGGATTCCTGCATAGAAGAGTGAGAGACAACACACCGTCGTCAGATGCTGATTCAAAGGTCAGTGTGAAATCAGTCAGGATTATATGTAATTGAGAGCGAAGGGGAGCTTCGTCTGGAAAACACATCACGGTTGAAATATTTAAACATCCAAAGAGGAAACCTCATTCAAATACAAGTCAAATGGTTCACGTCAAATGTAGAAATAATGCGACCTGGCTGATTATGGCATGGATTGAGAGTTTGAGTAACCTCCAGACTTTTTTTTTGCTATTCACAATAATCACTATAGTTTACACAAAGAAAGAGCAGGACAAAGCACCTCGGTGAACAGTTTTACTGCTGCATGTTTCCATGACAGCCATCAAAGGAAAAACACTAGTGTGTCTAAAAAAAAAAAAAAGAAAAGCATTTCAAAATATTCTGAGCTTTTTGGTGAACTGAACTATTCACCTTGATCATACTTATAGGTCATATTCATTTTTTTTTTCTCTAAAAGATAATTAATGTCTAGCCAGAGAGCTAAAAGAGTGAACCCGGGTCAGTGGAATTGCCATCCAGGCAGAATATGAGCTTAAATCTATATTTAACACATGACTGAATTATTATTTAAACATTTACAAGGCTCCCTATAATAAATGGTAAAAATGTTCCTGACGTGGATAGCACCTGTGTATCTATTTATGTGCTTTAAAAACGAGCTCTTCGAACCTTTTGTCCTTAATGAAACGATTTGAACTTTAGCAACACGTACTTTATCGAAGCACCGGATTCAACAAAGACAACATTCCGTTCCAAAATCATACCAAGTTATGGATTCCGCATTGATTCAAGTATTCCCTTTTATTTAATAACCCCAATCCACATTTCATAAAATATGAATGCTAGTCAATTCCACTCCCTAATAGACCATTTATCAATGAACAATGGCTTACTGAAGTCCAGAAAAAGACTTTGGAAAGTATAGAAAATAAGTTGTTGTTTTTTCCCCCAGTGATATTGCTTTGTGGGATGGTAATGAAGTGGAAGTAATGGTACACAGACATTATACAGTATAAATGCAATCTATTATATGGACAAAAGTTTGTGGACACCTGACCTTTTGTTTATTTCCAACCTCCTTTTATTGTAAGATGTTCCACTAGACTTTGTAGTGTGTTTGTGGAGACTTGCGTCCATTCAGATACAATGAGTATGGAACAGATTACTAAAAAGTACATGGCGGATCGAATAGAATAGCCAGTAAACACATAGGCTTTTATGCAGAATATAGCAAGCTTGCACTAGTCAGTTGTGTGTCCTGGAATCATTTCCTTGTATAAAGAATGAAAAAAAAAAACATTAACTAAAGAAGGTCTAGATATAGGTTTTATATAAGTCATGGTGTCACCGTGTGTTTTTTTTTTTTTTTTTTTTTTTACAATACATGTATTCTGATCCGAAAATAAAATAAATAGAGGAACCACTGGAATGAGAAAACTGCTGTTATAGGTTATACACTCTTACAGAAACTAAATTTATTTGTAAATTTGTTTTGTACCCTCTGGCCAGTAATACAGCTTGTGCACTGAGGCATTGTAATAGCAATCAACACAAAGGTCATTGGGTACACTTTTATATAATGAGGTCTAGGTGGAACAATTCCCTTTATGGTCACCTTTAAAAGGCTCTTAATTTGACACTTAGGACAAAGAAGATTGTTTTTCTTTCCATGCTGCAAGAAGTATATAATATTTTCTGAGCGATTTGTCAAGGGTTCTTTTGGTTTGTGTTGATATTCTGATTGCTTATATACATTAATACTCCAGAAAGAGAAAGTACTCTCACTGTTTTGGGAGATTTTCAACATCTGGTTAAGATGAGGCAAAAATAGAGGTACGATTATTTAAATCATGATTGACTGTGTAAAAAAAAATCAAAAGTAAATAATTTGCAATCATTTAATAATTGCATAATAACTATGGAAATAATAAGTTCCATAATGGGGCTTGTGCCCGTGTCACTTGATCTCCTATTTGTATAAAACGGAATTGAAATTTAATTGTATCTACACTTTAATATTTCACAAACAAATAAACAAAAGAAATGTGGTAGCTAAAGAAAAATAGATGACGGTGCCTTTGAGGTATTTGCTTTCAAACGGAAGGCTCTTCCCTTTTAAAAAGCTGTTGAAAAACTTTTTTTTTAATAGTTTGCTTTATTTTAGTGTATATTTCTTAACTGTTTCCTTTTATAGGTAGGCAGTTTGTGACACTCGCTCTAGAAATAAAGAATTTGCCTATCTGGGAAGGTTTTAAACTTGTTTTCAAAGGGTGGCTTTGGAGATATGTGCTAAATAAAACATAAGAGAGTTAGTGAAATCGGGTAGTGATGTTGGGGGATGGAGGCCTGGGGTTCAGCCCATGTTCTAGGTCATCTTAAAGATGTTCAGCGGAGTTGAGATAAGGCTATATTCAGGATATTTCCAAACCAGATTTGGCAAATCATGTCATGGGGGTGGTGATAGCTCAGTGGTTAAGGATTTGGCCTCTGGAGCGAAAGATCACAGGTTCAAATCCCATCGTCACCAAGCTGCTGCTAGTGGGCCCTTGAGCAAGGCCCTTAACCCTCAATTGCACTGCTGGTTTGGGCCCATTTGTTCCAAGTGTAATTGCATTACTACAACATACAAAGGACAATTGTGTGCTTCTGGTGCATGATACCAGAAACATATATTACAATTCTATAACATATACTGCTTGATTAGCAAAACACTTTAGGACCATGTCCTAAAACAGATCCCAAAGAGATAAATAAGGGATAAGTAGGTTATAAAAATTTGAATATATATATATATATATATATATATATATATATATATATATATATATATATATATATATATATATATGTTTGTGCCTACACGTTTAGTGCCCATAAATCCGTCCCTAATGAGCAAACCATTGGAGATAATACCAAGGAAAACTCCCTTTAGATGGTCTGAGGAAACATCCAGACTGAAAAGTCTCATTTGAGTGGTATCCATTGATCACACTTGTATCAGGGTTGAGGTGTGCTGTTTAGTCAGCTGTTCAATACGAAATAAACCCGTTCAAATGGAAATAAACCCACACGATATGAAAATGAATAACAGGCTATTGGAAAAGAAATCACTCAATTGATTAGCATCCAGTGTGCCGCATGTCGTTCCCAAGAGCAATAAAATGTTGTTCTTAAGACTGTTAAATGGGTAATGTTGGTGCTTGGGTATGGGCTTTTATTCCCAGCAAAGGATAATATATAGCATATGAAGTGCCACATGTGTAAATAAGTTGTATTTGAATTGATTTTCTGCTAGGTAAAGTTGCGCCGTCTGATTTGGCTTCCCATAAGGTGTGCGTTGGAGATGTGAGGGATTTTTGTTTTTTTTTTAGCAACGGTTGCCTTTAAATTAAAATGACATGGCCGAGGACATAGTGTATGTGCCACGAGTCATAGAACAAGACACTTTATTTTCATTGGCATTAGAAGGACACTGCGCAAACACAACACAAGGAGAATTTGTACACTCGTCAGTCATAACACAAAATTAAACAGCTTTGTCTTGAAGTGTGCGCTCCACCAAACCTCTGTATTCTAGTATCTGGTAGAACGGCTTTAAGTCCTGTAAGTTGTGATGTGGAGATTCCATTTATTAGACTTGCCTGTCCAGTACATCCCACACATACTTGATCAGACTGAGATCTGGGAAATCGTTGCAGTGTGGCAATGAACATTTTTCCGTTTTTTTCTTCTACTTCCAACGCGTCAACTATGGAAACTGACTGTTCACTTGTTGCCTGTCAGGATTCCCAGTTCTTACTGTATTATTGCATTTTGTCCGCTAGATCAGCGCTTCCCAAACTGATCTCGAGGCCCCCTTGTGCGGGGGGTGAATCATTTTGAGGCACCCCAAAAGAAAACTCATGATTCAAAACATTTACAATTTACATTTACAAAAAAGTTACAATTTTACTCTTTTTTTTAATCTTTTTTTTCACGCAAACCTCTTCTGTATTAACCTTCTCAGCTGAGACATTGCGTCACCTGTCTAAAAACGTATCGCTTGTACAGAGTCTTAGCAATTAGCATTGTGCGCTAGTATTTCAGTGAGGTTTAAGTGTAGTGTGCTGTGTAAAATTCATTCATTCATTTTCTACCGCTATATCCGATCTTCCCTCGGGTCACGGGGAGCCTGTGCCTATCTCAAGCGTCTATGGGCATTAAGGCAGGATACACCCTGGATGGAATGCCAACCCATCGGAGGACACACACACTCACATTCACACACACATTCATACACTAGGGACAATTTTCCAAGGTGCCAATCAACCTACCGTGCATGTTTTTGGACCGGGGAGGAAACCGGAGAACCCGGAGAAAAACCTCCTGAGGCACGGCGAGAACATGCAAACTCCACACACACATGGCCGAAATGGGAATCGAACCCAGACCCTGTCGGTGTGAGGCGAACGTGCTAACCACTAAGCCACCGTGCCCCACTGTGTAAAATTGTTTTTGATATTATTTAATATTTCTATTTTTAATACACCATAGATTATATAAGTTGGCAATGCTGACATACAGGTAATATATATATATATATATATATATATATATATATATATATATATATATCTATATATATATATATATATATATATATATATATATATATTACCTGTATGTCAGCATTGTCAACTTATATAATTATATATAATATATTATATAATATATTTATAATATATATATATATATATATATATATATATATATATATATATATATATATATTTAATTAGCTATATTTTCACTGCGGCCCCCCCTAGCGCCATCTGGTGCCCCCCCAGGTGGCTGCGGTCCCCAGTTTTGAGAATCAATGCTCTGGACGTCCCCATTGTCCCCTCATGTTGTTGTCCCCTGTTAGTTACAGCTAATTACCGCCACCTGTTTTTGATGTATTTTTGTGTGTTCTAAGTTAAGGGGGGAAGCCCTTCTTGTTTTGTTTTATTTTCTTGTATTTATTTTCTTGTATTTTCTTTTATTTTCTTATTTTCTTTTATTTTCTCGCTTTGCTTTAGTTTATTGAAACGATTTCATCTTTCTGTCATTTTTTTTTTTTAATCTTTCTTGAAAAATTCGGATTGTTCATTCTATACATTTTGGTCTGTGTTTTTTACCTTTCCAATAACCTTGCACAGTGTTAAACTTTTTTTTACAATTTTCCCTTTGACTATTTTCTTTAAATTAAAAACAAAACAAAAACAAAAAAACATCCTGAGTCACAGTCCTCGGGTTCACTCCTGTCACCAGCCGGAAGAAAGCCTGACTATTGCACTATTGACCTGGTTCTTAGCCTTGACATTACCTATTATATCTGGGTCCTTATCAGGTGCCATTCCGTAATATTATTGCTGATGGTGATATAGATTTATATGTACATATCCACCCCCCTTTTTTCCTCTCTTCATAAAAGCAAATGCCCAGAAAGTCACCACTCTGAGCCGGTGTGTGATGGATATGAACTTTATTATTCTGATTAGCTATTCCTTTTGTCCTACTGCAACTGCAGCACCCTCGCCGCCTCACCGTCCCAGAGGAGTCGCTGTATATTACGCTCACCTTCTCAAAGTATATTGACCTTTATAATAATTGGATGGGTCCTGCGGCATGAGCGCGGAGGGAATTGATGGCAGCTTGTCAGGGAGAAGAGGATGGGGAAAGAAAAAAAAAAAGATGTCTGAGGATTATATAATTATATCTGCTCTTCACAGTTTGAAAGGCAGTATAATCATATCCATTAGCAGATTGCCTTTTGTTGTGCTTTAAAAGCATCATGTCCTAGATGCAAAAATAAGTTGCGATATTCCTCTTGTTTTCTCTTGAAAACACGTACACACACTCACTCACACACACACACACACACACACACACACACACTCACAGTGAGCCTCTGCATAGCTGCCGTCATTTATTCCTTGGAAGGAGCTATTGCAGTGGTTGCTGCAGAGTTGCCATGGTGATCTGCCTCCGTGTTTCACAAGGTCAGTAGGAAAGTTGAGAGAGCTCTGCTGTTTTCTCGTACACACTCGCAGCACTCACACGCTGCCATATGGCTAAATGGATTTCTGTTTTTGTTCTCACTGCCCTGGTATTTTAATGGATGGGCTAGGATTATGTAACACGCTTTTCTTTTTTCCTTTTCAACCATTTTATATTGCCTATTTTTGTTTGTTTTTTTTTTTAAGACATTTGTGTATAGCCGGTGAAGCGTCAGAAAACTTATTTAATATTTGTTACAGTGCACATGTTCATTCATTCCCTTTTATAACCCTCCATGATTTGCTAGTGTCCTTTAAGTTGACAGACGATTGCAGACGTGCCATCCATCCCACCCAGGGTGCACATACAGACTTCTCTCTGAGGTCTCAGTCACAGATACACACTATATAGCCAAAGATTTTTGGACATCTCGCTATAATTCAGTGATCTACAGTGATCACATTTTCTTCTTTCTGACAGTGCGCAGAGGAGGAGGCAGACTGTGCATAGCAACAACTGCACTTCAGTGACTAGCTTTAAAGCCCGAATTGAAATGAAAGCATGTTGATCTGAGTCATCATACTCAGAAATAGTATCCATGAAGTAAGGGTATGAATCAGACTCACTATTATAACCTCTGCACTACTGTGGTTCAATCACGTTGACCGAGTGTAGTGGTTTGTGCTGAGTGGAAAATAAAAGCCAGCTAAGTTGTAAAGATAAATAATTGGATATTTGTTGCAGTATTTATATTGTATACAATGTGCTTTTCTAATCCTGGCACTCGCAATACTTCCTTTAGTTCACCCTGATATACAAAAATTATATCATAGGGAAAATGAAGTATTGTGAGCAATTACTGTATTCTAATGGGAGCAACAGAATACAATAATTCTTGTATTATTAGTAAAATTAGTCAAATTTAGCTCAATTTTTTTAAATACTATATTTTAGTTTTATAAAAAAAATGCATATTGATATTTTTTATATATGTTTAAAACTGCAGCAAAACATCGTCCCTAGACACATGATCAAATCAGGAATTAAAATTCGCTATGATGTACATATACGGCAAATAAAACTGCCCGTTGGGAAACATAGCAAAAGATGCCTCTTTGTGTCCTGATGATTTACTCATAACTTATAACACCATAATTACTTTCAAGCATTTAAAGGAATAGATAGAAATGTTTGATTATGACAATGACAATCATGACAATAATTGTATTATATAATAAATATTTCAATTTAAAATATTGAATTATATATATATATATATATATATATATATATATATATATATATATATATATATATATATATATATATATATATATATAATTCTAAGGCACTGGGTCTAAGGTCTAAGGCTCTGGGTCAGTGATCTAAGGTACTGGGTTACTAATTGTAAACTCTAGGTTTGAGCCCTGGTATTGTCAAGCTGCTGCACTTGGGTTCTTGACACAGGACCCTTAACCCTCCTGTGCTATCATGGCTGATATGCGAAGAAAAAAATTTCACTGTGCTGTAATGTATATGTGACAAATAAAGGCTATTCTATTCTATTTAAAAAAGCCTCTAAAAGATCTACAGGTGGTCATTCAAGATGTTCTTCTGCAAACTATGCAAGATATATCTTTATGCACAGGGGCATTGTCATGCTGGAACAGGATGTTTAAGTGAACCGGAATCCAAAGACATCTTGTACAACTGTGTGCCCCCATATTTGTGTTTGGAATAGAACCACAGATAATAAAAAAAGTGTTGTCCAAATCATGTATACTCAGTTGCTCCGTTCAAGTGTGTTTCCCGAAAACCTTCAGAGTCTGACCCCTGCTGGTCCAACGGCTCCCTGCACGAAGGTCGCGACTCATCTCTAGTGCCCTTCTATTATACAATCCTCACTAATACGGACACTGGCTTGCCTGTGGAACCCGGATTCATCTTCATTAACGCAATGTTTTAAGAATCGCTGTCAGAGCTTGCTCCCATGTGATCAGGCTGCTATCTCCAGCCCTGTCTGCACCAATCTCTAGCATCTCTCTCCCTTCGCAATCCCAGCCGTTCTTCTTTAGCTCAGAAGAAGCTCAATCAGACCATCACCTGAGGGAACTGCTCCTGAAATCGACATGGACTTTAAACTACAGGAAACTAGGCCAAAAGAGATTTAAAAAAAAAAAAAAGGAGGCAGGGAAAAGGCATCAAGATATAAAGACGGAACAGCCTCTGAAAAGCCGATTTGCAACGGTGAATGTAAACAAGGCAGTCACCTTCTTTCGGTAATGAAAAGAATAACGATTTTCTAGTAAAGCCCTGAAATACAAGAAGTTGAGCAGAGAAGTGCACAGTGTGCTCATCCAGTTGTGGTTAAATATATGCTAACACTAATCAAGGACTAGGTGCCCCCTGGTTAGGGTCCTGTGTCTGTTACCATTCTATAATCATACCTGAACAGGGAGAAAAGTTCTCAGGAGGACGCTGGGGTTACAGATCTAATTTTATACACGACTACAGGAGCATTTACTCAGCATTCGAGTTTCACATGAAGAGACATGAAATAGTCTAAGCCATATAGAACTTTTGAGTTTGACTTTCTACTCAGCAGGAAGGTTTTCCCCGAACTGTTCCCCCTACAAAGCTGGAGGCACACAATTGAATGCATTATCATTACATTTTCCTTTCACTGACACTAGACCCAATCCTGTTCCTGGATGATGAATGGTTTAAATCGGTTGAAGCAAAAGACCTTGAGTCGCCTACTGGAGAGCTCTGACCTCAGACCTACTGAACACCTTTGGGATGAACTGGAACGCCGACTGCACCCCAGGCCTCCTCACCTCGCCTACATCAGTACCTGACTTTACCAACACCCTTGTGGCTAAATGAGCACAAATCTCTAAAAGCAATCCCCAAAATCTTTTCTTCCCAGAAGACTATAACAGCAAATGGGGAGCAATTGTGGAATGGGGTGTTCAAAAACTGGTGATCAGACCCGATTACGTTATTATAATTGCTATATGTTTGTTTTTAATGTTACAGATTGGCATTACTTGTATTAATTAATTCATTCATTCATCTTCTACTACTATATCCGATCTTATCTGTGCTTATCTCAAGCCTCTATGGGCATTAAGGCAGAATACACCCTGGATGGAATGCCAACCCATCGCAGGGTATACATACACACACACATTCATACACTAGGGACAATTTTCCAAGGTGCCAATCAAACTACCGTGCATGTTTTTGGACCGGAGAACCCGGAGAAAAACCCCCTGAGGCACGGGGAGAACATGCAAACTCCACACACACATGGCCGAGACGGGAATCAAACCCCGACCCTGGCAGTGTGAGGCGAACTTGCTAACCACTAAGTCACCGTGCCCCTACTTGTATTAATATGACTGACTATTCAATTTGATTAATTTTTTGTTTGTATAACATTTTTTAAGCTTTACTGTCAGGATCTCCCTCATGCACTTCCGGTTCCGCGGTGCGCACAGGCAGGGAGCCATATTACCGCTTTTCCCACGCGGCCAGATATTTAAGGAGATCAGAGACAACAACTCTTTGCTGGATTATCTCCTGATTTTAACTATAGCCACTGATTCCTGTTCCTGCCCTCTGGATTATTGGTTTGGACTTTGTTTTGGTTTTCTGTTAGAGTTTCTACCTGCCTTTTATTGCTGTTTTGGTTTATGTTTTTGGTTCTCCCCGCTTGCCCTGTATGCCTGTGCCTTATCCAGTAAGCGTTATTTGGCTTATGTTATTTCTGTAGTCTTTCTGTTTTGCCTGCCTTCCTTATTAAAGACTCTTTATTCTTTGAACCTACTTTTCGGCTGCCCTTTGGGTCCTATTTCCACCTCCAATTGTTGACATTTGGTAGACACCCTTATCCAGAGTGAATTGAGGGTTAATGGCTTTGCTCAAGGGCCCACTAATGGCATCTTGGTGGTGGTCAGATTTGAACCTGCAATCTTTCGGTCCAGAAGCCAATACCTTAACTACTGAGCCACTACCACTCACGTTTTTTAACATTGTCTCAAAGTGTTACACAGCTTTACACACATAATGCAGTAAAAAAAAGACTGAGAAAGACTCCAGACTCAAAAGGGACCCCGCCCCCAACTGAGTGACAGCCAGTCAGCTGCTTATGATGATCAAGGGACTAAGAATAAAGTTTATGTTATTTTTTTTGTTGAGTTATGGTTTGTTCCATGGTTTTGCTGTTGTGTCTACATCATTGAGATTGAACTAAAAATGTAAAGTGCTATTTAAAAAGTTGGCCAGACCAATCGCACCGCAAGCAAAAGGCAAAAAGAGTGCTGTTTCCTTTCAGCGCTTGCTCTTTTCCCACTTACCTCCAGAGTCGTTGACAGTTGGGAGTGTTGCATCACGTTTGTTTGCGTGTTGTTTCAGTTTTAAAATACTATTACAGAAGAACGATCTATAATGAGAAGCTTTCTTTCTCACACTCCTCCGCGTTCCCTGATCAGTCCAATTTTTTTTTTTCCACACACACTGCGATGCAACAGCATGCCCGTGGTTTCTGTTTTATTTCTATTTCTATTTCTATTATTTATTTATTTCATTACGCAAATGTTCTTTCTCTTATTTTATGGAGGCCAAGCTCATCAAGGTGATCAGACTCAGTCCATACTCCCATTTCATTTTTTTTCCCTTTTTGTTTGTTTGTTTTTTTTTGTTTTTTTTTTAACCAGTCAAAAATGATCAATTATTTACCCACTCATGTCAGAAACCACAAGCTTAAACCTGTTTACACGTCCATCGTTTGCCCAATTACTATTCATTGATTGCTATTTCCTCGTCAAAACACAACCCGAGGTCCTTGTTCAGGTACAGATTTTGCTACAGTTACGTCCTGACATTTTCTGTGCGTGATGCTATGTAAGCTCATGTTAAGCAGTGACCTTTCATGTCTTCGCTTGGCCTCCTGCACCGATCCCTACATGCTTTTGTGATGCTGTTGACTAGGAAACGCTAAAGCCATTTTACAATGCTGCCTATGTTGAGAGCCACGCTTGGCACAGCATCCCTGGGTGAAGACAACAGATCACAGTGGGGGTTTTAAAAACAGGAACACATTTGAGGGGAAATCTGCGAAGGCTTCTCGGCACAAAATGAGCCACTTGCTTTATAAAGATGGCGTGACGTGCGTGTATTGTGCTCCTAAATGTTGCGAGTTGTTTAGATGCATATAGGCGCCGTTAAATTCACTCTTTTACATGGTCTATTTTCCAACAAAACAATCAGGGCTTTCACATCATGCTCTATTGTTTTAGTTCTAGTCTTATTTCAGCTCCTGTTACTTTTAACTATTGTTACTTTTTTCCTGTTAACTATTCAATGTCCCTGTTTTATGGATATAAGATTCATATGTGCTTTTTTTTATCCTCCTATTCAACATTATTTGCTGTTACAATAACCTCTTCTGGGAAGATGTTCTACCAGGTTTTGTAGTGTGTGGCACATATAGCCACAAGCAGGTTAGAAAGGTCAGGTACTATCTACAGCATATATCTTCATGGTGCTGGCTTTGGGCATTCCACAGCAGGTTAGGGTGAGGCAATCCCCCTGTACTTGGGAGCGGCCACATATGTGCTTGGTCTGGGAGGCGATAGAGCGCGATTGGAGCGATGGAGGACCTGTGGATTCAGAATTTCCGGATGAACACGTCCACTTTTTTTGAGCTGTGCAGTGCAATAGGGTCTCTTTTAGCACCTGCAAGGCAAGGCAAGGTATATCATGTGACCTGGAAATGCGAAAAAAAAGTTTCCAATACATTTTTGCAAATTATTCCTTTGTTCGCATCATCTGAAAAACCACCTCACGCGAGTGTAAAAACTTGTGTATATTTACGCATTTGTCACATTTCCATTAGTTTCAATTCGCCGTTTAAATTTGTGCATTTCGAAGGATTTCTCTCATGTCTTTCTATTTCCTAGTTTTGACCCTCGGCCACATCCCATCCGAGTCTTGGCTTTGCCCGAAATAAAGCACTTTACACACCTCTCCCACGCGCTACGATGTGCCTCCCCGCGCATCTCGTTATGAGCTGCTTCTGACTCATTGCTGCATCTTGTAGAGTCAGTGTTATATCATCTAACAGCATGCCCAGATGCCCCTCTGCAGAATTCTCAGTATCACTCTCTGCCTTTGTGAACACGCAGGACCGGAAAGAGATGGGGCACGGATTATCCGAACCCCTCTGTGCTGCTTTTTTTTTCCATTCAATTTGCTCATCCTCTTTAAACAAACGGCGAGTGTGCTGAGTGAAAGTGTACACTGCCATCCCGGCGCTGCGGCATGACCCTGACGCCAGTTTAAACACTGCTTTCCGGTGTGTCAGACTTGATGGATGCATGGATTCAGGGCTGCTCGCCGTGCACGATAGAAACACACACTTTATTCTGCCTAAACACACATATACACACACACATGCGCACCTCACTTATACTACAGCACACGGACAAACGTTTGTGGACACCTGATTTGTATTTGCTTTATTGAACATCTCACTAGATTTTGGAGTATGCGTGTGGAGATTTAATGCTTATTTAAGCCCAAGGGCAAAAAAGCCAGAAGCTGATGTAGGGTGCATTTTCCTCTGTGTAGAATCTTATAGAAAGGTACCTCAGACTCCATCCTCTGACACTGTGTGGTAAAGAATCAGGTCAAAAACTTCAGGTCATAGCTTCGACTGTGTCAGCATTTTTAGAGAAGAATGCTGCACTGAAAGATCTCATGCGTCTCCATTTTGATACAGACGGACATCAGTGCAGATTCCAAAAAGGCAGGTCAGTGCTCTCGACTCTCCTGATTCAGTCATGCTGATTGTTCAATCAGCTGCTGTTGTTGGAAAAAAAATGAAGGCCTGCTGTCGGGTTCCAGTTCACCACCCAAAACTGTTATTTATTTTTTGCATGTTCACAACCTCATTTCATGGATACTTCTTCCTAACCCAGTGTTGAGCTTTCTTGTTATGTTGCTAGTTAGAAAAGGTCATGCATCAAAGGCTATATATCGCAGTTATATGTCTCCTACGAATTAATTACTATATATTTATTTATTTTTTGGTTTCACATGAGACAAAGTAAAAATCCTAGTTAACTCAGCTAGCATGGAAAAGGTGCAGAATGAGCTCGCTAATTAGCTAAAATCCCAGTTAGCTCAGCTAGCATGGTATTTTTCTAAAGGTCATAAAAATATACTATGCTGCCCTGAAACCCAAATAGAAAAAGGTGAAAAGTAATGGTACCTTTCAGGTATAAAGATGTTGCTATGCAGAAAGTTGAGGGGGGAAAAAACCTGACCTAATGAGCTAATTAGCTAATAACAAAGTAGCCAAATTAATATCACATAGCATACTTAAAGGTCACACAGTAATAAACTCTGGATGCTGTGCATGTCTTGATCTAGATGTTTAATTAATCAGCTCTCTTGCGAATTAAAAATAAAAAAATTAAAATAATAGACGTCTTTAGCCATAACGATCCAACTAAATAATTTACAATCGCCTGGGAAAGATACTTATCTTAAAAGTTTAAGAGCATAGTCAGGGATCAAGTGAAGCCAATGTTTTTGTGTGCCTTTCCGTGTTAAAGCGGGGAATATGTTACAAATTGATAGGCAAAGGATGTTATAGTGTTTACTATCAGAACACCGCAAGTCACAAAGAGGCATATTTATTTTCCTCCTGGAAGCAAATTGATCTCAGAATATTTGTTGTGCCACACCTCGCGAAATAGCAAGTGAACCGTTCACTTCAAAGGACAACATCTTGAGAAAGCAAGCGAAAGGGTTCAGGCCGTTCTATCCCCCGCACCCCAGTGAATCCTCTCTGATCCTCAGCTTTTGATCTGTGCACATTTGCTGAATAATGAATTCAAGATCATTTATTTTTGATTGCCTTTATTTTTGCCCGATCTTTCCACCCTATTTTTTTTTTAAATTATTATTATTATTATTATTATTATTTTCCTCCCCCCTCCCGTCAACCATTCACTACTGCGCTTCTGAATTCCGCATGACTTCCAAGGCCATGTGAAAATTCGCGAAGAAAAGAAAAACCTTTCCGATAAAACGCAGACGTTCGGAAAAGGAATGGCTGTAAAAGCAGAGCGGAAGCCTTGGACATAAAGTCTGCCTTGCCGTTGCAGATTTACGACTTAATTGTCAATGTGCTTCGGCAACGCCAGGCCCACCCGACTTCATCCATCTTCTGCGAGAGCCGACTCGCGTGTTTGATGGAAGAGAGGAAAGGGAAAAATGGGGATGTTTGCAAAATAACATCCCATGCCGGCATTTATCTCGAAGGATAAAAAGATCGGTTTGTCCCCGAGAGGACACAGAGACATCACTCAGGTGAGAGATAAATTCATTTAAGTTTGCACTTTGAAGGTAATCTAGATTACGATCAGAATTCATTTGACCAGACGGCACTTATTGGTGGGGAAAAGGGGATGGGGGGGGGTTGTAATTAAGTAACATGGATTTAATTACCTTAAAACAGAGTGTGCTTTGTTCCACTGGAAAGAAAACGTTCACACTGGCCTTGAATGAACTTTATGGTGTTTGCACGAATCAGGGTATAACCAAGTGCAACTCTGATAAAAAGATAGATTAAACCAATGAGGTTGATTTTGTTTGGCTCTCTATTAAAGCACTGTGGGAAATGCTTTACTATCACGATGGAGTTACGATAGGGAAAAAAATTCACATGCTTTTTGTGTAATCCCAAAAGTAATCCTCAAAAATCCGCTTCTCCGGGCCCGTTGTATTGCTGCCTCACTCATGGTGTTACCTTAACCTTATTTTGCGCCGATTGTTTCCTTATTTATTTTTACTTCCATAATAAAATCTGATTGTGCAGGAGCCAGGTCTATTGATCGGCACCGCACTGATGAATGACCCGGTTTCTGCAATGTGCTGACGGATACACTAAAGCCTTTCCCTGAGCTCAATCTTGGACCAGCAAACACAGCGGGCCCGTTGGCACTGGGTTTTTTTTTTCTCTTTTTTTTTTACCTTTATTAACTAAAACTTTCCTGACATCCACGGTGAGCCAGTTCCCTCATTGCTGATCTATGAACTGCTGTCAGCCATTTCCCAGCCTGCATATGCTCTTTATTTCCTAGAGGTGTCTCTGCATGTCTACCTGTAAGCCATGCTGGCTAGGATTCACTCACCAAACTCATTGGGTGCACCTGCGATCCTTCTGATGAGATGGTGAAAACAAATTGCATTGTTGCATGAAGATACTGAGAGGATTTGCAACACATTGCTTTCTGTTCACTGAGTATTTCTACCCTGAGTGATGCCATTTAAGCGTGTAGCTAAAACCGGATGTCAGCTTGTCGTCAGGTCTCATTTATTCTGACTGTCCCACGTCCATGGCGTGTTATTTCTCCATTGGAAATCACTTGAATGTTTAATTGATTTCCTCGACAAATGTTCTTGTACTTTTTGTCCTACAAGCCGTCGTACACTGCTTTAAATTCCGAGTGCCTAGCAGGCACAGGCATTATTACACACTCGGTCAGTCCATAGCAAACTCCTAATGAGCAACTCCCAGCAGTTCTTCACTGAAAAAGATGTAATAATAGGTTATGAGACCAGACTCGTGACCCGAGACGAAAAAACAAGAAGAAAGGCCCTTAGATGTTGTATCTGTCAGATGGCCGAGGCAGCTGAAGGAGCAACAGCGTTGGAGTACTTAGTTGTTGAAAGTGATATAGGCAAACAATTTTTGTGTTCATACGTACATACACACATTGATAATTTATTTATACAAACAATTGATTTTGAGTACTTATAAAATTCTCTCTATTGCTGGAACATGTACGTATTATTTTTTATTGTAGTTCAATTGAATTGATGGTTTGTTGTTTCTGGATTCAAACCTGTTGTCAAAACAGGAACTTCATTCTTATCAGTGTTATTCAGTTCAGTTCAATTTTCTTTGATTTGTTCTTGTAGAAAAGGACAAACAGATAGATTCAGAATGTACTATAATAAATAAATAAATAAGTTCCCATAAATTAATCCCAAATAAATCAGTCGGAGGCATCGGGGGCAGAGAAAAACTCCCTTTGACGATATGAGGACGAATCCTTTAGTAGACTCAGGGAAATTAATCATCATCTGGATAACATGAGATTTTAAAATAATTACTTTTTGTAACCTAGAACTATATGGGCAGAGATTACAACTGTGATTTTCTAGGAAGTGACAGTTTCATCTTTGTTGAAGTTATCAACTGTTGAATGATTGGAGACTTGAGTGCAAAACGGTTCGTGACCATTTTTGTCTGATCCCATTGTACTAAAACTGTTATTGCAATTCAAATCCACCTCCGTGGTTTCTAAGAGCTACCCTCCACAATATATATATATATATATATATATATATATATATATATATATATATATATATATTATATCGCATCAATTGGAAACCACTCAATGTGTATATATAGATTGAGTGGTTTCCAATTGATGAGAACTCCGAAGTAACTTGGGCCACATATGCCATATTCACCATGGACAACCTTAGCTTTCACGAAAGAGATGATGAAGATGGAATAACAAGAAGGATGCTTTCAATACTCTCACTTGAAAAGGTCGATCCAATCCAAATCACGCCCTTGCCCTTTTCACCCCTACGCACCCTGTAGAACTCGCATTTCATTGTGATCCCCTGATGGGATCATGAGATCACTGCAGCAGTAATCTCGCGTATGCAATATGCTCCTCTGCCACCGCTGGGTGTCCATGAAGTGTGGACAACTACCAGCGCCATTAAACTTTTAATTAGCAGTAGTTAAGGCGGCATTCAGCCTTAACTAACAACGGAATCTCTAAGATCCCCAGGGGCACTGCGACAAAATAATAAGCCTTGCGAAAACATTGAGTGGGTTCCTTCTCCCACCCCATTGCTCATTTGTCTCTTTCCTAGCGGGATATCTGCCTCTCAACTATTCTACCTGAAAGCAAGGGCTACACTTCCATTTCATTTGGACACTTTCCTTTCATTAGAGCAACACTTCGTTACTTTCATTTGATGACTCCCATCCAGGCTGCATTAGAGAAGAGGATAATTGGACAGGTGTAATGCGTTTCAAGTGAAAATTTTAACTTCTGATGAATGGACAGTCATGGTGATCTTATTGTAATGGTTTTAGAGGTTCTCAATATGCAGTTACCTGATGGTACCTGAAGAATCTGGTTTCAAATTAATTGAGCACATGTTATTGTTCTGTATTTTAACTAGGGCATCAAAATTCCAGTTCAGTATGTAAGATGGTTGAATTTTCACTTTTTAGATGTTGAGGTAATATCGCAAATTATTTTCTTATTCATTGACTCTCCATCTGACCGATCTTATGGTAAATACCCAATGCTTATGGAATTTATCATCATTGATTGTATTGTATTTCTACACATTTTGGTGTGAGATATTGAAGTTTCATCAAATAATCAGACAGTAGCATTGGCTTTAATCTATCTTATTACTAACATTAAAAACAATATCTCACCCAAGGTCTGGATTGAACTCTAGTTTTACATAATCTCAGCATGGCTAATTCCAACCGGATTAAAATCTCATGCAAAAACCTCTCTATGAATACACCCTCCATGTGTATCACTTTAGGTAATGACCATGAATCTTTCTTCCAATGGGGATGTGCTCTGTATTTGAAGTACACCCTCTAGTGAATGTCCTCGGGATACGTTTTTATGATGGATTATTCTGTTCCAGTCTGCACTCCCCCATTTAGTTGGCATCCAGCTGCTGTCCAGTGCCGACGTTTTTCTTCTCGTAAATCTCAAGCCTACCACCTGAGCCTGAGAAAATGTCTTTCTTCACTTCCAATCTCAGCTCTGATGATGATCTTTGTCTCGGCGGCTCCTCCGAGACTGCTCAGGAGTGTGTGTTCAGCCGTCGCCACAAATAACCGAAACACGGTCATTAATCAGTCTGCTGTAGAAATGCGTAAGAGCCCTGGCCCCATAGGACTGCTCTTTTGCAGGTAGATAGACAAGAAGATGGACAGAGGTGTCGACTTGCAGTGTTAAGAGTGAAGAGGTTACTGCTTTATTTATTTCTACCATTGCTGATTTACCCTTTCTCTTTCCAAACACTGTGGATTGAATTTGACTTTAACTATCATCGGAACATTTAAAAAGGCAGGAGGAGAGTGATAAGTGAGAAGATAATGCTATTTTAAGAAATTCCTGTTGCTATATGGCCTTTCCCCAAACTTTTACCACAGTATTGATGGCATACAATTTGACAGACTATTTACCCTTCATTTGAACCTGTTTCGGTCTGACAGAGGGCTTATATGGGCTGGAGTGAAAGGGTGGCCAGAATAGCTGTAGAGCTGCAGTAGAGCTCTTGATCTCAACTCTACCGAACTGCTCAGATGAATTGTGATGCTGACTGCACTCAAGGCCTCCTCACCTTAAATTAGTGCCTTACTTTAATAAGACTTTCACAAATCTCAACAAGCACACTTTTCCCAGATAAATGAAGGATTGTATAACAGCAAGTAAAGAGATGTATGAGAAATGTATGAGATGTTTAAAAAGCACAAATGAATCTTATGATTAGATGTCCGCAAAAAACTATATATATATATATATATATATATATATATATATATATATATATATATATATATATATATATATATATATATATATATTCATTTACAAACAGTAGTCATATGGTACTTGGTTAACAAAAGGTTAACAAAATGCTGATAAAACGTTCATATTGGGATTCATGAATAACCTGTTCAGTCGATACATGTAAATAATACAGAGGAGGATTTGCAAATTAGCTACAAGCACTAATCATAAAAAAACATTAATACACACGAGATCCCAGAGTGTTCAAAGGTAACACATATTTAATACAAGTTAGCCTACATTAATCTAGATGAATATTTGTGAACAGGAATGGAAATAAACACAAACAGCCTGATTGGCTGAACTGCAGGAGAGCTGGTTACTGAGGCGAGTTGCACGGCTAATCCTAAACGGCTCCTACAGAGCTCTAGACATGGTGCAGAAGTCCTTACGTTTTGCCCCTACGTAGAGCATGAAGCCATTTGGGATTTGTTCCTTTCTCCGAGCTTTCGCTGTTGCCGTGGAAACAGCCAAATAAATAAGGTTGATGCTGAGTCTCTTCACATTCAACTAGACAGGAACTTGGTCATGTCTGACTTTGAGTATCTAACACAGGGGTCACCAACCTTTTTGAACCTGAGAGCTACTTCATGGATACTGAGTCATACAAAGGGCTACCAGTTTGATGCACTCTTCTGAAATAACACATTTGCCTTTACTTATATATTATAATTAATGACACTGATGATTTCTAACAATAAGTATTGTGAGTTAACTATTGTGAGTTCACAATGAGTTAATTAACATTTTAGATGCATCTCAGTGATGAGTTTTTAGAACAGGCCTGAGAGCTACTCAAGTGGTCCTTGGGGGCAACCACGTTGGTGACCCCTGATCTAAGATGTCTGTGGAACGGACGGTCTTTAAACAGACGATGACGTAAACTTGGTGTTACTTGGACTAACAGCCTTTCTGTTGTGTTGATAATTAATATTAGCCTATCAAATATATGCGTTCGGTCGGCTCATAAATTGCTAAAGGAATAGTGCTACCTACAATGGTTGTTCATAGCTAATTTGTCCGTGGTAATATGTTATTAGGTGGAAAAATGGTATTAGCAAGACAAATTTGGTTGGTTTTGTATGTGGGGTTCATTTTCTGGACTCGTTTCTTATTTTGAGTTCCTTTCAAAACAACATAAACAGAAGAGGTAAGTGGCTAAGCTAGCCTTGAGGTTCTTAGCAAGCTTTGCAAACAGTGAGAAGCTTTCCTTCATCATCCTGTTTAAAGAATATGGCCTAGAAATATATATTTATTTTTTAGAATACATTGCATGATGTTAAGTTTCGTTGTGATTAGCTTAGCAGCTACCAGTTTATAATTTTTTCCCCCACAAAATGGCTCTGTTGATCGTTTCTTTGCATTTTGTAATTAAACAATAAGAAAGTCACGCTAACCGTACTAACAACGATTATTTTAACAACGACACAGGGAATTGGGGAAGCGACTCGGCAAGGACACTAGCAAGTGGCTCACTAAGCTCATCTTTATTTGGTCTATGGGAGAAACAAAAACCTTGATTACATGTCTTCGAGGTACAGCGTTTTTCTTTTCACATTCCCTTATAGGGCATTTATCACAGGCTTATGAGCAACCGAGAAAATGAGTTTTTCATTGTTTTTCCACATCTTAGCCGTACTGCATTTATGACAACGGGGGATTTACGGAAAGCGTATTCTACTTTGAAATAACATTGCATTATTTTTTTCCCCCCTTTATATCCCTGTGTATCAGTTCCAAGCATCTGCTTTATGTGCAACTTTGGTCAAGTTATTTCTTTTGTTTTTTTTTTTTTTATATAGGAAAACAAACGAGCTTATGCTAGCATAATTACAATATCCCTCCATCAATCTTGTTGCATTCTTCCACAGTTGCCTGTTAGATGATTCAGAAGGGCTGAATCACTTATGAGTGCACGCTCGTCTATGGGACAATACACGTTCTGCCTGCCATATTGTGAAGGAGTACATAGTATTCTTTCGCTTCAGTTGGGCGATGCTACACAACGTCGCCCACTGGCAGTTGCAGCGCACTTTTTCAACAACGTGCAATAAATCATCGCATCAATGCGATTCATTTCCTGTCTTTCTCAGAACTCTGTTATGAATGTGCCGTAGACACCATAATCCAGCTTGGAAAATGGCTTTCCTGGAGTAACTACATTTCATCACTGAAATGATTTATAGCCTCCATTAACCACTGAATAAACATACAGCCTTTGGTGTAATAGGCTAAAGTGATAAATAAGTAAACTAAAGCCAGGTAAAAGCAACACTTACCACCCAAAAACATATGGTTTGCAAAAAAAAAAAAAAAGTCAGGCTGTAAGAGTCAGGTCCAGTATTGAAATTCTTGTATTGACATGACTTGCATATCAATGATACCATCTTCGATTTGGGAGTTGATTCGACTCTAGTCTTGGTTTTGACTTTTTTTTAATGTTAATGTTTTCTTGTGAGGATCCAAATATATGCTGCCTAAAACAACTGCTCAGATTAATTATGTAATTCTGATTATAGAGTTAAAATTAATAAATAAATCCTTAATATTGCATTCTGGGGGTTAGTGGTTAGCACGTTCGCCTCACACCGTCAGGGTCCAAGTTCGATTCCTGTCTCGGCCATGTGTGTGTGGAGTTTGCATGTTCTCCCGTGGCTCAGGGAGTTTTTCTATGGATTCTCCGGTTTCCTCCCGGTCCAACAACATGCACAGTAGGTTGATTGGCACCTTGGAAAATTGTCCCTAGTGTATGAGTGTGTGTGTGTGTGTGTGTGTGTGTGTGTGTGTGTGAGTGTGTGTGTGAGTGTGTGTGTGTGCCCTGCAATGTGTTGGCATTCCATCCAGGGTGTATCCTGCCTTAATGCCCATAGACGCCTGAGATAGGCAGACTCCCCATGACCCGAGGGAAGATTGGATATAGTGGTAGAAGATGAATGAATGACTGATATTGCATTCTTGTATTAGGACTCAATATGGCCACATTTTATATCTGAGGGTTCATTTTAGACCCTTAAACCTGGGCCTATAAATAAAATTTGAACTTCACAGTGGAGGCTTGACTTCAGTCCTACTGTAGCATACATGGATTTCTGTGATTGTATGCTGAGTGTAATTCTGAATATAATAAAATTGATCATATCAATTTTTTTCATGAAGCATTACATGCTTTGACTAGAACTTGTGTTCATACTACAACTTGACTGCTCAATGTAATTGGACAAAAAAAAAATCAGTTAGAGTCTATTAGAAAGGCTGACACAAAATGTCAGGAAATTTTATCCCTCACGGTGGCATAAGTGTGGTATGAGTGGAGGAGAAAGAAAAAAGGGACCCCATAGAGATTCTTTGTGCCCATTTTCCCCAAAGTGTGTGTCTGTCCGCCTGTCCTTCCATTCCATTTAATTGTATGTGAACTGCAGCAGGCTTTTGTTGCATTCACGATGGCAAAAGCGTTCACACCAAATTTTGTAGCTTGATATTTACACAGGTGGGCTGAATGTCAATACCGAGGACCTACGTGAAATGCCATTGATCTCTGACATTCTGTGGGTGGAAGCGTAGCTGTACTTGCCTTTTAATTTTCATGGAAGGGCACGTAATAGCTGAGCAGCACATTAAAATTGGTGTACGCGACTCCGAAACAGATGGATGGAGGACAATGGGAGGGAAAATAAATTGGCCTGAAAGTTTGAGGAGAGATTGAAAGGATGAGCCACGGGGCTATAAATCAAGCACTCTTGTCAAAACAAAAGCGAGAGGAGCCGTGGAAAGAGAAGAGTGTGGCAGTAAAGCACTAGCTCTAGTCATCTATCTACATGAGGACGAGGCTATTAGTGGGACGACAGCGCTAGCAGACCTCGATGAACCCCTTTTTTTATGTTTCCTCTATACTTTCACTCGTACTTCCTGTCTTATCTTCCTGTAGTTGAATATTTTAAAAGCTTATTAACAATTAAGATAAATGAACCTTCAACATCTTAGAAAATAGTATATATGGTACTAGAATATACATAAGGCATAGTGTTGCACATGGTAGTATTAGGTTTTCCCACTACCGTTTCACGAAATGTGATTTTCGACTGATTATTTTGGCATTGTCATTGTTCTTATGTAAAAAAAAAAAAAAATAATAATAATAATTAGCAAAACATGTAGTAGTTACTATTTTCCTAAATTCTGTAGCAGAATTGCCATTGCAATTAGTGATAGGAATGAATGATGAATGATTCGTTCACTTAGAATGAACGAATTTAGTGTGACTCAGAAGAAAGAGTATTCTTTATTCGTATTTTTTATTTTTTTTTACCTGAATTTACTCTTCTGGTTCAAATCGTGCAATCTTTTATCACGTGACCTCCCATATACTCTATCTAACTTCCCATCACTAGATTCAATCATAGACCAAAACATCTACAGCTGATTTTTCAATAAATAAAAGTTCTACTAGTGAAGTAACAAACCAGGATGCTTACAGAAGACACAAGTGTGAAATTATTGTCACTGAGTCAAATCAGTCTTGTCAGAATACAGTGGCACATTTCAGGAAGCCGTGAAGTGACACTTAGGAACCGAACCTCTTCTAATGATAATATTTATTAATGGTAATTGCCAACCTGTATTATATGCAGCCAGGACAGACGGTTTCAGAAGTCTCCTGTCACACATAGTCTAAATAAGATCCCTTTTTTCCCCTGTGCATGTGTTATTTTTCCATATCAATAATAGTTCTCTTTCTGGATGTGTGTTGTCCTCCCAGGCTCTCAGTCTCTTCTTTTATTGCCCCTATGTACTGCTATAAACACATTCCAATTCAGTTAGTATGCATAGTTGTATTAGTGCCATGTAGGCTCTTGTCACTCTCTGCATTATAACAATTACCATGTATCTTGTCACGATTTTCTGAATGCATATATATATATATATATATATATTTGCCGGTAGTCTTAAAACAATAAATTCATTACTTGCTGTAAACATGACAGCTTCCCAAATCATTATCTGGACTTCTGCTGTCAACAGCATAAAATAGCTGACAGGCATGCAAAGCGAATGTGAGTCAGAAGCGATGACGGAACACAATGTCATGAAATCTCTGACAACATTGTTTAGTCATGATCCAGAGCCTGTCTTTGCTGATGTCAGTGTCACATGTCTGTATCATCCACAGCTTATGTAAAATAAACAAATAAATAATAAAATACGAGCGAGGCGGTCCTACTCGAGACCCACTCCGCAGGAACAAATTATAAAACCAAATGCAAACCATCAAAGCTCCCTTTCTCTTTCGTTCTCTCTTTCTCTTTCCCTTTCTCTCCCTTTGAAATGGATTCCAGCAAGGAGCATGCAGCGGAGATAAGTCTCCCAAGGGTACCGGATAAATAGCATGCAGGCAACAATTATTAAACCTCCTGAAATTAATGATGGCTTTTTCCCCCTTTTCTAATAAGGCATGTTAATTCATTTCACACAGGGAATTCTGTAATGTTGGAATCAAATTGTATCCATATTACTGCATAAAACATGAATGTATGGGTATGTAAGGACATTATTAGGTTCTGTGACTAGAGGTTGGTGGGGTCACATGAGAAATAGATTTAACTTATATAAAGAAAAATGTGTGGACGCCTGGCTTTTTTTCCCCCTCTCCTTATTCCAGGGCTTAGACCCCATTTGCTATTTTAATAACTTTCATTCTCCTGGGAAGACGTTCCACAAGATTGTGGAATGTACTTGTGGAGATTTGGGTTCTAGCTTGATTTTTTAGTTTGAATCTATTTGGTGACATGGCAATATTTTTCTTCTCATTACGAGCCGTTTTCAGCCCATCAACCTACTTCCTGCCATTGCAAATCTTTTTCAACCTACCACTTGTGCATCAATTCCTGGGTGTCACACACCACAGGCTATCTTACAAAGCTAGCAACATGCAAGACAGAAGGCTAATGTGGGTGAAACGAAAGGAGTCGGTGAGGTAAACATGAGTGAGAATAGAGACATTCCTGATTACTTGATCATCTTTCCTCTGCTTGTGTTTTATGTGGTGAATGTTCAGCCTGGATACATTAATTAGGTAAAAACCATATAACATTTATTTTATAATAATATATTAATATGATGTGAGGTTCAGTTACTTTTTACGCAAATACATGTCCAATTATAGGGCGCGGTGGCTTAGTGGTTAGCACGTTTGCCTCACACCGCCAGGGTCTGGGTTCGATTCCTGTCACGGCCATGTGTGTATGGAGTTTGCATGTTCTCCCCGTGCCTCAGGGTTTTTTTCCCCGGGATCTCCGATTTCCTCCTGTTCCAAAAACATGCACTGTAGGTTGATTGGCACCTTGGAAAACTGTCCCTAGTGTATGAATGTGTGAATGTGAGTGTGTGTGTGCCCTGCGATGGGTTGGCATTCCATCCAGGGTGTGTCCTGCCTTAATGCCCATAGACACCTGAGATAGGCACAGGCTTCCCGGTGACCCGAAAGAAGATTGGATATAGCGGTAGAAGATGAATGAATGAATGAATGAATGAATGTCCAATCATTGATTGAAAAGTATAATCGATACTTTAGTAGAGTCTTCTAAAGCATGAGTATGTGTACTTCTACTTGAGGATGTGTGTACTTTTGCCACCTCTAGGAACTGATGTAGAATGAGGAGGCCTGGGGTGCAGTCATTGTTCCAATTCATCTCAACAGGGTTGTGTTCAAAGCTCTATATCAGGCCACTTGAGATTTTTGAAGCATAACTTCATGGAGCTGGATTTGTGGACTTGTGAGATTTGTGATCATTCAGCCACAAGGTCAGGTACTTATGTTGAGAAGTGAAGTCTGTGTTCCAATTCATCCCCCAGTATGGATGAGGACAGAGTTCTATAGCAGGTCACTCAGTAGCTGACTTTGTGCACATGAGGGTATTGTGCTGGAATGATAATTTAGCCTCTACATCAATTTACATCTAATTTATGAATTTATTCAAACTCATGTGAAATACAGCACGGTCAAAGACAGAACTGTAAGGAAAAAAAAAATAGAGTGTCAGTGGAAAACCTTTGACAGACGAGGAAGAAAGAGACGGGCTTCACCTTTGTGTGTTTCCGTTTTGAAACACATACACTCATACTTTTCGCTTGAGTTGTCCTTGTAGACATTTTTAACATTTCATTTCCTTCTGTTTTTCAAAGATTGGCGAAAAAAATCCATCATGGCCAGAAGAGGTAAACAACAAACATACTCAAATCTTATTGGTCAGAATGTGTAGAAAACTTCAATAAGCACTGTATGGTGAAGCCACGGACCAGTTTCCATTCTGTGAACAATGAACAGAAATTAAGAGTAGCTCTGGTAATATTATTTCAGTAACAGTATTATAAGAATATTAATGATAATCTGTTATGCACAGCTTCCTGATAGAGAATACGATCAATTAAAGGGTTTTGGCAAAAATATATTGTTTATATATTTGTTTAATTGGTATGGATTTATGACAATGATTCTTTTTCTTGGATGAACGGATTTGGGACATTTGTGTCCTGAGATGCTTTTCTGCTCACCATGGTTGCTTATTTGAGTTACTGTGCTTCTAACAATAGAGCCTGTTAAGTGTGAAAATCTTTGGAGAGAAGCAGTTTGTAAAATACTCAAACCAGCCCTGTGGATACCAACCACAATGACACTGCGCCATCCATTCTAATGTTTGATATCAACATTTACGGAAGGTATCTGGATCTGGATCTACATGAGTTAATGCATTTCGCTTGTGAATTTGAAGCTGTAAAATGTTGTAAAAGCTCGCTTTTATCTAAACTCCATGTAACTGCTACCAAGCAATCGCCTGCCTAACTGAAAACGAGTCAAATATATCAAAGTCAAAATACAAATGGAGCTTGGTGCTGAATCAGCCCTTTGGAGCCTGAGTGTTTACTGTGGTGTGATTTAGCACATTGGGAATGACACCCTAACCACCCTAAATGAATTAACTGGGCTTTCTGCCCACTTTTAGAAACATATCCACTTGAGTGAATTTATTGTATCGGAAATATTACTTAAAACAACAGATCGGCAATCAATGGCCTTGCGTGATGTTTCGTCTCTCATCAAAATGAAGCTACAATTCTGTTTTTTCATTTTAGTCCTGCAGTGAAATACTGAAATAATCTGAGCCCTAATTAACAATGGATCCTCTTGAAGGCCAAAAAAAAGCAGTTAATTTGCTAGTTGCAGAAATTAAGAGAAAAGTATTCCAGATATTAAGAATTACTGTATCAAAGCTCATCCTGTCACATGTCTTTCAAAAAGCACGTACAAATCCTACTATCAGGTGTCCGCAATCTTTTGTCCATTTATATGCCTCTTGACAAGGGACACTTGGATAAATGGTGGTTTTTCGTAGACATGGTTTATCCTAATAAAGCAGTTCTTAGTGATAATGCTGGACTGAGCTTGTGCCACCTGCATGCATCTGCAACCGACTTGCTGGTGTTCTCTAGCCCCACACATGTGATGTGTGCTTTTATTCTCCCCTCGAATCACACACAAACTGTACACACAAGGTTCTGATCTGTCGCTCTATTAGAGCTTCAGACTGTGCAATCCCCGAGTCTAGATCTATATCAGTATTAGCCTCGCTTAACGACAAGCGCAGATAGAGTCTGTACAGTTCTGCAGTGTGCCTCAGTTGATAAGTCACAGTAACAAGGCAGCCTCCTGTGGGTCAGCAAGCCTGTTTTCTCCCAGTGTCTTTTAATCCCGTCTTTGGGAAACCAAAAAAAAAACGACAAAAAAACAACAAACTGTGCAGTGGAGATGAAAACAGAGGCGAGAAAAATCTATACTCATCCAGTAGGCCTGTCCTTTAAGACTTCTACTTTGAAACAGCCACAGGGATCAATGGTATTTATGTAATTGGCTGAGCGAGCGGGTCTAGTGTAATTTTTTTTATTTTTTTTCATCCTAAGTTTGATTGATCACAATGTCAAGTGTGAATTTGTCCAGCATGGAGCACGAAAGGGACGGCTGTCACTGCAGTGTGGACCCAGCGTAAAACAGTAGCACCTGCTTTAACAGCAAAAAAATGCATTTTGGAGAAATAGCAGCCAGATTGTCAACTGTTCTAGATACATATTTATTAGTTTTTTTTTTCTTGTCTATAATAAGATGATGCAGCTATGGGTTAAATATGAGCAGGACATGACCAGGACACATGGTGACACCTAAGAGGAACCACTTTCAACAGATTAACTTGCATTCCGGTTTGAGTTGAAGGACAGAATAGAATAGAAGTTTATTGTCATTGTACAACAAGGTACAACGGAACTGTGAATGCACCCCAATAACAGTACACTATATGAAATAGAAACAAAAACATGAGAAAATAAGGAGAAAATATACAAATATGCGAATATGGAGGAAAATATTTACAAATATCTGCACATCTAACTCTGGCTATATGCCTTGCCAACAATGCAATTTTGCAATATTGCACTGTAAGTTGGATAGTAATAAATTATAATATAAAAATGCACAGTAGTATTGGACCATATGAAGTCGCACAGTAATAAGTCCCAGTGAAAAATGATTGAGAGAGCCATTTGGTGTTGTACAGTTGATGAACACAGCCTCGACAATAAGCTCCAGTTTTGAGAGAAAAAGAAAAGAAAAAAAAACAGTCTTCACAAAACAAATGGTCTGCTAAGACATTATGGCTCTTCGATTGCATTTGATCACAGCTGTGATTGCTGTCATTTGCCGTGCAATTAATTGGCCTGTTGGCCAAAACTTACAGCCTCATTTGCCTGCAGTTAGAACGTTCATCTGTTGCACTAAGCAGCTCGATAGGAGCCTAGAGGCTAAGCTACTGCAGTCGAGCCTGCCCTTGAGCATGTGTGTAATTCCCCCTGCCACCTGCTTGTGTTAACCAAAGGAGATTTATGCTGCGTGTTTTGAGGTAGGGGGCTTCTCCAGCAGATGGAATACAGACCTTTAGGCTGCTTTATGGACGTTGCATTCAATTAAATAGAAACCAGAGCTCCAATATTGCGATCTTCATGACACTCAATCTCTTTCTGCTTTTGAAATGTTAATGCTGTCACTCACTCACGCTATTAAACAATTAGCTGTTTTACAATTTGGCACAAATGACTAGAATTTCAGGAGCCTGTTTATTTATTTATTTAAAATAGCAGGACTAGCAGGCAGAAGATTACCGTCTCAACTTTATCCTGTTTCCCACATTCTACATTTAGACATGAAATCAAATATCAAACCTGTCTTCTGTATGCTAATGGCGGTCGCAAGTGCTCAAGTAAAGGTCAGGATTTGGTTAATGGTACCGGAGCGTGCTTTCCAAGCGCTCGAGTGAGGATCAATAAATTGACATGTTTATATGTCGCTGGTTGCGTACACTGAATTCTCTTGTCACACAGACAGCAAGAGGATTTTCACTTGTCAGGACTTGTCCTCAGATTGGATTGGATACACTCACATGCCCTGTTAGTACACTCAGTTCTAATGTACAGCATATACTATGGATCTTTTTATCTTTCTTTCACCGTATTAGTCTTGCTGCCACTCCTGCTGCTTCATCCATTATGAATGTAGCTCCCTTCTATAAAAAAAGAAGCACCATCTTCATCCAGTGGACATATTGCACTATGCTACAGACATACCATGGCCTCAGGATGACCCTGATATTCTTGGCTTGGTTTAAATCTAGTGCAAGGCGGCATGAGCAGTAAAACTTTGCCAACAAGTGTCAATGAACATCATGTGGACAACCCAGTTTATCCGTGTAGATGTGTTACTTTGTTATTTTTGGGAGATAGAAGTTGAAGAATATGCAGGCTTCCTTATTGCAATTATTAATACTGGAAATAGGAGACCAAAAACCTAAATAATACTTGTAGCAGGAGATCGCATTACAATTATATGGCTTGTTCAACCCATTTTGTTGTCTTATGTGTAATTTTTTTTTGTTGGTTAAAAAAACATTTATAGTCTTTGGACTAGAATCTGATTCAAATATTCTTCTTTTTTTGTCTCTCTTCAGTTGTGGAATTTTCTTATTTCCTTTTTTTTTTATCATCAAAGTGTTCAGTGTTGATGCAGTTTATTTATTAAAACCAACTATGGCAAGATATTTTAGTCACACGAATAATTAGCAGCTATTATATGCCAGGAAATATGATAATATTATATTGCCACATAACATTGTAATTGATTGAGTATTATGAGAGTAATTAAGTTTTTTCCCCCCATAATTTGTCTGAACAAATTACTAATTGATACTGTACGCAATTATTTGCAAAATGAATAGTGGTGTGTGAACTTCAGGCAGGCCTGCGTCTGGTTGTTTTGCTAGTTGGTTAGCTTGCTGCTCTTTGAAATAATTTAGCAGCTAGCTAACATTCAGTGAAGCTGGAAATGAGCATGCTTAGTGTGGGTTGGAGCTGGTCTTTAGTTGGTTTCACTGCTGCGGTAGCTGTATCAAAACTTCATTCAAAGCAAATCTTTTCTAGCGTTGATATTGATATGACAGAGTTGATATGCTAGTGTACTTAGTGCTAGTCAGAAAATCAATCACCATCTGCTGCTGCAGCCTTTTTTTGTCAAATAGTTTGCTTTATGCTACACTATCGTCATGAACCTCAAACCTGTTGACATTGAAGGCTGTACCCAATTTAAAACGTTTGTTTGTTTATTCATAACTTGTGAATGAATCATTCTTTGAAATCCGAGGTGGAAGTACAGATTCTCATGTTTTAAAACACTCAGGTAAAAGTTGTTGTACTGGGTATCATTTTTTTTCTCAAGTTAAAGTAAAGAAGTATGGGCTCTGACATGGTTTTAAGTAAAAAGTATCTGTTCTAAATGTACTTTAAATCAACACTTTTCAAATTGTTAAAACTCTAGTCAACATGGTAAAATCCCTATACATTATGCAAATGTATGTTTATTATTAGTGAAACCAAACTCAGCGTAGAGCACAAAAATATTCTTTTAACTGTTTTAAATTAATGATGGCGTTTTTTGTTTTGTTTTGTTTTTTAAATCAAATTACACAAATCATTAGGACACCATCAAAACCTTTGTTTCTACTTGCATGGATAATGAGATGATGGCGGAGAAAGTCTGACTCTTCTATCATATATGGATAACATAATCAGAGAATATTTGTGTGTAAAATTAGACATTTGGATCTTTCTATCCGTATGTTTTTTAATGTCTATGAAGCAAGTTATCACTGTGTTTTGTTTTTTGAATAAATTAATAAATGTGTGTTGGGTTGAAAGTTTTGATTTCACCTCTCATTTTTGTATTTTTTAATAAGATATATATATATATATATATATATATATATTATATATATATATATATATATATATATATATATATATATATATATATATATATATAGTATCTATAATAATAATATATATAAGTATTTTCTACTTCGTTACTTCACACCCCTATTTTAAATATTTTGATGGGAGGAACCGTCCAGAAATCTTCTGTCCAGATCTCTTACTACTGACCTATTAAGTAGCAACAGCATTTTATGATTATGAGTGGGACATTTATCAAACCTAGACATTGATTTCATAAACAGACTCACTAAAATCAAATGAAATGATACTGTAGACCACTTGGATGTCTGGCTAGTTGTTGTTAAATGTCCATGAGCCATTTTTAATGAAGGCATTTTATATGGAAGAATATTGATTGCATATGGAAAACTCAAAGCATTTGATATAGATATTGGCCAGAATGTGCTATGTGTCAAGACTTATGATAAATGCCTTGGAAAATTCATGAACAATCCTATAAACTGGTAGAATGGTTTCCTTGTGCATACTTTACAAACGGATGCACATGTCGTGAGACTTTCTGAGCAAAACAGATATGGCCAAACCGGGCATTTGATCAATCTGAAACACACACTGCCCCTGGAAACCGAGTTCTAGCAAACTTCTTTCCTTTAACCTCTGTATGTCCTCCTATTTACACTTGTTCATTTGTAAAAATGATTATAGAAGGAACTGCGTCAAGCTGGGTATTTCTTCCTGAAGCATTTTCAACACATGGATTGGGGTTCAAAATGCACAGCGGGAGTAACGTGTTTCTCCTTCGCATCCTCTGATGGCTGCAGTTTGTATGAGTGTGTGGGTGCATATGTGTGGGTGATAAGAGAAAAAGGAGCTAGCTTATATAGCCTATTTACAGTAGCATGCTGAGCCGCATTTTAAAAAAAGGCCTAAGTAGTACAGCACAGTTCAGCACATTGCTGTGTTTTGGCATTGGATAGTTTCTCGGTGCCTGGGATGGTGTGATTTAAAACGTTGCAATTAGTGAAGATTGATGCTTTACTGAGATTTCACGCCACTCTTTAGTAAAACCTCTCTGGCAAATGTTTATATGTAGGTTTGCGACTGACAAGCTTCGGTGCAAGATGTGTGAGCGTATCTGCATTAGCATTTGATTGGGACATGCTTTTTACAGGATAAGCCATTAAAAACTCTCCGATACACAGCCAGTATGATTTACAACCCCCTTCGACTACAAGTATAAATCTCTAACACTTAGTACAGCGAGACCTTTCATTAGCAAATGTTACCAGGGAGGTCCTACAGAGTGCTGAGGCAGGCATTGGTCTAAAAATTAGTATTCAAATTGCGCAAAAAAACCCAACAAAAAACGGGTGTTTGGGAAAAGATCTAAGCAAAGACCCTCCAAATGACAAATTAATTTGTGTCATTATACAGCCCTGTCCAGAGCTCTCGCACCTCCTACTGATCAATTTCCTGTCTCTAATGAGTCTTATTAGAATTGAAGAGGAGAGGTCTTCTCTATTTCCATCTCAAGCTGGGCAGCAAAATAAGGACTAAACAGAGCATAGGAACGAAATATATATTTTTTGGTATCGGCATCGGAGAGAATGCTAAGAATGGGAAGTGTCTGCTTCCTAATAAATGATCTTACAGCCTTGACTTTTTCTTTTGGAAATGAGCGTATTGAAGAATATAATTTAATTTCTCGTTTAAATGGCCCAATGAATCAGATAAGGAGCACATGCTCGCAGGCAAAGTGTGGCACATTAAATTAAATGGAAGCACAGGACAGAGGGAGTGGGGGGAAAAAAACAATGTGGAAGGGGAGGGTTCGTAGTTGTAGTACTTGAATCAATGCTTCACCCATCAGCGCCTCCACGCCTGCCAACTCTGGATGTACGATGACTGTCTGTACCATTACGCAGTGAAGAGCAGGCACTCACTTTTAATTAAAAGTAAACTCAGCCACCTGAGCTCGCGTCTGCCTCTGCCCATTTTACTGATTTTTTAGAGAGGATTACGGCTGAGGCTTTTTAGAGAGGATTACGGTGAGGCTGAGTTGCGTTTGTGGGAATTCAAGAGCTAGCATCCTAATTAAATTCGCCACATCCACAGTCATTATATACGCATGGCGTTTTTTGTGTTGTTTCGTTTTGTTTTTGGTAAAGCACACCCAAACAGTCCTGTATACATTTTGCCTGCACATTCACTGGCCGTTTAACTGAAAAAACCCACCAGATTTAAATGCCTCAACAGGCATTTCCATTTGTGGTTTTGTCTGTTTCACACACTTTTAATTATTCCATCTGTTACGTAATGTTTTTTTCAAAATGAAAATAAGGATGACAATACTGGACTTTATAATGCAATTATGCAGCTGTTCATGAACAATGAATACACATCCTGTCAACAACTTATAGGATTCACACTATGAAACAACACTGCTCCAGTATTAGGTCCTGCAAGGTCATTCATTCATTCATTCATTCATTCATTCATTCATTCATTCTTCTCTTCTACCGCTTTTATCCGCCTTTATCCGATCTTCCCTCGGGTCACGGGGAGCCTGTGTCTATCTCAGGCGTCTATGGGCATTAAGGCAGGATACACCCTGGATGGAATACCAACCCATCGCAGGGCACACACACACACACATTCACACACTAGGGACAATTTTCCAAGGTGCCAATCAACCTACCGTGCATGTTTTTGGACCAGGGGAAACCAGAGAACCCGGAGAAAAACCCCCCTGAGGCATGGGGAGAACATGCAAACTCCACACACACATGGCCGAGACAAGACTCGAACCCGGACCCTGTCAGTATGAGGCAAACGTGCTAACCACTAAGCCACCGTGCCTCTCCCTACAAGTTCAACATTTAAAAAAAATATGGCTTTAGCATGACTGCATGACTAGTAAGCACATCTTACATCGGTAAATTAGATAGATAGACACACATACTTTATTTATCCCAGTGGGGATTTTTCACCTGGAGACTATCAGTGAGAATTTGGTTCCAGAATAAATCTCAGGCTCACAATAAAACACCCGTGTTAATTATTTCCTTAAGTAGAAGCGCTGCTGTGCCCATTGCTAATGCTAATGTGCAGTTTACAATGCCGAGCTGTACCCCGTGTCCCTTTTCCCGCAGACAAGCAGGTGTTTGGTGTCTATAAAGCCTGCGCTACGCAAAGGAGGCGTGCTGATGGAGAAAAAGGAACGAACGAAAGGCCGCCGCTGAGAAGAACAACGTGTAGATCATAGTGATTAAATGCAACAGGAAGCTCCAGGAGGTGGTGGGTGGGCATGATGGTACTTAGGCCTCTACCAGGCACAGATGGCCCATGGCAGTCTGGATCATGTCACATTGAGCTGGGAAGAACCCAGGGGTGAGGCGTCTCCTTTCTGGACTGTCACCAGTCATTGATGTCAGGTGACGCTGCGGGGAAGAGACTGCTCATTAGGTTTGCCTCAATTTCTTTCAACCTTCCAGGATGGAGAGAACAACATTCAATTTGTGTCACTCATTAAGCCCCTTATTTCCAGTGACACTTAGCAGAGGGCTAGGGCTGACGCATTGCCTGCAATAATGAAAAGTACAAGATGGTTGGCACTATAGCAAAAGCCATGACTCTATAAGGGAAAGTGTGAGTTTGAGTGTGGGTATTTATTTTAAGACAGCTAAGTACAGCCACATGGTTGCTGTAGAGAGATACAGTAAACAGAATAACCGCTATTGTCTTTCCCTGTATCTAACTGGTGTTAACATGCAATAATTGCTACATTTGGTGGATTCATGTGTTTGTCTATTGAATAAACATACTGTTTCTCTCTCTCTCTCTCTCTCTCTCTCTCTCATCAAAATAACTTCTCTCTCACACTCTCTCTCTCGTCACTGTCTCTCTCTCTCTCTCTCTCTCTCTCTCTCTCTCTCTCTCTCTCTCTCTCTCTCTCTCTCTCACTTTGTCTATTTCTGAGTCTGTCTTCAGGGATGCAGGGATTCGTCCTATGGCAAAACACTACCTCTAATTACTACTGCCTTTCTACATGATGATGTACCGTATAACTGGTGCATTGTGTGAAAACTCAAATGTTCTGTTGTACGCTTATGTAACAGTCTAATTATGCAACCTTCTGTTGTCTTCAGATACTATCAATCCTACTGTGTGGAAAATCTCTATCTGTATCCTTTTAGTGCTCCTAAAGACTGGGCATTTTCATATTAGATTAAGTGTCCAATATTTTCACTTAGGGTATCAGAGCAGTTTAGGATTTGTTTAGAACAAATTCAAAATACATCCTTAAGATTTCACACAGAGATGGCAAGTAATGAAGTACACATACATTACTTACTCCACCACATTTTTCTGGTGTCAATTTTACTTCACTACTTATTTTTTTGGACAATTTTTACTTTCACTCATGACATTTTTTTTTTTTACACAAATATCTGTACTTTCTACTACTTAGATTTTTTTAAACCAGGATTGTTACTTTAGTTGTAATCTATTTGGTGACATTTAATATTTTTCTCCTCACTGAAAATCTTCAGCCCATCAAACCAATTTCTTCAATCTATCATATGTATAATTTTCTGGCAACACACAGGTAGGCTAGCCACCTTACATTTACATTACAGAGTAAAGTGTGTTTATTCTCACCATTTCTGATTGCAATCCTTTAGTTAATCTTTGCCTCTGTTACCTATAATGACTGCCCCTATTAGTTATAAATTAACACACATGGTTGGGTACAGGAATAGTTCCTTCACTGCCCATTTTGAAATGTAGAATTATTTACTTTACAAGGGTTGTAATCAAGTCAAAATGCAAGACAAACTACTTGAATCAGGAGTGTTGAGACTTTTTATCGATCAATTAAAAAAAAAATTACCCCTTAGTATTGTGGCAGTTTTTTTCTCTGTGTTATTTAAAATGGTATCGAATATTGATCTTTTTCCATGTATTGTATCGAATTTAGAAATTTCAGTATCAAGACAACACTAGTCTGTTTTATATATTTAATTATTTATGAAATTCCAGTTTATAAGTGATTCCTATTATATAACAGTTGTTTGGAACAGTTTACATAACAATTGCTCTTGGAATAAAAATTCTGAACTATTTCTCTTGCAACCAAAATCAATAGCTAAACTATTTTTAAAGTGCATTTTATCCATTTTGGAGTCTCCAGACCTGATTTGAAGAAGGTAACAGAAGGCATACAGTATGCAGAAGATATAAGGACGAGAGCTAGGAAGGTACTTGGTGAGTCATCTGGAAAGATAAAGGAAGATAAAGAACAGGGTTGTGGATGAATAAGGAGCATAAGGAGTAAGAGACTGGTGAAACAGAATTGGGGATTGGCAGTGAGATGAGAAATGTAGGCAGGAGTACAAGATGTGGCAGCATGTGTGGAGGGCTGTGGGAAAAGCAAAGGAAAAGGCGTCTGAGAGTCTGTATGTGAAGTC
Source organism: Kryptopterus vitreolus (assembly GCA_030449085.1). Taxonomy (NCBI): domain Eukaryota; kingdom Metazoa; phylum Chordata; class Actinopteri; order Siluriformes; family Siluridae; genus Kryptopterus; species Kryptopterus vitreolus. The sequence goes on along the minus strand of JACRUU010000013.1, from coordinate 8,031,714 downwards.
GAACATTAAGGAAGGAGAAAGGGATTTGTACGGGTTGGCCAGGCAGAGAGACCGAGCTGGAAAGGATGTGTGCTGCAAGTTAGAGCAATAAAGGATGCAGATGGAAATGTGTTTACTGGTGAGTGTGTTGAGACTGTCAAAAGAGTATTTTGAGCAATTGATGAATGAGAGAGAGAAGGTTGGATGACGTAGAGAGAGTGAAACAAGAAATGGATAGGATTAGTAAGGAAATGAGAGCAGCTATCAAGAGGATGAAGAGAGGAAAGTCAGGTGGACCAGACTGCATTTCCTGGTAGAAGTGTGAAGATGTTTAGGAGAGATGTCAGTAGAGTTTTTAATCTAGATTATTTAACAAGATGTGGGAAGGTGAGAAGATGCCACAGGAATGGTATGTCTGACCAATATTTAAGAATAAGGGTGATGTGCAGACCTGCAGTATAACTTCACACCATGAAGTTATAGGAAAGAGTAGTGAAAACTAGGCTGAGAGAAGAGGTGACCAGAGAAGGAGTTGCATTGTTTGTTTGTGGATCTAGGCAAAGCATACATCGGGGGGGCAAAGAAATGAGTTGTGGTGTTATATGAGGACGTAGTAGAGAAGCATGTGATGGTGGTGCAGGATATATATGAGAACAGTGTGACACTAGCGAGGTGTGCAGTAGGAATGACATACTGGTTCAAGGTAGAGGTTAAATTGCATCAAGGATCGGCTCTGAGCCATTTTTTCCTTTGCAGTGGTGATATACAGGTTGATGGATGAGGTCAGGGACTCCATGGACTGTGATGTTTGCAGATGATATTGTGATTCGTGATGAGAGTAGAGAGCAGGTTGAGAAGAGTCTGGAGAGGTAAAGGGAATGTACTGGACTGGAGAGAAGGAAAATGAAAGACAGAGTCATGTGTGTGAATGAGAGGGAGTGCAAAGGAGTCGTGAGGTTGCAGGGAGAAGAGGTGGTGAAGGTGGTGGAGTTTAAGTACTTGGGGTCAACAGTGCAAATGAATGGAGTGTTTGAAATATATTTAATATATATATATATATATATATATATATATATATATATATATATATATATATATATATATATATATATATAAGAGGTGGAGTGGGTGGAGAAGAGTGGCAGGAGTGATTTGTGATGTGTATCTCCAAGAGTGAAAGGGAAAGTTTATAGTACTGCGGTGAGAGCTGCTATGTAAGGTTTAGAGACAGTGGCGTTGTCTAAAATAAAGGAGGCGGAGCTGGAGGTGGCAGAGTTAGAGATTTTCATTGGGCGTGACGAGGATGGACAGGATTAGAAATTGTTCATTAGAGGGACAGCGCATGTAGGATGTTTTGGAGACAAGGTGGGGGAAGCTGGATTGAGATGGTTTGGACATGTGCAGAGGAGGGACATGGGATACATAGGGAGAAGAATGCTGAGGATGGAGGATACCAGGCAGGAGGAAAAGAGGATGGCCAAGGAAGGCCAAGGAGGAGGTTTATGGATGTGGAGAGGAAGAAGATATGCAGGTATAAAGAGGCAGTGGTGTAGAGAAGGATGATCCCCTGTGGAGACCAATAAAAGGGAAGATCCAAAAGACAAAAAAGAAAGAGGGAATAGAAGAAATATAGATTAAATAAATAAATAAATGTCAGAACGAGTGAATAGCAATATGAAATGGAATAGAACTATGGATATCCCAAGGATTGGAAGCAGTTTGTAAAAAAACTATATTGAGTATTATCCATGTTGTAGTCAGAAAGTTGGATGCAAAATTTTATTGACTATTAACAGTTTATTATGCCATACCATGTGTGTTTACAGTATCTCGCAGAACTGAGTACACCCCTTATATTTTTGTAAATATTTCAATATATCTTTTCATGTGACAACACTGAAGAAATTACACTTTTTATATATATATATATATATATATATATATGAGCATTAACTAAGACTATAAGGGATGTTTAACCGTACATCTTGAATCTTGAGTAAATGTATAGGACCATTAGGACTGCATATGGGCATTTCTTGTATTAGGTAACAAACATGTAATGCCCCTGCTTTTACACTCGGCCAAAAACCAGGAATTTATGTAGGCATATATAGTGTGTGTATATGTGTGTGTGTTTGAGAGAGAGAGAGAGCACTATTGCAAAATCTCAGCCGCAGGATCACCTAAGCATCCGATTTCGAACCACTTACATGTAATTTAATTTACTTAAGGAGCCTTATGAATTATTCAGCTTTGTACATCGTGACATTACGCAAATCCTCAGAGCCACAGGTGGTTGCTGGAGTCAATCTCTCACACCCGCTCGGGGAAAGTTCCAGACACCTCTGACACCTCCATCATTTCATTAACCCTTGTTGCATTTCAACATTTGTGACGTTTCAATCATCACGTTTCAATCCTAATGAAGCAAAGTTTGTTACTTTAATACTTTAATGATAATAGGAAGGACTACACAAGTGTACCACATTTTTTTCAGCTTGTTATCATACAGCTTGTTATCATAAGAATAAAAGCAAAGCTGTGGAACACATGCAAATGGTCTACATTGGTACCAGAACTTGAGTAGGGACACTTTTTATTAAGGGACACAAGTGGGACCTGTGACATGAGCTGATGGATAATGGCAGTAGAGGTTCAGTGGGTACTGATCATAAGGTTGTGGGTTCAAGCTGCAGCACCACCAATCCCGCCACTGTCAGGCCCTTGAGCAAGGCAATTATCCCTATATGCTCCAGGGGCGCTACAACAAGGCTGACCTTGTGCTCTAGCTCAAGCATTCTGACAAGCTGGGGTATGTGAAAATTACTATTTCCCTTTGGGATTAATAAAGTATCGTACAAAAAAATGTAGTTCACATTGTGGGTAAATTGGATCACAAAGCTTTCCTCCAGCTTTTAAACACTAAATCGAACTGTGTTACTTGTAATGCATAACTATGTAATACAAATTTACACTGTACGGACAAAAGTATTTGGACACTTGCCTTTTTCCAGTTATGTGTGTTTTTCCAACATTGATGAAGGCACACAATTGTCTTTGGAGACAGGAGCATTACATAAATATAAACAAACATCCATCTCCATACAGATGTGCTTTTCATAGGTTGGAGTGGACAATCTCAAATGGTCCTTTTATGGTCTTCTTATATAGAATAAAATAGTCGTTATGTGTCTCACATACATTACAGCACAGTGAAATTGTTCCTTTGCATATATAAGCTTGTTTGGAAGCTGGGGTCAGAGCGCAGTGTCAGCCATGATACAGAGCCCCTAGAGCACAGAGGGTTAAGGGCCTTGCTCAAGGACCAAAGGGTGGCAGCTGGATGAAAGCAGGGCTCAAACACCTGATCAGTCACTGAGCTACACTCCCTCCCAACAGGGTTGATATCAACCCTATTGGGACGAATTGGAGTGGTACTGTACCCCAGGGTTCCTCAACCTACATCTGTACCTGACTTTACTAATGCCCATGTGGATGAAAGAGCACAAATCTCCACAAGGACTCTCTAAATAAAAGTATAACATCTAAATGTGGAATGGATTGTTCAAAAATGACATACCAGCCTTATGATTAAATGTCCAAAACATTTTGTCCATATGGTGTGTCACATATATCAGCATAAAGGTGTGTAGAGACTCAATGGCACTCGACTCCAATTAAATCGACATACTTATACATTGCTTCATTCTGTACACATGTGTGTCAATGTCAAAACGTGTCAAAATCTTGCCAGGATTTCTGATTTACATGGCTATAAATAGCCACGCCACCACTATTAAAGAGCTCAGCATTTTTTGGTCCATTGGTCATGAATGATGTTATTCAAGACAAATGGGACAGAGAAGCAAATTAGGTTGACCCCAAGTAAGCTTCCTTCACTGCTTTTGTGTTTGCTCGCCGATTTTTCGCGGGTGCTCAAATGTCCCCATGCTAAGTGCACAGGGACTTTACTCGGTGTGGCGAGATTGCTTGTGACAGCTTGATACAGTTTAATCCGCCCCGAGTATATACCATTGCACTTGGGTCAAGACTGTACTGATGAGAAGGTCATACAATGTTTTGATCAATACACTCCATCAAATTTCGTTTTAAGGTGCACTTGGTAATGTGCTTGCCCACTAGACACAAGGGCTCCATCTCAGCATTATTTATGAAGAGCTATGGCCTTATTGTCCAGTCAATTACCCTGGGTGATCAGAAGTGCAGTTCAGTCCAATCTTTTTTTTTTCCACGTCCTTGCTTTCTATTGATATAATACAGTGTTTGCTGACAGGGGATCTACTGTGTGCAGGTAAACTGGCATTCTCCAAATGCCAGATGCAAATGACTGCTATTAACCTAGCAACCCAGTGTTGCAGTTAAATCGGCCCAAGTTGCTTCAGCATCACCGTTTGCATTCATCACTGGCTGCAAAATGGCAGACTGATCTATTTATTCATTCCGTTATGTTCTTAAGGGATGCGCACACACTGTTCTTTCTGTCTCTGCTTCCTGTTCACAGTATAGCATGCGCTTCGCCTGTACGGTATTTGAGATAACGAACAACATTGTCTGTTTGAGAACGCTTGAAATTCACGACACAGAGTAAACCAAGGGCAATCCAAATCAAGTCGCACCGTTTGGAATGTTTCAAGTTTGCGTACATGTTGTCATGGTTGTGTGTGTGCGTGTGTGAAAGAGAGAGAGAGAGAGAGAGAGAGAGAGAGAGAGAGTGCGAGAGGCTTGACAGGAGCACACCGTTTTGAAACGACGGTATGTAGAGAAATGTTGTGTGACAGCACAAAAAAAAAAATAAAAATCTTTTCTTCGCTCCACTCTCTTGGGTTAGACAGACGATGGCAATGCCTGTGCTCTCCAACCAGGACAAAAGGTGACACCTAAGAGCACTTACACACACTCAAAACACACATGCAGGCACCGAGTGCTCATCTGCAGTACTAGTGTTTCCTAGCAGGCAGGAGTCAGGTATTGCCTCAGGCTGTCGAAGCCAAGTTTAAACAGGTAGAGAATGCCAGAAAGACTGGCACTGGGAGGAGAGAAATAGATAAATACCCATTTCTGTAGGTAGAGTTCAAAAGTGGCAAATCCAAAATCTTGCCTCAAATCCATCTTCCCTAGTCTTATTCAAAATGACTAGCGCTCGTGTTTAGAACTCGGGTATCTCCGATCTCTCTCGGAGCGGTGTCCCTATCCAATCGCTCATCTACAAGTATTCTAAACCACTGTAATTGCGATTATTCTTTCGCTCCTCTGGGGTCTGATACGAGGCGATAAAACTGGATTACAACACTTAAAGACATCACTGAAATGATAATTAGATGTCAAACCTCGAGGCACCAAAGCCGCATTACATTAACGCATAGAATTGCGGCAAATGGTGGCGTGTCCATCCATGACAGATCAACCTACAGTCAGCGTCCAGCACAAATCCAGTCCAACCTCAAATCGATCAGATCCTTTCACTCGATTGCTGTAGTCAAGACAAAAGCTTCACCTGCGAGCAACCTGTGTCTGCTTCCTAATCATTGGGACATCTGTCGTTATTGACTTTGCTCATCTTTTGGATCTCTCTATCTCTCTCTGTTTCAAAGGCACCTGCTCTACCCCTCCCTTATCAATGCAACAAACACAGCGAGACAAGCAGGATTTAACAGATGTTTTATACAACACATTTTTATATACTTATTTGCAAACTTACCTGCAGGATGAAGACGTTGCTTAAAATAGCAGGTGGAAAGGAAAAAGTCTTGGGTAATAACGATAATAAAAGTCTATGGATGGATAGTGGTGGAGGAGATGGAGCTGGGATATTTGCATTTGTGGACTCTGTAATTATTCACAGCTGCCTGGTCAGCCCTGCAGTGACTTTATTTTTAGTAGGATCAAGTACACTCGTTTCTGTAGGTACTAAGAACAATGTGGAATGCAACGTGTGAGATTTACTCTAATATCAGTTTCAATAGAAGATATGATCAGACGGTATGGGGGATGTGTGTTTGGGCTATTGGGAAAGAAGAACAAATCCGTTTCGGAGCTCCTAAGCTTTGGGACATGTTCAGGCTTTCCTTTAGATAGTTTGTCTCAGGTGACAAATTTTACTTTGGCAACACTGAAGGTCAACCTGAAACATTTGATCTTGTTCCTGAAGGCTACAGTGCAGCACAGATTATAAAATGGATCTCAGTTCAGCTTAGCAGCCTCATTCAATTGGGAGGAGGTATGTTATTAGTTTGGTTCGTTACCTGGACAAAATCGTCCGTCTTGAATCTGTCGAACTTTCTAAAGGTTACTTGGCTTCCCCCTTTGATATATACTTGCTATGTGGAACTCTAGAACTCTACAATTCAGCTCAATGAATTGTTTCATAAGAATAGATGAAATTATACAAGGAAAGACTCAATTTTAAATGAGTTATACTGTAGTGTAGTATATGTAATATTCACATAGTGAATATGTTTGTGAAAAAGTTTAGAATGCGAATAAATGGTTTCATTTGCACGCGATGAATTTTTGGAGGCATCAGATGGAAGCAACAAAGTACACTGAATTTTCTATCAGATGCTCATATTGGCAAGAAAACAGATACAGATGGGTGACAGACTAAAATAAAATGTAAAAAAAATGGTAGCTCTGTGGTGTTCTGGCATTTTGCTGTCATGTTTTGAGTCCATCAGAGAAAAGAGTCTTTCCTCTAATGGGCCTATTAAAAGAATATTTCTGTGAAAACACACACCATTTCATTTATCCTTCCAAAACACTACAAAATATATCCCTGGCCATGATGGTGCCTTTAAGTTGCTATAATTTTTAATTGGCACAGTGTCCGTCTCACACCTCCGGGGTGAGGGTTCGATTCCCGCCTCCGTCATGTATCTGTGGATTTTGCATGCTCTCCCCGTGGCTCATGGGTTTTTTCTCTGGGTTGATGCCCCAAGACACCTGAGATAGGCGCAGGTTCCCAGCGGATAAAGTGGTGGCCACAGATAATTGCTCCAATTGCAAATTGAGATTTGGTCTGTATTCAAGCATAGTTTCATAGGTATGAGATTAAGGAAATACCAGCCGATGGTAACATGCGGATTGATATCTGTGCCGTTGTGCAAGGAGGAACAACAGGGGCACTGATAGAGTACTGTACATAATGACCTCCAATAGGCTTCAGATTTCATGAGGGTGCCATTATGGCCTGCCATTATCTATTGGGACCTGTGCTTATAGCCACTGTGTAGCTCAATGTGGCATTTTCCAGTGAACTCCAGAAGTTGGCAGGCCTGTCATTGATGCAGTGGATGAGAGCAGGTTCATACTAAGAATATAACCGGTATGAAAGAATCTGGAGATGCCACTGGGAATATTACACTGCTTGTACATCAACCAGAGTGACTAGTTTGCTGTTGAGTCAGTGATGGGCTGGGGAGGAATATCCTTGGAGGGCTGTATAGATTATGATCCGGTAGCCAGTGTTACTATTACTGATGTTAGTTTCTGGGATGAAATTGTCAGGCCGTATGCTAATGCAGTGGGTCCTAGGTTCTTCAGGGTGCATGACAATGCCAATATACAATATGTACGTATTTTTTTCAAACAATGATTTTTGTATTCATTGACCACTGGAGAATCATTTGCATATAGGTCAGGATTTAAAATTTTTCATTTCATTCATTGAGGTCCAGTGTGTGATTTGTACTGCTCCTTATTATTATTATTATTATTATTTTCTGAGCAATGGCTTTCAGCTATATCCTTAAATATGAGCAATATATACTCTTATACTCAATATATAGCCGAGCAAAGTCTTTGCTCAATAGCTTAAGAACTGCCTGTAATAATATAAGCAGTCATAATGACAATAATATATGGACTTTGTAATAAAATCTTTCCAAGAGTCAAGCATCATCATGCAAGTAATGGAAGCATCGTCGCCTTGTACATATTCAGACCCCTAGACAGCAATGAAGGCTAATCAACATTACGAGGAACAAACGATGCAATTATCTTTCCAGTCAAGTTGTCAAATGAAGCCATGGGTTTAATTTCAGGGTACATGTAATTAATGGCCCAATCATTTATTTATGGTTTTGAAGTTTCAGGAGCCAAGAAGATGCTGTTTTTAAGGTCAAGCATTTCTTTTCTACGAATGTTGAGAAACATGAACAATAACTATATGCATTTTCATGAGGTAATGAAGTCAAAGAAATGTGCGCTTAATACACTCAGTATACTGTTTTCTCTCTACTCTGAAAAAATAGTGTATCTATAGACAACAGCAACACACCGAACCCCTGTCAGACCATTCACATGTCTGAGCATGAACACTCACACACACACACACACACACACATGTATGACAAGGACAGTCAGACAAGAATGAAAACCTTCAGAACACACCTCTCAGATCTTCACAACGAGGTGGATAATCGCAAGCGGACTGTTGGCAGAGAAACAGTGCAGAATTACTCAGAAGACTAAAGCAACTGCGCCAACACGGGAGCCAGGAACACAGTTAGACAGCAAGTGAGGAGAAGCGAGGAGGTTTGAGAGAGAAAGAAAGAGCTTGTGAGAGAGAGAAAGAAAGACTGTGGGAGGGAGGGAGGGTTTTGGATGCTGATCACTTCAATGAAATGACAGATGCATCCTCCTGAATGCACACACTCACACACACACACACACACACAATGCATTCAGTGGCACACTACAGACACCTTATTTTGCGACTGCTTTTGCCATGAAATTTCCCAGCACGACGTATCCCATTTTCCCCGCGACCAAGTTAACGGCAGAATACGAATCTGCTCTGTTCCTATGTGCTTGGCATGCCAATTATAAGTAGCACCGAGAAAGGAAGAAGAAGGCAAAGGAAATACATAAACAAATCCAACCACAGCTTGACGATCTCTCACACTTGACAATTCTTTCAACATGATTTGCTGTTAGATTTTTTTCCCCCTGATGCTTTCACATATTTGTATATGTATGTATGTATGTATATGATAATGTATTTATCTTTTTTATTCTTACCTATAATGACTCAGATCTTCAGTAATTCTAAACCTACGCCAGAATGAACAAACATAAATACCACAAGTTAAGAAGGAAAGAAAGACAAAAACTTCCTTACCCATGCCAAGACCAGAAACATGTGATGTGTGTTGTCTCACGGCTTTGTCTTGTCTTCTGATCTTCCTTTTTTTCTCCTCTCCTCTCGGCTATTTTGCTGTATTTTTTTTTCTTTCACTCTGCTGATTCTGTGCCTTTTTTTTAACGACGCCACTCTAGCGCACCTCTCAGGATTACACACAGACCCAGTCTTTAGCCCCCCAACCTACAGCACTGTGTCTTTATTACTGACACTGTGTAGGCGTTCTACAGAGGACGGATCTGTGTGCTCTCCTCTTTCTTTCGTTCTCCCTCTCTCTCTCTCATACACACACACACACACACTCTCTCTCTCTTCTTCGCACACACCCGCTCTACGGTTGGCTTTCTCTGTCTCTCTCTCTCTCTCTCTCTCTGGCGTTCTCACTGTGTGATTGTTACTGTTAGAGATGAGTCCACAAAGTGGCGGCAAACCCTCCCTCCTCCTCTCTCTCTCTCTCTCTCTCTCTCTCTCTCTATTTCTCAACCATAACCTATTACAACTTATCCTCTCTTTCTGTCTATTTCGCCTTCAGTTCTCCCAGTAGCGTTTTCCCCTTGACTCTCTCACTCACCCAGAAAGTAAAGTGTGCTATTTCGCAGTCAGTCACCTGCTCCCTTTGCCATCAAACAGGGTTGTAATCACATTTGCACAGTGATGCAGCAGCGTGTCACCCTCCCTTTCATGGCGCAAAGAATCTCGCAGCAAAGACTTTGATTAAGCTAAGCTTACACCTGACTTTACAGGAACACAAACACATTTCTCAGAAACTATCATTAACCACATTGTCCAAGCCACGTGCTCCTATTTTCTGCATTGCTAAATTTATGATGAATAATGGTGTGATTGCACAGATCTAGAGATATCAGATGAATTTTTATAACAAAAAATTTGTAGTAACAAAAATGAGTATCTTTGAAGGTTGGCATGCCCTTTAAAATGTAAATATTACTCCTCATGAATGTATTTAACATTAATGGCCAGGACTAAATATCACTTCACATAACTCTAATAATATCACTTGGCAAAGGGATGAAAATAAATTGACATAACCCTTCACAAATATTACTCATGTCTTCTATGAAGCATTCATAGAGATGAATGCCATCTGATAACATCTTTATGACCACTGACATATGACACTATGTCAATATTCCTATAAACACTACATATTGCTGCATGAAACCTCTTCATAGTACATCAACTGATATAAGATGCATAAGATGCTGGCAGGATGGAGTAGATACGCTATTAGCTGAGAAGATAATCTGAAGGGTAATCCAAAAGTAAAAGTAATAGCAAAATGAGAGTCAGAGCCGGGAAACAGAGAGAAAATGCTGGAGAGTATCATAGGCAAAGCTAGAGTACAATCTGGAAAGGAGTTCTCTATACCCTGTTGTTCCTGTGCTGCCATGAGTAAGATGGTAACAACCCAGAAGTGGAGGACTTGAATTTGGTCTTCAGGACCTCGTTCAGAATGGTTTGAGGCAAGCAACCGGTTTGTTCAGGGTGGTCACAGTGAAAAGAGGTCACGAGTTCAGGATCAAGGATGTTGTGGGCAGGGACCCAGGGCCATAACCTCCCCAGTCAACGAGGTATTATAGGTCTCTGCCCTGGTATCTGGATTTTAGCAGGGAGACAGGATATGGAGCATGGTGTCTAAATACTGGTTGTCTGGCCATTGGACTTGGGATCAAAACAGATGAGAGGCAGCAAAACTGGGGTCCTCTGTCAGACATTATGTTGCAGGGTAGCCGTGGAGGCAAAAGATGTATTGGAGCATAAGATAAGCCTCTCTTTGGCCAACCGAAGCTTCCAATCTTAGAGAACAGGTCAATGACTGTTGTGACCCACTGATGGGGAGACACACAATGAAGCTGATTGCAATATGGAGCCACGGTCAATGAGGTACCAGGAGAGTGTGTGTAAAAGTCCTTTTGAAACCCCCTGGGGTTTTTGTGCTGGGTGTAGATGGACCAGACAGCCACATAATACTGGACAAAATCCAGAAGCGCTGGGAAACCACGAATATGGTGCCGGAGTAGCCAGGGCGGCAAAAGAGGGGAGAGTCGTGACATCACTCGAGGACATCCGAGAGCAAAGGGCTCCGACTCCAGGATCAGAAGCGTCAACCTCAACCATAAGTTTAAGAGAGGGACCTGAAAAGGCTAGTATGCACATGTAAATAGGTACTTGAGTCGGGAGAAGGCTTGGCTGGCTTCCAGGTTCCACTCAAAAGAAGCTTGGGGGTGGAGTAAGAAGGTGGAGTGGGGCAGCCATAGAACTGAAACTCTTGATAAAGCACCTGAAGAAGTTGGCAAAACCCAAAAATCTCTGTAGCTGCTTGTGGGTGGTGGGTTTGGGTCAATCAGTCATGGTAGATGATGGGAACCCTGGTGGGGTCAATCTGGATATGCCCCACCTAGAGAGTAAAGCCCAGAAAGGAAATAGTAGATGTTTGGAACTCACTTCTCAGTCTTATGTGCTCCTCTATGGTGGCTGAGCGGATAAAGATGTCGTCCAAGTACACCATGATGAAAAGGTCCAGAATACCTGTCAACATAAACGTTTACCAAGGCCTTTAAGACAGCAGGGGCATTGGTGAGGCCAAAAAGCATAACGAGGTACTTGTAATGGCCGGAGGGAGTGTTAAAGGCTGTCTTCCACTCCTCACATTCCCTGGTCCACATCAGGTAATAGTTGTTGCGATGGTCCAACTTGGTGAACTCTTAGTGAACTCAAATCTACTAGGTTTGAGGCAATGGCTGTGGTAGAACATTCCCCAATCCAACACGAGGCCACTAGTCCAGTAAAGACTTGCAAGCAGAATCCATGAGTGGGAGTGTATAGCGGTTGCACAAGACTTTGATAGTCAATACAGGGTCACAGGGTCTAATCCTTTTCTCAACATAGAAGAATCCAGCACCCGCAGGTGAGCAGGATGGGTGACTGATACCAGAGGATTCTTGAATGTGGCCTGTTCTGGGAGCAAGAGATGGTAGAGGAGTCCCTGTGGGGGCACGTTGCCAGGTAGGAGTTTAGTCATATGTGGCTAGGTCATAGTAGATGTTTGGAACCAAGCTAAGTTCCATGTGCTCCTCTGAGCCTTCAAGGGTAGGAGTGGATCTATTATGCTAGGTATGGGGCAGTGGCTGTGGCAGAATGTTCGTTAATCCAACACATGGGCACTAGTCCAGTTCAGATGAGGTTGTGCTTCTGAAGCCAAGCATACCTGAGCATGACGGGGGAGTGTGGAGATGAAATGACCAGAAAACTGAGCCATGTGCTCAGTTCTCAGGCTTTCATTAAATGGCCAGATTTTTCTGTTACTAACCAGGTTGGAAGGATCCAAGGTGGAAGCCAGACAGCAGGTAATGAAGCTAGGTGCTGGATGCAGGTAAACCCAGAGCTAAGATGCTTGAAAGTATTAGGGAACCAGGGAGAAAAGAAATACAGATTTTGCACCTTACTGAAGTAGGGCACTATGAAGGTGGAAGTCAGATCCGAGTCTCAAGCATGAGAAAGCCAGCAAAATGTGGGCTTCCAATATTTGAATCCAGAGAGGGTGAAAGCCAACAGGATATAAGCGAGATCCAAAAGCCGGCATGCTGAAGCTGAGATTCGAATCCGGAAAGAGAGAGAGGAGGCTTGCGGGATGGAAGCACAAGCCATAAATAGATACGATGTTAGCCAAGCAGATAATCCAAAGGGCAATCCAAAAGTGAAAGTAATAGCCAAAACAAGAATCGGAGCCGAGAAACAGAGGGAAAGTGCTGGAGAGTATCATAGGCAAAGCTAGAGTACAATCTGGTAAAGAGTATTAGGGAAAAGGTTCTAATTATACAGCATAGTTCTTACGAACAAGATGGTGGCAACCCAAGTGGAGGCGGTGCACTCGGCAGTGTTAGCGTTATGACATGACCACACAGAACAACCTGGGCCGACCACATATATCTCTTCAACAAGCCTGTAGCCACCTCTTGCCTCCTCCCCTCTCAGACCTGACAAGGAGGACAATCTGAATGCATCCACTGGTCTGAGCCGGCAAAACTGGTGTTCTAGACCCTAGAACAGGCACTAATCAGTGAATCAGTCGACACTTCATTGTGCACAAGGTTGCCTATGGAACAGGACTGGGCACCCTACTCTCTCAGGACTTTGAGGGAGAGGAATATCCTGTGCTGAACATAAGTAGAAAGTTGATTCCAACAGAGCGGAAATACACTGCTGTGTAATGAGAAGCCCTAGCAATCAAGTGGGACATAGGGGAACTCTGGTATTACCTAGCAAGAAGACATTTCACTCTAATAAACCATCATGTCTGGATAAATTGGACATTTGTGAAGGTGCCATGTTGCTTTATAAATAATTTACTTATGTGGTGTATTTACATGGCTACCTGCAAAAGTGTCCAGAACTACTGGAATAACCATATATAAATAAGAATAAAGGGTTAAGCAAATGTCATATATCCCTATGAACACTTTCCTGAAGTAAATAAAGCTTACTTCATGACTCCAGGCTTTGTAAATGGGGAAAGGCTGCATTCTCAAAATCACATATTGATCATCTGCTGCATGTCAAAATTGAATGCTTGATCATTTTCTGTCATTAATGGGACACTGTATTGTTTGAATTATTTAACAAACCAGCATTTCTTCAAATAAGTAATAAAGTATACACCATACAGCAAAAAGTATTGGGACACCTGACTTTTCGAGCCATATGTGGTTCTTTCCCTAGTTGGACACTCACAATTGTATAGGATGTGTTCTTTCACTTGAATTAAGAGCTCCATTAACATATACCGTTTTATCTCGGTTTGTGTCCCTCTCAGTGTACAAACACCATTTCAGTAAGCATTTATAATTAATAAATAAGAATTACACTTTATTCTGTCCTCACGCTACTGATTTTCAGCCTTGCACCTTTTAGAAGTATTACCTTTGTTTGTTTTTTGATGTCACATCAAATTACCGTATATCAAGCTATAATCTATGTCACCCAAGAGAGTGTCATAACACAGCAGCTGTGTCAATTGGCTTAGATGTGATCCAACCCGACACTGAACACGACAAAAGCGATCTTTGTTCAATCACGGCTTAAAATGTATAGATTGCGGTGTTTGTCAGGCCTGCTGTAAACTTATGATCGCTACACTTAAATAAATAATTACGAGCACTTATATCATACTGCAGAACAGAGGAGATTAAATATTGAGCAAAAAGTGGCCTAGAACGTTCCCGTGTAATGATAATGAAAGTAGGCAGTCGTGGCAAGAAACAACATGACGGTTGTTAAAACAGCCGCCTAAAAAATAGAAATTCAGTAAATAAAACCTCTGTATATACATCAAGTGCCTGCCAAAGATTAGTTACACTAATGTTAGTGATTATAGCCGTTGATTGTTTATGGAGTTAAATGAGCTGCATCAGGTATGAGAAATTGGCTGTGAAGGAAACGAGGGAGTCCCACTGTTCATGAAATTTGAATTCAATTCAACTTGTCTATATAATAGACCTGGTCACAAAGCAGAAAGCTTGATGTAGATTTCAGTCCCTAATGAGAGGCAGGAGGAAAGAGGGGGGAGGCAACTCCCAGAGACAACAAGGAACAGGCATCCTCTACTGTGGTATGTTTTCTATAGCATTCTATATACTTTGAATGGATCTTCAGGATGGGTGTTGATTATGATGTTTATGAAGATGATGAACTTGAATTCAAAGCAGGGTCTTAAGAAAGATAAGCATGAACAATAACCCTGCCTCCCTTATCTAATCTTAACATACATGTTGACTTGTGTGAATAATTGTAGCCTTTTGAATGATTTGAAGGCATGTTGTAGTTTTACCCAATCAGACTGATAGAGCTTTGATACACAGCCTTCTCTCTAAGGAAAGAGACCAACCCCAGCATGTCTGCAGCCCATCTCAGACATTGTTCTGTGTGAACAGACTTCACACATGGCTTTATTACAGAGCAGACACAATCTCATGATCTTGTCCAGCTCAGGTGTCTACAGCCAATTTGGCCCCTTTTCATTCACCAGCACTAGGTGAAGGGGTGTTTGTTTGATAAAACATGTGTCACCATTACCTCTCTGATGTCTCGTTGAGCAGATCAGTGATGATTTACTAGGCACTGGGTGTTGCTGGGCGGGAGCCTCTTCAAGGCTTGATCATTTAAAAACAAGAAAGAAACATGAAGAGTGATAGGGAGGCGAGTATAGAGAGGGGAGTGTTACAAATTGAAATGGCGCAAGGGTACGGTGCCAAGCCACACACTTGAAAAGCTCACACTTAACCCTGGCCTCTCCTTCTGCACCCTTCATATTTTCCCCCTTGTTTGGACAAAGTGCTCCCCTGAGGCAGGGACTCTCATTCTGTGTCAAAGCAGCACAACAATGTTGCGCATCAGGAGACATTTTATACCTGTTTTAGGTGGCATGAGGTAGCAGTTTGTGCCTCCTCACAGGATACCCAATGGTGGCAAAAAAGTAGCTATAAAAGGGAAAGAGGAAAAGAATAAAAAAAAAGTCAAGCAATTAAAGCATGACATAGACTGTCTCGGCATATGCTGCATATCTGGGCTATATTCCTTAATAGCCAAGATGACCTTTTAGTTTTGAAATGGTGACATGACACAGAGCAGCATTTGGACTGCAATGACTTTCTAGCTTGCTCTGCTGCAAATCACACACTTACCAAACAAAGTAGCACAACCTTCTGCTTTCAAATGCAATTAAAAATACAAATGAAGACTATATAAGCAATTATTTACTAACTAAATATCTAAACAGATGATCCATATACAAGATAATTCAGTAGCAATTGGTGTACATGGTGTTTAGGTTAAAACTTATGCATGTTCCTAAGATACATTTTTGATAGCCAAGAATGAAAAATACCTTTATAAGGGAGGGGAGAGCTCAGAGGTTAAGGGGCCGGGATAGCGGAAGGTCTCTGGTTTGAGCCCCGGTATCCCCAAGCTGCCAACCTTGTGTCCTTCACCAAGTCCCTTAACCCTCTGTGCTCCAGGGGTGCTGCATCATGTCTGCCCCTGCACACTGACCCCAGCTTCCAAACAAGCAAGTCGGGATATGCGAAGAAAGAATTTCACGGTGCTGTAATGTCTATTTGACAAATAAAGGCTATTCTCTGTAAATATAATAAATGTGTGGTTACATATTGCGTATTACTGAATGCCTTAAATTTGATTGCCATCTGAAAAATGTGTGATCGAAAAAAATGTCTTGTGAAAAAAGCCAAGCATAAACATGAGAAATATAAAGTAGATTGTTACGAAATTGTTAAGATGAATACAATGGTAAACGAGGTATGACTATTTACGTCATAAGAGAAGATCAAGCAAAAAACACAAATAGTGCGAATACTTGTTTGCTACACAAGGGAAACAGACATTAAACATGTCTAATGCAATTGTGCTAATGCTAAAAGTATATGTAAATACTGAAAAAACATTGGGACAAAAAATGCAAATAGAATTACATGTAAAGAAATAATGAATGAATGAATGAATGAATTATGCGAAAAGGAAATACATGCAAACATATGTGTAACTATCACATCAACGAATATATCTTGCATAATGAATTATATGACAAAACGAACCTTGTGTTAAACAATATACATGTGGGTGTGTGTATGTGTGTGTGTGTGTGTGTGTGTGTGTGTGTGTGTGAGTGTGTTTGGCACAGGTTCCTGGAAGTGACACAAACCCAGTCGCACTTCTGTCTCACTCAGCTCTGGCTTTCTTACTGAGTGTGTTGTTGTCACACTTCAGTCCTGCTCTAACGTCTCTCACTTTCTCTATTTTCTTTCCTACACTTCCTTACTTTTCCCCCACTGTACCTATTCCCCTACTTTTCCATCTGAGCCTCCCGGGTTTTTTATTTATTTATTTTTATTTAAGCCTTTTGGTTTCATTTTAACACTCCATTCCCTGTACAGCTGCACTCTTTCTGAAACGTCGTACTGTATCACATCCTGTTTCCTTTTTTCCATCCTTGTACACGATGCTGTATCTGCCTGGACTGAATTTGAAGCCTTTCTGTGGAAAATTGATTTAAAATGTTCTTTCGGAGGGGTGCATGTGGCTGTGGGGGAGCTCATATATCAGTGGAACTGAGGGAAGCTGGGAGCCTGAAACTTCTGCATGATGGATGTAATATTTTTTTTTCTTTCTATTTCCTCGTTGGCCAAATAGAGTCCTGAAACAACAGAAGTTATGCTTCCATCGAAGTCTCACAAGCAACATGAGCGCTGCCTTGCCCGTCTATCAGCATGTTCCCTCTTCCCGGAGTGGTTGTGTTGGCTTTAATAGCCACTGACAGTAACTTTATGTATAGGGTGGGCAGAGTTGTTTCTCAGTGCATTAATCAGACAGTTGCTTTATTGCACAAAGAAATGCTAACAAGCTTCTCTAATGCATGTTTTTATTTAACAACGTTGGCTATTGTGGCACTTTAAAAATACATGTGCTAATATGGTGCACAAGTGAGTTGCACCTGCTGGTCAACACAATGGTCAGCAATATGCTTATATAGAGCCATTAGGTCCAACATGCCAAGGCTTTATTAGGCAGCTAGCTCCAACTTGTTATCTGAACAATACCCTTTGGGTACACATCAGCAGTAAAGTTGGCTAGGCGGAATATGTACATGCTAAATGGGTCAGTTATTTATTGGCTCAATGTACTTGAGAACATTGTTTACTGTAATTGTACTAATTAGAGGAAAATGAAATCACAATGCGTTTACTTTCTTGTTTTCTTTCTCTGCATTGATTTCTGAGCTCCGTCACACAGGACAGACAATTGCATGGAACTGCAAGTTTAACATATATTTCACTACAGGCAGAATATGCTTGATCGAAACAGAATGTAGAAGATTGTAGATATATATATTGCGTCAGTTTTACATACTTGAAAGGAAAGAATAAAGAAGATAATGATCTGTGAGTGTTGTGTCGGTTGTGTAGAATCAGTTTTAAAAAGTGTGTGCAAACTGGAGCAGAGAATGAAGTTCTACAGAATTGTTCTGAATGAAACTAATTATACAAAGTCCTTACATTCTATGAGTAAGTAGACCACTGTGTAATTAGATAACAGACGTATTCAATCAGTACAATCCTAAGTAAGAGGGCATGGTCTGTGCTGGCCATGGGATTTGCTGGGAAGCGCAGTTTGACATGACACACAAGGTGAGACAAAATGTTTTTTTGACTATGCTAACACTATTATTACCTATTGTTACAACAATAGACTCTACCATTAAGACAAAGTGCTTGATGAAAATGTTTGAATGATGAATGACCAGAATATCTATATAGATATATAGTGTACCATAAGATAATGCATTCATTTAATGGTGTTAAACACAATCTCCGTGTCCATATTTTCTGTAATAGAACCCACTAAGGGATTATCAAAGTCCAATGGAGAAAGATAGATTAAGGATTGATATTATGCTGACTCTCTCTTTTGGATATGTTTATATATGTGATATGTCCTTTTTTTTTTACTATTTAAACTATTCTTTTAATTAAAAATTAAAAGTATTTGTATTAAATCTGCAATAATCCAGGATGAATAGTAATTATTTTCAGGTTGTTTTGAAAATTGAAGAGTTTAACAACAAATTTGCCCAGATTTTCTGGAATATCTGGACACTGAAATGGCAATCAGTGAGTTTTGTCTCTTATGAAACAATTTTTTTGAGTATGGCATTGCTGTCCTACTCTCAGCTCTGTGTTAATTTACATTGAGTCTGCAGCATGTGTTCTGTGGTACTCCATGAGCCATCTGTGCTTTTGAAGCAATTCTCTGGTTATCCATCTTAGATTCACGAATCAAACAAATGCCATAATTTATTTTATGAATGGTGTTTAACACAGCGAACATAAATTTGATGGATGTATACAGTATGAGGGTGGCCATGGTAACTTGTATGAGTTGTTATTCTTATTAGTATTAGTATATTAGTATTAGTATTAAGGGTAAGTTATTCTTACCCTTCCCTGCTAATTCTAGTTAAAAAAAAATAATGCTTGGAACATAACTGAAGGTTGAGAAAGTGTTTGGTTGCTTTATATTCTATTCCACAAGTTACTGTATGTTGAGAAGATTTTCTATGTGCTGTGAACGGCTTTTCGTTGAAATCCAGGCAAACTGACAGTGAAGAATGTTGCACAGTAGATATGGATTTTGAAGGAAGCAAAAATAAAGAAAGAAATAAACACCAAAATGTTCATCGTAGCTAAAATGCTGAAATTACATGGATTAAGCATAATAATCATTTTAAAGTGTGTGAAGAAAACATACAGAATTTTGCAGGCTTGATCTCTTAAGGCAATGCAATGCCTTAAAATAAACACTTACTCTAAATGCCACAGCCTACTGGCGGGGTTGGTCAAGAGATGTCAAGCAGAGCGCTAAGGGGTGTTGGAGCACAACATTAGTTAATGTGCACTTCAGGGCAGTTGTCTGTATGTGAGCCCAACGAGCATGTTTATTGGAATGAAATTCTATGTAGCATTCACTGTTGGATCCAGTGCCAACCAAATATATTGGCACTTTTACTCTGATTTTGCTTTTACAATTGCGGATCATCTAAGGCTATTAGATCTATAGTTTTTTCCTGATGGATTTATGTATCGTATACATGTTTCTATATGTCCTTTTCAACCTGATGCTCCTTACATAAGAAACATAATTTAGCCAGGATCTATTGAAAGCCCATGAATGTAGCCTACTTTGAAATGAGCTCCTGTGTGAGTAACCAGGAGTGAATAACAAAGCTATTTATGTCCTTAGCCCTGAGTCCAGGTCCCTTGACCTTTCGCAGGTTCAGGAAGGACCTGTCATCTGAATTAATGGCATTGTGGCACTCTCTGCAGCTGTGGTTGTCTCATGCCAGTCTGGCCCAGTGAGCCTCATTAATTACATTAGCCCTGTCTGAACTGTGCCTCGCACTCACACCTCAACCTGTCCTTGTATGTGTGTGTATGTGTGTGAGAGAGAGTGAAAGAGAGTGTGTGTATGTGTGTCGGTGTGTAAGTGTATAAAAGAAGAAAGGGGCCATTTAAACGTCTATCATTGAAGCCAAATAGACCTATTTGGTAAGGATGAACATTATCAGAAAAAGCAAGTCTACTGCCACTAAAGAATTTAGAAAAATCAGTCATTATCATGTATGTGTAAATGATGTAATATTGTCTCCAAGATCCCATTAGCTTATTTTCTGAATTAATATACTAAACATGAACTGATGAATTAATAAATATGCTGGAAGATTAAGGGTACATTTCTAAAAGATAAAAGGATGTAAGGTGCTTTAAGGTACAGTATGTTAAGGTATATCCTTTTGCCTTAAATAAATAACTAAATAAATGTTCCACTGTTCCACATCTTAGGAAATAGCGTTTTGTTTTATACGGTATGGCATTTTATATATATATATATAATATATATAGCATGGTGGCGTAGTGGTTAGCACGTTCGCCTCACACCGCCAGGATCCGGGTTCGATTCCCGTCTCGGCCATGTGTGTGTGGAGTTTGCATGTTCTCCCTGTGCCTAAGGGGGTTTTTCTCCGGGTTCTCCGGTTTCCTCCCCCGGTCCAAAAACATGCACGGTAGGTTGATTGGCACCTTGGAAAAATTGTCCCTAGTGTGTGAATGTGTGTGTGTGTGTGTGTGTGTGTGCCCTGCCCTGCGATGGGTTGGCATTCCATCCAGGGTGTATCCTGCCTTAATGCCCATAGACGCCTGAGATAGGCACAGGCTCCCCGTGACCCGAGGGAAGATCGGATAAAGCGGTAGAAAATGAATGAATGAATGATACTATATATAATATAATATATATATATATATATATATATATATATATATATATATATATATATATAGTATATATTATATATAAGGTTGGGGTCAGGGTTTGAGTCCCGGTATCTCCAAGCTGCCGCCCTTAGGTCCTTAAGCAAGGCCCTTAACCCTCTTTGCTCCAGGGGCGCCATATTGTGGCTGACCCTGAGCTCTGACCCCAGCTTCCAAACAAGAAAGAATTTCACTATGTATATGTGACAAATAAAGGCTATTCTACATATTTAATATATTATAATATAATATAAAAATATTGAGGTCATTTTATTTTTTATTAGATTTTCAGACTGATTTTACAGACACCAACCAGTTTGAAAACATGACATGCATACATTTATCAAAAACTATGAACTTGAGTTGTGCTATGAAGTGTTCCATCTTCTTTTTGAGCCTTACAGAGTGCTGAAAGCGTGCCAAGCCACTCTCAGTGTGAAACTCCCACCTCATCTACTGAAGAGGACCTTTTCCTATTGACCTGCGCACAAGACTAATGAGAGTCATTTCAAAGCCACAGAGGCCAACCTTTCCCACCTTTCCCAGTCCCCGCACACCTCCACCTCTTGCTGGGTAATTGGCTGAGATTTAACTGATGGTGCTCTCATGTCTTACCAGCGCCTCTATGTTTCACTTTCAACTCTTGTAGTATTGTTAACAGAACGATTATTCTACAATATTACATATTATTATATCTACCTAGGTTTATTTATCTATCATTGCCATCTTACAGCACCCTATAACAACATTCATGTGATTCACTGTGTGACTTGAGATGGACTGGTGTTCCATTTCGGGAAGTATACCAGGGTTTCTGTGTAGACTCCAGATACTGACCACGATAAAGTAATGTATGTGTATGTAGACATCTCTTTATGACAATTCATATCCAGTATCCAAAAATAACTTTATCTTTTATCAAGTGTATTTTTAAGGGTTGATTTAGTGGAAGTGTGCTTAATACATTATTACTCTCATGTTTCAGTTTAGCTTAGTACTTTTTAATGAAACAACGTTGGATGGGTGAACAGTACACTCTGTTTCAATATCAATTAAAACAAATAAATATAAAGGAAAAAAATTATATATATATATATATATATATATATTTATATATATATGGTGCTTATTTGAGTTGTGATCACATAAGTAATTACATTTTGTTCATATTTTGAACCCTTTATGGATTAAAGCTATATTTTAAACAAGTTTGCTCTGAAAGGATATACAATACACAAAAACTCAAACTAATAAATAAAAAATAATTTCTAGACATTGCTTCTGACAAATAGCTGTATGACAAGTAAGCCCAAACACCAAAACAACAGCAAAAAGAAAGCCACCCAGCAGTTGCCTAAAATAAGTCCCAGATCAGAATTTCAAATGACTCCCTGCTTGTTTGGAGATGACTTATGTCCACAGAATCTCATTTTCTGTGCGGCTATGTCTAAGTGTGTTTGTATACATGTTGCATAATCATCGCATTTACATTTGGCTACCCGCAAATAATATGATGCATTTCAGGAGCTCAGGTTTAAAGTTGATTTAGAAATATATATATATAAAAAAGTGAAAAAATGTACCTATTAAAGCAAATCTGAAATGTTAAAAAAAAAGATTAATAAATAAAGGATAAATTTGTAGTATAGAAATGTTTTCTTTCATACATTACAGAATATCGGACAATATTGACGGAATTAATGCATCCCCTTTCATAATTGCTGCCTTCAAGCTAACAAAATAGTTGTTTTATGTAACCTTTCGAAATTTCAGTGACTAAACGTGGTTGTCAGAGATGCCCCCCCTCCCCACCATGTCATTCACAATGTGTCATGTGCTTGTTCTCACCTTTCATTCATGTCATATTTCACATACCTTTTCACATTTCTCAGCTGTTTGTGTACAGTCCCCCTGTTTGTGCATCATGCATTTGTGATGTAACCCGTTCAGTCTCTGACGTTTTACCGAGACATTTTTCACAGTTGTGTGTTTTTGCATTTGATTTCTCATTTCTTGCTCACGTTTTGCAAAAATGTTGTTTGCTGTTCACACAATCTTGCCCCACAGTTTTTGTCTCTGCCTACTGATTTGGATTGCTTTCCTGTTTAATGTTCGTACTCTGCCCTTGCTTCTGCTATTGTGCATCCAGTGCCTGATGTAACAGTGGTAGATGTGATTAGAACACGGACACTAGGAAGCCTGGATATACATTTTATATCTGCGGATCCTCTAAGAACCCTAAAAAAGAAAAAAAAAAAAGAAAAAAAGGGATTCCATTAACGATTGAGGATAACACATCAAAGAAGCAAATGAAGATTTTGCTTTGCCTAAACAGCAAAGCATGTAAACTAAATCTAAAATTAGTCCAGTGTTGATTGTAGTCCAATAATTTGTATGCCATAGAGAAGTTGCACATGGGGATATTTCCCACCTGGATGCTCTGGCAGCTTTTTTTGTTTGTACCTGCTCACAGTGTTTTCTAATTAACTCCATGAAGATCTATTCTTGGATATATTGGTTGTGTAGTTTAAAAAAAACAAAAACAATAGGACATCAGAACATGTATTGTATATACATCCAGCTCCCTCAAAGCATATTCGATTACTAAGGCCATTGTCTTTACTATACATTGAGTACATTTAGGTTAAATATGAAATGAAAATTTAAATAACACATGACATTAAGAAATGGGGCACGGTGGCTTAGTGGTTAGCACGTTCGCCTCACACCGCCTCAGGGGTTTTTTTTCCGGAGGGTTTTCTCCGGGTTCTGCAGTTCAACGGTAGGTTGATTGGCACCTTGGAAAATTGCCCCTAGTGTATGAATGTGTGTGAATGTGTGTGTGTGTGCCCTGCGATGGGTTGGCATTACATCCAGGGTGTATCCTGCCCATAGACGCCTGAGATAGGCACAGGTTCCCCGTGACCTGAGGGAAGATTGAATATAGCGGTAGAAGATGAATGAATGAATGTCATTAAGAAATCCTAGGTTATCAGGATGTGCTAAACAGCTAAAAACATGGCTTTTGGTTGAACCCTCCCTTTTTAAGGTGACTGACGGGGTTTTTCTTGTTTCCATGACAGATTTTCATTTTAGTTTTTTTAGCTCTGAATAACTTCTCTTTGTTCGAGCTCTGGGTTCCACCTGTGACTCAAAAGGGAGAGGCGGCACGGGCCGGAGCGAGACCGGGAGATCGGCGAGGACGAGAGAGCGGAAGGCGGCGGACGAGGCCCACGGTCCGGCCGTCGCCCCCGCTCCCGAACCCTCCTCCGATCTCCCCTTCCTCCTCACCTCTCACCTGCTAAGAGAGCATACATGTATGAGAGTTGGCTATAAAGTGAAAAAAATCATACCATTTTGGATCTGGGCAAAAAGTAAAAATTGTCCAGTACAACAATTTGGAGTCTAACCTGAGAAAAGAGCTAATTGCTAGACATACAGTAGAAGAGGTTTTACAAGTGCACAGTCAACAGCAGTTGAATTTACAAAGCCAGATGAGTCACAGCAGTTCTGGACGTGAACCTAAACTCCACCAAATTGATTTAAAGGCAAGATTGTGGAGGGAAAAGGATCTGCTCATGAGCCAAAACATACAAGCTTATTGATCAAGTAGAGTGGCTCGGGCTTGCATGGCTGCTTTGGGAATAAGCTCACTAATCTTAATTGAAGCCTAAACTCGCAGCAAAATGAATTCAGAAGTCTACAAAAACATTCGGCCTTCCAATTTACAGAGAAAAGCATCCAATCTAAGTTCTTGGGAAGAACTTCATCATGCATCTAGACAATGACCCAAAACAAATTGACAACCCACAAAGGAGTTCATTGGGGAAAAAAAAAATCAATCAAGTCAACCTCAGACCTAAACACAACTGTCCAGTGAAGTCACTGTGTTTCCAGTATGACTAAGCTATTATATATATATTATATATATATATATATATATATATATATATATATATATATATATATATATATATATATATATATATAGGACTACTATTTGCCCCCTTCCTGACTTTTTATTCTTTTGCATGTTTGTCACACAAAATGTTTCTGATCATCGAACACATTTTAATATTAGTCAAAGATAACACAAGTAAACATAAAATGCAGTTTTTAAATGAATGTTTTTATTATTTAGTGAGAAAAAAATCCAAACCCACATAGCCCTGTGTGAAAAAGTGATTGCCCCCTTGTTAAAAAATAACTTAACTGTGGTTTATCATATTTTATGTGAGTTTTTCTGTAGCCACCCCAGGACTGATTACTGCCACACCTGTTTCAATCAAGAAATCACTTAAACAGAAGCTACCTGACACAGAGAAGTAGACCAAAAGCACCTCAAAAGCTAGACATCATGCCAAGATCCAAAGAAATTCAGGAAGAAATGAGAACAAAAGTAATTGAGATCCATCAGTCTGGTAAAGGTTATAAAGCCATTTCTAAAGCTTTGGGACTCCAGCGAACCACAGTGAGAGCCATTATCCACAAATGGCAAAAACATGGAACAGTGGTGAACCTTCCCAGGAGTGGCCGGCCGCCCAAAATTACCCCAAGAGCGCAGAGAACAACTCATCCGAGAGGTCACAAAAGATCCCAGGGCAACATCCAAAGAACTGCAGGCCTCACTTACCTCAATTAAGGTCAGTGTTCACGACTCCACCATAAGAAAGAGACTGGGCAAAAAAATAGCGCAAACCACTATTAAGCAAAAAGAACATTAAGGCTCGTCTTAATTTTGCTAAAAAACATCTCAATGACTGCCAAGACTTTTGGGAAAATATCTTGTGGACTGACGAGACAAAAGTTGAACTTTTTGGAAGGTGCGTGTCCCGTTACATCTGGCGTAAAAGTAACACAGCATTTCATAAAAAGAACATCATACCAACAGTAAAATCTGTTCGTCAACTCAAGCTAAAGCGATCTTGGGTGCTGCAGCAGGACAATGACCCAAAACACACCAGCAAATCCACCTCTGAATGGCTGAAAAAAACCAAAATGAAGACTTTGGAGTGGCCTAGTCAAAGTCCTGACCTGAATCCCATTGAGATGCTGTGGCATGACCTTAAGAAGGCGGTTCATGCTAGAAAACCCTCAAATAAAGCTGAATTACAACAATTCTGCAAAGATGAGTGGGCCAAAATTCCTCCAGAGCGCTGTAAAAGCTGTAAGTTAAAACGTTTGATTGCAGTTATTGCTGCTAAGGGTGGCCCAACCAGTTATTAGGTGCAGGGGCAATTACTTTTTCACACAGGGCTATGTGGGTTTGGATTTTTTTTCTCACTAAATAATAAAAACATTCATTTAAAAACTGCATTTTATGTTTACTTGTGTTATCTTTGACTAATATTAAAATGTGTTCGATGATCAGAAACATTTTGTGTGACAAACATGCAAAAGAATAAAAAGTCAGGCAAGGGGGCAAATAGTTTTTTTTTCACACCACTGTATATATATATATATATATATATATATATATATATATATATATATATATATGTGTTTCTGTTCTTAGATTTATTCAAAATCTAATGTTTTTATGAAATTAACTCCTAATAGAATATAATATTTTGGATCTTTGGTCTATTGTTGTATACCAGTAAATAATACTTAGTAATGATAATCCGTTTTGCCATATTTAAGATATGTTTAATGAGTATTTATTTTCTTTGAATTTGGGATATATTGTTGACACTCACCACGGTGGAAAATTAATGTACTGATTCTCGGTTTCTCCATGTACAAGATTGAATATAGTGATAAAGACTTGGCAAGCGCATTGATTGATTTAAATTGATCATTGCGATCCTTCCCAACATCACTGTGTTTTCTTCAAAAGGTCCTTTTTCGTAAGTCAAAAATAAATCTGTAGCTATGATTATGAAGACTCCAGCCAGATAGAACAAAATATGTCCTTTGATACCCATCACTCCAAAACTCTTCCACAGGATGTAGGCAGACATTGGACTGTCACATAAATATTTCAGCATTATCAGAATCTATGCTTCAGGAAAATCCAGATGGCATTTCATAGATTCATTTTCATGACTGACAAAATGTTATGTGAATGATCTACGCTGTAGACGCAGTGGTTGATTTTTTAAGTAATTGAAAACGATTGTTCATGTTTTATAATAAAAATGGTTTGTGTGATGACTTCATTAGGCGTTAGTGGGCGGGAATAGATCAGTAGTTAAGGCTACTGATCAGAAGGTCGGGGGTTCGAGCCCTACCACTCTTGAGTAGCAAGGTTCTTGACCCCCTGTGTTTCAGGGGTGCTCTCTCATGGCTGCCCCTGCACTCTTCTAAACAAGCTGGGGTATGTGAAGAAAGAATTTCACTGTGCTATAATGTATATATGACAAATAAAGGTTATTCTTCTTACGATTTGATTTTAGAATTAAGTGTAAGATTTCCACGTGTAGTACATAGACAGAACGTTTTCACAGCGCGACCATGAACCTTGTGCGAGGGTTACAAAGATGAAAGAGAAAGGGGAAAAAAAGCACAGATGCCAAACCCTGTCTGAACATATAGGTTATGGCTTTATCAGATTGAAGGACGATTGAGGCTTAACAGACATAGAAATGTCACAGAAAGACCCTGCTACTTTTGTAGAAGTTAGAGTTGACGACAAAAAAAAAAAAGCTTTGCAGGGTTAATCCATATGTCTCATCGTGTAAGAATATAATAGGAAAAAAATGAAGCCATGCTTACATTCATTCTACACTGAGACTACATGTATAAGTTATACATTTCAACAGGCGAAAAGTCTAATCCCACTTCCTTATGTTGAAGTAGCCGAGCTTCACAAGAACTCTTTCTGCACACTTCTCTCAGTTGTGATATATTTTTTTTTGATACCACAGTGATGTTGAATTCCAGATTTTGATTTGCCCGAGGGTGTTGATTAATGTTTTATAGCATCACAGAATTTTCACAGAGAGCTGGGCTGACCGATATTCTTTTTCTATATTTACACATATGGTGTATACTGTAATGGAATGGAATCATTCATTCATTCTTCTACCGCTTTATCCGATCTTCCATCGGGTCACGGGGAGCCTGTGCCTATCTCAGGCGTCTATGGGCATTAAGGCAGGATACAACCTGGATGGAATGCCAACCCATCGCAGGGCACACACACACGCACTCACACACACATTCATACACTAGGGACAATTTTCCAAGGTGCCAATCAACCTATCATGCATGTTTTTGGACCGGGGGGAAACCGGAGAACCCGGAGAAAAACCCCCTGAGGCACGGGGAGAACATGCAAACTCCACACACATGACCGAGACGGGAATCGAACCCGGATCCTGGCGGTGTGAGGCGAACGTGCTAACCACTACGCCACCGTGCCCCCAGGGAATGGAATCCTAACAATAAAAACAAACTGTTTAATATCGAAACACATACTAAGGAATCACATGTACTACGCTGTCATTTTTACATTTAAGTTAACAAGCTTTGAAAAATACAAGTGTTAGTGGTGATTTTTTTTTGTCAGTTAGAAAAATGGAAATTAAATGAACACGAGAGAACTTTAAAACAATATTTCGTATGTGCGCCAGTTCTTCTAGGTGTAAGTCTAAAACTACTTACAGAGTTTTAGAAGGAACTCTAAAACCTGTTCCAAACATCTTGGCAAAATATCCACAGATATTTTTTTTTTGCGGATGTAGGCTGTCTCAAATCCTTCTGTCTCTTCATGTAATCCCAGACAGACTCTATGATGTTGAGATCGGATCTCTGTGGGCGCCAAAGCATTACTTTCAGAACTAGATGTTTTTCTCTACACCGAAGAAAGCTGTATGTTTTGGGTTGTTGTCCTGCTGCGCAATCAATTCAGGGCCAATCAGACACTTCCTTGAGGGCACTGCATAGCGGTGAATATTTGCCTGTATTTCTCATCATTGAGAACACCATTAATCCTGAACAAATGTTCACAAGCACACTCGAAACTCTAGTCGAGCATCTTTGCTGAAGAGTGGAGCCTATTATAAGAGTAAACGGTGACTACATTTGGAAAGAGATGTTAAAAAGCACATGATATCAGCTTTCCACAAATATTTTCCATCTTCTTCATCTTCTTCCGCTTTATCCGATCTTCCATCGGGTCACGGGGAGCCTGTGCCTATCTCAGGCGTCTATGGGCATTAAGGCAGGATACACCCTGGATGGAATGCCAACCCATCGCAGGGCACACACACACACACATTCACACACACATTCATACACTAGGGACAATTTTCCAAGGTGTTTCCAAGGTGCATGTTTTTTTGGACCGGGGGAAACCGGAGAACCCGGAGAAAAACCCCCTGAGGCACGGGGAGAACATGAAAACTCCACACACACATGACCGAGACGGGAATCGAACCCGGATCCTGGCGGTGTGAGGCGAACGTGCTAACCACTACGCCACCGTGCCCCACCATTTTCCATTTTATAACATGATAAATATCAGACTTGAGACTTGGTTGAAAAATGCGTTAACATTATTCAAAGTACACTGTGGCTCAAATGTAATGTAAAATAATCAGCATGGCTGTGGCGAGTCAGTGCCAGTCAGATTGAGGACCACCATGGTGGCAAACATCCACCATCCTCATCCCCCTCAGCAGTTCAGCCATCTTGCAAACTGTCTCAGCATGCGACCAACTTGAGAACTAATCTGTGCTGGGTCCAACTGCTCTCTTTGGCAGGAATATCTCCAGGCTGACCTATTTCAGCGAGTCTATTTGGAGGAATTTCACTTTCCTCTTTTTTTTTTTTTTCCCTTCCTCACACAGAATACGTTTCAAGTCTCATGGCTGTGTAAATACTATATGAGTTTAACGGCATTAAAAAAAAAAAAAACAGCCATGTTCATGTTAGCTTTTAGCCTTAGGCCAAGATGATGTTCCCGAAAGTCTTCAAAGCAGCAACATTGAGCTCTGGAAATATGATGACCTAGTGCATGATGGCGATTCTTACGTTCAGCATTTCATATTGCTGTCCATGAATGTATTTATGCTCAGTGAAATGGTAAGGGTAGGAAGCACCCTTTCCCTGATTCTAAAGAGACAAAATATATTCTTGAAATCTTTTGGTATATCCAAAAGTGTGCAGTCAACTTTGTGTATGTAAAGTTAGATGTAAACGCCGGCAGAATTAATTATGGCAGAAAAAACTATACAACATGTCAGCTGGGCCTTCACAAGCTGCCAGAATATCTTCAGTGATCCTGGGACTGTACAGAATGTTCCATTCTTTCAAAACATGCTCCCTCATTCTGTGTTTGGATGATGGTTGATAAGGAATGCTGTTCATAGATATTACACAGGTTCGATGGGTTCGATTGTGTGTGGAGTTTGCACGTTCTCCCCGTGCCACAGGGGGGGGTTTTCTCCGGGTTCTCCGGTTTCCCCCCAGTCCAAAAAACATGCACGGTAGGTTGATTGGCACCTTGGAAAAGTATCACTAGTGTATGAATGTGTGTGTGAGTGTGTGTGTCCTGCGATGTGTTGGCATTCCATCCAGGGTGTATCCTGCCTTAATGCCCATAGACGCCTGAGATAGGCACAGGTTTCCCGTGACCCGAGGGAAGATCGGATAGAGCAGTAGAAGATGAATGAATGAATGAATGTTTTCCAACAGTATAAATGTCATAAGTTCGAATCACTCTGAATTGCAATGCCACATGCAGATACACACATGAGTAAGATGTGCTTATTTCTAGATTATTTTACCAAATGTTTGCAGAAAACCTGGCAGGAAAAAAAAATAGTATGTGATTTTTGATAATCACGTTCTACATTTAGTCACACTTCGCCTTACTAATTCCCTCCACTCTTTAGGGAAGATGTTACACTATATTTCAGTGTTCGCTTGTGGTATGTTTATCATCCACAAGGGTATTAGTAAAATCAGGTACTAATGTAGCGTATTAAGGAGGACTGGGTGCAATCAGTGTTCCAGTTCATGTTTAGTAGGTGTTTGGTAGGGTTGAGATCAGAGCAAGATCTTCCTCTCCAAACCATGTAAAGTATATAATCATGGAGCTCGCTTTGTGCACAGGGTCACAGGGTCGTGGTGAAACTGTTTTGTAGTAACAGTTTGGAGAAAAAACACATATGGCAGGAAAGGTCAGTTGTCCCAATACTTTTGTCCACATCGTGTACATTAAAAAAATAAATAAAATTCAATACTAGCTCTATACGTCTCACGATTTCATCTTTGTAATGAAATAAAAATGTACTTTTTGCACTGGTATTAAAGAAAACACTTTTCTACAGCAATAAAAGGAATATGTTAAGTAAAGTGGATTGTTGGAAATGAACACAGCTGAAAGTTATGGGGTGTAAATCTCACTTAAAAAGCATCTTAATGCTTTTAACACGCATCACAGCTGAACAGTTCCCGACTCCAATGACAGGGATACCTATTGTTAATATGAGCAGTGAAGCTTTACATTGTGTGGATCACCAGTCATTCACAGCTCTCATCGAGATTGTATTAAAAGCCTAAGGATGATTAATAGTACAGCAGCATGAAGAAGCCAGACAACCAAGAGGACTTCAAGCAGGCGCCAAAAGATGTAAAAGAAGCAAACAAAAAAAGACAGGTTACATCAATGGGAGGTATTCTTTTGTAACATCAATGAAATTTAGGAGTGGAGTCATGCTTGCCTTTTCTTTATTCCGTTTCTGCCAAAATTCAGGTAGAGTATATTAGTCAGATGGTTGGAATGGACCCAAGTGTAGTAAAACAGTGTGTTGAACAAAATCAGGATGATGGAATAGACAATAGTCAGGTGATTAACAAAATACATAAGCCAAAAAACTGAATATCAGTACAAAATGAAAAGTGTTTTAACATGGACAATATTTGTACATCACAAAAAGTGTGGTGCTATAAAATGTAACATCTGATGCATTGGAACGAGGAGGTGGTAGCTCAGTGGTTAAGGCATTGGGACCTGGTGCCACGAGTGGGCCCTTGAGCAAGGCCCTTAACCCTTAATTACTCAGTTGGATAAAGGTGTCTGCCAAATGCTGTAAAAAAATGCAAATGAAATCATAATGTATAAATATTTGGTGCTACCCAGATAACGATGTGTTTTCCTTTTGAGTCAAGATGTTTTTTCTTGCCACAGTCACCACTGACTTGCTAACGGGGAAAAAGGTAGCTCAGTGTATAAGGCACTAGGCTACTGATCAGAATGTCCAACCCAGTCTCACGGCATTCCATGATATAGTCACGATATTTAAGCTATACGTGTGTAAAAAAAAAAAAAAAGGACACATATTTCCCTCTTTTTTCATGTCAGTACGTATTTCCATCTAATACACTTCAAAAGGAATGCCACTTCTCACATATTTTCTTTCTTTTTTACATCTTATATATATATAGCAGTGATTGTAAGCCTAATAACAAGTTCAACGGCATAATTGTACTGGAGATTTAGCCATTATTAAACTGCAGTTACTCCTGGGGGTAACGACATTATACATTATCACATTTTAAAAGTATAATTGATAAAAATGAATTTGGGGCTATATTTGACAGTGCCCCCCAGTTGGTGACCAATAGTTCTCACTCAAAACCATGAAAATGTATTAATGCTTCTTTTTTTCAGATTATAAATAAATAAAATCACTACAATAAATACACTACAAAAATTGTAATGAGGTTTTGATCACATAAAATACAAATTCTGGTGGAAACCTCTTCTTGGTTGGTTTTTAACTGCATTCAAGGGTAGCTCAACCAAAGCCTTTCCCTGTATGTAGTATATATAGGTAGATAATATATTAATGGGGTGGGATGTCAGGGGTTCACTGCACCCCCCTGTGCTCTAGACCCTGAACTCTGACCCCGGCTTCCAAACAAGCTGGGACATGTGAAGAAACAATAATAATGTGTCATAATGTGTATGTGACAAATAAAGGCTATTCTATGAATATTTAAACCGATCAGGAATAGCTTATAGGCACTAAATATAAAACCTTTTTGTCTCTGTAAATCCTTGTCTTAGTTCAGTAGTCAGGATATTGATCGGGGGGTCCACTGGTAAGGGCTGTCACGATCATAAAATCCTTCCAGTGTGCTTTTTGTGAACTCCCACAATGCACTGCAAAAGCCAGGGAGAATCAGTGCTTGCTATCTTTTCATAGTGTGAATTACATTTTTTCTAAAACCTCTCAAATGTTAGTAGCTTGCTATCAGTATTGCAGTTCTACGTTGGAGACTAATATCTTAAATGCTTAAAAATATCCACTATCTACCTGAGCAACATGTCATGGTGTTTAAACTAATATATTTTCATGCCGTATAACATTTTCTTTTATGTTACAGTGACTACTGGGGAAAATGATAGATTACAGTGATGACATTTTTGATTGCGAGTAGTCTTTTACCGGGAATTTGACTCATCATTGTTCCAGTTTGAATGTCATTCATTCGTTTTTTATGTTGACGTAAGCGACACCTGTTTCTCAGTAGGTTTTTGCAGATGTTGCAGAAGGTGGCTGCTATAATTCATTTATTTAGGACTGACCTTTAAAAAAAATGCCCATCAGCACCATCTATTATGAAGAAAGTCAGAAATAAATATATCGAAATCTCCAACGACTGTGTCATTGCACCACCCTGAAATTAAGTTTTTTTTTTTTTTTTAATATCCATATTAGACATGGTGATATTCAGAGGTGTCAAAAGAACACACATCCTTCACTTATGTAGGAATACAGATACTCATATTTTAAAATTACTCAGCTAAAAGCATTGACTCACGTTACAGTAAAGAAGTATGGGTTCTGGTATGTCACTTTTCAGGTTTTTAATACTCTTATCAATGAGACAAATGGTTATGCTTTAAGTAAATGTATGTTTATAATTAGTGAAACCACACTTAACATAGAACATGAAAACATGTTATGAGGAAACTAGCAGCCATATATCACCCTGTAGCCCAAGACTGGTTGCCCATTGAAGACAAGCAGGGATGAACCCCCTGGATGGGAGACCACCTGGGAATACGAGGTTGCTGCTGGTAGAGGTGTTAGTGAGGCCACCAGGGGGTGCTCACCCTGTGGTGTGTGTTGTGTCCTGGGGACATTATACTGGCATCCTGGCCAAATTCGGCCATTGGCCTCTGACCATCATGACCTCCTAACTGTCCCCATATCTACTGATTGGCTTCATCATTCTGTCTCTTCTACACTAGTAAGCTGGTGTGTGGTGGGTGTGGTGTGCAATATGGCTGCCGTCACATCATCCAAGTAGATGCTGTACACTGGGGGTGGATGACGAGATCCCCATCTCACAATGTAAAAGCAATGTAATTTATTATTATTATTATTATTATTATTATTATTATTATTATTAATATTATTAATATCCGGATGTGTGAATCAGGGCGGATTTTGGTGCTTGATTGAGGCTTCGCGCATCAGTAAAACAAATGTTTACTCATTACAAATGATTTTTCAGTGGAGTTGAAACATTTTATTTATACCTAAGAAAGAAAGGGCTGGGGCACGGTGGCTTAGTGGTTAGCACGTTCGCCTCACACGCACGTTCGATTCCCGTCTCGGCCATGTGCATGTTCTCCCCGTGACTCAGGGGGTTTTTCTCCGGGTTCTACTGTTTCCTCCTAGTCCAAAAACATGCACGGTAGGTTGATTGGCACCTTGGAAAATTGTCCCTAGTGTATGAATGTGTGTGTGAATGTGTGTGTGTGTGTGTGTGTGTCCTGCGATGGGTTGGCATTCCATCCAGGGTGTATCCTGCCTTAATGCCCATAGACGCCTGAGATAGGCACAGACTCCCCGTGACCCGAGGGAAGATCGGATATAACGGTAGAAGATGAATGAATGAATGAAAGAAAGGGCTTATAAATCAATAAACATGTTAATTTGAATTTTTAATGGCAAAATAAATGTCAGACAGAAAATTGCGCTGCATTAATCGTGTGTTAATAATAACAATAACAATAATAATAATACTAAAAATAAATAATGAGTTAATTTTGACAGTCCTAATTAATACAAAACAAATTTGTGCTTTTGGCACATTTTCTCGTTCTGCATAATAGAAAGTGTTATTTTCATACCTTCCCTACATACAGGGTAAGGCTCTGATATATGCTTTCCTTGGATGCAGGGTCCAGATCCAGAATGAAAATTTCAATAAATTAATATGTTTACCAAATGTGTTAAAATGTTACTGAAGATCTTATACCTGTTCTCTGTTGTTATTTTCACATGCTGCCTGAAAAAAAAAATATTTTTGATAAAATATGGTCTCGGTAGTTCCTGTAGATGGAATGGCTAATTATATCCTACATGAATAGGCCCGTTGTAAAGGAATATGACTTTTGGCAAAATAGGGGTCTCTGTTTTGTGAATAAGTTCTCTGTCAGAGGTGGATACAGTTGGATAAAGTTGTGCTGTACTGAAAGGAGACAGATGAACAAAACCAAAGAATGATGCAGATGGGTCCAAAGACAGGCACAGGGTTAAACAGGGAATAATAGGGACGTGTAGAACCAGTGAACCAGGACAGAATGAACAAGACCATGATCCAGTAATTAAAAATGAGAACAAAGACTTGCCATACCAGGTCAGTCCAGACTGAGCAATATTTTGAATTGTGTTTGGAGTCTATTTAGATAATGCATGCACAATTATGGTAATTACTTCTCTATTAATGACATTAATTCTAGTGATATATTTACCTGTGATTAAGGACCTCTTCAGTGACTTCTGCACTGCCGTATTTGCATATGTTTGTGTCTTTTAGTAGCACAAATAGATTTTGCCTATGCCATCCCTCTAAGGCATGCTCATGTTTACTTCAATTCACAGTCACACCTCTATCCTATTATTTGAGTATAATGTGTATTCAGCTAGAAATTGTTAAACAAATTACATGAAAGGACGTCAATAACAATTGCATGCTTCATCATTAATGATTCGTTCCCGGCTGTAAACAAAGCGGTTTTTATATTTAGTTTTGCAGTGCTGCTTCATACTACCTTTTTTTTTTTTTTTTAAAGTAGTGATACATACTTAAAGGAGATAAAATACATATCTTTTGGAATATAAGCAGAAGCTATAAAAAGCCTACCTACTTTGAACTTGAGTCATGTAGCTAAGCCGTCTGACAATGGGCTGCTTTTATCTAAATCATTTATATCATTGCATGTGCTTCTGAAATGATGGGTGAATATCCTGACATCATTACAACCTCTTCCTCATAAACTCGTCTCTATTTAAACAACAGTTCGATATGTTCATTTTTGTTATCCATGCAATTTGTCCTTAAGAAAAATCATTGTAATTTTGTAAGGGAAGAATAAAACTCTGGAAAGTTTGATGGCAGGGTTATTGTTCAACTTATCCAATGACTTATGCAGTACAGAGAGTATAAAAAAAAATATTATATTATTGCCAATACTACAATAATTGTCCATTCTGTTGCCTTTAGTGGGGCCAAAGTATGCAAAGTGTACAGGTGAATTAAGTTATAGAGCAAAATATTACTTCAGAAAAAGCTCCTTTTACATTTTCACTGGAGTACAAATGTATTTACCTTCAAAAGTACTATGATTTATGATTACTTATTTATTATTACTCTAATGTTCCTATTATTATTTTTGTCAAAATATTTGCTTAATTAACTCGGATTGCAATTGAAGAACTGTAATGCTACAATTTATTAACAGAATAGAACATTAATATCTATTAAAAGTATCATAAGCCGGAAACCTTCTTTGACTTTGCATTGTACTTATGTCAAGTCTCCCTGATTGAAAATAGTATAGTGAAGTATGCAAACATGTTTAATTGCTTCAAAAAGCATGAAACTGCGCAAAACCAGCAAACAAAAACAAACATGTGACAGTCAAACAGAAAATATTCTTAAAGATGCACTTTCAACTAATTCTTCTGCCAAGACAGTGGGAGAAACCAGATAAACCAGAAAAGGCCCTGACAATCCCAACAGGAGAAGAACGTACGAAAAACAAAGAATGTGCAAATACTCTTCCTGATTTTAATGTGCGTTACGGCTTGGTACGGACGGACGAGCAGACCGAGGTTGCAAAAACAGAGACTTTATTTAAATAAGCAAGGAGCAGAAAAATAAGAAAAACACACACAGGCAATGTGTGGGTGCGGACAGAAATCGGTGGAGGGAAAGAGATCACAGGAACGGATGGGACCGGGACCAGACGGAAACGGACCAGACTGGAACGAGGGAAAACAGACAAGTTAGGAAAACACAAAAGTTCATCAAAACGGGAAGGTCCTTGTCCTGGCTTTGGGTGGGACGCTATGGGAAGCAGCCATGCTGACGCGAACGAGAACGGACCTGGAGTGGATGGAGAACAGGGATTAAATAGGGAGTGAGAGAGGGAGTGGAACGAGGTGCAGCTGAAACTAATGAGGGCTGGAACTAATCAGGGAGCAATAAGGGAGAGAGAGAGAGAGAGACAGGGAAACAGGGCAGGAAGGAACGAGGGGCTGTGAAAATATGCAATATGGAAAATATTGCGAACACAAAAACGTGTAGTTTTTGGTTTATGTAGAATGTGTGAATTATAAATCTTTTGACCTAAGAATGGATTGGAACACTTTTCATAGATAGTCCAAAGCAAACATAATCACAAATCAATTGTATGTATATATTTTTTTAACAAATTATTTGCAGTCAATGACCCCCTGAAGTCTGCTAGATGACTGCCAGATGAAGAATCACGGTCTCTATAGATGCTTTGTCAGACTGAAGCATATATTTGGACTGAAGCTGTCATTCATTCTTGTTTGTTCTCGTTGCATGTCATGTTAAATTATTCGGTTGTGTTTTGGCCATTGCAATATATTTCAGCCATTTTCCTTAAAAAAAAAACGAGTATTAGATATTCTTTACTGTGGCATTTTTTTTTAAATATATATATATTCTTGTCATTGTCTATTTGAATTGTGGACTGCCATCCAATTAATTTTGAAGCACTTGGCTGAAATACAGCAAATAATAAACTCCTATACTCTTTAGAATTCATTCATTCTATTTCTTTTTTTTTTTTAGCAGTAACATCATCAATAAATACCAGAGAACCAGTTCCATTTGCAACCATACACACCCACATGAGGAAATGTGCTGGGATGTCAAATCAAAAAGTTTCTTTTTTCTTTTCCACATTCTTCCCATCATTCTGGTACCAATACATTTTTTGCTGCTCTTCCTGAAGTGTACACATCTATAAAGTGTTTTTGACAGAATAGATCTAATCAGGTTTCCATCAGACATTACTAATTGTGTTTCATCTTTGTGGTCAGCCTTGCTGCATTTACTCTGCATTTAATGCATTCTCCATTGTAGAGATTCCTCTTAATTGATGATTTGTTTGTCCACTAATGGGATTGTTTTGATTTGATCAGTCTGGCTTGTTTCACGGCCAGTGACAGATTTTTTGGACTGTATATTGAGGTCAGATCCCAAATGGCAGCAGATCCTATACTGGGACGTAACACTGCCCATGGAATTAACTTTAGACCTTTAGGTGACTTAATGAAGAGATGCACATTTTTATAATCCAACAGGTACCACGTTGTTTTTGAAAGGTAGTAGGAAAGCAGTCTCTAGAGGAAATAGAGTTACAGGAAGGACAAACTGTACAATTCAATTCATTTTTATTTGCATAGCGCTATTAACAACGGGCATTGTCTCAAAGCGGCTTTACACAGATAATGCAGTAATAAAGAATGGATAATGAACGATTAGTCAAGGAGTTAGCCAAACACTGTGCAATTGGGGATTCCAGCAGGACTAGCTATGGCAGCATAACTATACTACTAGAAGGTAACACAGACATGGGGGATCTCTGGGATAAGAGCCAGCCGCCACACCACTGTTAATATACCTCAGTGCACATGTAAGAGTAGGTGGACGACAGTTTGCCAAATACTCAATACCCCTCAACATCTGCTCCTTTACCTAAGACAAGAATACTGATTAAAGGCTTGGCTAATTAGATGTATTTTCAGCCTCGACTTCAACACTGAGACTGTGTTTGAATCCCGAACACCAATTGTTAGGTTGATCCATAACTGTGAGGCTTTGTACGAGAAAGCTCTGCCCCATTCTATAGTCTTCATTATTTGAGGCAACAACAAATAGCCTGCATCTGAGTAGGCATGGGGGATCATAATGGTACAGAAATTCACCCCGATACTGCAGCATGAGAACTAAATGTGATTTATATACCAGTAGTATTATTTTATATTCAATGCGAGATTTGATGTGCATTTGATGTTGACTTATTAACAGGGGTGATGTGGTCATATTTTAGAATAAGTATATGTTAGAGTAAGGACTCTTGCTGCTGTCTTCTGGACTATCTGAAGCTGATATATGCACTCAAACATCCAGACATTAAAACATGTAACAATATAATGAACCTAATATTTCGAAAATCATACGTCATGTTTAAAATTTTCTATCCTGGTAATGTTATTGAAATTAGCCTCAACCGAGCGTGCGGCAGAGCATGTGTGGTTGATCGGCAATTTGTGAATGGAGGGCAAGAGGGAGGAGAATTAGAAGGAGTTCCGGAGTTGGCTTGAAAGTTCTACCGCCCCATGTTCGGCACCGGTATGAGAGAGCAAGAGGGTTCGAGAGACGGAAATATTCAAAATATTCACGCCTGATTTCTTCCATCTTTTCCTCCTCTTAGCCTCTCCTTGCTCACTGCAAAAGAGGAGAAATGAGTAGCCAAAGTCTCAACAGGCGTGTGCTTCCTGCTGCTTGTCTCCATCGGACTCGCCCTCCATTCACAAATCGGCTCTCGGCCTTGACCCCTCTTCCTTTTGTTAGCTTAGCAAAACAACCACCATATTATCCAAGTTAAGCAAAAGGAAGGTATAAAGAATCCACTGTACTTTGCACACTGTATTCCTCAACGTCGGGCTTTGACATCGAACAAGTAACCGACTGAGGTTCAAAATGACAAGTTACCCTTGCAGTTATTGCTGCCATGGAGCCAAAAACATTTCAACCATTAGAAGAAAGGCTTTGCTCATAATGTAGACAACAAAGAAGAGCTGTTTCTTGTGGCTCTCACCCTCGTCTGATGATAATATTCAAAACATGATCATATTGGGAAATCTAATATTGGATACACACTGTTATTTGTTATCGATGCTTGTCAGCGTGTATGAATATGATTGCTATGTCACAATATAGGATCTCAGTTGTCAATGTCAGACTGCACGACTAATACACAAGGGACAGACTCATCTGTGGTTTTATTTCATAAATTTGTGTCATGATCAGAGCCACGTTCTCTCTTTAACGGCATCCAGCAGCCAACAAAAACAATCATTTTCCCTCCATAACTCATAACTCTGTTTTTGCTATCCTTTTCACCTGACAGGTTTAGACAATTTCCCCGTGGTTGGTTTAAGTTAATCAGGTCAGACAGGGATAGATGGTATTGAAGAGGTGGTGGATGTTTGGGCAACTACTGTAGAAGTGATACGGGAGACAGCCAAGTTCTTGACTTGGTGTGATATCTGTAACGAGGGTGGAAGATAAAGAGACCCGGAAGGTGGTAGAATAAGGAAATGTAGGAAACCAGAAGGAGTTGGAATTGGATGCAGATGGAGAAGCATTGACTTGTAGAGAAGGTGGAGGAAGAGATGGCAAAGGAGTCCTTGAGGTCTTGACTGTTTTACAAGATTTCAGAGAAGTACGTTTTATTTATTGATTACATTTCTTATTACAAAAGCAAGACATTTTGTTGTTATTTAGCATGTATACAAATAAACGTAGACCATTTATAGTGGGTTGTCTAACCTTTGGGCAAAGAGGACCAGATTTGGTGAGGTGAAAAAATATGGGGGCCGGCCAATCAACCTGACATTCTTTAAACGGGAGGTGGAAGCCCAGTGGTTAAGGCGTTGGTCTGGAAGATCACGAGTTCAAACCCCACCAAGCTGCCACTAGTGGGCCCCTGAGCAAGGCCCTTAGCCCTCGGTTGCTCAGTTGTAAGTCCATCTTGATAAGGGAGTCTGCCAAATGTTGTAAATGTAAACCATTAAATGTAAATGAACTATTTAAAGAATTTATTTTGTCATCTGTTAAGAAATCAGGAGGAATAAACATATCTAGGTTCAATTTAAAGATTACATATTATTCGCTATTAAATGATCACTGTACATTTCTAAATTCAAATCATGTGAATAATATCTTATACAGGAGCTATCTTATTCAGCAGTACACAACATTGAAGGTCAAATGAATAATTTGTGCTTTAGTTTTTCAATTGTCCATTTAAAGAAAAACAGCTATTTGATTTTGAATCAGATATCAAAAACGAAAAATGCCAGTGTTTTTCATTATTTCAATTTTAGATCAAAAATACAAAATGGGTAAATGGATTGAATTTACTTTTAATATTAAATTTGATTGGTTGTCAATTGAAAAACAAAAGAAGAACTGATACATGGATTGAAAAGATTCAGTGCATCACAAACAAATCAATCACAAACAAATCAATCGACTGGAATTTTAAAATGTATTCACCTCAACAACAACTTTATAATTAGTTTCAAATAATTTCAGTTACAAAATAAGTGCTGCAGTGCAGACCCTCGACTGAGCTATCTTACATCGTTGTGATATACATCATCTCTGTATACAGCCTGGATGTCGAGTTGAATCTGTTAAAACTGGTGGTGGCATGGGGTTTTGAAGCAAATATAATTAATAGCCTTTATCACTGGTTTCATAACATTATATTTCAGATTTTTGACACTGGGAACTTGTTGGTGAATAATGGAGTTTTATATCTTTGCCTCCTTCTTCGCTTCTTAACAAATCAAGGCAGGTGGTGGCTTAGTGGTAAGGTGTTGGCCTCTGGACCAGAAGATTCAAACAGCAGGTTCAAACCCCACATCCATCAATCAACCACTAGTGGGCCCTTGAGCAAGGCCCTTAACCCTCAATTGCTCAGTTGTAAGTCGCTCTGGAAAAGTCATGAATGACAATGTATTGAACATCAGTTGTATAGGGCATGAGCTGAGAAAGAATTTTTTTTGTTGCGATTAAACCAAATAGATTAAAACTAAAGAAACGATACCAGATTAAAAATGTAAGAAGCAGAAAGTACAGATATTTGTGTAATATAATGAGTAAAAGTAAAAAAAATCATTAAAAAAAAATTACGTGAATCCATCTATCATCGAGCTTTAAAATTGTAATTGTCAAGTGCAAAGGGAGGTTTAAAATTGAGAATAACATGGTGGCAGTTTAATTAGTAATGCTATAAATAAAAACATATATTGTTCATTTTTATCCTAGAGAATTTATTTGATATACTTCAAACTCAGAGATGTTTTCCTTGACACAGTCACCACATGCCTGTGCACAATAGACAAACTAGAAAAATTATTTGTAATTCTTTTTATCTGTGTAAAGCTGATTTGAGACAAGTTTCATTGTCAAACAGATAGTTGTACAGATAGAAATGAATTGATTTTGTACCCGGGTTCACAGTGGCTTTGTGGTTAG
Organism: Kryptopterus vitreolus; assembly: GCA_030449085.1. Lineage (NCBI taxonomy): Eukaryota > Metazoa > Chordata > Actinopteri > Siluriformes > Siluridae > Kryptopterus > Kryptopterus vitreolus. The sequence continues at coordinate 7,989,117 of JACRUU010000013.1, read as the reverse complement.
CACATTCGACTCACTCCTCCAGGGTTGGGGGTTTGATTCCCTCCTCCACCATGTGTGTGTGGAGTTTGTGTGTTCTCCAAAAACATGCATGGTAGGTTGATTGGCACCTTGAAAAATTGTCCCTAGTGTGTGAATGTGAGTGTGAATGTGAGTCTGAATATGAGTGTGTGTGCTCCCTGCGATGGCTTGCCACCCCATACAGGGTGTATCCTGCCTTGATGCTCAAAGACGCCTGAGATAGGCACAGGTTCCCCGCGACCCGAGGGAGGCAAAGCAAAATTTCCTTTTTTGATAAATGCAGTGATGAATTTTAGACTATATGGAGTTCAATAGTTCATGCATTCAATCAATCAATAGACACTTATTGGTAAGGGTTGCTTTTGGCTCTAATGCCTACCAACCTAGGATCACTTGGTGTGATGGTCTGGTATGGAGATGAAAAGAATGGAACAATTATTCAGTATATGGCACCATGCACAATTTCAAACACAAGCTGTAGATAATACAGAAAGTGGAGATCAAAAAGAAAGGCCATAGTGACAGTAATTCAATATCGGGATGAAGTCTGTGAAAATTCCGCCAGCAGGTAAACTGAGCTACCTGCTGCGCAATTGCCCAAGCTTTTTTAAAATCATTTACTTTATTTATTATTCTAAGAGATGTCCAAATTACATCCACATGAATGAACATAATTTTGAAGAAACATCTAATGTTTGTGAATGTGAAGATCTGATATCAATGAACTCCAAAGATTCTTTAAAGATCTAAAAAAAAAAAAAGAGAGAGAGAGAGAGAGATCTTGTGCTACTGCTGCACTTTAAACATCAGGAGGAAAAGAGCTGCATATCTGTCAACACTAGAATATCCCTAAGTCTTTGATGCTGTCCAAAAGTGTCATGTAGTATTCATCCTAGAAAAGGTCCACATGATCCAAAGATTATTAGAAGTTGCTGATGTTTAGGCTGTAAAGAATGCTGAGCTAGGCACAGATGAGCTTTTTTTTTTTTTTTTTTGAGCGCCTGTGATTTTTATACAGACAGCTGAAAAGGTCTAGGATACATTCCAAAACTGGCAAATGTGTATAGTGAAGTATATGCATGCATGACTACTGATTTTATTAAACGTTTCATCCTTAATTGGGGACGGCCCATATTTTGGGGACGGCCCATATTTTAATAGTCAAACTGCTAGTAAATCAGGGCTTTCCTATCAGGCACTCGATCTTCGTCGAAAACATTTTGGGAAAGTCTCTGTACGACATGCTCTGAACCACCTGTAATCTTGTCCAACAGGTGGGAATGACATCACTGGATGGATGAATGACATCACCTGGAACCATGGTTGGAAGAGTAATGTGCTAAGTTGGCTATTGGGGGAGCCAGGTGCTTGCATGCTCTAGCTAGCATTTCTCACGGCTCCAGTGTCATGAGGAACGGAAATGGATCTGGTGGAGGAACTGGAGATGGGCATACCCGTTTCTTCTTCTTCACCTACCAGATCCAGTGCTTTCTCTGCTAGTGCATAAACCCACTTATCAGCAGCTACTTCCATTAAAGAGGGGCACTTCAAACCACTATACAAAGAGGCTATATGATGCATGATATTTCGCCTCTTTCACATGAGACCTCCAATGTGGTATCTCAAGACCTAGGTCTTTTCCCACATAATCAAGTGGCCCAATGGAAGTTCCTCCCTTTAAGGGTGGTTCTACATGCTATGGTGCAGGCACGCCCAAGACTAAGTCTCCACACCTTTCCCCCTGTGGCGATGTTAGCAAGAGTTTCTGGAGAGAGTTTGCCAGGAAGAAGAGCATCTCCTCCCAGGCCAGCCATGGTTTGCGGACCTGGAATTTCTGCCTTTGGAGAAAATCCTCTCAAGCAGGATCTTCTATCAGGCAGGGAGCATTCTGATAAACCGTCACCTGGAATTGTGGAAGCTGTGGCTGTGGGGATGTTGAGACCATTCTCCACTCCAGAACTTTCTCCACAAGTAGGTGGTATGCTGCATAATGGCACCTGTTCACTGTGTGGTGCAAGAGTTACTGGTTAAACGAAGGTTAACTGCCTGTTCGGCGAGTTTCTCCAGGAACAGTTCACTAAAGGATTATCTCCCTCCAATTTACAGGTCTACAAGTCAGTCACTGTGGCTTATTATGGCCTAATCACTAGGGATGTTCAAACCACTTAATGGCATGTTTTTCTCTGAGCTACCTGGAGTCCGAGGTTCCCAGTATGACCGAAACCGCCTGCGTTGGATTTGACCATACTGCCAAAACATGAGGTGCCCTTGAGGTTTTTGTCAGAAACTGAATTTCTGCTGTAGTTGGGAACCTTCAGGCCATTTCTGTAGCCCCTTCCTGCCACTTGTTTATCCATGGTAAGGTCAGTGCCTTTCTCTACTCAAGGATGGGTTATGTCCCCAAGGTGCCCTCCATGTCCAGTTATTATGCCAGCACTAGATACTTGCATCCATAGGACGGCCATAGAAGAAAGTCATTTTCTATAGCCAATATATGAAAGGGTCTCCTGCAGATGGATTGTGGATACCATTTCATCCCCTTACGGATCCTCTGGTCTCTCTGCACCTTTTGAGATCAGAGTGCACTGTACCTGAAGTGTGTTGGGCTCTAAAGCCTTTTTCCCCTGGAGTGTCCCTCCAGGATATTTGCACCTAGAGGCATCTCAATATGGAGCATGCATAACAAACTACTTCAGTAAGTTGTGGATGCTGTGGTCCTTGTTCAGCAGTCACTTCTGATATCACAGAGCTGCTAGGCAAACATGAACACGAACACGCAGAGTCAGAGAACAGCTGAGATCGGCTGGCAGCTGTTAAGAAGCAAGCTGGGACTCTGTTAAGGAGCTGGAGCACTCATTTCACGTCTGGTCACAGCAGTGGCCACACAGTCAAAGGTGGAACACCTCGGCATCATCCAGAGGTACCATCTTGTTGAGCTGGACTGGAGCCGTAGGCTTTGGGATGACTTATGTTTCTCTGCCTGGGTGTAGGCTAGTTCTCATAACTGCTGTACCTGTTCATTGGGCACCTGAAGGAGGGCCTGGCGTTGGGTCAGCTGGGGCTTGAAGAGCACCTTCACCAGCTTACCCAGTGGCAAGAATGGCAGATTACCCTGCTTTCCTGTCTGGGTTTTGGCACCATTGTAGGGGAATTAATGGTTCAGAGGGAAGGAAAAAACAGGTTTATTTTAATTAAATGCAACATACCCACACAAGAAATCACACAGACCTTATGCAACTCTCTTAGAGTCCTTCTCTCCTCCTCTTATCTTTTCCACACTCACTGTTAGAGAGAACCATGATTAGGCAAACTCCCAACGGGTGTATGATTCTTATCTTAACAAAAACAGCTAATCATCTTCCACATCTTCAATTGACAGGTCAATATCACTGTAATTTAACACAGGTTTACATTCTTTATAAAAGGGTTTTAAAGACTTTCTTCCAGCTTTAAACACAAAAGAATTTATTTCATGCATCTGTTGTATTAAGGATGGGATGCACGTTTCCTAGCCAACAGTGTGGTGAAAACAACATCTTGAGTTTTGATTTTGATTGAAAAGGAATTCCAGAGCTGTAAAAGGGTTTGGAGTGGCTGATAAGTTGTTCAAAAGTATCAAATATTTTAGATCAGATCTTTGCAAGTGTTATTTCTGTCTGTGTATATTTTGACTAATCTGGTGTCAGTGTAGTGAATTTTAAAGCAGCTTGCACTGCATCAAACTCTATTGGGCACATATAGAGGAAGAGTGTGCTAAATTAAGTGCATAATCCAATTCTTTTTTTCTCTCATAGTAACTTACATGTATTTCTGATTGAAAGTTCAAGGGCTAACTAAGCCAAAATGTTGTTTTGTTTTTGTTAAATGAACCTATATTGGTCAGCAATGTACACATCATTTTTAGTATTTATCGGAAGCTGAGGGCAAATCGGTAAATTTTGAGGATTCTCGTTGGGCCCAGACAAAAAATTCCAGACCTCAAGAAGCATTAGTCAAATACAAAATCTTGTTTATATTACAGAGCCAGTAATATTCTTGAAAATGTGGCGAGGCAAGACCCGGATTGTGATAGAACAATTTAAACCCACTTCCAATGTTCCTGGTGTTACACCCTTTCCACTTTGTCAGTCCTGAACCCACAGCATGTCTTCCTTTCTCCACTCCATCATATCAGCTACCTCTCTCCCTTTACCAGCTAGAGTATCAACATTTAATCACCAACTCTTACCTCCACTCTCCTCCACTTCTTCCCCAGGTGCCTCTGTAGATAAATTCCCCCTGTCCTTCTCCGACTTTAACCAACAGTAGCACATTTTCCATCGCTACACTGTTGACTAACAAGACTCGTGTCAGTCATTGGTATCTCGGGCCCCAAATGATCCAGTATGACTTTCATTGATGTTCAAATTTTACTTCACCATGGAGAAGTTGGAGTCAGCTAAGGCCGGGCAGATCTAACTTTTGGGTAAACTAAAAGGAGCTGGAAGAAAGTAAAACTCTGGCTACTGTAGGTCTGCAGAATCCAGCTGCTATTAAATAGTGTGACGGGGTTTAAAAAAGCAGATTGGTGTAGTTAGTGTGAGTGTGTATTGGTGTAGTTAGTTGGTGTAGTTAGTGGGAGCTAGATTACAGTCCAAGGGTTTTGAATATAATCAAAAAACATTGAACGATGGAAGTTACTCTCATTACACCTTGAACATTAAAAGTTCCTCTCACCACAGCCAAAAAGATTATATACGTTAATAGAAGTACAATGTAAAAACAAAAAAATCCAAACAATAACACCAAAGCATTTGTCTACCTTCAAGTAGAGAAGTTTGTCAAACTCCTTTAAGATATGAAGTCTTTTTCCAATGTTACTAAGTGACATTATATAATAAAAACTAAAATAATAAGCTTACAATAAATTCCTTTATTTTTAGTTTATCCAATCAAAAGGTTTAATCCCCTTAAACAGGTGGAAATTATTTATTTACAAATGACTTCGGAGGTAACGGAGTAGCACATTACTACCCACCCCTGCTCCTGTGACCCGAGGGAATGCTGCGTTGGAGTATTTTATCAGAACCACCAGCATGCACTGCGACTAATTAAGGCACTTTAAGGACAGTTTCAACACATACGCTTTGATCTCTTATAAGTGAAAATGACAGCACCCACGACTGGCACGATTAGCGACAATGCAAACACACCCACCTCATCTATCAACACCTCTCCAGTGCAAAGAAACTGAAAGCTTCAAGAAAATAAAACAAATTCGGGGATGATGTACTATTTATTTAGCTAGCATTTTGTACATATTCCAATATTATTCATAAGAATTATCCAATACTCTTAGACAAACTGGATCTAGTTCAGATTTTTTACCATTTGCCCAATCAAAATATCGAGCATTTATATCTAGTATAAACATAAAGTTCAATATTAGATGAACTATTTTCATTTTTGCAGTCTTTAGTGATTTGCATCATTCTCACTAATTAGTTCATCCAAGATCCAAAGAGATAATCAGCCTTTAGAAATCTCCCAAAGCTTGTGGACATTGAAGCTTGTGAACTGCATGATGATAAGCATTTCATTGCAGCTGCATGGCTGGATGATAATTGCAAACGTGTGAATTGTAGTATAATCTTTCTAATCTAATGCCAAAGTCCACCTGAGCTCAGAGTTTCCATCTCTACAAGACTCCTTTTGTGTCCTCACTGGGTTTCTCACTTGAGTTTCCACCTGCAATTCTATAGGACTGGATTATATGGAATAGAAATCATTTTCCTGTCAATTTACAGTCTATAGAATATAATTAGAGTACCACATGTCGAATAGGTTATTAGAAGGTATAAATAATAACAGAAGAAGGTATACATTTGACTATTCACTGTAGACCACAATCGAGACCTCAGCAGTAAGTGAGTCACAAGTGCCGAAATCCTCAGGCAGAAGTAAACCATCAGGAATAATAAGGCAGATCTGTAGGGTGACGGGATCCGAGATGAAATCGCATTACAGAAATTATGCCTTGCCTGTTTTAAAAGCTTCGAGATTGCAAATTACACTAAAATATGGTGTGAGGCAGTGTGCAAATTAATTGAGTATCCAAAAAAGATTAACTCCCATACATAAGTATAAAAAGACTGGGGAAAATGAATGCACTGTGCAACTGTGTGTATAATAAGTCTAAAACAAATTAGACTTCTTCTTAGGCATCAATTTACACTTTTGCATATATATATATATATATATATATATTATATATATATACACGCATACTGTATGCGAGAGAGACTCTCATCACATAATAGGTAAAAAAAGACGTGGATGGAATGCCTCAATAGGGTTTATTGCTTCGAAGTTTGTTAGAACACACACCACAACCTCTATCTCATCACATAAATCAAGCTAATTAGCAGAGTACTGTTCTTGCCTTGTATGTCTGATTTTGCAAGTTTGTGAAGCTGGAACAGGCTCTGACACTGAGAGATAACCCACTCAATCAGTTTTCTCCATTGGAGAAATGGGCCTTTCATCAGATGGAATCCGTCCTGAAGGAATACAGCCTGAGACTTCCGGACGCCGAACACTAATAAGACTGTCTCTTCTGGTAGCATTGCTGTTTTTGATGCTCTCCTCCACTCTCGGCAGGTTGATTCTCCAGATTTTCTGGCAAATGGGGCTTCTGCAACTTACCACATGTTAAACCAGATCCATGTCCAAGCTCCTTTAATATGAATGAAAGATTAATAATGTTTTCTTCCCACCCTATGTAACGGTCGTGGTGCGCTGCACAGACACACGGAGATCCGGGATTCAAAAAACAAAGGATTTATTTAAATAATCAAACAACAAAAGAGACGCCGCTCAAAAGGAGCGGCCAGACAGGCTAGGGAGCCTTGTGCGCTGCGCGCCGTGGTCACTGGAGGACCGGAGATCTGGAGCGGACTTGGAAGTCCGGGGAATCGCGAGCAGGAGCGGGTGCGGACTTGGAAGTCCGGAATCTGGAGCCGACTGGAGATGGAACAGACAAAAGGTTAGACATATAGCTAAATGTAGAACGGGTCCGCAACACTACCTAAGTATTAGGACCGGGAATGAAGGGAGAGCCGGGCTATATAAAGGGAGAGGGAGAAGGAGCTAGGATATGGAACACCTGAGGTTGATTAGTGTGTTTGTGTGTGTGTGTGTGTGTGTGTGTGTGTGTGTGTGTGTGTGTGTGTGTGTGTGGAAAGAGCAGGGAGGAGCGAGGAGAGAGAGAGAGAGAACCGTGACACCCTAGTTGTAGTTTTGTGGGTCAGTGGGTTGGTAAACTAATTGAAACGTGTAATAGCCAATGCCTGATTTGCTTAGCTATGAGCCGTCATTCTTCATTTATGCCATCTCATGTCTCACTGGGCTTGTAATATCCACTTTCTGCCCAAACATTTTCAATTAAAAATGAAAGTTATATAGTACATCTATGTATTAATATATCAATTGATCTTAAATAGCCATGTCGTCCTGATCAATATCATGGTTGACCCAAAGCATCGCATAGGAAAACTGAGTAGGGATACACATCGGATCTGACTCTGTGCATACCCAAACAAATATCACAGTCTTTCACTCTAACAGCAATTTAATGGAACCAGTAGGAGGTGGCAGGAAACTGGCAAGCCTGCAAGAAAACTGGACGCTGGTAAAGCATGCACAGAATCTCCACACAGACAGTGAGCTGTCAGCCATAACATATTGGCTTTATTATTATTAGGTATAATCCGCAGTGGCGCCAAGTTTTTGATGTAAACATAGGATGTGAATAATAACCTGATGCAATGTCATAGCTGTCACTGGTGTTTGCAGTGTAAAACAGATAGAATGGATACATTTCCATTACATTTAATATTAGACGAGATGGTATCATAAAGTTTACAGACTAACGGTGCTCACTTGTGCTATTCTAACCACATCCAAGTTCTACACGAACCTGAGCACATCTGCCAAAGAAACATTTGACACGACATATGTTTGACATACGCCGATGCTACATTAAGTGATGTTTACACCGGCAAATGCCTAAACCATTCGATACCATTTCAGACATCCAGCATGAAGGTCGCAGAAGGTGCTTGACACGCCTCGACAAGATTTCTAGTACACTTTCCAGCAGTTGAGGGAACACTGGGAGTGCTGTATTGCTGCTCAAAAGGACTAATCATTTGTAAACATAGATGAATGAATACGTGCTTGTAAACAGAGCTGCCTCATAAATACTGTAAATGTCTAAGCTCTAGAATTCTGCCATGTTTTAATTATACACATAGTACTGTAATTGTATTATGCGTCGTCTTAGATCCTCAGTTATTACAAAGATGTTCGTGTTGATTCTTGTCAATGTTATCTTTTTTTTAGAATATGGTAAATTAATATGGCTTATCAAACAAAAAAAATATAGCCTGCTTCACTTTGTATGCTACTTTAACGGTGTGTTTCTATGGTTACAATAGTACACAAGGCAGTGTATTCATTTAGAATGGTGATCAAACTGACTGAAACTTCCTGTGTGTTGAACAGTTTGAATGCACAAGTAAGTAGTTAGACAGACATTATAAAATAACACGCCTAATTTATAAATGCACGACAAAATATAATGTTGAATAGCTGATCACATATTAAATCATATTTAAAAGAGTCTTTTATGGACTTCTAAACACTAGAATTTTAACATGCAAATGTTTATTATCCAATGGCAAGGACATTTTCTGGATTTCAGGAAATTGGGACAAATTTAAGCGCCTTATATAACATATGCACCATAACAGATGCTTCCTCACTCTATTGTTTGGTGAACCACCCAATAACGCATTAATTCAGTCGTAGTGTTATATCAGCAATCTGCTCAGTTTACATCTACATTGAGTAGAAAATCTCACTTCACCTCACCTTGACTGGCAGCTTTCCCAAATGAGTTCCTCACTGGCAACGGCATTCACTTTGCTCACAAAGCTCCTTTCTCTTTCCTCTCCTTTTCTTTGTTTTTTTTTTATTTTTTATTTTGCAGGCTTGCTCGTTTGCAGTCTGGCTATAGCAACCCTTGGGATCTCCTTTGTGTGCAGTGTTTACGCTCTCAGCCATACGCACGCCAGTGTTGGCAGCTTTATAGAGGAAAACAATGCAAAAGCTTTTGTTTACCTGATGTCACTTTCATAAGTGGCCCTGGAGAACCTGGAGGTGTGAGTGCAGAAAAGGACAAGGCAGACACGAGTCCGTAATTGGTTGAAACAAGGTCAGTGTCATATATTAAACAGTTCAGTCACGCCGAAATACAGCTTGCATATTATATTATAGCAATCAGTATCGTAATCTGAAAAAATGATGAAATATTTCTAGATTTTATGGTAAAATATGCACAATGATATGAATGTGAGATTTATTGCTATTAACTAAAATATACTATATGGACATCTGACTACAAGATTTGACAGTATATCCCATTCCGTAGACCTTCCTCTAGATTCGGAGTGTAATGTTGGAGATTTGCGCTCATGCAGACACAAAAATAGTGTATTACCGTGATGTGAAGAGACTTGGGATGTGGTATGCAGTGTTTTAATTCATCCCACAGGTGTGTAATAGGATTGGATTCAGAGCATAGCAGGTATGGCTTTCACTCCAACCCATCAAAATAATACCGTCCAATTATCCCATCCAATTGTCTGCCTTTAACTTTATGCTAACAGTCTAGGGCAGAACCACATATAAAAAAAGTCAGGTGTCCCAATACTTTTGCCTATACAGCGTGTAGAATCTCTATACGGACATAGAGTTTATCTAAAGAGAATCTTTTAAGCAGCAAAATCTCTTCTACTGTCGCTGACCATCAAAACTTTTTGACTTATTGTAAATCTACAGCTTTTTAATTTCCCTGCGACACGAAAGCATGTGTGAAATATGTCAAGAAAGAAAATGAGAAAAAACTGTAGCAGGAGAAGATGACTTCTGTGGCATGACAAGAAAGCGTATTGATTTCTTTTCAGGGTCAGTGAGCATGATGAGAACAGTGAGTGAGTGAGTGTGGGCTTTGTGTGTTTGTGTGAGAGAGAGAGAGAGAGAGAGAGAGATTGTGTTTCAATGGTGTGTGTGTGTGTGTGTGTGTGTGTGTGTGTGTGTGTGTGTGTGTGTGTGAGAGAGAAAGAGAGAAAACATGGCTGTGTAAGAACCACAGCACACTTTCAATGCTTGATTTCACAATATGAGAGGTGAGCAGTTTTTGATGCACCTCGAACTGGCAGCTTGCTTTTTTTTTAAGATCAGTGACCTAATAAACATTATGACGAGCAAATGAATGCTCAAAAGGGGTGCACACCTCTAAACCTGTGTTAGAAGCTAATGTCTATAGTTAATAAGTTTCTTGTGATGCTCCAAATATTCCCTCTGGCTAACTTTTTATGAATGCTTGTAACCTGTGGCTGGGAACCTGCATAGGTTTCACAACAAAGCAGATAGTAATCTTTATGATAATAAAGATTCAGGAAGGTGTAAAGTTGGCCGTAGGCATGCTTTGTGTTTTTTTTTTTTTTTTTTTTTTCCGTCCCTCCTCCTTTCTCAGCTCTCTTTCTCTGTTCCGATGCGGATTGCCATGGTGATGATTCTCAATCTCTGCCCAGCCTTCATTTTTTGTGCTCTGCTCTCATTTCCATCTGAAAGGTTCATTCGCTTTCACTATCTTGTCCTTCATTCACTTCAGCCTGTGATGCATACAATATCTTGCCATATCCCTCTTGCTGTCTTTTTTTGTTCGCCACGCTCTTGATCCAGTCTGTTTCTATCAAATCTTCTATCCGTTCCTTTTTCTTTCTTTCTTTCTTTCTTTTTTTTTGGAGGAAAGAGTCTGGGCCATATGTTTGTCTGGACCCTTTTCGAAAGGTCTGCAACTTCAGTCATGGAGTGTTTCCCAGGTAAATTACAACTTAACATGTGAAAGAAAGAAAAAAAAGAAAAGAAAAAGGAAATGAATAAAACATTGCTCAATAGATTGTTGATTGCATTTTAGACTCTCTTTTTCACCCACATTTGATCTAATATGATGCTTGGATATGCAGAATAATTTTCTGCTCTTGTGAAGGTACTTTCATCTCTTATATAAAGAAAGTAAATGGAAAATGATTATTAGTGCAATGAGACACAGTTCCATTCATGTGCCTTTTGATCTGGTGTATTGCAAGAATCAGATTTCGCACTTGACGAGTTGCAGCCCACCTCCCATCATGTTGCACTATGACAGACAAGTGTTTACTGCTTTGTTTTCTATAAGACATGCCGGTGAAGTTGATCTCTTTTTACTGCAAATTATTTGCCTTATTTGGTGTTTTGCTACGGACAGCTCTTCCTTTAAACAACCTATGCTGTATATAAGTGATGTGCATTTACTGAACCTCAGGAGCAGAGTGTGGCTAGCATGCACAATTACATTCAAACGATATGTTAAATATTTACGAGGGAGTAGAGATAGGTCTAGCGCTTCCCCCCCCCCCCCCCCCTCAAGGAAAACACAAATATTAACCATGATTTAAAATTCTCTCCATTTTTATGATCATGTTTAGTCTGAATCTCTTGCTGACTTAATAATTAATGGGGCAACAGAGTGCTGTAGTCTGCTGAATCACTTTAGTAGATCACTTGACGGGAAGTACATAAGGTGTTGTATTGATCGGTTCACTTCAGGTTTTTAATTTCTTTCCCCCTATTTTGTGAAGCACTTTAACATAAAAGCAGTTTTGGAGAAATCAGCAACATGAAAAAACCCTCATCCTATTCTCTGTGACCGTGAATCGTGAATACGGATTATATTTTCACGATATGTGTTTCCTCTTGAACTAAACACGCACTTTACATTGTTCTGTCACGGAATAAACCAGGATTATTTTTCTTCCGTCATTTGCCTTATTTATTCCGGGTGACAGCGACGCCAGACAAATCCTACAGGCTGAAAAGCAGAGGCCAAGAGGGAGCACGAGGGGCGACACAGAATTGCCAGGATGCGCTGCCATGGTAACACCAGGGAAGCATTTTCCCCCCTTCTTTTTTTTTAAAAGAGCAAATAAGTTATCTCCATTTCCTTTTCAGCTGCGCAATTTATTTCCCTTCTGCCTGTGTTGGCATTTTGTGTTCCAGGCACAACTAATTATGGCTTTTCTTCCAATGGAATAGACTCTTGCTTGTTAGTGGTACATAGTGATTCGTTGCTTTTTCCAATTGAAGCAGCTCATGCGAACTTCTGAAGACATTGACCCAGGCAGTAAACTGAAGGAACTAGGTTTTACTTCTAAATTAAGGTTCTGTAATGAGAAAAAAATGTGTGGGAGAAAGGCCACATTGAAAACTCCTCCTTTACAGCTGATTTATTATATACATGGCGGTGTCATGCATGCTGATTCAATGAGGTTTTGACTTGAATTGATTCATTTCAAACTTATAGATACATTTAATGTTGTTTAGGTTCCACGAGGTCAAATCCAATTTAGAATTCAAATAAGTCTCATTATAAGGGGCACAGTGGCTTTGTGGTTAGCACGTTCGCCTCACACCTCCAGGGTCCGGGTTCGATTCCCTTCTCGGCCATGTGTGTGTAGAGTTTGCATGTTCTCCCCGTGCCTCAGGGGGTTTTTCCTCGGGTTCTTCGGTTCCCCCCCGGTCCAAAAACATGCACGGTAGGTTGATTGGCAATTTGGAAAATTGTCCCTAGTGTATGAATGTGTGTGTGTGTGTGTGTGTGTGCGCCCTGTGATGGGTTGGCATTACATCCAGGGTGTATCCTCCCTTAATGCCTATAAAGACACTTGAGATAGACACAGGCTCCCCGTGATCTGAGGGAAGATAGCGGTAGATGATGAATGAATTAGTCTGATTATTGAAGAGAGCACCATATTAACAGTCACATATCTTTTTAGTTCTTTGCTTTAAAAAGAAAACACAACCCTGCAAATTAGCTGTTACTATGGAAACTAATAATATATAAGGGCCAGTGTATTGTTGTAAGTTTAACTGAAATCGGGAAATCATTTTATCAGGAAATCGATTTTAACAGGCTTTTTTTTTTTTTATATATATAATCTACAGTGGTTAGACTGGTCATTAGACTGCTTCTAATGTGATTTCAGTAGAATTTACTGTTTTTTGAGAAAGGTGTATTAAATAATTTTATGGTAGTTTCTAGAAAAGCCCTCGTTTTGGGGATGAGCTTGGGAGACAAGGCTGTAATGGATATAAGAATATTAAGAATAGTACTGTCGCAACTCTTTTTTTAAACTGGCCCAGTGTTAGATTTCTGACCAGGGGTGTTAACCGGGCTAGAAGAGGATTCTGGGAACTCATTTCCCCAAGAAATCCCAGAAATCATATTAAGTCACATGACATCCAATCTAGTGAGGCAGCATGGGTGTAGTCCAAACAAATTCAGCACAGCTTTTGTTAGTGATTCTGATACTTTTATAGGAAATGACTTGGATTTCCGTCGTACCTGTGTTGAAAGACTTGCCACCAGGGAAAGTACGTAAAGATGCACATTATGCACAACATAAAAAGCCCAACCATCAGGGGCAGCAATTCCACTATACCTCATTACCTTCATCAGGAATATTATATATTTGATATATAACACGATCATCCCTTGTCATATGTCCTAAAACAGCATTTAACTTTCAGGAGCAGAACCAACAGCATGACGTCATTTCCAGCCTGTGTGCATGTACAGCTAGTGTATTGCTTACCTACTGCACATTTATTTTCCCATAATTTACCTAGAGAGAAAGAGAGAACGAGGTAGCTCTCAAATCAGCACCACAAAGTCCAATCGGGGAAAAAAAAAAGCATGAGACAAAAATGAAATAGGGCATATGGGACCATTAACAGACTGATAGATGAATGCTACATTGTTCAATTGTGTCCTGTTAGAGGGAACCCCAGATGTGTATTTGAGGTGCGCAGTCAAAGGTTTGATGAGTGTGGCTGGGAGCCAGAGGACCTGTTTTCCAACAAGCGCAGAGAACCAATCCAATTAAACCGGAATTACAAAAGAGACATGTTGAGTTACATATCTCCCCTGTGCCTTTGTCAGCAACGTAATCTCAGGCAAGATCCGTCTTGGGTGCATCTACCGCTTGCGCAACAAGAGAGGATCGTTTTTAGATTTAAAAGACATGATTTGAGCTGATAGCATTGAAATTTTTATTTTCTGAGCCACCTTTGGAGAGCTGGAGCTTGAATGTGATTTTGAATGTGCCTAACAAGTCACAACTCCTCTCAGTAATACCCATCATCCGTGGCCTTGTTTATTGTGCATATTATAATAAACATTGGGTGCACGGTGCATTGGGAGATTTTCTGAGCTTGTTGCTTGATCTTTACATTTACAACATTTGCCAACAAAAGACTCGAATAAACAAACCAAGGTGAAATAGCTTAAACCGTCAATATGTGGAATTTTATCTGTATTTGTACTTTTGTTGCCAGTGTTTGAGGGCTGAATTATATCTGAACAACTATGCAATCCTGCAACTTGTCTATAAACATTGCCTGTTCTATTCAATCTGTTAATGAATTAAAAAAAAAGAGCAGTTCCTTGATCTTGAACTTGACACTAAGAATTTGAGACATTTGTGTTCAGCCAATATCGAGCTGCTGGTCAGGTGTGTAAATAAAGAAGAGGACGCTGAATTCACTCGTGATGGCTGTTTTGGATTGCTGCTGGTTTCGCCTGCTTTTTGTTGGTGGAAACTGGCCATTGGCTTTGATCCGAAACAGATCTGAGGCTAATAACATTTAACGACAGGAGTTGGTTTGGGGAAATCCAAGATTTGTCCGCAGAGGGAGAGGAAATCTGGCCGTATCCTCCTCCATCCCCTTTTGCCCATCTGTGCAGCAGTGTCCTCCGTGTGTCAGGACACACTGGGGGCTGTTTACCAAGATAGAGACAGGGTGAAAGGGGTTCTGCGTGTTCGCTGCACATGCTCTTCATGTCATTCGTGCCATATGTGCACAGCAGAATCCCAAGTGTGGAATTAGTATTTAGTGTTCATTTACGAATCGCTAATTCAACAAAGTATGTGTTCATTCACCAATTATACACGTGTGGCTTGTAAATACATTTATTAGGACTAAAGCCTGCAAGTTTTGCTGCCTACGAACTTTGCAGGCTGACATGAACAAATGAAAACAATTAAAACAGTAACAGCACTGTTGTCTGATTTCTTTTTCACCTCTTGGAATGACTTCAGAGGATCCATTAGCATGGCAGGCTCATATTTATGCATGGCATGTTCATGACCATAAATAACATACAGACAGTCTGTGTTGTCTTGAATCTGGGTGTATGCTATGCACCGCTGTCGATTCTGCATAATGTGTTATTTACGATTGCATAACGGCTGACTTGAGACAGAGCTGAATTCGAATCTGGCTAACAAGTCACAACTCTTCTCAGTAATACCTATCATCCATGGCCTTGTTTATTATGCATATTATAATAAACATCGGGTGCATGGTGCATTGGGAGCTCTTGCTGAGCTTGTTGCTTAATCTTGATGTACATTTACAGCAAACGTCCTTATCCAGAGTCTTATTTGACGAACGTCCTTATCCAGAGCAGGATTTACATTTATCTCCCTCATTCAACTTAGTAGCTGAGGATTAATGGTCTTACTAGTTGCCTGCAGTGGCAAATTGGTGATGTCCCAGAACTCATCACCTTTCAGTATCTTAACCACTTAGCTAACCCTAGTCCCTTATTTATGGATGTTTGATTGGCTATTGGTTATTGGAATTGGTTTGAACAGTAAATAAGTATTTTCAATAACAGTTTCTCTGAATGGAACCTTTATAATGACTAACTTGAAAGATAATAATTCAATATAATCACTGTATACATTTATAAATATAAAATGTATATCTGCTGACATATTCATCCAAATCTGCTTTATGACAAACGTGTTATTTCTGAACATGTACTACACTTTAGCTCAAGGCCAATATTCAAAGTATACATTTAACATATTGAATTATCAAAACGAATAATCAATCAAGACCTTTTTCCAAATCAATGTATTCCTCTCATATTATTGGTGATCAGAGTAGACACGATTGGGATAAGTTTTAGTCTAATAGCTACACTATAAATGCAAAATATATATATATATATATAATGTGTGTGAGTCGTTAAGCACCCAGAGATGTGAGTCTGTGCACAGTAAAATGACAAACACTACCCTTCGGATTCCTGCTGTGAATTCCGGATCAAGTTAAAAGGTCGTGCAATAGCGTACCAAGTTTGTCTGGGCCAAATGAAACAAGGCCACTGGCTGCATTTAATATTAAAGATTTGTGTTTGGCATATGCGTTCCAGCGATCATTACTGTGCATAATACATTTTTAACCTGACAAGAATATTGCATCAACTGTGCTGTTTTGAATTGCATTACAGGTCATTCTAACACGTTCAGTGCTCATGTGTGTATATGACCTCACAGATGCCCATGATTGACGTGTGTCTATTTGACTGACTTATCATTGGAATTTGGTGCTTGCATAGCAAAGCAAACAGAGCCATGTAAACTCATGCACTGGGTGCCATAAGTATTTATAGCTCATTATTACATAGAGCCTACATAGAAAGTTAAATAAAATCATGGACTAGGATGGAATCCCGAACCTACTGCAGGATCAGAGAATCTGGAATCCTGCCACATATATCTGTTGGACACACAAGCACACACAGAACGCGAGAGAGAGAGAGAGAGAGAGAGAGAGAGAGAGAGAGAGAAAGAGAGAGAACAAAAGGCTTTAAAGACTTCATTCCCACAAGATTCTTGTGTATAATTTCTGCTTTCTCTTCCCCGTGCAGTATATTTTTCATGCCATAATAGAGAGTGAAATTGTTTACGGTGTGAAGGAAAGGAAATGAGTAGACTCTGCTGCCATGGTGACTGAGCCCAGCAGTATCTAATAGCAACTGGTTGCTAAGGAGTCGGTTTGCTAAGAGGAGAAATAGAAGGACAGAGCTAAAGGGAAGACTTGCTAATGGATTCTTCAGTACAAAAGTCTCCACCTCCATGTTTTGCAGCCATTTGCAGCAAGATGCAAATGTCTGAAAAATGTATGTGTGTGTGTAATGATAATTAACAACATGCCCCTTACATTTAAATCCATTGTATTCAATGTCACAAGCAAACTCATTTTCATTTTCCAAGAAGGTGAAGTTGAAACGCTTTTTCTCTGAAGGTTGCATTTTCTTGTTGTATACATGGCGGGAATGCTTCCATGATTGTAGTGTTCCAGTGAAGGGTGGGCTCAGAAACTGGAATCGCATTCTAAGCTGTACAAAAGGAGAAAGCATGTCACTCTTTCTCATAAAACTCTCAGATAAAGTCCCTGAGCTGCTCTCTGCCTTTGGCTGTTGACACTCCCGATGGCTTTCGCAGTCAGCCAAGAATGCTTGGTGGTAAGCTGTAAGATTCTATCAGTGAACAAATGTTATTCGAACTGCCATCGTGCCATTTTCTATCCTCCATCCTTGTGCCGCCTTTGCTGATTTAAGATATACAGTATGCATGCTTACCCTGGTTATTGACAATGGGGCATATTGAGCATTCACATCAATGCTCAGTATGGCTTTGTAAAGCTTGTAAACAATTTCTTTATTTTGTTCTTGCTCCTGAGTGTTTGTTCAAGCTTGCTTATTTCAACTACATACAAGCTCCAAGTATTTAATACAACTACTGTCAAAAAAACAACAACATTTAATATGTATTTTAGACCTGTCATTTCACAAATGCCTAAGTGACATTAAGGAAATATAACTTGCATATATAATATATTAATATAGCATAGCACTGCTTGACTGGTTCCACCTTCTCTCAGGGTAAGAGGCAAGCTAAGCTCTTCTCTGCTCTGGCACCGAGGTGGTGGAATGAACTTCCCCTGGATGTCCAAAGTCACTGGCAATCTTCAAGTGACGACTGAAGACCTATCTCTTCCAACTACACTTAACCTAACACTTCTTCCTTCTCACTGTCGAGGAAACCAAAAAACATAATCAATTATACCAGTTTGTAATTAATCATATTCTTATATGGAGACTTAAAGCACTATTTGTACGTTGCTCTGGATAAGGGTGTCTGCTAAATGCTGTAAATGTAAACAAAAGTTTGTGGACACCTGATATAAACGTCTGTGGTGGCTTTCATTGACAACAACACTATGGGGACACCTCTGGTGTTACTTTCTCTGAACCCACATGTATAATCCCATCAAGAGGACATGTGCGACATCATAGGAGAGTGACATCACTACCCAGAAGTATAAGAAGACATATACGGTGGAGCCGGACAACAGCTTCTGTTTGTGTGTATTTGTGTGTATTTATGGCCCTGCTTTTAGACCATGTGCATCCCCTTGCCTTGCCTCGGGAAGAGATTCACACAATCTTTGTGTATGGTGTTTTGGAGAAGAGCACACGCAGTCGGCTCTCATGGGAACTGACTATGGGCATTGCCAAGGTTTTCCCAGGCATGGCTCCAAAAGAGTGCTCTTCCTTAAGGACACTCTCTCTCATTGTTTCAACGGCCCCACTTGTGCCGAGGCAAAGCAGGGACTGAGATTGTGAGGCTTGCAGGTAGATTGTGCTGAGAGCATGGAAATGGGAATCCTCCCTCCTTGGCTGTATCTGGCAGCTTTCCAACACGAGGAGGTGGAAGGCGCGAGCATGCTTGTCAATGAGTCCCCGTGATTTCAACTGATGCATTTTGAGGACCTATTGAAAGTCATGACATGAGACATAGCCAAACAGCAGAGGCAGCCCCAGCTGAGCAAACTGCATAAACACTATTTATGGCCTGTGTTGTGACCTCAATGCCAGGGTTTGCCCTTCTTCCCCAGACTGAGGTCTGTACTTGTGTGTATGGAGCAGTACTTATTCAGACTGCATTTACAGTAGGTTGAATTTTTCCTATTTGGTGATAGCTTGGCTAATGGAGAACAGATATAAGAATATCATACAGGTGGGGGATATGCTGGCTCTGCATCTCTCTCCCGATGTGGCCACTTTAAAAACCCCAGCAATGCCATCAAAGCCACTCTGTGTGACATCGGCTTTGTTAAGCAAAATGTACTCGGCTGCCCCCTCGGCCTCTAAGGCTGGTCTACGCCACTGACCTTAGTCAGGTCCTACAGTGTCAACCTTAGTGTCACTCATCACCGCTCAGTTTTTTGACCTAACTATGCCCATTAACACTAGGCATGGATTGGTCAGTCTGGGGGTACTGCCGTGCTCCCTTCCCTTTTTTTCCGCTTCCTAATCGTGATGTCACAAAAACCCCCACCTCATGTCACTTTGTTCACCTTCCTTTGGATAGATTACATTTGCATTTACGCCATTTGGCAGACGCCGTTATCCAGACCGACTTACAACTTGAAGGTTAAGGGCATTGCTCAAGGGCCCACTAGTGGCAGCTTGCTGGTAGGTCACACAGTGGCATCCCCAAAGCATTTTTGACACAGCATCTTGTTCCCCTGGCGAACCAGGGGAGCCTCGAGGCGATGCTTATTATATTATATTATATATTATATATATATATATATATATATATATATATATATATATATATATATATATATATATATAGGTATGTACTTATTTACAGTACATCAGGACATTTAGATTTGCCTCTTAATGATACCTTTTTCCATTTGAAGAGAACATTGCTATTTAAGCTTGCTTCTGCCTTGGCTGTGTAGGTAAGGCAACACATTTCTCATAGCATAGGCTCACAGACATCCCCAGCTCAGTTAATTTACCACTTTCCCTTGACCATAATAGGAAACCAGTAGGGATTTTGTAGACAGACATAAAAGCAGCTTTATTCTGACAGCTTATGCAATGCCAATTAATTGCAGTGCTTTTCACCTCACAAGATCTTTGAAAAACGGACTCCTGTGATACTTCACAACCGGAGCTCTTGAAACGTCACCTTGTAGAGACCAATGTTACCCCATGTGCATCACGTCTAAGCTTTATTTTGACACTTGAAGCCAACAGACTGATACCAACAATTGGTGGCAAAGTAATGAAAATGTGTAGCAGTGCACTTAATAAGGTGTGGGCCAGGATTTACTTCCTGAACATCATTAATCCTTCTTTGAATTATGTATATATATATATATATATATATATATATATATATATATATATATATATATATATATATATATATATATATATATATATATATATATATATATATATATATATATATATATATATATAAATAGAGGTTTTGAGCAACTTGTGATAAGATGTCGCAAGAAACCAATGTACCAGCACTTTGCATGAAGGTTAGTATGTCCTTTACAGACTTGTCTTTCAGGATTGTCACTGATATTTATCAAACAGGACTATGCAAAAACATCCAACAAAACACTGAAAAAAATGGTCATTTCATAACACAGGCACCCAGCTATGCAATGCACTTTTAGCATCTACCAGAAGTGCAAATAATAGCTATGTGCAAAGTGCAGGTAAATATGTATGTACATCTTGTAACATAAATATGTAAATGTATGTACAGCAATTATATAATATGTGAGAGATGTGCAAAATGTAGAAAGTACAACACTGGCAGTGAGAAATGTGAATATATTAATGCAAATATAAAAATATATGAGTTACTGGTTATACTATGTACTGGACTATACTAATGGACTATCATACATGCAAACACAGCCACATCCCCCTCACAATAACTCATGCTGTGGCTAACCGAAAGACTTGTAAACACTCAGGACTACTTTATTTTGGTTGGGTTTATTGCTTTAAAAAAAGGAAAATGAAACTTTCCTGTGTCCAGGTGTTTTCTGGCATCAGTATTGCCAACCATTCCTGTAATCCTGTAATCGACCGGCCAACCTGAGTTAACGGGGTCTGCCAATTGTCGTAAAAGTAACAGCAATTATTGTAGATTGAAGGCATGAATTGTATATGGAGAAAATAAACTCATCAGAGTATTTTCTTTATTGCTCAGGGGTCTGGAGTTTATGTCTAAGCAATACATTTTTAAACATTGCATTTCAATATGATTTTTTTTTTTAACTCTAGCTTTGTGAAGCTCATGCCGCTTTTTTTTTTGTTGTTGTTGTTATTGTCGGGAGCGGTTTAGTTTTTCAGGCTGCACTTTTCTGCAAAGTGTCTGTCTGTCAGCCCTTTGACTTGAAATCACTGTTTCATTTTGTTGATGCCTTTAGTCCATGTTTGACATATGCTGCCATGATGAAACATTAAATAATTTAGAAGGTTTTTTTTTTTTGTTTGACTGATGCAATTCAGGCGTTCACTATGTGGCCTCTTTTTAAAGTCTGTTAGTTGCTTCATGTTTCTTTGAAATATCAAAGTGCCAACCCTCAGACCTCCTTTATAGCTGTAACATACTGTTCGTCAGCCTAATAGAATTCACCTTTGCTGCGGTGTTCGGGACTGTGATTTAGTCACTTCAAAGTCAAAGCACTCTTTTATGTGCAGTTTATTTTGTCCGTCCACAGTCGACTGACAGTTACACAAATGTCTAGTACCCTGGGAAAACTATAGTGAAATCCATCGACTATTTTCTACAAATGTACTGATCTGAAGAATATAGATTTTTCTGTTTTGCCATATGTTATTTTGCAGCTCGCTGGAGAAAAAAATAATTACCACAAAAATGGAAAAGAAATCACAATTGAATATTGTTTGCATTGGGAAAGTATTAGGATTTATCCAGCCATATGTGGTTCTATTACCAAAAATGTTGGTACTAGAATGTACCTGTTTTATAGAATGTTTCTGGATGCCGCATTCCACTTCAGTTAAACTGGGAGACTCCAACTTGTTTCAGCAATGCCGCTTTGGACAAAGTGAGCTTCATGAAGATGCGTTACATCAGCTGGGAGGGAGAAGATTTTAACTGGCTTGCAATAGAGCTGTGAACACCTTTGGGATGAATTGGAAGGCTGACTGCACCCCGGGAATCCTCCTTTTACATCAGCAGCTGTCTGATTACTAAACCTCCTGTGCCAATGAGAAGACATCCCACAAGTTCAAGCCAAAATCTTGTGGAACATCTTTCTAGAGAGATCAAGGTTATTGTAACAGCAATAAGGGAGTACTTTCTTTTTCAATATTGTGGATTTTAAACCAACTTACTTACTAATAGATGCATAAAGTGCATTTATTTTTATGCAGAATCTGCATAAAACCCTTACTGACTTAAGAAACTAGTGTATATGCATTTTAAGTTGGATATAACCTGGTTGCATTACACCAGTCGCTTTCAATGCCTTAAACACAAGCACCTCCCATCACTTAACTGGGCTTGATTTATACTAACAGCAGTGATGAAATATTTCATATTTTAACATTTTAGAATGTTACTATTGTACTAATGTGTAAATGGACGCTAGCTATGGCATGGTCTTCTATTTGTGAATTTATGAACCCCTATGAGGCAGAATGCCAAGGCAAGGTTTGTGACCCAAATAAAAATATTTTCCTAGTGAAATATGTTCAAGCTCTATAAATATATTGATGTTTAAGAGAAGTATATTCCAGAGAAAATGTTCTTTTAAACAAACAAACAAAAAAAAAACAGGATTCTGTTGGGACAGGATACTCAGGATCCTCCGGTATTATTATCAAAATACTGTATTGCAATGCATTTCTAAATATTACAAATGCCGAACTCAGATACCAAGTACAGTACAGTACAGTAGTCCATTTATCTGTTCTAACAACAAATTTTATTAGATTTCACATCTTCATTTGCTGAACGTATCCTGCTGCATTCTGCTGTTATCACTACCTCACTTTACTGTACCATACGTGCACTATATTGCCAAAGGTTATGAGACACCTGGACATAAACACGGAATGTTCTTTTCTAGCATCGTATTTTACAGTCCCAGTTTGCTCTTAGAAAGTTGTTTCACT
Source organism: Kryptopterus vitreolus (assembly GCA_030449085.1). Lineage (NCBI taxonomy): Eukaryota > Metazoa > Chordata > Actinopteri > Siluriformes > Siluridae > Kryptopterus > Kryptopterus vitreolus. The sequence continues at coordinate 7,966,121 of JACRUU010000013.1, read as the reverse complement.
CGATTTTGGAGTGTACACATCAGTGTGTTCATCAGTTAAAAATGGTGTTAGTAAAGTACTGGTATTGATGTAAGGTGAGGTCAATGGTCCAATTAATCACAAAGGTGTTCAATGGGGTTGAAATGAGAGCTCTATATATAGCCAGTCAAGACCATGAAAATCATATCTTCATGCAGCTAGCTGGAACAGGTTTGGGCTTCCAAGTCAAGTGAACACAAGATTTTATTGTGCTTCATCCAAAGATATCCCATTCAACCTTGTGCCTTCAGTGCTGTGGAAACAATTTGCAGAAGAACCAAATATATGAGAGAAAATGTCATGACTTTTTGTCCATATAGTGCACATCATATTTATTTGATATAATTTTGCACTACAGTGTCATAATTCACCATAACTTTAATAGTTCTGTTAACTGAGTAATAATTGCATTTCAGTAATCTAGAAGTATGCATGGATTTTCACATTGTGTTATTCTAGCATAAACACTAACGTATAAACTACATCATGGTGTATGACAACAGCTGGTAGTGTTTCTGTTCACCCTTTCAGTCAATCTATTGTGTCATGTATGTATGTATGTATGTGTAGTACGACATGCTGCTTTAAGCATTGGTTTCTGAATGGTCTTGGCAGAGGTATTTCATCCTCGTTCATTTACAGGAAACTACTCCTTACCTCAGCTGTTTCTTCCTCTTCGAGCAAGCCAAAACAAGTCTGTTTATTTAGTCTGAAGTTTTGTTGCGCTGAGTATCTTAATAAATAAGGTAAGGTTATTGTCAGGGTGAATATTGAACGTCTGTCATCACATACCCACCTCCGACTATGTCTTGTTGTTCAGCAAACACTAACAGACTTGCTTATCTGTCTGTAAAAACGGACAAAAACCGTGCACCTAAAGCAGCATGAGTTCAACAAATATTTTTGTACAATTCCATAAACAAACAAACAAAAAAAGGAAATCAGACACAGGCAGAAACTTGACTTTCAGATTTCCTAAGGTGGAAGGATGGAAATGTGTGATTCAGTGTTATTCCTACTATAACCGAGTGTAAATTCTATTACTACAGTATGTATTATTTTTTCAGTATAAATATTCACTTGTCCGTATGAATATAAATAGGAATGTCGAGTTCTTAGAGATTTGGGTATGATGGGGAAAGGCAGGTACTTTTATAGTTGGATTTATCGCTAGAGACTCCAGAGTAAAACAAAGGACAAAATTAATGCATACAGAGATCCTACACAAACAATTATGTGTGTCCTGGATAATCAAATTGGCCGTAAAGCAAGGTTCTAAATCTACAAACCTACAATGTTTGTTTATTTATTTATTTTATACAATATATGAACAACAGTTTGTAGACATCTGTCTATAAGATTTAAGTTTAATTTTGGAATAAGCATGTGTACATTTGTGCCTACTAAGCTACAAAAGTATTAGTAAAGTCACATACTAACGTTGAGTGATGAGTCCTTGGGTGCAGTCATCAATCTACTGTAATCCATCCGAAGAGGCATTAAAAGAGTGCTAAAGAAGACCAGTTCAGCTCTTCCACCCCATACCATGTAAATTAGGTTTGGTTGGGCAACATGGACAGAAATTCCTTGATACAAATTGTGTCAAACATAGCCTTTGATATTAATATCAATCATAATGCACTAGTTATATTATGTTCAGACAAATTCTTGTACTTTTTTTATATTTTCTATTCTTTAAAAACGTGTAATAGAACTTTCATGTAATAATTATAATATTTTCAATAAGTCAATAATGTACCTTGTGTTTTCACCCCGTGTTTATTTTTTTTAAAAAGAACATTTGTTATTCAACATTAATTAGCTGGCCCACTATAGTACCGTCACAGACACCCAGATTGAAGATCATTCATTCATTCATCTTCTACCACTATACGGATATCTTCCCTCGGGTCACGGGGAACCTGTGCCTATCTCAGGTGTCTTTGGGTATCAAAGCATGCCACACCCTGGATGGAATGCCAACTCATCAAAGGGGACACACACCCTCACATTCACACTCACATTCATACATTTGGAAGAATTTTCCAAGGTGCAAATTAACCTACTGTGCATGTTTTTGGACGGGGGGGAACCCAGAGAAAAACCTGAGAACCAGAGAACATGCAAAATCCACACACACAACAGAGGTGTGAGGTGTGAACGTGCTAACCATTAAACCATCATGCCCCCTTCAGATTGAAGATGCATGGTGTAAACAATATTTTCATGGAAATGACTTCGTGCACAGGGGCAGTGTCATGCTGGAACAGGTTTGGGACATCTTGGCCAACATTCTAGGTATACAACTGTGTGCTTCTCACTTAAAGATAACACTTAAGTAAAGAACCCTCTATTGCAATTCTTTCATCCATGTGGATGAAGTTCACATCTATTTCTGCCTATAATCATTAATGGTGAAAGGAAGTAAATATGTGTTATCATGTTTTTCATCATATATATATATATATATATATATATATATATATATATATATAATATATATATATATTCATTCATCTTCTAATCATCTTCTACCGCTATATCCGATCTTCCCTCAGGTCATCACGGGGAGCCTGTTCCTATCTCAGCCATCTATGGGCATTAAGGCAGGATACAGGATATTCATATACTGGATGGAATGGCAACCGATGGCAGGGCACCCACTCACGCAATCACACACACATTCACACACAAGGGAAAATTTTCCAAGGTGCCAATCAACCTACCGTGCATGTTTTTTGGACTGGGAGAAAACCGGAGAACTCGGATATAAATCCCCTGAGGCACGAGGAGAACATGCAAACTCCACACACACATGGCTGAGACGGGAATCAAACGACTGGAGGTGAACGTGCTAACCACTAAGCCACCGTTCCCCTTATATATATATATATTTTTTTTTGAGTATATTTTAAGTATTACTTTGTGAGTTAGTGTTTGTAGTACACTTCAACATGATGTTCCTGGATTTAGTAGAATGTTTTGTGTGCATGTTTCTGGTATTGATCTTTCTAAGAGATGTCCTTCGACCTCAGGAAGATAATCACTATTACAATGCTCTGCTCTCTCTCTCTCTCTCTCTCTCTCTCTCTCTCTCTCTCTCTCTCTCTTTCATATGTGTGTAATATATATATATATATATATATATATATATACAATTTTAAAAAGACTTTCTGCATAGCACCCATGTTCCACAGTTGTTAACTTTGCACTGAGGTGCATCTACACAGATACAGCCTCTCCATCATCCAGTTACCTTCTCTTCTGCATCCCACGGTCTGTTTTAATCATAGCTGTTCCTCGGAGTGCCTGTGCTCCTGCTGCAACGAGCTGTTTCCATCATTGTTCCTCCCTCCCACTGCTTGCCGGCTCTCGGTTGCCATGATACGCCATCATAAACACACAGGCTCAGAATACAAATGCGAAGGAGAGACAGCTAACTGCACAGTGTGGAGGAAGTAAAGGCAGACCTGTGAAGCTCTTGGAGCTCGGTGACATATGGAATGATCGTCTTAAATGATGTTAGATTTGGTTTTTTTCACTAGTGCATTTCTCTGTAACTTTCTTTAGAGCTGAGGAATTTCAGCAATAAAGAATGAAGTGAACCATTTGCCGGAACTAATCAGTTGCTCCTTAATATCTCCACAGACCCAGTCACATGATGTTTCAATCAGAAGAGCTGGATTTGTATTATTCAATTTTTCAATTCACGCTAGTTATTTTTCTGCTTCCTGTCAATAATAAAGCAGCGGTTCGAATTATAATGGACTCGGGTTAAAACATAAACAGGATGTCAGTCAAAAAACAGAGTGGGACCTTTTTTTTTTTTTTCTTTTTTCTTTTTCGAATCAATAAATAAGCGCATGCAGGAGCATTTCTCTGCTTTCACCACTCGGAATTTGAACTGCAGGTCACATCCAATGGGCGAACATGACATGGTCGGCAGACAGGAATATCTAATCATCTCATTAACAGAGTGTGTGGCAGGGTTCCTGGGAAGATTCAGGTGCTCTTTCCCAAAACAATACATCAATGGTAGATAATTATTTCTTACTAAAAAAAAACAAAAAACAATGCAATAATTTGTCATTTCATGCTGGACAATAGTATCCTGTGCCTATGGGATGAAAGAGATTATTCAAAGAGCAATTACAGTATATCTCCTTTTTTTGGAAGCACAGTAGTCACAAATATGAACCTGTCAGATTCTGTATATTTGATTTCCATTTTTTTCCCCAGCATCTGATTGACTTTAATATGTTGTCTTGTGAGTTCTGTTTACACAATAATGTAGCGTTAAGCAAAAGAGCCATTTTATTTCCTGCCAGATTTTCGCGGATGCTACAGGGCAATACTTACTATTGATGTGACATCCCCTAATAGTCCTTGCTGGCTTGTTACCATGCCACTAATGTGCACTCACTTTATGCTCTATGTGCATTTGTAAAACAAATTTCCATCTGATTTAAAAATTGCAAGAAAACGTGCACTTCCCATTACTTTAAACAGCCCTCTGATCTTTTCCATTACAGCTTCCTGGTTGATGCACAACATCCTTACAAAAAAAAAATTAAGTATGCTTCAGAGTAGAAATTATTAGCAAAATAACAAGAGAGGAAAAAAAAGATGATTTTGCTGAATACAGTACAAAATATTTCCCAAAGTCACTTACACAATGAGCTGTGAGAACAGCTCAGTTGTGCCTAATGACAAGGATTAAATGGGCCTTGTTGGCCAAGTTTCATTAGTCACTAGGACCCAAGAGACCTGGCAACTATCCTGAGACCATGTTCTTTGTTACCACTCGTTTTGCCTACCAAGACTCGTTTTGCCTACCCTGGCTAGGCCTGTGGTGTGAGATCTAATTGACAAAGTACAGCTTTTCCCTCTTTTTTTTTTAAAGCAGTACTGAAGAGGATGAAAGGGAGAAGAGAAAAAAAAAAACAAAAGCATAGTGGACAAGCTAAGGATGTACAGTGACAAACTGCCAGCATGTTTATTCAGCCCATCTGTTCAATAGTCTAGCCAAATTTCTTGATGGATCTACAAATGCGCACCCTGTGAAAATGAAAGCATTAACTAGCAGCTGATTAGCTGAAGCCGAGATTCAGCTGTGACATAACATATATGTATCTGTGTATATATATATATATATATATATATATATATATATATATATATATATATATATATATATATATATATATAATTGTGTTGCAGAGCCAAGTCACTTTGCAACTAATCAGCAATCATGCAAGAGCAAATAAAAAAAGACTTTATATTAGTCGAGGAAGGCACGGAGGTGATCCCATCTATATACAGGAATACATGAAAAGGAATCTATATACAAGGAATAAATGAAAAGCATTCCGTTTAATTAACCACTGACAATATGGTACTGTATGTGATTCTTTACCAAGTTCATGTGTTCACACAGTTGTAAAGGATATTTTGGGTTCATTTAGCATTAAAAGCTTCTTTTCACTTGAACTAGAAGGCGCAAACACTGACGTGCCCTAGCCCTTGTCCCTCAACATCAGTGCCTGATTTTACTGACCGAATTGCAAATTCACATTTTCTCAGAAAATTGGAGGTTATTATAAATGTAGAATTAGATGTCCACAAACTTTTGTCCATACAGTGTATATAAGAGAAAACTGCTTGTGATCCCGACGGATTCCTCTCCAGGTTCTGGATCTCAGCATAACCCCTTCACAACTCTCTGCTTTCTCCTGCAGCCGCTGCTTGTAACTAACGTGACTTGGTACCTTTTCTACAACATCAGAAGGATTCAATCATTTCTATCCACACAGGCTGATCAGGTGCTTGTTCAGTCTCTGATCATTTCGAGACTGGATTATCGCAACTCTCTCATCCACTTCAATTGATACGAAATGCAGCTGTGGACCTGCACCTTCTTACCTCAGAGACCTCATCCCCTCGTACCACACCTCACTGCCTGATATCATCTAGCACTGCTCGATAGGTCCCACCTTTTCCCAAAGGTAAGAGGTAAGGTTAGTTAAAATCTCTTCTCTGTTTTGCCACCAAGATGGTGGAATGAACTTCCACTAGTCGTCCGAATAGCAGATTCTCTGGCTATCTTCTTGCGATAGAGTTCCTGAAGTGTTCCTGAAACACTTGAATTAGAACTCCTTCCTCTTGGATTAATTTCCTCACAACAGATTTTAAGGTTTAGCTATCTTTTAGTTTTTAGCATACCAGTGTTAATGTACTGACATATTGACATGTATGGACACTCAAATCACTTTTTGTACACCGCTCTAGATATGGGTGTCTGCTAAATGCTGCAAATGTACATTTTTAAGATGATGTTTTCATTTTAGCTCTGTTAGTACAAATATTCAAATATGTTATCGCGGTTAATCGCCAAATTTTCACGTGTTAACTCGTGATTAATCGCACATTTTTCTGTTCTCAATGTACCATAAACTTTCCATCTTTCTAATGCTCTAACTAATTGAAACAGATGTTATAAATACATACATTTCACTCAAAATCTCTGCCTTTATTAAAATGATTAATTATTTTATATTTATTTCAAATATATTAAATATTAGTCATTTTATTCATGGTTGTTTGAACTGTTAAATATGGTACGTGGTTCTTTTAAGAATTATGTTTCCATATAAACTAATTTAGGTTACCTACAGTAATATGGTGAGCAGCTCATACCTGTTGTGAATGCACAGTTAGTCGGCTAATTTGGGGAAAATTAGGAAGAGTGAGTGTAGGCAAGACACTGTGTTTTTTTTGTTAATAAAAGCATCTCTTTTATATTCCATCCTAACATTGCATGTGAAAAGCACGGCTGAGGAAAGGTCAATGCTGAAATGACAAGAACTGAAGTTTATTCTTTTTGGTCTGGCCCTTGTTCATTCACCAACACAATGCAGAGTGAAGGAGCAGATCAGTCAATGCAAAATTAGTGCTTTTAAAGTGAATTCACTATGAATTAACTATGACAGCCCTAGTTAATACAAATATTTAAATGCATTAAAAACAAAAGGCAAAAAGTGACTACTTATTAAATCTGCAAAGTGTCTTGCTTGGAATGGTTTGCTTTAGTCAGTTGTGTATTTTCACCCTGTCTAGATATACTGTACATTTGTCATAACACCTCCACAGTGCAAGGTCATCACAATTCCACTTTCCTCTGATTCTCTGGGTCATGCCGAGTTTAGCAGACACTATGATGTTTTTTTTTCTCTACCATATTGGATTTTCTGGTAGGTTTTTTTTGTTTGTTTGTTATTTTCTTGTTTCTATAAAGTTTGCTCCAATACCATGCATTTTGGATCATAGCACTATGAGACTAACACAAAAACAAAACTTTTTACTTGGATTTTTGATATGCAGGATAGTTTGTCTATAGCAAATCATTTTTGTCAGCCAGGTGGAAAGAGGGCTTATCTTAACAATGATGTAACATTATACAGGACAAAATTTGCTTGTGAGTAAAGAACCCCATAAAGCTTGAATTTACAGATTAGTAAAACTGTTGAACGGCTCCACAAGAAATCAACATTTCTTTTTTTGTTGCGTCCCTGAAAGACACAATGTGTTCTTTATGTAAATGGTTCGAGAAGACGCGTTCACTTCTTCTCGAAATTGTGATTTGCTATAAGAATTATTTTCTCTGACACAACATGCAAACATATATTTTACTACGTGGGAACAAGTCCAGATGTTCTCATCATCATTTATTATTACTATTATTATTATTTTATTCATATTGGTGCTGTTATTCGTACTGTTCCCATTCCCATTTGTTATCACAATAACAGTAATAATACTTAATAACTCAAAATTGTAGTTTTGCAAGGAAAAAGAAATCATTTTGCCCAGGCTATCTGTGCTTATTAAAAAGTATATAATTGGAACCGATCAGCATATTAGCCTTCGTTTGAATTCCGGACAGTTTTGAAATATCTAGATGCTCCTCTTAATGAATGTTGCGACCTGCATTTACTATTAATTAGATTGCTATTACCAAACTGGGATGTGAGCGTCAACATATAATCTGGAAGAAATCATTTACACACATTCACTTAATAAACGAATATTCCCAGCACGTGCTCATCAAGCGGATAAATAAGAGCTTTATTAATTACATAACCATGTATGGTCACACCCAATTAATCAATGTGTAAATTTACAGGAGGATAATCAGACTGCATGACAATGAATAAATGAATAATTCCCCCCATCAAAAAAATATCAACAGAGTGATTGCAATTTGCGGTTTCTACTTGGCATAGAGTGGGCGTAGATAGGAGTGATGCGACAGGTTTATGGATCCAAGTGCAGGCTTGAATTAAAGTGGTCAGGTTAGCAGTGGTAAATCGCAGCATCCAGGTGAAAGACAATAGAGTACAGTGGTACCTCGGTGTGCGTCACTCTCAGTGTACATCGCCCTCAGCTAATGTCGGGTGTTTCGTCGGGAATTTGACATCGGTTAACGTCGCTTCCTTCATCTGTAGCGCCATCTAGAGGAACGTTGGATTCAGTCAAAGTCGCTTTCTGAGGAACGAATTAACGACGTACACTGAGGTACCACTGTATTACAAGAGACAGGCAAAGGGTCAGGACAGGCAGCTAACAATCATACACTTGGGAATCAGTCCGAGGTCAAACAATGGAACATGAAACATAAAACATGGCATAGCAAAACATAGACATGCTTGTAAAGACAAAACAACAACCGGTCAATACACAGCAATGTATTATAAGTGGGAAACAGGGAGGAGTCTTCTGAAAATAGGGAGGAGTCAGAGATTGTTTCCCAGGAAAGGCCAATTTCTGGCCAATAGATATACCATAGATATTTAGTTAGCAAGGAAGAAAACAATTATTTAATAGAATTAAATATTAATAATTTTCTAATTGCATTTACTGAAACTAAGACGAGGTGAGAAATGTATTTCTCTAAATACATAATTATGTACAGATAATATAGAAAGATATCCTTACTGTTTTACATGACAGTTGCATCACTTATTTCTATAATAACTGTAATAAATTGGCTGTACGACATATTTATTATAAAAAGCTAGAGGAAAAAAAAAAAACAACAACATATGTTGAATCCATATTATGTAACTAATAACTAAAGAAAACGACAACTTTTAACTAAAGCTGAGCCAGAAATCAACATTCAGATATATTCAGGTAGTTCTTCCAACTCTTTTAATACGTAATTTTTTTCCCAAATTGATCTGCAGTAATTAATAAAACATTATGAACAGTGTTTCAGTACAGCATTCTATAAGATCTACATGAAAAAGTCCTGCACTCCTGAATACATTTACATTTAAATGTAAACATTTGGCAGACACGTTTATCCAAAGTTCCAAGTGATGTGAAATTCAATCCAAGCGCAGAGCTGAACAGTTGACTTGGCAGTCCTAGAGCTTTACTTTGCTTCCAGTTAGTAGTGCAAATCCAATGCCTGTGAAAAAGAAAACCTAAAGTGAAGCAGAATACAGTCCAAGCATAAAGCTGAGGCAACTTAAGAGCTTTATGGACCCTGCAGTAGTTCACTAAAGGACAGGGCTGTAACCGCAGAACCACCATTGTCCATTCAAATGCACTGCTTCCACTGGCCCAAGTTCTAAAATTATTGGCTGGAACAGGTAAACATTAATAATTACATAGTAGTAACATGGAAAGGCTATAACATTTGAGTTGTAGTGGTGAATTTTTGGCAACACCAATAATCTTCAGTTGAAAAAAATATACTTATTATGTCCTGTGGCGCTTAATTTCCAACCACTCTGTACATCTTAGAAACCCCACCCAATAACTGAAAAGTGCTCCAAAAGTTGATTTTAGATCTTAGATCTCAGATCTACAGAACGGAATCACAGCTTGATGCAGACCTGACCTATTACCATGTACTCCTGACTAAATTCTCCTCTGACGTGACCTCTGCAAAGAGTGCCTATTAAACGTCAACCTTGAGGCCTCTGCCCATGACCCTCGTAAACTTCACAATATCTTTTCTTCACTGTGCCCCACTTGCCTCATCCTCCCTGATGGCAGAAGACTTCTCCTCCCTCTATGAAAAGACATTCACTCCCTACACCTGACATGCAGGAATCTCTTTCGCAAAATTTCTTAACCATTACTGAAGAAGAGATGCTGTAAGTCAAGAGATGCTGTGCATCTTCACAATCATCAAATGGTCCTGAACATGTGCCATCTTCCTTCAAGCAAGCGAGGGTCACTCGCAACTTGAAGAAACCTGCTCTGGACCCATCAGGCATCAACAATTACAGATCAGTATCACTTCTCTCCTTTCTTTCTAAAATTCTAGAATGCACTGTCTGTCTATCTCTCTCAGAACAACCTTCAAGACCCCAAGCATTCTGGCTTCAAAACAGCACACTCCATAGAGACGGCCCTTCTGAGAAACTACATGTTGCTAGATCAGCCAAACTGTCCTCTGTCCTCATCCTCCTAGACCTTTCAGCAGCTTCTGACACTGTCAACCATAAGATCCTGTTGATTACTCTCAGGAGTGTTTGGTATCTCTGGAGATACATGGAAATGGTTTTCCTCCTACCTGGAAGGTTGCTCATACCAGGCAAAATGGAGGGGATCTATATCTGTCACACACAGACTCTCCACTGGTGTCCCACAAGGCTCAGTACTTGATTGTCTTCTTTTCTCACTCTATACTCACACTCTTGGTGAAGTCATCTTCTCATAAGGATTTAACTATGCTGATGATCTCTTCCCTCCATCAGATACCAGAGCTTCTGATAGCTTTGTGGATGAGCGCCCATCAACTGACACTCTACTCGAAGAAAACATGAGTTACGCAGGTTACGCATGAAACCCAGGTTCCCTTTCAGGAACTCAACTTCCCAAGGGAAGGGAAAGGGAACCGAACTGTTTGTGATCCCAGATGATTCATCTCCAGGTCAGGATCTCAGCATAACCCCTTCACAACTCTCTGCTTTCTCCTTAAGCCACTGCTTGTAACCTCGGGTAACCAAGGACCAATCAAGTGTCCTTTTCTTCTCATGTTGCTATTGTGACTCGCTCTTGTCGATACCTCCTCTACAACATCAGAAGGATTCAACCCTTTCTATCTACACAGGCTGCACAGGTGCTCGTTCGGTCTCTCATCATTACAAGACCACAACTCTCTTCTGGCAGGTCTGCCACCGGACGCCATTCATCCACTGCAATTGATCCAAAATACAGCTGTACTCAACCTGCCCAAATCTTCCCACACTACCCCACTGCTGCTCTCCCTCCACAGGTTTCTGGTAGCCGCAGGCATCAGATTCAAAACACTGATGTCTACAATGCCAAAAATGGACCTGCACCTTCCTACATCAGAGACCTCACTGCCTAGTATAGCTCGACTAGTTTCATCTTCTCTCAGTGGATGAGGTAAGTTTAGGCTCTTCTCTGTTCTGGCACTGAGGTGGAATGAACTTCCACTGGACGAACGAACAGTAGAGTCACTCTTTATCTTCCAGTGATGAGTGAAGACCCATCTCTTCCAGAAACACTTCAACTAGCACTGTACTGTATTGGTTTAAATGATTAAAAAAAAACCCTCAACAGAGTTAAATTGTCTTAAGTTTGTAATCAATCAAACCAGTGGTAATTTATTCATAGATGCAGACTCAAAGTACTTATTTGTACATCTCTCTGCATAAGGGCCTCTGATAAGTGGTGTAAATGTAAATAAGGTCAAATATTGCAGTTTATATCAAAGTCTAATTATTGAAATATAATTATTATCTAATAAACGGATGTGTTTGAATAATTTGAATGTGGAAATGTGTAATAGTTGACATATTGCAGTGTTCTATCTGGATATGTCACTGGTGACTTTTTGCAAGCTACAATGCAAGCTACTATTTTTTTGTTTGTTTTATTAAATTTAAACTTATTAAATGTATCTTAAAAAAAGAAAATAGGCAAAAGTTTAGGCCGGTGAGGGAGCAACTGTTTATAGACCTTATAATACCTAAAAACATGACCTGTTTCATGAATAAGAATGTACCTGTGTACTGTCTTGGCCTTTGAAAAAAACAAAACAAAACAATTGGAACACTTATGGTATAAGAATAATAGGGAACTGCTATTTAAAAATCAATGAAATATTAAGTTAAAAATGAGTGGAATTGATATCATTTTCAAGTTAAATGTTTAAATTCCATTTCATGCAAGTGTAGATATGCCTAATCTGTGTGGAACAACAAAAGCCATGAAAGATATAGAATGATACAGAATAATTAGTTTTCATATACAGGCCACCTATGCTGAACTGCTGGTGTGCACTTATGTGCAATTTAGCCCCTTTATGCCTCTGGATAGCATGGATCTAATTCGATTTGCAGTCGTCAGAGTCAAAGTGATTTTAGATCTTGTTAAAAGTTCAATTACGATTCATCCGTAATGGTTTAGATTGAAATCAAATTGAACTAACTTCGTTGCGAGAAAGATATACGCGTATGTGTAGAAAACGGGGGCGCTGGATTATTCGATACATCAGTTAGTGTGTAGCGCGTATAACGCAAGACTGCATAGAGAGGGGTTGCTTTCTCTCGCCGTCATGAGTTTACTATAGTAAATTATGTGAAACTAGGCCTGATTTTTGACATCACTATTTGACATCAATGATCATATTTGTGTGTTGTGTTGTTTGATTATATTTATGAGGTTCAGTTCAACTGTGTCAGATTTAAAAAACCCTGTCCGTGAACATATCTAATTAAGAAAGTTAGAAAATAGAACAAGGCTTGGGGTATGTCCCTGTAGCGCAAAGCGTTAGGGGCCTTGCTTAAGGACAGCTTGGTGATTCTTGGTGGTCTTGAACCCACAACTCAGCAAGTGGTATCAAATACTAAAGATCCCACACAGGATATCTCCTCATTATATCATAGATCTATGCAATGTAATGGCTTTAACAAAGCAACAGAAGGGGTTTGCATACTATTGGGAATGAGGGTATTGTATTCAGTTTTGTTAGTGTCAAAATACAATATATTATTGAAAAAGAAAGAAATGACAATTTGTGTGTGACGTTTAGATCTTTTGTAGCACTTGCGTCCATTTGTGGCACATCTACCCGATTCTATCACCACCCAATCACAAGGCACACCATCACCAGAGTACTAATCATCCTTACCTGAATCACATTCCCCCTTCACGCAGCCGCCACATAAAAGGAGTCTCCTTACAACACCCGGTGTCCGGTCTCGTACTTACACTCGACCCAATGGATTTGTGACATATTGTCCCTTTCATTAACCTCTGTGTTTTTCTCTTTTACCTCCATTGTATCCGGTGTCTCCACTTTCTTTTAACCTCTTGCTTCTCCTCTGTTCCTCCCCAGTTCGTATACCCCCTCTCAAGACACCTGTCTCCCTAAACTCTCCTCGGACTTTTCGCCTTCCCTCTTCCTCCATTCCACTCACTCGTTCTCCTTTCTCTACTGTCTGTAAATAAACTGTTCCATTACGCCTGCTTCCATTATACGTCCCTCACGTCCCTCATGAGCTTTCCTCTTTTAAGTAGGGAAGAAAAGATAACTCGCCATTAACAAATCATATTCAAATTTTACGTGGCACATATACATACATACACAGTATGACGTGTTTTAACGACCGTCCAGCATGTAAACGTAAGAGAAGTAGAAGAAGGAAAGAGAAGAAGGAAAGTAGTGCATGAGGTTATAAATTAAATGTAAATAAATAGAAGATAAGTAGAATAAAAATAAACAAAAAAAGAGTAAAAAAGACATCTTGATAGAAAATATAAAAATAGTGTATATATAGGTGTAAAGTGACGGGTGCAAGGTCTCCGGTGTAAGGCAAGGTCCAGTGTGAGGTGACCAGTGTTCATTTGTGCAATGTTGTGCCAGTGTCCAGTGTAAAATCACCATTGTAAAGTGTCCATTTGTGCAGTTTTGTGCGGATAAGAGAAGTGGAAAGTGGAATATTAGGTGCTGAATCTCTCTAATCTGTAATCATCAGAATCTCTGTAATCTCTTGTAATCTCATATACAGTCTTTATCCATTCTCATTTATATCTAAAGATATTTAAACATTAGCACTAAACAACATGGGTGTATGTACTGGACATGTGCAAGTGATTATTATACTTGGACATGGACCTCAAGTCAATGAAGTGGGCAGAAAAAAAAGGTATATAAAGCAACTAAAAAGATGACACCGAATATCACTGGAGAGATGACTTTATATCAACAGATTAAATGGAAATTTATTCTACATTTTGTTCGGCGCCTTTTTCCATGCTGCGTTTTTTTTTTTTTGTCTCCCATAAATTGCACAGAGGCCCGGTATTCCCACAAGTAAAAAAAAAAAGTGTTTTAACTTCAAGTAGTCCCCTTTCTACAAAATCTCTTTAATGCGCACACTGCAGACGGGGAGCTGCTTGTTATACAGTGCATGTGAAACTAAAGTGGTAGTTAGTTAAAAGAGTTTTAACTTCAAGTAGTCCCCTTTCTACAAAATCTCATGGGGGATTTAATGCGCACACTGCAGACGAGCCGGAGAGGGTTCCATTAAGAATGATAGGAGATTACTGCTTGTTATACAGTGTCATGTGACGCGAGGGTCATTCCTTACCTTGGGCGAGTGAGAGACTGATGGATGAGAGAGTGTAGTTAGATTGAGAGACTAGAGAGAGAGAGATAAAGAGAGAGAGAGAGAGAGAGAGAGAGAGAGAGAGAGAGAGTGCAGGATATTGTGGAAAATATGCTTCAATATCTGCTTTATCTAAAACTAAACTGTTACCCAGAGGAACATTCTTTCCATTATAAACCTATTTGCCCTTCACACATATCCAAAATGATTTTAACTCTCTTTCTATAATGTAAAAAAAAAACCTTGATGCAAATACATCTATAAGCCATAACATCTTAAACAGTAACAAGTGAAGCGATTGGGGTTGATTATCTTGCTACATAGGGGCTTGTTTCCAGGCGTATGATATATTAAGCAACAAGTGAACGGTCAAAAGTTGGAGCATGACTCTGGGTGACAAGGGTAAAAGTGTACCGATGAGATAACTATGTCAGAGCATCTCCAAAACAACAGGTCTTCTAGGGTGTTTCTGATACACAGTGGTTAGTTAATACCAAGGACAGACAACTATTAAACTGCAGACAGGGTCCCATCTAGTCTAACCCATCTAATTGAGCCCACAGAGCTGCTTTAGAACAAGCTTCTGATGAATGATAGAACAGATATGTAACTGGGTGAGCATTATGTGTTCTATATATAGCATTCCTGCCTGGTAAGAATGGATATAGAAGTGCTTCAAGAGATGTTGGTGATGTTATCACATTCGAGTGTAGCACTGTGCTGGTGAGTGAATGTATATTAGTTTTTAAAATGAATTAAATGTCTTTCTCGTGTGTTTTTTTTTTAAATTAGATCAGGAGCATTCTGTTTGAAGCAATGTGTTAATATTTGTGTCGCAACTTCAAGCTATAAGAGTTCCCCTGGTATGTCCGGCTTATCAAAGCATTTATAGAGCTTAAGACTTAGTTCAGAAAGTTAACTGCAGCATAGTATCTTGTTAATGTGATCTACTGTTCTTTAGTGTATATATATATATATATATATATATATATATATATATATATATATATATGGATGGATAGAAGATATATATATGGATGGGGGAGAAAGAGAGAAACAGAGGTGTGGTGGTGTGTGTTGAAGGGAGCATGGACTTCTAGCAAGCCGTGAGAGACGGGGTGAAGGAGCAGAGCCGTCCGTGGTTTGTGATGCACTATCGACAGTTAAAGTCTAAGGCAAAGCATCGGATGCTGTAATACGCATAACAGGGTTCGGTTGTCATTTCTGCTGCTGCTGTCATTTCGAGATGAGAGAGAGAATTTCCGCTAGTGAGAGAAGAGTGAGAGAGGCGAGAGAGAGAGAGTAGAGAGAGGAGAGAGAGAGAGAGAGAGAGAGAGAGAGAGAGAGAGAGAGAGAGAGAGAGAGAGAAAGCTATTGTTACACGGGAGCAAATAGGAAAACTACAACCCGCTGTCTCCCGAGGCTCTTCTTATATCCCGTTCTCCGCTCCAGGAGGATGACAAGCAGGTGCGCTCCTTAGTAGCTCCCAGCCATGCATGATTACGTGGCTCCGCCCACCCTCCATGTGCGATGGAGCTTTTCACAACATGGGTGCTGAGTTTTGGCCATCTAATGGAGTGGAGCGTGGTTAGTTATTAGGGTGAATTGCTTACCTGCCAGAGTAATACTGGAGTGCCTCCACTTCCCATTTGATGTCCAGGTTTTCTTCTCCCTCGAAGAGTTGTGAGAGTATGGCACCTAATCCGGTTTCTGATGCATCTGTGTGTACAAAAAAATTCTCTGTTAAAATCCAGGTTTTTTATCACAGGAGAGGAGTTAGTACCATGCTTAGCCCTCGGAACACCTGCGCCATTGCCTCCATTAAGCGGACCTGGTCAGGCTGTCCCTTTTTTTTGGGATTTTGTCTGTTTATTTCAACTTAGTAATGTTATGTTTGTATTAAGTAATATTTGTCCATTCCAGGAAAAGATTGGCTCTGCAATTTTATTGGCTTTCTTTATATATATTTTAATTGGCATAAAGGAACCCCGAGTTGAGTTTGTTCTTCTGTATACCCATCTAACGGCCACAGAGCTCAACCCTATTATTATTATTATTATTATTATTATTATTATTATTATTTATTTTATGTTTTAAGTGCAAAGACTGCTGCTGAGAGTTGGAACACTGACTGCACAATCGTTACTATAACAGAAGATGGGAAGCTACATAACTAAATGTGAAATGGGCTATTTAAAAATAACATACATGGTTATTGTTATTATTGCTAAGGAAAAATAATGTAATAAAGTCATGAGTCTTTCTCTACATATCCTCGATGCACCAAACAATGGAAGAAGTGGTGCAGGTTGTCTTTTAAGACGCCTTCTTTTTGACTTATAAGTTTCTACCTTGGTAATCACCATGTCATCATTTTTGTCAATGGCGTCTCCAAGTGATGGAAGAGGAAGAAGTCACTGGGTAGAGGGTTGGATTACTAAGGGAGATGAGAGATGGATCTATTTTTATACATACATTTACATGTATATATTTACTTGGACTACAAATTACTGTACATACGCACATACTTATATCTACTCACTGCACATATACCCATGTCTATTTGCATGTTGTTACTATTTGCACTTCTGATAGATGCTAAACTGCATTTCTCTGCACTTGCTGTGTGCCTGTACTATGCAAATGACAATACAGTTGTATCTATCTGTCTATGAGGCATACTTTTTCAGGCTTCACTCTATTGATGAGGTGATTTAAATTTTATATAATAATAATAATATATAATTTATGTGTGTGTTAGTATATCTCTGCTCATTATGTTTGATATATTTGCTAAACCACATGACCTCTCCATCAAGCAAAAAAGCATGAAGGTCATGAAAACAGAGCACCGGAGCAAATTGAATTGATCCATGTACCTGATCAGTTCTTCAGTTGATAGATGACCTAGCACAAAAGTTGGCACAGCAATCTGTTTCTGAGGATAAATGGGAATGAGAAGCATAAACCAAGCTCGTTAAATGATATGGAACTTTCACATGGCCCTGTTTTTGATTTTCTCTTTTCGCCCCTTTTATTTTCTTTTTTTTTTTTTTTTTTTTTTTTTTCTTTACTGTTAGTCTTTGGATTTTCTTCAAGAATATCAATAAAACGGGGAATGAAATATTAAATGAAGACGAATGACCTACCTTGTTCAGTTCGAATGGAGTAGAACACTGCCATTACAGACGAACTGCTTGCAATAGTATCGAAAATTTTCAGTGGTCAGATAGAACATATTGCAGATGTTTGTCTTGAAGAGGTATGACTTGTAATTTACCACAGTTTAAAGTGCCCTGTTAGCGAAGATAGCTTTTCAGGCGTTACTAAATGACTGCAAACAAGAAACTGCTCAAACGAAAACAATTGTAATATTTAGTAAGTTTTCTTCTTGGATGAAATCAATACGACAGCGATCAACATAAAAAAGCAAATCTCTTCATCAGCAGTATAACCTTGAATAAACTATGCAATAGAATAAGAGAACACTGCAAATGACCTTGTTAATATGCTTGCTTTCAGCCAAGTGTAACAACAGTAAAGGACTCTTGTTTGTGCCCTACAGTGATGTTCACTGGTACATTGAGCAAAGACATTGTTTGCGTTGTTGGCTTTATGCTCCAGCTTATTGGCTTTGTAGTAAAACATTAAAAACTCATTGTAAGATGTCAAAGTTAATTTGTGAGATTTATATACATACATATATATGTATGTCAACGTATATGTATATATGTATATATACCACCATGAAGCATAAAAGCACGTGTGATGAAGACGCTCCCTGTGAAATTTAATGTCTTCTGTCTATTAATTGTCTTCCGTCTTCATAAGATGCATAAGACTATGCAGGGTCTCGCGCCATGTGTCCCTCGTCTCTTGCCTCATCTCAGGAGATGATACACACGTGCTCTGATAGCCTCCTTTGGGAGCAGAGGCTTTTCAGTAGGCTCTCGAGGGAGCTCAGACAGTAAAATACACTCGAGCCAGATCTTGTTCGATTGTCATATGCCGGAGTCCTACCCCTTGGCCCGCATCCATCTGCCCCAGTTTTTTAACAATTGAACAGTTCTGGCAGGAATCAACTGCACTTGTGCACTGCGGCCCGGAACCAGCACGATTTAAATTTCATTCGTCGATATATCCATCTTCTGTTAATGTTTCTTGAATAAGCATTTGTGTATTTATTTAGTATTGGATTTATTACAAATGCAAAACATAGAATTTTCTTGTGTATGTAGACATGACATTCCACTCTCTACTTCAGGTCTATTCAATTAGTCTGTCATGGGGTCGGTTCATGAAATGCTGTTGGGATTTCTGGTGAGCGTTTACAAGGAAAGAGTTTGGGAGAGGTGCATCCACAGAGAGTCAGGGCCGCTGTTTAAAGTCTCATCCGAAATACGGTGCTTTTTGACAGTATAGTGTCCCCGTAACTATACTGGGGTGTTAGGACCGACACAGGCCACAGAGTAAGCGACAACTACTGACCTCACTAACACCTCTTCCAGCAGCAACCTAGAGTTCCCAGGTGGTCTCCCATCCAAGTACAAACCAGGCTCATCCCTGCTTAGCGCAGTGGGCAACCAGTCTTGGGCTACAGGGTGATATGGCTACTGGTGAATCCAATGTGCAAGAGTGCCCAAACTACAAAGATTAATTTTTTTATTTAACACCATAAAAACAATCTATGAAAATAATTTGCCTTTCATTATAGTACATTTTTGACTTATTTTTCTTCTCCGTCTCCCTCTCTCATGAGAGAAACGGCCCGCATTATTTATGAGGCAAGGAGACCGGGCCATTCTGTACACTATTCTATGATATATCATGCTAATGAACAAAAGTCCTCAGGGATGTTTCTTACCTTTAATTTTAAATTTCCATACAATTCTCGACTAAGGAAGTTTGATAATGAGACATTATTCAACCTCCACCTATTTACCCATGTATTATTAGTTGTTGAAAAATATTTTATTATATGTATAGTTCAGTTTTATCTTTTCATAGCGCTGCAAAGCAATTTATGTATTATTAAAAAAAAATGTTTTTACATTATAATCTATTTACAATGCCTATTATTATTATTATCATTTATTTTATTTTTTATTAAAAAGTGCAAAAAACACTCCTGATGATTGCTGAGAATCCTGATATCAGAGTGAGCACTTTGGAGCTGGGTTTCAGAAGTGGCAACAGGTAATCGTGCTGTTGATGCCTCCCAGACAGTTTCCATGGTAATGGCAGTGAATTGTTTTGTTTCAGGTTGAGGACTTGCTTTTGTCCTGCAATGGCAAAAAAAAAAAAGAAAAAAAAAAAAGAAAAATCACCTAATGAGCACAGAGAAGCAGTGTTCTGTAGGTGTATAGAGCACATTGGCAGGTTTTTACTGAATATTTTCTCATAAAGAATTTGATAATGACTTTGCATTGCTTTTCTATGATGCCTTTAATTACATACTGTGCATTGGAATAGAATAAACAGTATTAGATATATATGTATTGAATACATAATAGGTACATTAACCCTTTATGTGCCATTTGTGAGTTTGAATCCCAACAAAGATGAAGCTGCCTGCAAAGCTTGGTCAACCTTTCACGGAGGCCGAAGAGATTAGACAGTGCATTCATTCTATATTCCACTATACATTGTTTTAAATAGTGCTAAAACGATTTTTATTTGGATAGCACCTTGACAATTAACGTTATGTAATTTAATTACAGAATAGGAGTATCAGTAATCCGTTACAGAGAAAAAAATGTGTAATTAAATTACAGTTACTTACACTTACTTACTTACTTAATACAGTCATTAAAGCAGTATATAGTTATATGATACTACTAATACTATGCGGTTAAAAAGTAGTAATTGTGCTAACAGGAACTTAAATCTGAGCAAAGCATCAGTGCTAATTAAGAATTCATCAAGTCTGTTTTATTTAAAAAAAAAAAAAAAAAGGTATCCCCTGTTCAGTGCTTAGCATTTGATGAGTGCATGCAAGGAATAACCTCCACAGCCATCTTGGAAAAGTTTTTGTCAGCATAGTAATCCTCCTCCGAGTGAGATGCGGCATGGACAGCACTTGAAAATGATGTGGAGGTGGACTTCATGTGTCTCAGAGGAGGCGCTAGCCTTCATTCTCCATGGTTTGTAGCTGTCAGGTAACAGGGGAGAGTTAGCTAGTGGGTGGGAACAGCCAGGAACTTATTAGACAGAAAATGCGAAAGGTGCCATTGTCCTCCAAATGCTCTCCATTTCATTTAACCTTCCATTTCTGATGCTCACAGTCTAAAAAAGAAAGTAATTTAATCTAATCACGGGCGGTGAATTTGGAAGAAACTGCATGGTTGATTATGTGACTCCATCACTAGATTGCTCATCTTCATTTGCGTCTCTCTCTCTCTCTCTCTCTCTCTCTCTCTCTCTCTCTCTCTCTCTCTCTCGTTGACTCGTGACACGCGCAAGGGTTCTGTAGCTACTGGTTACAAGATCCATTTAAGATTAAAAGCTTTATTTGTCGCCTGCATGGAGGTGCAGTGAAATAAGACGCAGCCTTTCAAAAGACTTTTTCGCAGAAAACCAATTCTCAGAAAAACTAATATGGGAATTATATAAGGGAAAGGCCATATGTGTAAAAAAAAAAAAAAAGAACACTATATATCTGTAAATCTATGTAATCTAAATGGATATTTATGTGAGAAGTTGATGAGTGCACTGGTTAGAAACAAGTGATATATGACAGGCATGAGCAGGTTGTTTGCTGTTTGTGTGTGCATTATTGTCATTCGCTAAAGTAATGATCAGGAATTCAGTTTCAATTCAATTTAGCTGCTTTTGTGAAGAAACTTCTCCATTCTGTCTTTGTGACTGCTTTTTATACACGTTGCTTGATTTAATACAGTCATTAGAAGAGTCTATATTTGGAGTGTGTGCAACCCTTAAAGATATTTGCTGCGCTTTACCTGTTAAGTGAATGTCCTGTAAGTTTTACAGTGCTGACCTGGTGACCCGTTCAGCCATCTGCACTACCCTCCACACTGCAATTCCTATACCAGGCGATGATGCTCCCTGTTAGATATATTGTCAGCATAAAATGCTTTTTAGATGCCGGAAAGTCCTCAGCTGTCTGAGGTGTTAAAGGGATCAGTCGCACCTTCTATACTGCAGTGGTATTGTGTAGAGTCCATATCCAGCTCTCAGTAAGGTGCAAGTTATCTGATTCTTCTGTCTACTGTGCTGTTAGATGTGTGAATGTCATGTCATCATTGCTTGTGATCGGGAATAACACAGCGTCATCCATAAACTTCACATAGATGTGCTTGTGAGGCTCAACAGAACAGCAGAGGGACTGAAACACAGCCTCAGGCTATTTACTTGAAAATATTATACTATTTTCACCTGCAGCTGTTTAGCTCAGGTACTAACCAGGGTTAGCATAAAAGATATGCAAAAAGTGCACAATTAATGAGGAACAGTAAGTGGTTGGCACTCACCAAATACATAGGAGGACTAATATTCTGTAGAATGCCACTTTGTACTCAACTTTGACTATTAATAGTTGCTATAATGAAAACGTTTCTTAACATTAAACAGAACAATATATCAAGAAAGCATTTCTTTCATTAATGAAGTTATCTACAGTACGTGTAAATAGAAGAGGAATATGAAGGAATATTGAATATGACCCTATTCAATATGTAATAAGTAGTGTAACTTTTCATTTACTTTATAAAAGTAAAGTAACTGATTACATTTGATTACTTTTATTTGTCCGTTAAGTAGCACTTGAACAAAGAGGGTTATAATTTTGGAAACTGAGCTTCCTCAGAATCACATTGTTGATGGGGGTGGTTGCAGATGAAAAATTTTGTTAAGTGCGGGTGTAATTTACTTAGATTTACTTTAGATTACTGTTACTTTTATTTTGTAATTAAATGATGTAACGCCGTTACATGTAACTAGTTACTCCCCAACACTGGTTACGACAGAATGTTATTGTATGCTTATTAATATTTGCACTGTATCTAATGGATGTATGTGTGAACAACTATAGTGCATTAATATATAGAGCAATAAAGCACTGGCTCCACAATCTACACTATAATGAGCCTTGAAAAAAAGGTTGACTCTGCTCATGTCTATTGCCTTTAACCATTACATGACATGGGCAGCCTAAAGATACATGAGATTAATCTGGGCAGAGCCACTTACGAACGCATGAATATAGTGAGGAACTGCGATTAAAGTGAGCAGTTTTGCACTAAAGTCTCCATCAGTAAACAGCTGAAAACTTCAGCAAAATAGATTCCGTGATGAAACTGTAATGAATTTCATGCTTAGGCAATTGCACTTTGTTTATGTAGTACTTATTTATATTAGAGAATTATTTATAATCCCCCAAATAAGCATAGTTTCCTTTTTGAGTTCCTGTCAAGATTTCCTCTTTATTTCTTTCCAATGTTTACATTTACATTTGCAGCATTTGGCAGACGCCCTTATCCAGAGTGACTTACAACTGAGCACAATTGAGGGTTAAGGGCCTTGCTCAAGGGCCCACTAGTGATAGCTTGGTGGTTGTGGGGTTTGAACCTGTGATCTTCTGGTCCAGAGGCCAACACCTTACCACTAAGCTACCACCTCCCGTGACAATGTTTCCTTGCCATTGTCACGACTGGCTTACTCATTAGGCATAAACATATCTTGATAAATGTAATCACTTCTAAATTATATTCACACTCTGTAACACTAAAAGTGCTATACAAAAAAAAAACCTAACGTTGAAGCCACGTCCTACAAAGTTAATGAACGTGTAACAGAATTGTTTATTTCATCTGTTTCATTCAAATGTTTGTTCGTTTCCTTTCAAATACTCTCCCATCATTGTTCTGATCAAAACAATGGCGCAATATTAAAATAAAGACAAAGCTCTAACCTCGAAAAAAATACGGAGCCCACTAAGACAGCATAGGAAGAGCTCCATATTCAAGCAAATGCATATCTGTCTTCAGGAATATGGATAATAACCCTTCCAATCAATTCCTATGCGATCTTTGAACGCGTGGCTTGGTTCCTTCATGTTTAATAGATAGTGGGCTTTCAGAGCAGTCTCCTGCCAATTCAATCAGGCTGGAAGTCCCAGAAGTCACATTTCCCAAGATCAAATATAAAGCTGTGACTTTTTTTTTGTTGTGTAAATGGAAAGCGTGAGCTCTGCTAAGGAACAGAGATAGCGCAGTTTCTGTTGGCAGTCTCTTGGGATATGATATATCCTACATATTATTTGACATTGGCTTTCAATGCATTGTAATAATTAAATTGAAAAATCCTTCTACCTATTCCTTTTTATGCATTGTACATTAGTTGAGGCAGAAGCAGGTGCAGGTAATTTATTAGTAGTACAGTGGAATCAAAACAACCAGGACAATGAAAATAGAATGTGTGGATAAGGCATATAAGGTATGTGAATATAAAATTTGAGCATATATATATTTTCTATTAAAAGATATACTCATTCTACTTTACTAACATAGGGGTGAAGTTCAAAAACTTTGTTAAGAAGGTTAAGTAGGTGCTTAAGCCATTTCTACAACTTTTGGCTAAATATTTCAGCGCAAACAGGACCCTTGACAATACTCCCTATGTTTTCAGAAATGGTATAACTCGGACAAATCGTGCATTATATAAAGAAAGGAGTGAAAATCTGGAGATTGGATAACACGTTACATCATGCCACATTAATAATAAAGTAATGTTTTTGTACTCTTCCACTAATGAACTAGAAGCTCGTCCCATTTTCATATTTCACTCTGCCAGGAAACACGTTTCACGTTGTTGCCCACTCATCAACAATACTGTTTCAAGAGCAAACGAGTGTAAAATAAATATCTACATTTGTTTGTAAGTAATCCATACTTTTGTCTGACATAATTGAACAAAAGTATTGGCAAGAAGAAAGAAGACATTGGAAGAAGGTAGCCGTCATATAGGACGTCTAAGAGATTAAAACTATATCCACCCACTGTCAAGACAAATGGAGGGCTTTCAACCTGACCACAACTCTTCCTAGAAGTGGACGCTCATCAAAACTATCACCGAGCACCAAGAAAAATAATAAATGAGGTAAAGGCCAACTGGTACATTACCTCAAGAGAGTTGCAGACTCTCTCTCTGACAGCTTCTGAGGTAAATGTACATGTGTCTACCATCAGATAGGGGTTGCTAGAAAGAAATGTCTGTTCTCAAAAATGAACAAAACTGCCTGTTTCAACTTTGCCATTCTTTGGACAGGTGAGTCAAAAACAAATGTATTTAGTCATAATCAAAGGTCACCATGTTTGGAGAAAAGCCAATTTTAGGAAAAGAACCTCCTCCCAACAGTGAAACAAACATATGAAATTCATCAGCATACATCTCTCTTCAATAAGAGAGTTTATAATATAATAATTTGTGTGTATATATATATATATATATATATATATATATATATATATATATATATATATATATATATATATATATATATGATTGTGTGTGTTGTGTGTGTGCCCTGCGATGGGTTGGCATTCTATCCAGAGTGTATCCTGCCTTTAATGCCCATAGACGCCTGAGATAGGCACAGACTCCCCGTGACCCGAGGGAAGATCGGATATAGCGGTATTTTTAGAAGATGAATGAATGAATGAATGAAATGAACATATATTTCACTTATATTTTAATTAAATGTAATTTTATTAGTGTTTTGTTTTCATTTGAAATATGATACGTGACTCATTTAAGAATTATGCTCTGGTTGATTTCCATATAAACTTGGTGATATGTTTGGTTATATACAGTAATGGTATAATATGGTAATTCAGTGATAGCTGTTGACATGCACAGCTTGTAGGTGTAATTCACAATTATAGATAGAGGAAGTGTATGCACTTGGTTGGTGTTTTTCTTAATAATAAGGTGTATACATTAACATACACAATTGTTATTAATAATAGCATCCTGTACATATGTATATCTTATTCACTCATTCGGTTAACACTGTTGGGAAACAGTGTAGGCTAACCTAAATTACATTAATAATTTATTATAATTAATTTATATAAATTAATAATTTATAATTATGTGTTAGCACTTTTACAATGGATAGTCTCAATGCAGCATCCCAATACAGAGATTATAAGGTAGTTCAAATGAGTGGATAAAGTAGATGTGGTTATAAAATACTATATTAAAAAATGGTATAAATAAGGGCATATTTGTTGGTGTCCATAAATATGTTCCTTGTAATAAGTTTATACCTAATGAATGAGAAACTCTCCCTGAAACGGCAAAAAGAAGAAGCCATGTAGCCTATTGTTTAAGTAATTACATATTATATATAATATATATATATATATATATATATTATATATATATATATATATATATATATATATATATATATATATATATAATAGAAAAAAAAAAAAAAAAAAAAAAACAAAAAAAAAAAAAAACAAAAAAAAAAAAAAAAAAAAAAAAAAAATAGTAGTTATATATGATAAAAATCAAAAAAAAAAAAAAAAAAAAA
Source organism: Kryptopterus vitreolus (assembly GCA_030449085.1). Taxonomy (NCBI): domain Eukaryota; kingdom Metazoa; phylum Chordata; class Actinopteri; order Siluriformes; family Siluridae; genus Kryptopterus; species Kryptopterus vitreolus. The sequence goes on along the minus strand of JACRUU010000013.1, from coordinate 7,939,886 downwards.
AGAAAAAAAAAGAAAAAGAAAAAAAAGAAATCAATGCAGGGGAAGGACCTCAGGATGTATTGGGCAGATCCGTATTGAAGAAAGGGGCAGAAAAAGGGGTCACTGGTATCTCAGTAGCATGTTTTTAACTCAAATGAAAGAGAAGGGCACTCAATGTACAGTTTGATCAGGATACACGTCGAGATTCTGGAAAGTCTAGCTAATTAACTATAAAAGAGAGAACCATAAGGTAACAGATATAAGTGATCTCTGGTATAAGAAATGGCCCACCACACTGCCATCAAAAAAGCAGTATACTTAGCTTGAGCTAAATTTGCATCTTTCAGGCATTCTTCAATAGCTAATATATATATATATATATATATATATATATATATATATATATATATATATATATATATATATATATATATATATATATATATATATATATATATATATATATAGGAACACCACCCAATAGCCCAAAGATAGAATCCACTGGTATGCTGGTTTTTTTTTTTCGCACAGCTGTAAAAGATTACTAAAGTGGATTGCAGTTTGTTACATTAATGCAACCTTGCACTTGTATGTGACTCCAGTTTATAAACAAAGTTTGAACTTGTTTTATTAAAGCTGATCACCGTATTGGTGGTGTTTTATCTTTTCTTTTAATAGATTTTTCTATGCATTCCGACTTTTCCTTTAATCATTAATTATGGACTTGGAGTTGCCCAGAGACTTGTGCTTGGTCAATGTTCCCGGCTGAAACTGGGGAATCAGAGGATACAACGTTAAACTAATATTCTTTAAGTAGGCTGCTTGCTCAGGCATAAAGAATAGTTTCTTTAGCCACCTGGTTATAACTTGCTAAGTCAGTGATAGCCAAGAATTAGCAGGAATCTCAGACGTTGGACTCTATGCTCCATCCGTTCATGAGCCTCCTGTTTGTACTATCCTGGTCATAGATTTGCGGTAACACCAGACTATATAATGTACTAGCTATAAATGATTTTAGGAAAAGAGTTAGTCAGGACTTTTACTGAGGTTACTGAGAATTGTTAAAATATTGTACCTGGCAGAAGAGACACACAGATATTGTGTGGGAAGCTCTGATTACAGACTGCTTCCACGAGTCTTTTACCAAATTTCCTTAAATACCCGTAAACTCCAAGTAATCAAACCTTAACGAACCTTTTGCCAAGGAAAGGGGGTTAGCTATAATATGAAAATTACTCCTTTCTTATCCTCAAGGATATCTGTGACAACTCAGACCTCAGTAGGACACCAACCTTGAAATCTTTCTACCGATTGGAGACTAAGATTATATTTTCAACTAGTCTGAAACCTTTAAAATGATACCACACATGTAGAGTTAAAATAAATAGCTTTTAAACACAGTATGCAAGTATTATCATTTAAATTCAAGGAGCATCTAAGTCACCTTTCCATGGCCGTGCCATGTATGTTTCCATGAAAGATGGGGGCACAGGGATGGGTGACAAGACAGATAAACAAATGGTTATCCTTCCTTCGATGACAGAGATCCTCTCCTCAGATTAGAAAGTTTAGTGCTTTATTGCATGGCGGTTCTTGGGGTCTGGCCTCATGGAAGGTCTGACTAAACTGACAGACAGACAGACAGATAGATAGATAGGTTGAGGCATAACTCATTCAAAGAATATATATGGACCACACAAGGTTTTTGGTACAGGTGTGTGTTTTGTCACCTCACTGCCCCAGGGAACCCAAGCAGATACTGACCAGGTTTCAGATGTACTCCTCGTGCCCATATGGGTTTATACATTTTCTCCCAGTTCCCGAAAGCATGCCGCAAGGTGGATTGGTTACTTTAAATTGGCCCTTCGGTGTGAATGTGAATGTCTGTGCTGTCTGATCCATATGTATAAAGTGCTGCCCATTGTTCCAAGAATAGTCTCTAGTAATTCAATATGACATCAAAAATAGTGTATTGCAATAGTGGGGGGGGCGCAGTGCGTTTCCGGGAAGCGGGGGTGACCCCGGGGGAATATGCTTTTTTTACAGTGGGTGGCAGTGGCTCTCTCATTGTCGGAGTATGTGTATGACACACAAAGAGACCGGTGTGTTTACTGTGTCTTAAAATGTTGGCCACGGACTGCATGAAGCCAAATAAATGAAAGCGTCACTTAAAGACATTACACCCTAATAAAATGCTGAATATTACCAACAAACATCCCGCTTTGTGAATGCTACTTCTTCTGTAAAGGCTGGGGCGTAGCAGGAGGAATAACTTCTTCCTGGGGAGGGGGTTGCATAACAGAAAATAATTGAGAAGCACTGGTGTATTGTCAGTCTGTTTTCTGCAAAAACTTGAATCAACATGCGAAAACTTTGACACTTTTAGGGAAAACTTGAATCAAAGGAATGCGAGCTATTCCTGTTTGTTTACCTTCATTTAAAACAGTGCAATTTAAAAGAAAAATAAATGAGAAAAATACCGGTTTTTAGCTTCAGGCTATTTCTATCTACTGTGCTCCCCAAATCCCATCACTTTCTCACAAACACACACATACAAATATTTTACACCGACAGAGCTGGTGGCTTTGTGTTTTATTAATGGGAAGATCAGATCTTGAGAATTGCAAACATCAGGATTCTGATTCTGTACCTGCAATAAAGTGCCGAGGTGAAAATGGGCTCATGCTTTAGTAAACTTCTTATGTAAGGTCGTATGAGTTGAAAAAAAAAACAACAAAAGCCTTAAATGAGCCATTTTGAGGTCCCACAATGCTTTCTTTGGATCAACCATGTGAATACATTTCCAAATTAAATCCTTCTCTTATTGGGAATGTCATTTCATACAAAAGTTCAATTGTTGAGGAATTTGAGTTTAAGCCCCTGAGAAACAAACTAGAGGCCAAGAGGCTCTGTACTAAGCAGATGAATGTACAATAACACGCTCCAAGCGAAGGATAAACAATTCTTTGTACATTTTTCCAACACCCTTAATTTAAGCAAATCCATGATGCAGAAACAATAAACAATGACCTTATCTGTGCTTGATGGTGCCCTTTATGATTACTTCCTATATCCGTTGCAGAACACTAATTCTAAACTGAAAGCTTTTAACCCACGAAATGAAAACTAGAACATCGTTCATAGCGCACATATAAAAAGCACACCAGAGCGTGACATGGATTATCCCATGTATGAGTGGTGGGTTGAATAATATTCATGACTTCATGCTTGAACCCTCCTAACAAATCAGCATTGCAGACCCATAGAACCTGGCCTCAAAAACATGGCTGATAAGCGACACACTCCACTCGCTCAATAATTCAACAGCTGTGATGAAGAATGGCCTAAGGGCCTGACTGCATTTAACAAATCCCTCCAGTCTCATGAAGTATTTTAAGGCTCAATTAACAAAAGTCTGTAGAAAAGTCTCTAATTAATGTGGGTTGGGGAAAAATAATGAGCGTGCAGCGGGTATGCCTTCCTGAACGATTACTGCCATGCTATATAACTTCAGCTAATCTTATTAACAGCTATGACCATTCTATTTCCAATTGGCAGAGAGAAAAAAACGAAGGGCTGGAGGGGTTGATTAGGTTGATTTTATACAGAATTTATTAAGTTGGTCATGTCTGGAAGGGACATACCATCCAAGGATTTTATAGTCCAGATCGATTAGGCAATACTCATCAAATCTAACTATTTGTCATTTAAATCACAAGAGGGTGCCGGATGGAATAATATAGTGATTTCTGATAAGGTTTTGAAGGAATGGTGTATGACTAGATTTCTATAAATGCTGAATTTGGACCCAAATCACAGCGACCAGCAGAAGGAGGCTGCTGCGCCTTATCTCTGAATCCTCATGGAAGACTAAAAGAAATGTTGACTGAACATTACAAATAGAGGAATACTAATATTTGAGGCAATCCAGGATAGCACTGTAGTGTAGTGTGTGGTACACAATTGTGTATGTGTGGGGTTTATGAGAATCATGTGGGTCTTAACTAAGCATGCAGGTTTGTATGTGTGTATGGCTGTTTAGCTTTTAATTGCAGGACGCATCAGTGGCAGCACTCCTGGTCACTGAGGAGGATGTGGTTGCCAGGGTAACCATACAGATTTACCAAGAACGAGGCCTTGACATCAGAGGAGGACAAACTAGGAAGAAGTTATAGACAATATAGAGGTAATATATATATGTCATATGAATCGTATCCTACGATATATGTAGGGTAACCCTGTTTAAAATTCTATTTAAAGTGTCTAACTTTGTAGTAAATCGTATATAATAAAACCATAATATTATAAATTATTCTATTTCCCCATTTCCATTGATAAAAATAAATATTTAAGCAAGCTGAATAGAGACATTTGAACTGTTTCAAATTGGTACATTATTCATTCATTCATTCATTCAACCGCTTTATCCGATCTTCCCTCGGGTCACGGGGAGCCTGTGTCTATCTCAGGCGTCTATGGGCATTAAGGCAGGATACACCCTGGATGGAATGCCAACCCATCGCAGGGCACACACACACACACACACACATTCATACACTAGGGACAATTTTTCCAAGGTGCCAATCAACCTACCGTATAAAAATAATGTTTAATCATGGTAACGGTTATTAATTGGTGTTTTATCTATTGTTGCACGGCAACAGTTGGCATAATTTACATTATCCACCCCTATTCCTCCTGTATTTGCAATAAACCATACAATACTAATGAATACACTGTCTGAGGATTGATAATTTAACTTTTAGCTGAAATGTCTTTGGTTGATATCATTCGTTTTTTTTTAAACTAGCACAATCTGCCAGCGCCTGTCCTGTCTGTTCCTCCTACTCATCCACACATGATTTGTATAGAGTGCACATGGGGCAGAGAAAACCCTGTCCCTGTGGATCTCTGGTTGTATTTGTTGCATTTTAGATGGACTAATAACTCAATGGAAGCTAAACTGAGAATTAAAATATATATCAAATATAAACATATTAACTTCAATTGATAAATAATGTGATCAATGGAAAAAAAAATATTGAAATTTTTATGTTTGTTTGTTTGGTTTTTAAACAAAAATTAGTTGATATTAGGATGGCTATAGATTGTGTCAAAAAACACCTAATATGTCTATGTCGACTGACTTAAATTAGACTGATTACTTGGTAGTATTAAATTTCCCCTTTACTTTAAATAATAGACCAGGTGTTGGGAAGGTTACTATGGACATGTAATAGGTTACAGATTACAAATGATCCTATTCAAAATGTAATATGTAGTGTAAGTTTTCAATGACTTTCCAAAAGTAAAGTAACAGAATACATTTGATTACATTTTGATTACTGTCATTTGTCCACAAGGTGGCACTTGATGAAAATGACATCCTGAGGCGAACAATTTGTACATGTCAGCAGGAAACTGTTGACAGAGGTTCAGGGTTGGGCAGGGTTCTTCGGGATTTGTAATCTCTAAGATTTTCTAAAGTAACTTTAATTTAATTACACCTCTTTTTCTGAATAACAGTAATAAATGACTTTTATTTTGTAATTAATTTACGTGAGCATGGTGGTTTAGTTGTTAGCACCTTCGCCTCACACCTCCAGGATCCAGGGTTCGATTCCTGTCTCGGCTGTGTGTGTGGAGTTTGCATGTTCTCCCTGTGCCTCAGGGGATTTCTCTTCGGTTTCCCCCGGTCCAAAAACATGCACGGTAGGTTGATTGGCACCTTGGAAAATTGTCCCTAATGTATGAATGTGTGTGAATGTGTGTGTGTGTGTGTGTGTGTGTGTGTGCCCTGTGATGGGTTGGCATTCCATCCAGGGTGTATCCTGCCTTAATGCCCATTGACCCCTGAGATAGGCACAGACTCCCCGTGACCCGAGGGAAGATCAGATATAGCGGTAGAAGATGAATGAATGAATGATTAAACTACGTAACACTGCTACATGTAACTCCCCAAGTTACTCCCCAACACTGTGGAGAAAATGGAATGATGATCGAACCCTAGGCCTTTGGAGGATTGAGCACAAATCTCCACAAGCACACACCAAAATCTATGGAACATCTTCCCAGAAGAGTGGAAGTTATTATATCAACAAATGAGGAGTAAATATGGAATCGGATGTTCAAAATTGCATACCATAATTAGTATATAATGAATTTTATGTCCAGGTGTCCACAAACATGTGTCCATAAAATATAAATACATCTTTAAAGATGCTTAAGATTAGCAAACAATACCATTGGTGTCACTTTCATCAAGAAGTTATGGGTACGCAAATTTTATCATGAAACAAATCTTAGTTGTCAGATGTTAATTATAAAGATTAATATGCAAGTCATAGAGGGTACATTTTACCTTCAAGGAGAGATTGTTTGTTCCTTTTGTAATGCTTCCAGACTACAAATCAATCACAGTGACAGCACTGCATTTAAAATACTGCTAATGATAAACAACATAAACTGTATTTCCTCATATCTGATCACTCCTGAAAATAAGGTTTAAGCATAAAGGCGGTTCATTTTCATTCCATGTGTACATTCCCTGATCACAAATCACCACCATCAGAGATTTTTCTTAGTGCTAGACAATTATCAAGTAAATAATCCCCCCCCCCATGTGAAATCTTTTACAACTTTACAACAAACCTTCTTTATTTAAGTCACTACTTAAAGTTGTAGGCGAAATCGTAATGCGTCCATGAACAAATCCAATTTTAGTTCCTTGAGTACGCTTCGCCTCAGGCCATGCAGCCTTCAAGAGTGCATTGGACATACCAATGAGCCACAGTAACTAACAATCCGCATCAAAAATCCCAACAATTACGCACACCATTAACGTGTGTCAAAATGTCCGATACTGCAGCTGTAACATTCTTCATAAATAATTTTCGGATTTTAGGAGAAAATGCAACATCACTGCCAGCGATTATAAAGGAAACGTGTGTGTGCATGTCCGTATGAAACCGTTCTATATTTTATAAGCTTTACACTTGCTGTGATGATTTCTCTCCTTATTGCATTAGTTCTAAGCAGACACACTCAGATATTAAAGGAGAGAGTGATTTGAAATAACTGGCCCTGGTTTCAACCATCTCACGTTTTTCTTTTTTTTTTCTTTTTTTGGTTAAGGGTATCTCTATAAAGATGAAATATTCATAATATAGTAAAATCACAAGAAAGGAAATTGTATCACTTTGGTTATTTGAGTTTATATTTTATACAGGATGCCTCACCAGCAGCATCATTATATTTTCAATGAAAAAAAAAAAACATTGATTAAACGTAGCTGTCATTGCAAAAAGCTATCACATTTAATGAAATGCCTCACTCTGAACTGTATGGAAACTCACCTCAACCATATCTGCAAACTTTACATGTGATGTGTGAGGTGGCAGTATTGTTTTTATGTCTATCTAGATAGATAGATAGATGATGGATGGATAGATAGTATTATAGATAGATAGAAAGTATTTGGACGTCATTACTGACGATCTCTTTCGTAGTAAAAAAAAAAAAACTTGATATAATTTGATATATATATTGTAGATAATTATAGATGTATATATTAAATATGTATATTATCGAACCCCCGACCTTCTGATCAGTAACCCAGAGCTTTAATCACTGAGCTACCATTCATGATTTTTCCATTTATTCTTAGATCATTTATTTGCCTTAAGAGATATTTAATGAGATATTGATGAAGTGGATAACGTTATTAAGAGTATCATTAAAGTTGATAATGATTGCGTCCTGATTCTTCATGGTGTATTCGCCGTCTTCCTGATTCATTGTTGCTTTACATGTTTATCTGACAACCTTAAGCAAGCTCGGGCATCATAAACTACAGTTATGTTGCTTAAGTGAGTGTTTAACTACACATACACTACACATACACAGTTGTTTAATGCCTTCACTTCACATGGTTCATACAAACTATATATATATATATATATATATATATATATATATATATATATATATATATATATATATATATATTTTGCCTGTTCCTTTGTTCACTCTGGTTGTGTTGATGTTCATTTATACGTTTATATGGCATTTTCTCTTATTTTATTTGGGGCATTATTCTCCTGGTCTAGAATGTTTTTAGCCATGCACACATCGGTATCCAACTTCTTTTTTTTTAGATATGGTAATCCAGACATTTTTTTTTTTTAAAGAACCAGATGACAAACTATAGTGTTATATGTATTGTATGTATCAAAGGCTGGCATGTCCAACTATAGGAAAAATGCAGTGTGAGTGAGTGGGTTCATTATTTTACAAAAAGGTGGTCAATTAGGTGGCCAAGTACTGAAAATACAAATGCACCCGAATGTTGACCAATATTTTTCTTAAATCTTATTGTTCTTTTGCCACTTCTGGTTAGGGTGCTTAGGCTGGTTAGCAGCTCATAGTAATAATGTCCTACCAACACTCTAGCACCACCATTTAGGTCAAATTTGGCCTTAATATAGAATAATGTAATGGTTATAATTTGGGATTCAAGCAGTTCCTTATTAAGATTTATCACTAATGTATTTAATTTCCATCATAGCTTTTGGGCGATCAGCAAATCACCAAATTTGGTCGAGCATGCCTGTTTGAATATTCCTTAACATTTTACCTGTAATGTGGCAGTGAATCTTATAACAAACCCATAAAACAGAATGTGAGACTATATCTCATATAGAGAAACCTTTTGCACTGACATAAAACTAGTAGGCTTATGAATCCATATATTGCTATTTATCCTCTAATTTATGTAGGCCTTCACCAGATTTGGCTTGTCTGAACAAAAACAATTCATTTCATTATTCAAAACTCTTCTCCTGTTAATACTCTCATCACAGTAATGCATCTATATATAACGACAAAACCGATAACTCAGCAATGATACAAGTCCTAGTGGGCACCTTTAGAACCATGCCCTAAAGCTATCTAAGAACAGTAGCATGACCATGACCACAGGTCAGAGTAGCAACAGACAAACATCACAGGCCAAAGCAATAGCATACCATTTGTCTTGAGATTTCCAAATATCATCATAGAATTCCAGCACTGTCTGTGATTCTTTTTTTTTTTTTTCAAAACAGGTATCATTTGTTCATTTAATGTTGTGGAATGTCTAGTCTCACTTCTTATACTGCAAGAAAAACAAAACGTGGAAAAAAACAGACGGAACTATAAAGCTATTTTATTGTAAATATGCATTATATTTGATGCTACAGAAATATTGAGAACAATAAAACATTTCTATTGTTAAATAAGAAGCGTCCCTAGTATACATGACTGATTAGTTGCAATATAAATGTATTTGAACAAGTGGACTAACAAACCACTAATTTGCCATTCAGCCATCTGTGCAATTAGAAGAATATAAATAAAACAATACAAATAATAAATGAATAAAACCACCTGGCACATTCAGGAATTAAGTAGCACAGTGGCTAGACAAACTTTAAAAAAAAGAAATACTAGTTAGAACATGAATATAACTGCATGTTTAGAGAATAGACACTAAAAAGGGCATTTTGAGCAAGAGAGGTTTTGCATCTAGTAATTACGAAAATCGCAAGTGATCAAAAATATATATATATATATATATATATGTTTTTATTCTTGAAATGTTAAAACATGATTATATTATCAGAGCTGATAATGCAGCAAACATTCGAAATAGTCAGATACGCCAGAACACCATCTGGGTCTTTAGGTATGTTACTTAGTGTGCATTATCTAGTTTGGTACCAAGCCAGGGATTTCTCTCTGAATGTGCACTAAATTGGCACGCACAGCTGTAGGATAATCTGCACATTACCGAAGAAAGGACACATCGCCCGTATTCCAAACCGAGAGGCCAAAATTTCTTACGTAATCTTATTTCTAGAATTGATTTCTTTCATTTGTAAACAACCTATGGGAAACAAACTGGGCCAGTTCTTCACAGCTTTCTACCATAAACATGTTTCACATTCGTAACTTGGAAGCAGACTACATTCAATATTCAGTACTTTGTTTTATCTCTACAGCATCAGCCTTGTTATGCCAGTATGAAATGGAGGTCATGGCATGAATAAAAGAGACCAGACACATTGTTTTGAAGTTCATGTATTGAAATTAACAAATGCAGCTGGAAGAAAAAATCCAGATAGTCTCTCTCCATCTCTGAAAAAAAAAAAAAAACAGAAACAGACAGAAAAACGACAGAAAGGCAGACAGGGATATAGAGTAAGAGAGAACGATATACAAAGGCAAATGGATAAGAAAGAGGGAGAAAAAAAACAAAACAAACAGTATTAGAACCCATTAACTTCAACACAAGCATAAAATTGAGTGTATATTTCCTCCAATCCAATTAAAATTCAAAGGTTCTTCTTCTTTTAAAGTGCACAAATGTGTGTAAAATTGATTAAGAAGTCCATACAGCTTCAATGCATCTTGGGATAGATTTTACAAGTATTTGGAACTAACACCACTCCTCTTCCAAAAATATTACCTCTATTATAAGCTTGTGAATTAAGAATGATGGTACTCTTTAACACTTCCCCAATATCTAGATGTCAATTTAACAGTCAACAGTTCCAGGACAACAACATGATACATGCTGTACACAACTTAGGTATCTTTGAAAAGAAAACACTTTTGGCTTTACTATCCATCCTACAGAGTTAATATCCCTCAAAAAGATAAGTTATAGACACTGGAGTCATAAAGACAAAGCCATAATGGCAACATTTATAACAGTTTTACAGAGTCTGCACTGAAAAACATTATCTTTTTGATTATATAGCAATTAATGAGCAACCACTGTTTATTAGTTCAATACATAATTAGTGATGCTTGCATCCCGATGGGGCGAGGTGTGCTATTACTTTTATGAGGAATCGCCCAGTGGAATTCTGAACCCGGGGCCACAGCTCGGCCTGTGAGCGTCCGACATGCACATATGGCATATCCACATACACATTCGGAATTATAGGAAATCCGCAACATTCTGGTCCCATAAAGAATGAATGGGAAAATTTGAAGCTCCGCTGTTCAGCCCGTATTCACCGAAAATGCACATTTGACATATCCACTTGTAGGTCGTGAACATATGACTACCGTATGGTGTCACGTGGCTGCAAACGTGAAAAATCTGCGAAACGGCGAAAATTCGGACACAGGGTCATGTGACATGCTAGCCACATCGATAGTAGTCGGATGCTAGATTATTTGATGATGGCCCCGCCCCCTCCCGAAAAAACGCCCAGAAGATCTTCATTGGGTCGAGAGGAGCCTGTGCCTGTCTCAGGCATCTTGGGGCATCAAGGCAGGTTACACCTTGTATTGAATACCAACCCCTTCGCAGGGCACACACACACATTCACACTCACAGACACATTCATACACTAGGAACTGTTTTCCAAGGTGTCAATCAACCTAGCATGCATGTTTCTGGACCAGGGGGTATCCGGAGAAAAACCCCCTGAGGAACGGAGAGAACATGCAAACTCCACACACATACGGCGGAGGCGGGAATCGAACCATCCCTGGAGGTGTGAGGCGAACTTACTAACCACTAAACCATCATGTCCCTGGAAAAAAGGTCAAATAACATTTAATTGCAAGCAAATTGTTGAATTTAGCATACAGTATAAGTCAAATACATTTCATAGAATTTAGCAGACAGCGATATTTAGAGTGACTTATAGAAACGATCTCTCATTTGATTAATGAATCCTGGTAAGATTTGGTCAGGGACGAGATCACATTAGCAATGTGAGATTATAAGAGGTCATGGTTGTGTGCAGTGATCAAAGGTGGATTTGAGAGGGACAGCTGAGTCACTGTCTGTCTTCAAGGGCTGTCTTCTTCTGACTAAAAAGTAAAACTTGACAACAGAGATTGCAGCTCCATCCACAAGCCTAGTTCTTTTTGCTACAATTTTTTCATGGCAGAAACACTCTTTAGATATACTTAAAGGACAGGCATTTGACCTTGTCATGACCTTCATCCTGTAAGGATCAATTCCAAAATCCAATCAGTTCATTTGCCGGGTACAAATTACAGCTCTCTGGATGAAGTTGCCTGCCAAATGCGGTAAATGTAAATGTAATTATCTTAACCGGATTTAATATTATCCTTCGCTGCCAGGCTGTAAAAGCGATCACACTATCTCCTTCTCCACCCTTCTCTATGCTCTCTACTAAAGAAAAACAGCATTAGTGACACTTTATCGAGGGATTTCAGGCTTACCAGGGGAAACAACTAATCACTCAGTGGGCATTATTCTCACCAGTCTCTCCAATCTCATCTGCTGAGGTAAAAGTTCCAGATTGGGTTGGATGAACAGAGGCCTCATCATCACTTTGCGCATATCTCATTAATGTCTTCTCAGCATTCTCAGAAACAAAGGTACAGCACTGTACCTTGGCTGTCACTAGGGTAGTACCCAATTTTGTACCTCTAGTCCAGATCTGGGCATTTTACGGCCACACCGTATTTTGGGGGCAACACTCTCAAATATTAAATGTAATGCTTTCCAAGCGCCACCACTAGTTTACACCATGCACGGATAGCTATCCTCAAAATGTCGATTCATGTGGAAAAACTAAAGTTTGATACTGAATGCCACAGTTTAATAGAGCACGGACTGCAAAATGATTTATTTACAGAGTTTAAGAGAAGAGTTGTGCGCTTAGTTTGTGATGCACGGGGTCTCCGTGTTCAAAACGTACAATGTAAAGCAATTTGCATTGTTTATTGCTTATACTTACAAAACAACCGGTTAGTATTACTGAGTGTGTGTTTAAAATGAAAAATGACATACTTGTATTTATTGTTTTCCTGTTTCTGACTTGTATTTTTGACTCAGTCCACAATTGTATATGTTTTATTGTATTATCCTTATTCTTTTGATTACCAGTAGCATAATGAAAATGATACACTCTTTACAAGTGGAGAAAATTTATATAAAATATAGTTAAACCTCATCTCAGGTTATTGTTGGTTCAGCTCAGGTTTCTCATGTGGCCTTTTGGAAAATAATAATTGCCCACCCCTGCTCTAGTCAGTACCTTTATAACTTATAACCACAGTTGTATCCTAAGGACCTATTGTGTACAATTAAAGGTAAAGCAATACGGTACCTCTGCTGTACCTCTTTGTCTACTTAATCAAGTCACTGTGTTTTACAAAGATTGCAGAATGTACAAAATTCAAAGCTAATTGAAAAATAATAATTATATTATTAGTTTGCTGCAGCCTCCCCATTGTACGCAGTGGTTTGTGCATGTTGCATATTTGTGTGAAGATCCGAATCAATTCTCACTGATGATACAAAAACCTGATCGTTGCTTAAAGAAAACAAACGAAGTGAGCAAGGCTTGTGAACGTAAGAAGACCACTTTGTAGTAGAATAGTTCATTCATTCATTCATTCATCTTCTACCGCTTTATCCGATCTTCCCTCGGGTCACGGGAAGCCTGTGCTTATCTCAGGCGTCTATGAGCATTAAGGCATGATACACCCTGGATGGAATGCCAACCCATCGCAGGGCACACACACACACACACACACACACACACACACACACACACACACATTCATACATTAAGGACAATTTTCCAAGGTGCTAATCAACCTACCGTGCATGTTTTTGGACCGGGGAGGAAACTGGAGAACCCGGAGAAAAACCCCCTGAGGCACGGGGAGAACATGCAAACTCCACACGCACATGGCCGAAACGGGAATCGAACCCGGACCCTGTCGGTGTGAGGCGAATGTGCTACTAAGCCACCGTGCCCCTTAGTAGAATAGTTGTTCCTTATAAACACTGGAGTTTATTTATGGTACAAGCAAATATTGGTCTCACCAGTGGCATCTGATGGGATTTCCTAAACCGCCACACAAGTATATAAGTCTTGTTCATTGCTCACTTGACAACATAATGGACAAAAAAAAATAGCTTTAAGTGTGAAATGTGATCGCTCAGGAAATTACATCATTACAATGCTATTTAGTTTTATGACCCTATTAATGACAGCCAAGTAAATAGGAGCTTACCCCTGCTGTGACACTAACAAAATTCCTTTGCTTACCCTCTAAAACTTGAACACCTGCAGATAGCAGATATAATCAAATACAATGAAATTCCTAAGGAACTAGAGAATAAATACACCCCAGGGCCAACAAAATGGGTCAATCGCAGAATGGCAAAATAAGAAGTTTTAATGGTCCTAACAACAGCGACAGAAATAACAACAATAATTAGTTATTTCTGTTTTTAAAAAAAATATCTAGATCCATTTGTGACCCCAGATATGTGTTGAGTTTTAATTATCACCTTTGAGTGCCAGGAGACTTTATAATGCTCATTTCTAATCTAATCTAATCAAAAATCAACCAGCAAATAGCAAATCACTAGAAATAAATTCTTTCACATTCACTTTTTCGATCAAAAGCTTCATATTTTACACTCGGCCCTTTTTTTTCCCCCCAGGAGTGTATCCCGTTTTCTGCAAAGGCTAGAAATATTTTATTGCGTGTCTCCTCTAATCATGTCCTCTACTGGCATTTTAAGTCATAGTTGCTCTTTCGTTTTCCTTACACATCTCACTAATGGCTCAGCATCAGCCATTGAATTTGCACTTTTGGGTCACTTTTCACCTCATGGCTGTCCCATGGGTTTAAATGCAAATCTCACTTTAGTCGCTGTAAAGCAAGTTGAGTCTCGGAGGTATCCGCAATGCTAACAAGTCCTGGCATGTATCGCTTTTACTATGAAAAAACATTAGCATAGTTGTGTGGACATGTGCAGTGACTGCTACCAAATTAATTACATTAGAATATATAGTGGAATGAATGTCAGATTTCATTTTAGATGAAGATGTTCTCAACCAATGGACCACATATTGTATGTTTATTCTGGCATCTGTAAGTTTATTTCCGGTGAAAGTACAGAAAGGTAAAAGTTTGATGTAGCTGCTACTTAATAATTGGCAGCTCCTTCATTTTTACTGAACAGAGACCCCATTTCCACCTTGTTGTTTTCCGCAAGCTCACACGAACGAGCTTCATAAATTCTGCTACTCTAAGCAAGTGTGTCTTTCACACTCAACATCAATTCCCCTTCAGTGAATTGGCTTTTCTGCCAATTTATTACTATTCAATGTTTGACCTCTGCTTTAGCTGAAACGGCAGAAAATCACCTTCTTTTTTTCTTTCACGTGGCACCTGTATATTCAGTGCAAGGGGTTTGAAAAATGTAAATGCTAAACCCAAAACTGAAGATGTTTCAACATGGAGGTTATAGATGTCTGTAGAGTTTGCAACTGAAAAATGGAATAAGTTTGGCTCTGTGCGACTAATTGTGAAGTTGTTGCGAAGTTGTTTCAGTCCAATTTATGACATTGTATGTTTTGTGCCGTTAGAGGAATACTCGCATGTAGTTTTATGTGTGCTCTGTTCGAACTTCGAACGAATTAATTCTACAAATTTTACTAATAATAGAGAAGAAATCTCGATGCAAAACAGGAATACAAATTCCTCAAAGCACATTGGGAATTGTTCTTCTTGTTAATGCAAAACAAAAGGCAGAACACATTGTGTATTTGCTGGACCAAGTGCAGCACTAACTGCATAATGGTATAAATTAGCAAGACTATAGGCTATTTATTCATTCATTCATTCATCTTCTACAGCTTTATCCGATCTTCTCTCGGGTCATGGGGGCCTATCTCAGGCGTCTATGGGCATTAAGGCAGGATACACCCTGGATGGAATGCCAACTCATCGCAGGGCACACCCACACACACACACACACACACACACACATTCATACACTAGGGACAATTTTCCAAGGTGCCAATCAACCTACCATGCATGATTTTGGACCGGGAGGAAACCGGAGAACCCGGAGGAAAACCCCCTTGAGGCACGTGGAGAACATGCAAACTCCACACACACATGGCCGAGACAGGAATCGAAACCCGGCCCTGGCGGTGTGAGGCAAACGTGCTAACCACTAAGCCACCATGCCCCTATATAGGCAATTTAGTTCTCACCTATAATGTCATGCAGCCTATCAGTGATAGTCTGGTTAAATGCTCCCTAAAGTTGATCTTTAATCTCAGTGAGCATGATTAAGATTCAAATAAAAAAATATATTAATATAAAAAGCGTTATTCCTTTATAAACATTCCTTCATATTCCTTCATAACAGAATGTCATTTCTCCAGGACCATCTCACAATACTGTAATGGAGAGGTTTAGGATACCAGACTACATAAAGTGCAAAAAAATAGTGAGACAAATGCAAAAAATGTGACAAATAAGAATAGAAAATGTAAAAAATAGAATAAATGGAAATATTGTGAAACTTTTCACTAATCAACAGTACAATTCTGGCTGTTTGATATTAACATACAATTTCCCATATACTGTAATATCTTCAGTAGGAAATGTGTCTTAAGCACAGATGGGAAGTAATGAATTTGTTACTGTACTTAGGTAGATTTTTCTGGTGTCAGTACTTTCTTTTAACGTCTTACTTTCACTTATTAAATATTAATAAATAAATCATTTCAGACCCGGCTCATTACCTTAGTTTTGATTCTCAGGTTGATTTTCCTTCTATATTAATATGATTTTTTACAAGAGGATTTAAAAAATTGAGCATGTGTACTACTACTTGTGGGAGAGACGTGTGTACTCTCTGGTCTTAAGCAATACATATTTTATTAAAGGGGAATACTTATAACTATGTATGTCTTATGTACTGGTTTTCTTGCATACAGTACAAGAGGATTTAAAAAACCTGTAAACATGTGTACTACTTTGTGGGAGAGACAAAACTCTCTGCAATCACAATATAATATAATTTATTAAAGCAAATAATAAAAATTGGGGGGCAATACATATAAAAATTAAAGGGGAATGGGGGGCTTATAACTATGTATTCGGGTTATTCCCGTCTACTGGTTTTCTTTATTTGCATGTTCTCCCCGTGCCTGCACCTGTGTTTCCCCGTGGCAAAAGGCAATCAATATAATATAATTTATTAAAGCAAATAATAAAAATATGGGGGGCATGTTCTCCGGTCCGGTTTCCCCGGTCCAAAAACATGCACGGTAGGTTGATTGGCACCTTGGAAAATTGACCCTAGTGTGTGTGTGAGTGTGTGTGCCCTGCGATGGGTTGGCATTCCATCCAGGGTGTATCCTGCCTTAATGCCCATAGACGCCCGAGATGCGAGGCACAGGCTAGGCTCCCCGAGTGAAGATCGGATATAGCGGATATAGCGGTAGAAGATCAATGAATGAATGAATAATAAAAATGTAACAGTTGACTATCAATAAAATAGTAATTCTGACACAAATCAGCATAGTATTCAAATCACTCAGAGATGAAGTAACATTACTTATGTCATTACAGTAGCACCTGACAAGGAACTCTCAGTTGCCAACTCTCAGTTGCCAATGGGTGCAGAAAAAAATTGAGAAAAAAAATGGCCAACCATGAGAATCAAAGCAACTATTGAAAAAGTTCATGGCAGCTTCATAGCAGCTTGGTAGATAAGGTGTTCTGATAAGGTTTGCCGTGGTCCACAAGTAAACAATTTTGCAAATCTAAGCAGAATCCCATTCAAAGTCCAATTTTAGATTTCGCAAAAGAGATGAAACATGTGGTTAGTTCACAGTACAGTCGCAAAAGAGATGAAACTTTGGGTTCACAGTGCACAAGTTCTTGTCAGTCAACTCTTGGTCCTCTTGGAAGTCACTTTCCCTTTCTTGGTTTTTCAACCACGTTCGGGGTTCGGGGTTTATGCCAATAAAGCGCTTAAAATGCAAGAAAAACAAAACAGAAATGAAGATCTAGTCTTTACTTTAAAAATGAACACTTTTCTATCAAACAATATTGCCCAGGTAGTGAATAATGGCCAAACTTCAACTTGAATGAAATGATCATAAATAATGCAATATTCTCCAGTCTTCAGTGGGCTCTCATTCTCCAGTCTTCAGTGGGCTCTGGACACCAGGATTTCAGATTTCAGACTGCAAACACTCAGCTTTCGTACAGTACATTGCTTTTGGCATGTAAATGTGTTGCCAAATTGCTGTTTAGCATTTTAAGAGCAATTCTGTCACCAAAACATCCTTGTAACATGGTCAGAGGTGTTCTGGGTTTGCCGTGGGATATGCAGTATGATGGTGTTCACAGCTTTGTAGTTTGCACAACCTTGAAGCTCCATTCTATCTATCTATCTATCATTCTATCTATCATCTTTGCTCATTCTATCTATCTATCTATCTATCTATCTACTTTCCCTTTCTTGTTGTCTATCTATCTATCTATCTATCGGGGATCTATCTATCTATCTATCTATCTATCTATGCAAGAAAAACAAAACAGAAATGAAGATCTATTATATATAGTATATATATATATATATATCTGTGTATATATATATATATATATTAAAATGAACACTTTTCTATCAAACAATTTCCGAATGTCACTTAACATGAAATTCGTCTTGAAGAAATCGAATCAAACCCAAAACATTTTTTTAATCAACACTTGCAATGTGCAGTTTGTAGATGATTACATGCTAATGTTATATCTGCAATAAATCAGCAGCCCTAAAATGATCTGTATACAAGTTTTGTGAAATTGTTTTTTTCAATATTTAAGCATTTGGCAAGACAGGGTTAGCAACATAATTACGTATGCATTAATACGTATGGTTGGCAAATACGCTAATGTCTAACCTTTGAACCAACTCAAGGGTACAGGCTTCTTCTTCCTGACACTGCAGGTTGAAATTGTAGAACGAGGCAAACAAGGCTGCAAGGCCAGGCACGGAGTCGGGTTGTTCTCCTTCACACACAACCTGACCTTCCATGCTCACCATCCACCGCTGGTTGCTTAGAGCTTGACCCGAAATGAATAAATTAATAAATAAATAAATAATTGACAGATTGTGTTCTATGCAGCAGACCTGTGTATAAAAACAAAAGCACGTGTTAATAGTTTATATTTAACAATGAACAACACGGAGAGTAAATGAACAGAAGAGAAATCCAAATCAGATCAATATTTTGGTGTGACCGTCCTTTGCCTGCGCAAACTACTAGGTCCACTTGCACACATGTTTTTAAAGAAACTCAGTAGGTAGGTTGCTCCACACTAAATCTTTTGCAGATGCCAGATCATTCCGTCTCATTATCTTCATGTCCCAATCTCCTTATTTAAATTCACATTTACAGCATTTATCCAGAGCCACGTATAAATAGTGCTTTAGGTTGCCATCGACGAATAAATTCATTCAGGTATGATTGATTACAAACTTAAGGTACAAAATAAGCATAGACACCATCAAGGGATTTTTTTTTTTATGGTTTTCTGGAAAGTGAGAAGGAATGAAGTGTTTGGATAGGTGTTGTTGGAAGAGATAGGTCGTCGTTTGAAGATAGCCAGTGACTCTGTTGTTCGGAAATCCAGTGCCAGAGCAGAGCATTATTCATCATTATTCTTCTGTAGGCGGGGGCACGGTGGCTTAGTAATTAGCATGTTCGCCGCACACCTCCAGGGTCAGGGTTTGATTCCAGTTTCGGCCGTGTGTGTGTGTGGAGTTTGCATGTTCTCCCCGTGCCTCAGGGTTTTTTTCCTCCGGGTTCTCCGGTTTCCCCCAGGTCCGAAAACATGCACGGTAGGTTGATTGGCACCTTGGAAAATTGACCCTAGTGTGTGAATGTGTGTGTGTGTGTGTGTGCCCTGTGATTTGTTGGCATTTCATCCCGTGTATATCCTGTTTAATGCCCATAGACGCCTGAGATAGGCACAGGCTCCCCGTGACCCGAGGGAAGATCGGATATAGAGGTAGAAGATGAATGAATGAATAAATTCTTCTGTAGGCTACAGACACCCCTAAATGGCATTTGAATTTTTGGGGTTGTCCTGGTACGGACTACATTTGATGACATTCTAATCAGATGCATTGATGTGATGTATTCTAACCAAATCTCCAACTTTACCTTGAGAAATGCATCTCTACACTTATCTCCACATATGCTTCACTGTTCGCTACGCTCATTGCATTGTTCTTCAGCCCTTCAGTAACTAACCTATCTCCTCCTACAGCCAAGTGTTTCAAATATCAACTCATCAGTTCGGCACAGTTGCTGCATTTTTTGTTTCTCACCGCAGTTCCTATTTGTCCTTGCAGAATTATAGCATTTTGACATCCACTTCATCCAGACAATAGATGCGTGTACCTGGATCCTACTCGTTTCTGACAGTTGGCACTGCTGGACATCTAGGAAAGTAAAGCATGATGATTTGCTGCATTAACTTTCTTTGTGTCTACAGTTAGCAACATCGCATGTTTCTTCTTCAAAACAGCTTGAACAGCACATTTTCAGTCCCCCATACTGCTTTGAAATCTTTTCCTGGGAGAGACCTTGCTGATGCAGTATAAACATATTGCCATGATGTATGGCTTGTGACATGAAACTCTCCCCCACAACCTCATCATTGCAGCAGAGTTTGGCTTTTTGTCACCCAGTTTTAAGTCTCCTGCACAGCTGTTTGTTTTTCAGTTATCGGCTGTTTTTTTTTTCAACCTACATATGAAAGTGTTGATCATTAGCACCCTGCTTGGTATATTAATCGCTTAATCATGCACCCGACTCTGATCTTACACAATCCCTGAATATTTTGTCCAAAGTTTGCATGTGTAAGAATTGATGCTGCTTTCAAAGTGAAAGAGTAGCCACAATAAATATTGATTTGATTTATATTTTTCATTTTCTTCACTCCTTTGCATTTGGAGTCTTGCTAACTCGGAGTCTCGGTTAAATGGCTTCCTTAGGGGCAGTAGAAGCGGTAGTGTTAGTAACTGTGACCATACTATGAATAATAAATAATGAGGTATAAATAAGTAATGAGAATAAATAATGAGAGTTCAGTATGTGCAAGTACCTGATACTATGTTTACCGGGGTTGTGTCAGTTCATAGAAAAGTTGCAATGCGTTTGAATCAGTGCACAATGCTTGTACTGGATAAAAGAGATTATATTTGAACTTAATAGGAGCATTTGCATTTTCAACTCAAAAGCACTGATTTTATTTAATACATACAGTAAAATTCTGCCAATTTAAATGTATTTCGATTTCTCAGCACACTCGGCCTGCTTGTCTAATCACACACAAGGACACTCGATGCAGCGAAAAAACCTTGTAAGACATGGTTAAATTTAGAATCACAAGTAGGCAGAGCATTGTACTGTCCATTTGTAATGCAAATATAAATATGGCTTTAATCAAATATTTGTTTGTTTGTTTTTTAAATTAGGAAATGTATTGTAATTTATATTCGAAATAAACTGAATAATTTAGGTCACAGTTCTATGTGACAACTGAGCTTGTTAAAGTACAATTTTTTTGCAGTGCATTTGGTTAGTTTAATAGGTAATATTTCAAATATATATATATATATATATATATATATAATTATACTTATTATGTTTGACTTCTTCCTTTTATCTTTCATGTCATATCATGTATTATTTGGTATTTGTCCTTCGTGTACTGATATGAAGATCTTTATTCCCTATGTTTTCATTCATAGTTTTGATGTCTTCAGTGAGATATATATATATATATATATATATATATATATATATATATATATCTATATATATATATATATATATATATATATATAGTATATATATTTTTATACTATATATATATATATATATATATATAGTATAGTATACAAATGTATATATAGTATTGTATATATTTGTCACTTTCATTTACATATGTAGTGCAAATAATCCAAAGAATCTTCCAGAAGGAATTGTGGGATTTTGTAAATCTAAGGTGATTATTTAAGGCATATTCTAACAAGTGGAAACATCTTTGGCTGTATGTATATATATGCATATATCCATAAAGTGTCAGTCATGAATCATATTTTTCATAAAGTATTAGATCATTCACAATAGATAAAAATACATGATGCATGAAACTATGAGACCGACATGATCCTCAATGTTTACATACCAAGAACTATGAGTCGTGATGTCTATGGCAGATTGAGACAGCGCTCGACATCGGATGGAGTTGCAAATTCCTAAAGAATTTGTTGTTGTTGTTTCAAAAAAGATAACATACCAATCATCAGTAGAAAAGCAAAACATAATGCAAATAAAAAGGAATGGTTGAATAATCTTGATTTACATCAACTTGAAGAACCAGCCTATCTAACTTCTCCTTAAAGTGGGCAAGGAGCAGCATTATCACCATGGTAGCCACATCATCTTCACATCTGGAAAGTGTGATCCGAACATCGTCACTGGTCGGCTTGCGTTTGAAAAACTGGATAATGATTTGTCCACACTCCTGAATTGATGATTTTAACAGTCCAAGCACATTTTTGTCAGTCAGCAGTTCGAAATGAGCGTACAGATGCCTCTGCGCGAAGAGATATGGCCATTTGGTTCTCAAATCTGCAATTGTAGGCGATGGCAGTGCGTTAATCATGTGAGGTCCCGTTCATGAGCATGCAAACACCTCCTCTCTCTGCTCCAGAGATCCCTTCCTGATGATAGATATCCTCCATTCTCTGACGCTTCACTTCAAGGCTCTCAAAGCTTTTGCCGCATGGAAAATCCGGTTGCCATCTTGTACAACCGTATGAGTCAACGGACCTTCTTTTTCGACTCGTTCCAGTGTTGTTATTTCAGACCCGATGACAGATCACTGTCCTTTTTCGATTCAGGCTCTCTATGCGCACTTTCCGCTATAAGAGGAGAGATTCATATCCGCCGCCAACCTATTTGCCACCCATCATATCAACAAAACTCTTTGGATACTGCCTAATGATTTGGCGAGTAATAGTAAGGACTGTGACCACGTGGGGCTTGCATCATACTTTCTCATTTCATCAGCAAGGATTGGAATCATTTGTCGCCTGTCAGGTGGGGAAGGTCTCTGGGCATTCGCTATAGCATTTTGTATACCTACTGGCATTAAGTTCCAGGGAACTTGAAAATGGTCAGGCCATAAATGTGACACAGTGGATGATTCTGGGCTGTTTGCTGAGGTGCTTAGGGAGCTGGATAGAGGTGAGCCATAAGTAGAAATGGTTTCAGGGGCAACCGAGGGGAAAACATCAACACGCTGCAAAACCACAGTGTTGTTTTGATTTCCTGTGGATTATAGATTCAAATATTGCTCATTTAATGTTTCAAGAATTACACCATACACTTCACAGTAATGCAGGTTAAATGATCCTATCTTAGCTTATCATTACCTTGCTCTTTCCATGCACTGAGAAGTTTTCTGCATTGGATAGATGGTATCAACTCCACAATGTCCACGCCTTGCTCCACAAGCTTCTTGACCAGTTACGTCTAGAATCGAAATCAAACAATAAGCCACAAGAAGAATCGGTTTACCTGCCATGTTAAAATAGCTAAGAGGGTTTTCAGCACCCCAGTCCTCATTATGCTTAACAATGCCCCTTAGCGGTTCTAAAATCACTGTAAACATTGGCTTCTTGTTGTTTAATACTTTTATGAAGTAGATTACACATGCCTGGCAAGGTTTCATAAAATAAATATACAAAAACTAAATACAATCACTTATTGATAGAATATAATCATTCCACTGCCAAGCAATGTAGTTCAGCAATAGATAGATGGATGGGTGGATGGATGGATGGATAGATAGACAGATTTATTGATCCAATGAGGAAAACAAACAATATAATGAAGTAATTATAACATATGAATAAATCAATACAATACTGTGGATTATGGTACATAAAAGAAATAGAAAATTCAAAAAGAAAATGAAATGTAAAAATGGTCAGTGTATTTGTGTGCCTACAGTAACAGTGAATATTGTATTTAGAACATTTGATTGAGAATAGATTTTATGATTCTTCTGTATGTATATATATATATTTTTTCTATATATTTATTATTATTATATATTTTATTATTATTATTATTATTATTATTATTATTATTATTTATAGCCTTTAGCCTACATTACAGCACAGTGAAATTCTTTTTCCACATATCCCTCAGTTAATCTAGAAGCTGGGGTCAGAGTGCAGGGTCAGCCTTGATACGGCGCTCCTGGAGCACAGAGTGTTAAGGGCCTTGCTCAAGGGCCCAAGAGTGCCAGCTTGGCAATATCAGGGCTCGAACCCCTGACTTTCCAATTAGTAGTCCAGCACTGTTGGACTACCCCCTTAGACTACTGCTTATTAACATTCGTCTGTTCATTGCCATTAATAGTGCAATTGCTCTGTTTGTGCTGGTACTCTGAACAGGTGTTGCAGTGCCCGATCCAAAGATCTTGCGCCAGCATTTTCCTTTGTTGTTTTTTGGGCTTCGCTAAGATTGCAGGGATAATTCACATTAATGCCCTTTCACTGACATGATTTCTCTGGCTTCCAGGCCATTAGAGCCATTAGCATAGTATTATAAGTTTTTGTTCAGTGCTGCTTCTCAAACATCGGTTTGCACATCCACAGGAACATTGGGTCATGGAAGTTTACCCCCATGGGCTCTATAATCATACCTAATGGAAGAAAGAACACCATTCCTGGGCATTATATAGCTAAAAACTCTCTCTCTCTCTCTCTCTCTCTCTCTCTCTATATATATATATATATATATATATATATATATATATATATATATATTAATTCATTCATTCATCTTCTACCGCTATATCCGATCTTCCCTCGGGTCACGGGGAGCCTGTGCCTATCTCAGGCGTCTATGGGCATTAAGGCAGGATACAAACACCCTGGATGGAATGCCAACCCATCGCAGGGCACACACACACACATTCACACACACACATAGGGACAATTTTTCCAACCAACCCCCTACCGTGCATGTTTTTGGACCGGGAAGGAAACCGGAAAACCCGGAGAAAAAACCCACGGGAAAAAACCCCTGAGGGTCACGGTTTCACTCTCTTTCCCTCTCTCTGTAGGTCTCTCTCTCTCACGGGTGTCACGTTTCCTCTCTCTCTCTCTCTCATCGTCCTCTCCGCTCGCCTCGCTCTCTCTCTTCCTCAACTCACACACACACACACACACACACACACACACACACACACTCTCTTCCTCTCCTGGCTCCGCCCTGCTCTTTCACACACTCACACACACACACACACACACTAATCTGCCTCAGGTGTTCCTGATTATCTCCCTCTCCATTTCCCCTTCTTATAGCCCGGCTCTTCCTTCTTTCCCCTTCCGGGCTCGTACACACATGGGTTGTGTTGCGGACCCGGTCCAGTTCGATATATATCCAGCCGATATATACCTTTGCCTAACCTTCTGTTTCCAGTTCCCGTTTCCCAGTTCCCGTTTCTGCTCCAGATTCCGGACTTCCAAGTCCGCTCCTGAACTTCGGTCCTCCAGAGACCACGGCGCGCAGCGCGCTTTATTCCAAGGCGGTCCCAAGCCAAGCCTACCTGGCCGCTCCGTTTGAGCGGCGTCTCTTTTGTTGTTTAACTTTTAACTTTTAAATAAATCCTTTGTTTTTTAATTCCCGTTTCCCCGTGTGTGTCTGTGCAACGCACCTCCCATCGTTACAACGGGGAGAACATGCAAACTCCACACACACCCATGGCCGAGACGGGAATCGAACCCGGATCCTGGCGGTGTGAGGCGAACGTGCTAACCACTAACCTGCCCCCCCCTATCGCTCTCTTTGCTCTTCTCCACCATGCTCCCCCCTCTGTCTCTCTCTCTCTCTCTCTCTCGTCTCTCTCTCTCTCTCTCTCTCTCTCTCTCTCTCTCTGTCTCTAGTCTCTATCTCTCTCTCTCTCTCTCTCTCTCTCTCTCTCTATCTCTATCTCTCTCTCTATCTCTCTCTCTCTCTCTCTCTCTCTCTCTCTCTCTCTCTCTCTCTTCTCTCTCTCTCTCTCTCTCTCTCTCTATATATATATATATATATATATGTATATATATATATATATATATATATATATATATATATATATATATATCGTCTCTCTCTCTCTCTCTATATAATATATATATTTATATATATATCATATATATATATATAGTTTGGCCACTTGGGATTGAGTTAAAAGGTGAAAGATTAAGGCAGAAACAATTTTTTTTCCCTAACAAAATCACAGGACATTACGCGTTCCCTGGCTGATCAAACGTAAACGAAGAAATCCTATGGGGAGTTCTTTCACTTGCATCTCTGTGTTTTGTGTGTATTTGTTGAATGGCAGCCGTTGTGTGCTTCTGATCGTCCTGGCGCATGATAAATGATTCTGGCTTCAGTTGGGCAGTTGCCGTCTTCAGCTCTGCAGCCCATATGCAGCTGCCTATCAAACCGCGTTTGAAAATAGACCCTCAGGTGTTTTAGGATTCAGTGCCGGATTTTCTGCATCCATTAATGTTTGATGGTGGGATGTTTTGTCATGTCGGTCTTGGTAGAAAATGTTGCTGCTTGTGATAAAGTTTAAATCGTTCAACAACTTTCAACAAGGTGCACTGATCAGTGGATCATACATATTCCGGTTCAACCCTTCACACTGCTGATATCATATAGTTCACCTTTTCCATCTTTTCAATGGCATAGGATTGATCGAAAGCCTTGTTTAAATCCATTTTGTTTTAAAAAATGTAAAGTATGTTTGGTGGCTGAATCTACAATTTCCTATTATTTTCCTGCAAAATCACATTTTCCTTTTTAATAGTCAGTCTATTGTTTGACACCATTTTCCCTTTTTGAAAGATAAGGACGGCAGGAGATCAGGCATCAATATAGTTCAATATATTATTGCTTCCTCGTCATTACGTCACCCCAATGGTGATGTCACGCTTTTTCATTGGAAGTTAGTGATTGCACACATGATTCAGACTGTGGTCACGCAGAAGTGTTTCCGAAGACCCTGAAGAGGAACTATAAATATGTAATCTGACCAACTTTAATTAAAGGAGCACAGGCAAGCTCTGCTACTGGTCTGTCTGAGTTGACTTTTGGTCAAAATCCTTATCAAGAATAAACTCTGTATCGGCACTTAATTTCTCACTACAAGGGTTGTGCCACCTGCTTTATTACATGCGTGATTTCCAAGATACTTGTGCCGGTTAATGTTACTGTTTGTTCTGTGTAATAGAACGGCTTCCCCCAATTCACAAGATGATCCATATAGTGCAAATAACAAAACATTCTGAAAAGGTTATGTCCAGGACAGCAAGGTAATCCTGGCTGGAAAACAAGAAAATATTTCAAGTCATTAAGGAGGGGATTACGTTTGACACCAACTACACTTTCAGCCTCACCGGCATCCAAATCCTTTAGCTCTGCTTATACAACCTCAGGTGTTGCTAATGCTTTTGTTAGGGGTACTGAGTGAAATGTTTGATGGCCAATATCTTCTGTGACCATAGATACGTCTGCTGAAATGTTCAACAAAACCACCACAGTAATGTAGTAAAAGTTATCTCCATCTCTGGCACCTTTCCTTGAATACAATGCCATCCAATACAACCCCACTTTCAGCCCAAAGGACACAAAACTCTACTATTACAGTCAAAGCCTGACTTTCAATACAGCACCAGGTTTGTGATGTGATTGGCAAATTCATAGGCATCTTAATACACTAAAGCCACTAAAGTCGACGACAAGTCATTTTTTAAAAATAATTGTTTTTGCTGTTCTCTATTTTGCAGTAGACTTTTCAGTTTTGTATGCTTCTGTCACTGATTTACAACAGCACAAAGCTTCTAACCTAATAAAAATAAGTTCCTTGTCAGAGTCATTTACACTAAGACAGATGGGGTCTACAAACTTTATAATAAAATCGTTTATCAAAATACTTTCTCTTCTTATCTGCTCTAATTGCGTTACACATCTGGAAAAGGTGTCGTTATAGATCACCATTTTTCATCTTCTGTGTTCTGAAATTTTTAAGAAAATGTGTAACGTATCTGAGTTATCTGGATAGCCCAGGATAGTCCAATAACCACTACTCCACCATGGTTCATGGTTCCCTGCACCACCCGCTCCTCTATGGTCCATTCCTACAGCTGCTCCACCATGGTCCAATGCTAAGCCTGCCATCGCAATGGTCCACTTCTCCACCTGCTCCTCTATGGTCCATTCCTACAGCTGCTCCACCTTGGTTCAATGCTAAGCCTCCTCTGCCATGGTCCACTCCGCCACCTCTTCTACCATGGTCCAACACTATGTTTTCCGCTATAGGTCCTCCTCCAGTCCTGGACTATGCCGCTCCTTAAAGGGTGGTTCTGTAACATATCTGGACTATTCCTTATAGGAGTACAGTTCCCAGAAGCTATTGCATGGGGACTAATTGTAGACTATTTAAGGGACACATTCTTACACACACACATTGTTGATTACATTTACACCATTTGGCAGATGACCTTATCCAGAGCGACTTAAAACTGAGCGGTTGAGGGTTAAGGGCCTTGCTCAAGGGCTCATAAGTGGCAGCTTAGTGGTGCTGGGATTTGAACCTGTGTCCTTCCAGTCCAGAGGCCTTAGCCACTGAGCTACCACCTCCCTTCATGATTAATGAAATACTAGCGTTTTTTTCATGCCCTGTCCCTTCCAAGTTCCATGTTCATGTTTTGTTGTTTTTCTATCTCTATGTCTTTGACCAAGGATGGATTGTGTTTGTTTGTTTGTTTGATGCCTGCCTCGACTCTTTGCTATCTATTGGATTACCCTTTGTCAATCCCTGGATATACCTGTTTGCTCTTGTTGACCTCTGTCTGCCTGACTACTCTTATTAAAGCCTGCATTTGGATCCTCTAAATCTGTCTCCACGCCTGTCATGTCCTGCCTATCTACACCCAAGCCACACCAAATAGAAACTACATGCTACAATATGCCATTTTTCAGTCTCAGTCTATGTAGCACATGTGACTGGCTAACATCATGTATGTTTTACAGTCCATGGATTATGATAAGAGTACAATCTTTGCTTGCACCTTGAGATAAAACAGAGGCATGTTTTTTGAAAAATAAAAAGGAGGGTCTGATAGCATGATAATTTGTGTTATCTGGCAATATACCGTATCTAACAGCTCTCCACCATCACCATGTGTGCAGCGACAAAGTGCATTCATCATTGTGAGGCCTCGTCGTATATTATGTCATAGCCTTTCTGCCTCAGGAGACTTTCAATGATATCTAGATGAACATGATGTCATTGCTGATGTTACAGAAAATCTCCTGTTACATCTAAATGGGAAAGACATTGTCGTGTCTTTCTCAAGTGTAAAATGAAGTTTTTCAAATCATTACACTTTTCTTGTTAGAAGTCAATGTCACAGACTAAAGAAAGCATCGATTCCTAACTGTCCCACATTTGTCTTTGTGGCCCTCTTTTTGTGATCCCTGTACATGAGTGCAGTGAACTTTCTAAATGATCTGGAACAATCTGAATCTAACTAAAACCACTTATCACACCCCACAGCTCACCATGCTCCCTTGAGGCATCCCATAGAAGTCACTGGTACTTGGGTACTGGAATAAAACTTTCCTAAATGTCCAAACATCAGAGTCATTAGCAGTTCTTAAATGATGATTAGAGATGTTTCTCTTCTCAAACTACTTATATTAGCACTTTAATTTATCTAAACAATTTCTGTATTAGCTCTTTATCAGTGATTTATGAATGATAGTATTCGTATTCCTTTGAACGGTATTCTTAGTCCTTGGTGTCATATCACTTCCGCCATCTACCGAATAGGACATCTACTGAATGCCATACATTTAACCATAATTATAGAATGCGTTGCTGTATTTTGTAATGAATTAAAGCTTTAACTGTCTCACTTGAGTAGTGGGAAGAACCAAGGGGGTAGCTCAGTTGTCTAAGGCGCTGGGTTTCTGATCGGAAGATCCGGGTTCGAGCCGCGGTATCGCCCCGGTATCGCGAGCAAGACCCTTAACCCTCTGTGCTACAGGGGCGCCGTATCATGGCTGACCATGCGCTCTGACCACAGCTACCAACAGCAAGCCGGGATATGTGAAGAAAAAAATTTCACTCTGCTGTACATGTATATGTGACAAATAAAGGCTATTCTATTCTATTCTTTTAAAAGATATTAAGTACACAGAGAGTTTTCCTCAATGGAGAAATTGTGGATGTGCCACCAGGTCTCTGGCCCCTTTGCTTCTGTGCATAAAAAGCATCAGAAAGTTTGTGGTAGTACGAGGTGTCATTTGGGGTTAAAAAGACTCTCATGATCTTTTCAGCTGTCTTCCTAAGTCGCTGCTGTCAAAACCAATGGAACAGCTGTTCAGTAAGCTCTCGATCATTTCTCTGTTGGATGGCAGAGAAGGTCTCCATATGAGAGATCTGGGGTGGCCCATGTCTGTACTCACTTCAGAAAACTTACAAATATTGATTGAAATATTATATAAGATGTACTTTGCAGCACAGTTATGAGTCATCAGGGTAAACAGTAGTGGACTAAACGTGCAGCCTGTGGAGAGCTGTTGTGTTCAGTATGCTGGAGCTGTAGATCTACCAGTCACAATAACTTCAAGATCAAGTAGAAGGTGGTCAAACACAAAAATAGCAACAAATCTAAATTGTATGTATGTGTGTTTGTGTGTGTGTGTGTGTGTGTCTGTGTGTAATAGTATGCCTCACCTCATTCTTATTATACGATTGTAGAGACATTGATATAATGCCTTTACTCCATAAAAAAAGGCCACTTGCTAGATTTGAATGCTTAGCACTCCCATTTATACGCCACCTTAATTTAATAATGATACATTTAATCAAATATTAATAGTTATTTGGGGATCGGATGGAGAGATGACACAATGGATAATTTTTTTCTTCTTAATGCGCACCGTTTTTTCAGCCCATCAACCTGTTTCTTGTTATCTTGTAGTTTTTACAAGCTTTCTTTTGTGTATTACTTCCCGCCTATCCTACAGCACAGATGTAGGCTAGCTTTAAAAGCTTTGGAGTGCGAAGAAGAAGGAGTAGTCTGGCTAAAGTGGCTGAGACAGAGGGAGTCAGTAGGTACGTTTTCATTACAAATTTGAAAAAAAAACCTATTGCAAAATGATGGTGTTTCCATTAACCATATCATGCGACTAAAACTCGTCCTCTGGCGATGTCACTCAAAAAAATGGGCAGGCTTGCTTATATCGCAACCAATCATGCAGGTATATCATTCATTCATTCATTCATCTTCTACCGCTATATATGATCTTCCCTCGGTCACGGGGAGCCTGTGCCTATCTCAGGCGTCTATGGGCATTAAGGCAGGATACACCCTTGATGGAATGCCAACCCATCGCAGGACACACACACACATTCACACACAAATTCATGCACTAGGGACAATTTTCCAAGGTGCCAATCAACATACGTGCATGTTTTTGGACTGGGAGAAAACCGGAGAACCCGGAGAAAAACCCCCTGAGGCACGGGGAGAACATGCAAACTCCACACACACATGACCTAGACGGGAATTGAGCCCGGACCCTGGCGGTGTAAAGCGAACGTGCTAGCCACTAAGTGTGACCTGGAAATGTTTTGCAAATTATTCCTTTTTCGCATTTTCTAAAAAAAACACCTCATGCAAGCATAAACATTTTTTTGCGCTACATGTGAGTTTTTGCAAATTTAATGCGTTTCCATTAGGTGTATTTTTTCAATTCGCATTCTGAAGGGTAATGGAAACGCACCTAATGACGTACTGTAAACATTACTGAGAACATAGACATTCCTGATCCCCTGAACATTATCAACTTGCTTGTGTTTGTATATGGTGGATGTTCAGCGTGGATACATTAACTAAAAATAAATTTGAGACTTTTTCCTATTAATATATTAATATGATTTGAGGTCCAGTTACCATCTGATCCTAAAACAGGAAGTAATCATGGATACTTTTTATTTTAGTACTATGTCAGAGTAAACTTTTACTTGAATGAAAAGTGTAGTCAGTGCTTCAGAATGAGTATCTGCACTTGAGTGGTTACTTATGATGTCTCAGTTTTATGTATATGTTTACAGTATATGTAAAATACAGTCTACATACTTATATTCTGATATATTATATATAATCAGCTATATCCGATTTTCCCTCGGGGGAGCCTGTGCCTGTCTCAGGCGTCTATGGGAATTAAGGCAGGATACACCCTGGATGGAATGCCAACCCATCGAAGGGCACACACTCACAATCACAGACACATTCATACACTAGGGACAATTTTCCAAGGTGCCAATCAACCTACTGTGCATGTTTTTGGACCGGGGGGGGGGGACCGGAGAACCCGGAGAAAAACTCCCTGACGCACAGGGAGAACATGCAGCTCCACACACCACACACACACATACATGGCTGAGACGGGAAATCGAACCCTGACCCTGGAGGTGTGAGGGCGAACGTGCTCACATCTGTATGTATATATATATATATCATGTATATATATTATTATATATTCATGTCATTTCAAGGCCAATTCAATCTCAAGTCTTAGAAAAGTCCAAATCAACATCCAAACAGAATCTGTGACTCAAATTTGTTTATGTCACATTTACAGGGAAAATGCTAAACACAAACCTGATTTGCTCTTTACATCCACTTCCATGATGTGATGCCAGGCTGAACCAAACAAGGGTGTGTTCACTGATCTCATCTTCAGTAGCACTGCTGCTAACCTTGCAGTTTTCCACAGCTCCTGAGAAAAGCATCAATATATTAATACAGCTGACTGCTACAGTGTTGGCACCCATCACCAGAGTTTGTTGATTTTTTTAATTTAATACAAGTAAGCACATCCTCTGCCGCACTACTAACGAACTTTAAATTTTATCTTAAATTTGGTAGACCAAAAAGTCAAACAAAATTGTGGCCTGAGCAATATTTTTGACACGGTATGAATTTGCTATGTACCAATACCCCTTAGACTGAGCTTCTTGACTAAAAATGTTACATTTGCCCATCCTCCTGAAATGCTATCAATCATTTCCATCAAATATAATTTTGGTGAATGTGAACATATTTTTTATTTACATGCTTTTCCATATTTTTCGACAAGGATGACACATGTATGAAGATGATATTGGTTTATTCCCGTTGTCTGTAATTTTACTTTGTCTTTCTGCCAAGGATATAATCATTCCTTGGTCTTTGAAATCTTAGCTTTATTTCCCTTCACCTGACATTTCCTAATGACATTTCAGTCAGGGGAAATTGAGCTGGACTGCTTCAATATATTTGCTCCTGCTGCTTTGTAGGCATCAATTAGATTCATTTTCAGATCCTCGGTAAGCTGCTTAGAGGTGCCCGTGGTTGCTGAGTGTTAGCGGAAGGCTTGAGAAGGATTTATTTTGCTCTGGAATTTTCATCAGCATTACAGGTTCTAACAAGACAATTAAGGCTTAACTTTTAACCGACTTTACAAGTGGAACCACACGCAAGAACTTTAAAATGGTTTAAAGCATCTGTGCATTAATCTAATCTAATCTTATCTAAAGCTTTCCTTAAAAAAAAATAAATAGGGATTCACGTCTTTTTGTTTAAAAAAAATATGAAATATGAAAATATGTCAAATGTAATGATTTTCAGTGCGCATGGCAATCTTTTGCATATATATGCAATCAGTGGCCTCACAGAGACAGCTAGCTGGCCCATAATAATGTCAGCATTTTTCCATGATCAAAACTACTACAGTTAGAATTACAGAATTACAGTTCGATTTTTTTTAATGCTTGCAATGGCTGACAGGGGGGAAGAAATTGACTTGCTCTTGGACATACTTAAAGATCCATTTTCAAGGAGGACTTTTCCAGAAAAGCTAGACATTATGAGGAGAGGCTGGCCAACCCTAAAGCTTGTCTCAGACCGGGAAAACTAGTCCATCTTAGCCAGCTATGGAGATGTCTTTAACTGGGTTTCTTGCTTTAGTAAAAATGGTATTCATCCTCAATATGTAGAATGCCTCCCTCTGTAATGCCACACTTACTTTTTACAGTATATTGTGTTTTTCTATAATTGTAACGTGATAGTGGTGGATTGAGTTGGGAATATATATATATATATATATATATATATATATATATATATATATATATATATATATATATAAATCAAATAAAAGTTTCTATATAATCAAATAAAGTCAAATAATCCCTGCTAATACATACAGATAAAAAGCTCCTTTGAGTTCATGCCACTGAATTTGAACTTTTGTTTGGCCCCATTCCATTCCAAATGTGAGCCAAGATGTTCCAGGTCACCGTCTTGACATCTTGCCCTTCCCAGCACTGATAAAAATTCTATCTGCAAGAAAGGGGGGGAAAAAACAATCTAATACACCACAGTGGCAATGATGTGAAGGACCACCAGGTTTCTTCCTTTTATAGATGCATTGCACAGACTATGTGAACAACTAACTTTTTCATACATGCATTCTAGCTTAATATAAAATTGAATAGTCTTTATTTGTCACATATACATTAGAGCACAGTGAAATTCTTGCTTCACATATCCCAGCTTTTTTTGGAAGCTGGGGTCAGAGCGCAGGGTCAGGCTAGATATGGAGCCTTTGGAGCACAGAGCGTTAAGGGTTAAGGGTTATATATATATATATATATATATATATATATATATATATATACAGTAAACATCTATATATATAGATGTTTGCATTTTTTAAATTTTTTTTTGCATTTATTTTTTAAATATAGTATTTCTATCTACAAACCGGATTCCAAAAAAGTTGGGACACTATACAAATCGTGAATAAAAACTGAATGCAATGATGTGTAGGTGCCAACTTCTAATATTTTATTCAGAATAGAACATAACACACGAAACAAAAGTTTAAACTGAGAAAATGTACCATTTTAAGGGAAAAATATGTTGATTCAGAATTTCATGGTGTCAACAAATCCCAAAAAAGTTGGGACAAGTAGCAGTAAGAGGCTGGAAAAAGTAAATTTAAGCATAACGAGGAGCTGGAAGACCAATTAACACAAATTAGGTCAATTGGCAACATGATTGGGTATAAAAAGAGCTTCTCAGAGTGGCAGTGTCTCTCAGAAGCCAAGATGGGTAGAGGATCACCAATTCCCACAATGTTGTGCAGAAAGATAGTGGAGCAATATCAGAAAGGTGTTACCCAGCGAAAAATTGCAAAGACTTTGCATCTATCATCATCAACTGTGCATAACATCATCCAAAGATTCAGAGAATCTGGAACAATCTCTGTGAGAAAGGGTCAAGGCCGTAAAACCATACTGGATGCCCGTGATCTCCGGGCCCTTAAACGACACTGCACCACAAACAGGAATGCTACTGTAAAGGAAATCACAGAATGGGCTCAGGAATACTTCCAGAAAGCATTGTCAGTGAACACAATCCACCGTGCCATCCGCCGTTGCCAGCTGAAACTCTACAGTGCAAAGAAGAAGCCATTTCTAAGCAAGATCCACAAGCTCAGGCGTTTACACTGGGCCAGGGATCATTTAAAATGGAGTGTGGCGAAATGGAAGACTGTTCTGTGGTCAGACGAGTCACGATTCGAAGTTCTTTTTGGAAATCTGGGACGCCATGTCATCCGGACCAAAGAGGACAAGGACAACCCAAGTTGTTATCAACGCTCGGTTCAGAAGCCTGCATCTCTGATGGTATGGGGTTGCATGAGTGCGTGTGGCATGGGCAGCTTGCATGTCTGGAAAGGCACCATCAATGCAGAAAAATATATTCAGGTTCTAGAACAACATATGCTCCCATCCAGACGTCATCTTTTTCAGGGAAGACCCTGCATTTTCCAACAAGATAATGCCAGACCACATTCTGCATCAATCACAGCATCATGGCTGCGTAGGAGAAGGATCCGGGTACTGAAATGGCCAGTCTGCAGTCCAGATCTTTCACCTATAGAGAACATTTGGCGCATCATAAAGAGGAAGGTGCGACAAAGAAGGCCCAAGACGATTGAACAGTTAGAGGCCTGTATTAGACAAGAATGGGAGAGCATTCCTATTTCTAAACTGGAGAAACTGGTCTCCTCTGTCCCCAGACGTCTGTTGAGTGTTGTAAAAAGAAGGGGAGATGCCACACAGTGGTGAAAATGTCCTTGTCCCAACTTTTTTGGGATTTGTTGACACCATGAAATTCTGAATCAACATATTTTTCCCTTAAAATGGTACATTTTCTCAGTTTAAACTTTTGTTTCGTGTGTTATGTTCTATTCTGAATAAAATATTAGAAGTTGGTGTCGAGTTATTTGGGATTGTTATGCATCAGTATCTACTCAAAACTCGAAAAGAGCATAAGCCAACATCAGGGGACAAAAAAGGAACAACTCCAGATCACTCTTCAAACTTTGTATTGAATCAAACTTGTGAGTCTTACAGTTTTCTTCAAGAATATGCCATTAGGTTGATAACCTTAACAAATAAACAAAGAAAAACCAAACAAACAAAATAAGTAATTAAATAAATTGTTTGCTTTGATGAAAATTACTTATTGTAAACAAAATACGATGTGAATAACTAAATAAACAAATATCAGTTCAAATAAGTCTCATTTGTTTGTTATTTAAATATTGTTTTTAAATCAAACATACATAAATAAGTACAAACTATACAATGTGTTTAAACAATAAACAGAGCAATATAACTATCAACTAATCAAACTACACAAGTCATATCGCAATATTGTAGCATAACGTTTAGTAAAATCAGTCCTTTAAGTAATTAAACCGTTTCATACCATCAATGTCCCTGAGGTGACCACAAACTGATGCGTTTCCCTCTTGTGCATCATTCAATGAAACTCCTGATTTCCTGCGAACACTATGCTTGTGCTTTTCATCCCCGTCACTCTTTCACCGAGACGATCGCATTTCTCCGTTTCACTGCACTCCCAACGCTGGCAAACAATCACCATGTGAGTGTTTTTTACTTCCGCATCACGCAGTACCCGCCTTATGATTCCGTTCGGCAGATTCGTCAGATTCCCGTCAGAAACACTTCCGCCTAATTTAGCACTGCAGTTTCATCAAGTTTAGCACATAAATCCATTTCGACTTCACACCTCCCACTTGAACTACTGGTTCTTGAACCCAAGTAGGTCACATTCCTATTCCTCTGTTCGTTTTCCTGACTGTTCTTCTACAGGAATCAAGACGACTAACCGCCTTACATCTCTATGGAGGATGGTTGCAGGGATCTTGTTAATGGTTTCTTTGCTGGATTTCTTTCCCTTTTCTGAGATCTTCACTTGGTCTAGTTTTACACTAGAGACGGGATAGCTTGGAAAGACTCTGACGTCCACATCTCTAACAACACCCTTGTCATCAGTGTTGACATTGATCACTCGAGCCAACTTGTACTGACTTCTTAGTGCATTTTGGTCGGCCAACCACACTACATCTCCTACAGCAACATTTCGTTCTTTCGTGTGCCACTTGCTCCTAATAAACAAATTTGGACCAGCTAATTGACTCCATTTCTTCCAAAATGTGTTTACTTCTCCTTGAATGACCTTCAATCTTTTGTAGGGATAGCCTATGAATTCAAAGTCTGCTGGATCTCCTTTTGGTCCGGACCTTCCAAGCAAGAGAGAGTTGGGAGTGACATACTCAACACAGTCTTCTCTACTTTGAGTTCTTGCATCAATAGGTCTCTCATTGGCCAAGTTAGCTGCCATATAGAGGAATGTTTGAAATTCGCCCCATGTGAAAACACCTTCACCTCCTAGGTTGTGGAGAGCTCGCTTTACTATTCGGACAGCGGCCTCTGCTGCACCATTCCTATGAGGAGAACTTGCAGGATGAATTTTCCAACACCATTGCGTCCCATGCTTGGCTGCCTCTCTTTCCACCTCAGCTTTATCCAGGAACTCGTAGAGTTCTGTAAGAACAGGCTTAGCTCCAATGAAATTTGAGCCTGGATCAGACCACAATTTTCTCGGATGACCCCTCAGAGCTGTAAACCTCTGGTAGGCTAATAGGAAACCCTCAGTAGACTGGTCACTCACAATGTCAGTGTGTATAGCTCTGGATGCCATGCAGCAATAAATGATTCCCCAGACTTTAAGTCGTACTCTTTTTCTTACCTCATCTCTTACTTCATAAGGGCCGAACAGGTCCAAGGTAGTGAATTCAAAGGGTGCTGCTGGTCCTGCTCGCTCAAGAGGAAGGTCACCCATGATCTGTTGGCACGTTTTTGCCCTTGCCTTTCTACAGACCACACAGCTATCAACTACCTTCTTAGCCAGTCTCCTTCCTTTAATCACCCATGCTTTCTTTCTTGTCCTGAGTAGTGTCCCTGCTACTTCTTCATGATTTGCATCGTGGGCTTCGTGGGTCACTAGTGTGGATATCCATGAACTGTACGGTAGAACTGGAACTGCCACCTTGTCTTTATTAAAGATTTGAATCCTGCCACCACAAACTAGGAGTCCTGAGTCCTCTCTGTAGACAGCCAGCCTAGCGAGAGTGGTGTCAGGAAAAGTCACACACTCCTGGGCTGCCAGAAAGAGTCCTCTTAGTGCATCCTCTTGCTCTTTTACAGACAACACAGCTTGTTGAGGCTCGTCTTCCTTTATCAATTGGCGACTTTCACCTACGGAGCCTTGGCTTCTGCACTTTAACCATATCTTTATACAGCGCCACACCCAGCCAATGACTCTGACTAGTTTACCCAAGTTACTAAATTTTTCCACATCTACTAGTTTCTTAATTACTAAGTCAGCAGGTGTTCCTCTAGGGAAGCTTTCTTTCAGATTGAACCTTTCTGCATTCTCACAGATGCTGAAGTCAGAAGAGATTTTGGTTGGATCATTATTGCATTCAGGGCTTAATTTTTCGATGTTTTCTTTTCCTGGCTCTCTCAGATCCTTCTTTGTTTGAGCTCTCGTCAGAACTGCTGAGAACGACTTCCTCTGAAGCTTGTTGACTCTCTCTCTGGCCTCAGCTGCAATCTCAGCGCCTGATTTTATTGGCCATTCCTCCACTGGAAGTCTAAGGAATTGTGGTCCCCTCTGCCATTCAGAATCTTCGCCAAGATTTTCATGTGTACCACCTCTCGTGATGATATCTGCAACATTGACATTCCCTGGAATCCACCACCAGTCAGTTGCCGGTCCAGCCTTCTGTATTTCTCCAACTCTGTTTGCAAAGAATGTTTGGTAGCCATAGCTTTCACGTTGAATGGCTCCTAACACAGTCTGGCTGTCTACCAGATGGAACCAGCGTCCGACTTCCAGCCGTCCATGTTTCTCAAAGTATTTTCTAAGACGTACAGCAAACACAGCACCGCAGATTTCTGCCTTCACAGCATCTCCTTTCTGGTTCAATGGTGTTAATTTTGCTTTAGATTCAACTAATCTGACCTCTACCTGGTGATCTGTGTTCCATCTTAGGAACAATACAGCTCCAAACGTTTTGTCGCTGCCATCTGAAAATGTAATCCCCCAAGGTTTCCCTTGCCAGCCAACTGGTGTGAGGCTCCTGTGGAATTTAACTTGGCTAAGCTGCACATACTCCTCAAAGAGTTTGATGGCTTCCTCTCGGAGGTTCTCAGAAAGCTCCTTGTCCCATGTCTGTCGGGTTAAATCCCCACTTCCTGTTTCCTGGAATGCTTTCCTGACAAGAATTGCACCCTTTTGTTTGGCAGGTGTGACCAGACCAATTGGATCATAGAGCCCGGCAACTTGGCTTAACAGGTGTCTCCTCGTTAAAGGGTTAGGCGTTTTTTTTTTCAGTCTCACTTCACTTTTCAGGAGGTCTTGGCCCGTTCTCATTTTTTTCTTTCTTTTTGAAAAGTTAATGGAAGCCATAATATAGAGCTTGTCCTCTTCGACCAGGTACCCTGTTCCTAGGGCTTTATTATCCTCATCCCTTAACTGGTTTGGGAGAACCATCGTTTTGCCTTGAAGGACTGAACTCTCTGGACTCCAAGCCTGTGCACCATCCTCTTGCCTCCCACTTTGCCCTGACCGAACCCATGGCTTGAGCACAAATCCGCCAGCTCTTAAGATCTCCTCAAGTCCAATAATTATCTCGTTCAGTCTTTCCTGGTCATTATGGGACGTAAGGATATCATCCACATAGCTATCCTCCTCAAGCACCCTGCGCTCCTCTCTTAGATGAGTGAACTTGGTTAGTCTTGCTGTCTCTCGCATTGCTAGCTGGGCAATGCATCCAGCAGGGCGATCCCCAATGTTGACCCTGGTGATGGCGTGCTCACCTATCTCTTCCTCCTGAGTATCTCTCCAGAGAAATCTATGAAGGTGTACCTCACGCTCTTCCAACCACACAGAGTTGTACATCTTTTTTATATCACCAAGAGCAGCAAAGACTCCCTTCCTAAATCTAAGCAGAACAGCCCTGATAGGGTTGAGTACATCAGGTCCTTTTAACAAGAGGTCGTTCATGCTCAGTCCTTCAAACTTCTGGCTACTGTTCCAGACAAGCCGCACTGGAGTAGTAGTTGAATGGGGATTTGGTGCGACTAGGTGGCTTATATACCAAACGGGCCCTTCCCAATGAGCAATCTCCTCCTTGGTAAGCTTTCTTGCTGCCCTCCTTTCTATCATGTCATGCACTTGAGCTGCATAGATGCCCTGCCACTCAGGCACCCTTCTAAGTTGTTTTTCTGTCCTCAAGAAAACAGCTTCCACTCCACTTCTGTTGTACGGAAGTGTAGCAGGGTCCTGAATCCATGGATATTTTGTATCCCAGTGTGGAGACTTGCTGTGAGAATCCTCTTCAACGTAAGTGAGGCCGCACCTTATAATCTCCAATTCCTTTTCTTCTACTAAGGTCATTTCCTTGCCTCCAGGCTGACAGTTCCCACAACGGCATCCTCCACACTTTGGGTCGCAGGCTGCACCAATACTGTCCCACTTCCACCACTCAAAAAACTCATGACTACTTGCCAGTGAAATTTTCGCCTTAGCACAAAGATTCTTACCTTCATAGCTCATTTCACTAGGATCTTCAGCTTTAAGGACTTCCTTATACTTGACTGCTGCTGTTCTCATGGATCGAGCAAAATGTGTCTTAGACTCATACGCTGTCATATCCACCATCTCAAACAGGTCTGGGTGAGCTCCGGCCACAGTTTTTCCTAAGGGACCATCCCACAAGACGAGGTCTCCCACAATCTTCAATCTCTGTGGTGCGAGTCTCCCTTCTCGGTGGCTGATTAGGAGGTCAATTTTTCCAGGTCTTTTCAACTCTAACTGGGTTTGCCTCTGGGAAAAACCTTTTAAGCTGCTCTGGACTTATGGTTCTGTGGACCTTGGCGATTTCCTCCAATCCATAGCAGATCAACTGGTGAGCTTTCTCTGTTCCATTGGGAGTTTTAACCCTAATCCTTAGAAGGTATCTTTTTGTACTAACTTTAATAGCCATCTTCCCAACTCCATGAACAACTAGGGTAATTTCCTCACCTCTTAGCTTGAGTCTGTCAGCGGCTTCATGGGTGATGTAATTTGTGTCTGAGGCTAGGTCTATCAGAGCACCAACCTTCTGTCCAGCATTTGCAGTTACTTCCATCAGCATCATTATAACAGGCAGCTCTTTCAGACCACTTTCAGCCAACAATCCTACCTGGTCCCTCTTGGAGCAGTTTACCATCTTGACTTTGTTGGTGAATGCCTCTTTGCACCTCTCTGCGAGCTCTGGAGAGAGCTCAGCCAAGAATTTTTCTTGCTCATCTGTTAATCTGTTCTCCCTTTTCCCAGTGACAACTTTCTCTTCACTCCAGATCTTGAGCTCGCCTTTTGGACAAAGGAAATAATGATGGTCTGAACAGGTTCCTTTCTTGCAATCTTTGTTTCTGCAAAGGTAGTTATCACTGCACCTGCTAGCATCCTCATGACACTCTAAGCATTTTTTACATGCTCCCAGTTTTCTCACAATTGACTTCTTCTCTGCTAGTTTTAGTTCCTTGAATTTTTTGCAGAAGAAAATCTTCCCCTTATGTTTCTCTGATCCACACACGACACACTCGCCCTGTGTAGAAACCTTCTTTGTTGCTTTGGTAAATGCATAGTTCCTCCTTTCTGGCTTTTCTACTCTTTCTGAAATTTTCAATTGCTCAAGCCTTTCAAGAATTTCTTCTTCTTTCTTTAGGAACACTAGCAATGCATCAAAATGATTTTCTGGGGTCACGCCATTTGCAGGGTCTGTCATGTAAACAAGCCAGTCTCTCTTCACAAACTCTGGTAACTTGCTTTCAATGGACTTTATTACAAGGGGGTTCTTTATAGCACCAACGTTTCCGAGATCCATAAGATCTGCCAGGGCCTTTTCCACCATTTGGATTAATTCTATAACCCTTTTTGGCTGATTTCCTCTCACTGCAGGCATTCTCTCCAGCTCATCAACAATTTCCATAGCAATTGTGATTTTGTTCCCATACCGGTTTTCTAGCACCCTGAATATATCAACAGCAGTATTATAGGAGGACAGTCGAAGTTCCTTCGCAATCTTCTCATCAATACTCTCCACCAACTGAATCTTTTTGACCTCAGCTGATCCAGTGGGTTCACCTTGCCTCTGGAGATTTTCCCAATCCCTCCTCCAACTATAGAAGTCTCTCTTATTTCCGTTAAACCTTGGAAGACTTGTTGGTTTAATTCTTACTACTGGCATGATCGGTCCTACAGGTGCCTGTTATACCCAGTTTAGTTTCATCCTCAGCAGCTCTTCGTGCCCAGGCAAATTCAACTTTTCTCGCTTCAAGTCCATTGTTAAACTCCTTCAATTTCCATCCACGACTCTCCCAAAGGAGTCCTCTCAGTTGTAGGAGTCCATTTTTCCCAGTTCAGCAATGCTCCAGTCGCCTCCTTCACCAGTCTACTCACAAGCTCCAGTTGCATCACATAACCTCCATAGTTAATGCTGTCAACAGGTATGCTATTTGCACTATCACATGCTTTCTCTGCTGCAGCAAAAGCGGCCGACACTTCAAGATGTCCATAGCGCTTCCATAGATTGTCTTGCACAAGCTCACTGACTTCATCAAACCTTGTGTTACAGTC
This sequence comes from Kryptopterus vitreolus, assembly GCA_030449085.1. Lineage (NCBI taxonomy): Eukaryota > Metazoa > Chordata > Actinopteri > Siluriformes > Siluridae > Kryptopterus > Kryptopterus vitreolus. The sequence continues at coordinate 7,896,838 of JACRUU010000013.1, read as the reverse complement.
CTCCACTGTCTTTTCAAGGTCAGTTTCCTGCTGTGCCGAGAGTAGTGCCTCAGCCTCATCCTCTTGCTTGGCTTCAGCCTCTGCCAGAAGTCCAGCCTTATAATCGTCATTGGTTTCAAAGACTTTCCTTGTGTCAGCAAAGAACTTACTGAATTCTTCTTTGAGCTCTGATTCCATCAGCCTATGTGCTTCTCTGCAGAGGAAATTAGCTTGCCTGGTGAAGCTGCTTTTTGCGGAGGTCCTCTCTTTTTTCAGCTGCTCAACTGTTTTCCCAAACGCATCTTCTGCCATTTTGAAACGTTGATCTTCTCACTCCTTTGGGTCAGCAGTACTTCCTTCTTGGACTTTTCTAAAACACTAATCTTCCAGTCCTTCGCTGCTACAAGTGGTTATCAACTGTCGAGTTATTTGGGATTGTTATGCATCAGTATCTACTCAAAACTCGAAAAGAGCATAAGCCAACATCAGGGGACAAAAAAGGAACAACTCCAGATCACTCTTCAAACTTTGTATTGAATCAAACTTGAGTCTTACAGTTTTCTTCAAGAATATGCCATTAGGTTGATAACCTTAACAAATAAACAAAGAAAACCAAACAAACAAACAAATAATTAAATAAATTGTTTGCTTTGATGAAAATTACTTATTGTAAACAAAATACGATGTGAATAACTAAATAAACAAATACCAGTTCAAATAAGTCTAATTTGTTTGTTATTTAAATATTGTTTTTAAATCAAACATACATAAATAAGTACAAACTATACAATGTGTTTAAACAATAAACAGAGCCATAACTATCAACTAATCAAACTACACAAGTCATATTCGCAATATTGTAGCATAACGTTTAGTAAGTCAGTCCTTTAAATCAGTCCTTTAAGTAATTAAACCGTTTCATACCATCAATGTCCCTGAGGTGACCACAAACTGATGCGTTTCCCTCTTGTGCATCATTCAATGAAACTCCTGATTTCCTGCGAACACTATGCTTGTGCTTTTCATCCCCGTCACTCTTTCACCGAGACGATCGCATTTCTCCGTTTCACTGCACTCCCAACGCTGGCAAACAATCACCATGTGAGTGTTTTTTACTTCCGCATCACGCAGTACCCGCCTTATGATTCCGTTCGGCAGATTCGTCAGATTCCCGTCAGAAACACTTCCGCCTAATTTAGCACTGCAGTTTCATCAAGTTTAGCACATAAATCCATTTCGACTTCACAGTTGGCACCTACACATCATTGCATTCAGTTTTTATTCACGATTTGTATAGTGTCCCAACTTTTTTGGAATCCGGTTTGTATGTCACTGTACATAAATTGCATTCAACAACTACATAGAGGAAAAATGGTATTGAATACCAAGTTATTTTTAGATCCAGAATTTGTCTCTTCAGCGAGCCAAGCTTCAAAATGTTCCACATCCTCAGTGGTATCTAGTGGGAATTTCAAGTCCTCAGGGGTGCCAAAAAAGCCCTGGGGTTCTGTGTTTCCAGCATCCAGTTTGGTGCTCAGGCCATTCAGCATCCACACTATTTGGGTTTGTTCATTCTTAACCTGCTCCAAGAGTGCCAACACATGGAGTTGATCAGCTGTAAAAAAAAAAAAAAAAAAAAAAAAGTATAAATTAAATAATTAAAAAATGTAAAATAAGAAAGGTAAGTTAAACTGTTTAAGCAGAGCATTGAGAAGGTTAGAGTTCTGGGCAAAGACGGAAAAACGGCTGAAAAACGAATTGTCAAAAATGATGAGCTGAAACATTTTCAGTGAAAATGATAGTTAAAAAAAAAAGCTGAAAGGGGTACAACTCCTCCTGCCCCACTTAAGTAGAGGCAATACAAGGCTTATCGAATACTGGACCATTATCAGCAGGTAATAAAACAGCAATGTGAATTTTGTTTAAAAAAACTAAATCTCTGGTCTGAGAGTCACCTGAGGCTTCTTAATAATTAAATGAATGCATGTCAATCAAGATGGACTTCTTTTCCCTTTAAAACTCAACAGTGACGAGACTCGATTCAGTTCCATTCCTTATTTTGCGAGATGGATGGAACAGAAACTGATCCTCCAAACCGCTGGTGTTTATTACAGGAGAGTATAGAACTGACGAGGGGTTCCTTGATTCTTTATGTTTATCATCAGATTTTCTGACAAAGAAATTATTATGCAAATGATACATTACAAATGATACATTATGCAAATTATTATACAAAAATGTAAAAAAAAACTTTAACAACAAAAAAATGAAAACTAATATTGGCTAGGAGGGGCACGGAGGCTTGGTGGTTAGCACGGTTGCCTCACACCGCCAGGGTCTGGGTTCGATTCCCGTCTCGGCCATGTGTGTGTGGAGTTTGCATGTTCTCCCCGTGTCTCAGGGGGTTTTTCTCCGGGTTCTCCGGTTTCCTCCCAGTACAAAAACATGCACAGTAGGTTGATTGGCACCTTGGAAAATTGTCCCTAGTGTATGAATGTGTGTGTATGTATACCCTGTGATGGGTTGGCATTCCATTCAGGGTGTATCCTGCCTTAATGCCCATAGATGCCTGAGATAGGCACAGGCTCCCCGTGACCCGAGGGAAGATCGGATATAGCGGTAGAAGATGAATGAATGTTTACAGTAGTATATGTCACACCTGAATAACTAGAGCTATGGTAAATATTCAAAATACATACAATGTACACAAAATTGATGAAACAAATAAACATTCTGTATGAATAAAATGTGTCATATGGGTCTGTTCTTTTAACATCCGAAATGAACTCTAATAAACAGGTTAAGCCAGAAACATTTTTTGTTTTGTGTATTTTTGTGTTTTATTTTTTCATTATTACAACAGGCAGTAGCAAATTAATTATGCCACCCAAATAAATGTCACAATGAATAGCAACAGGAACAAACATCCACGCGGATTAATAAAAGTTAATATAGTCGAGAATTAATTAAATAGATATGTTTATGCTATATGGAGCGCCGGCTCTGCAGTGAAAGGACAGGAAACGTTATAATTAAGGAAATATTAAAACCGGAATTTTATTTGCACAAGCACCACACGAAGTAAACACAAACACAGGAACAGAGGGTCGGACAGCCAGCGAGACTGATTAGAACAACGCCACTATACAGTGCGCAGTTAATGAAGCAGGGGAAGTAGGAGCGCATCTTGCAAGGCAGATAAAGGCCAAAAGAAAAACATTGCTCAAGTTTATAGAGTCACCTGGCAGAAAAAATAAAAAGCCCAATGTTTGTTTAGACGGAATTATTTTGAATTATGTATGAGGGTTTACAGTATTTCAGTACTGAGAGTCTCGAGTTCCTCCACTGATAGTATAAATCGATTTTTTGTGACACACGTCTTTTAATTACTAATAAATCTCACTAGCTGCGAGACGACATCTCAAGGGTTAAGAGACATTATTGGCTATTAGTGGATCAGAAGGTTCCAGAACCTTTTTAGACCCATTCTCACAGCAAACTGGCAAATAACATGTGACTGTAAATGTTAACATTTGACGTATATATATATATATATATATATATATATATATATATATATATATATATATATATATATATATATATATATATATATATGTGTGTGTGTGTGTGTGTGTGTGTGTATCTACAGTATTTAAAGCATTTGCCAGACACCCGTATCCAGAGTGACATACAACTCTTAGTGTTAAGAGCCTTGCTCAAGGGCCCACTAGTGGCAGCTTGGTGGTTCTGGGATTTGAACCCGTGACCTATTTATTTATTTCATTTCAATACAATCAAGACCTGTGCACAAAAGTGTGAAAAGCTAATCAGAAAGCAATCTAAGATCCCTAAAAGATCCAAGCTTGGGGGAAAAAAAAGCATTCTACAACTTGGATGGCAAAACTGCAACCATTCCTGGAAAACATTCTGTAATTAAAAAAAAAAAAACATTTAATGAAGGGAATAATTGTGAAAATAACATTAAAAGTTCTATAACCGACAGATCAGCTGTGCGCGTGACGGAAAATGCACATGTGTGAAAAGCCAATCGGAATGCATAATAAGATCCTGGAGACGTGAAAATTGCACAAAGCAAAATGGTGATTTGCATTGCCATTCAAATTCGTAATGGGAGAAGCTACTTTGTACTCGTCACATGTACTTCGCAGCTCAGCGAGATTCTTTCTTCATACATCTCAGCAATCTTAGGAAACTGGTGTCGGCCGTGTTACAGGAGACTACACAGAGGGTTAAGGATGGGCCTTGAACCCCTGACCTTCCAATTATAAACCCAGAGCCTTAACCACTGAGCTCCTACTATCTGCTATCGGAATTGCATTAACGAATACCGAGCTCCGGTTCACATGCACTAACACACAAGCTGTAAATGTCTTCACGTAATGCTGGAAGTCTGCTTTTCATTTATGTCTCACTACATGATATGAATAAATCAAAGTGCATCATGGTTAAACAATGATAGACGTATCATTAGCCAGCTATTTTCTTTTACTTGCCTAACCCATTAGTGAAGCATCCAGACACTTTCCTGGCACTGCAGTGTTCTGTTACAGGGTCAGCACAGAGTCACTGGCTAAATTGGAATGAATTCATTACCGAGCATTGTGCTCAGGACACAAAACATTGTTTGCACGTCCATGTGCTTTAAAGAAAGAAAAAGCCTCCAGGCTCAAACATCACCTACGGGATTTGTATGAACAGACTGCAGTAGAAAAGAAAATTACAAGCGACTACTGCTATGCAACAGGTTTGCAAAAGAGCTGGATAATTACAAAATCAGGACTGAATCTGGCAGATAGCAGGCAAAGCATGCACGCTTCGGTAAATGCCTGTATGAATTAGGTGCAAACATGTGAGTCTTGCAGACACCTACACGATGAAATGCATCACCTTGGGTTGTATAGGATGTTGTGTAACATTTGGTGCTCTCATTTTATCCCCAGTACGCTTTAAGTTAAAGTTTATATAACACAAGGTTCAAACCAGTTCACCTTTGTATCCATGACACCTTGTTTGCTTTCTTTTTTGTTTCTTTTTTTACATACTTGCATAAATTCATCAATTTATAGAAGATACTAGCCAATGCTGTCTATATAGCATGCATGTTTTTATTAGTATTATATATATATATATATATATATATATATATATATATATATATATATATATATATCATAATATATATATATGCATCTAATAATAATAATCTTGGTAGAATATTCAGGGGAGTTGTTGCTCACATGTTTATGGTTTTGCATCTACACTCTGTATTATGTTTGTTGCAAGGAGGATCTAAGGGACCCATGATGTAGAAGTCTACTTGACTTGATTTATATTGACTATTAAATGAAAAGGACAGAAAATAGAATAGATTTTGCTAGGAGTTGTCACATGTTCTGTCGGAGGGGGTTAAAAATCACTGAATACGGAACACAGAGGTGTAATATGTCTGCCCCCTTGTGTTTTATGGATGGCACTGCTGTAAAGCCAAAATGCACGTATTTAAGACCCTTCTTATACTTATACTTCATACAATGGTCTTAACTGCGTGCCATGTATCGATGTAAATATCATAATGAAGTGCTGTGTGCAGTACTGAATGTACACATGAAGAGAACCAATCAGACACGGACTCAAGATACAGGCAGTTTAATTTCTGAATTATGCTCAATGATACATTAAACAGAATATGTAGAAGTGACATTAAGATCTTACTGATATAATAAACAAATATTATATATATTTGTTATATTACAAATATAATATAAGAAATATTTTTATTTGTGACAATCTAAAGACACAGGATTACAATAGAAAAGCTATGACATTGACAAAATGCACAATACAATTAAAAAAAAAAAAACACACACAAAGGAGGCCATGTTGTTTGAATGTTTTGGGCATATATACCACATTTCTCTCCTGAACTGAACCAGCTCATCAAGTTCTAACGTGCGAAATCCGCCAAAACACATTCACAGCAAGTTCATACCACAATTTCTGGTTTACAGATGTGGTCAAGATCATTTGTGATATGAAAGTCTTGAGAAAATTAAAAAGTATTGCTGAAATTTTGTTAGAATAAGCAAGAAAAGTAGTTGTAGTACTTGCCTTCTCTTGTTCTTTTTAATGAACCCCGATGCCCAACCTAGTGCTTGGATTCTGTCATAACAAGTGCTAGAGAGTAGAGGAATATTCCTATATATGAACTGTTGACAAGGGAGAAAAAATGCAGGGAGAGACCAGGATGTCCAGCAACACACACGGGGGATGAAGGGCCTTGCTGAGGTTCTTGTTGCTAATGTCATCATATTCCATTCTAAGCCACATTTGTTTATTAGGTACTTTTTTTGTTTTTAGTTCTACTTTTTGATGAAATGGTTTGCTTTGCTAGAAAATGAGTGGATGAATTCTAACAGGAATTATATGTTCCATATATTCCACTGTTCTTTCTGGCTTTCATCTATTTATTTTATCTCACATACTGTGTTACTTTGCCCATTTCTGCACATATAGAAGAATAGAATAGAATAGCCTTTATTTTGTCACATATACATTACAGCACAGTGAAATTCTTTCTTTGCATATCCCAGCTTGTTGTTGGTAGCTGGGGTCAGAGCGCAGGGTCAGCCATGCGCCCCTTCTTCCGATCAGCGGCCCAGCGCCTTAGACCACTGAGATACACCCTCCACATTCGACTATTACTACTGCTGCTTGCCCCGTTTGCACATCAGAGTCAAACTGTTTACAAGTATAGCTTTGTAAAATGTTTTTTAAAATGTTTTTCAATTGAATATTGCATTACATATAGTCACGAGTTGTTGTTATTTTGTGTTGTGTACTTGTACTTGTGCATGCACTGTCTCGTGTTGTCTATTAGGCACAAGGTTGCACACGATGCACTTTATGTGACTAGGACAACTGCGTCAGATCAAAAACATTGAACAAAACATTCCCACCCAAAATATTGTTTCATCTTGCAAATGCTCAGGAAAAAAAAATCACTATCAACGGTTATACATTGGTCACCTACAGCATTATCACTTTATACTGTACTGCTATTTACAGTTTTGTTCCATGTTTGTCAACATGTCAACACTTTTCCTAAGTCTCTATTATGTTATAGGGTTGTCTATTTGGACACAGGCAGAAGAAGCTTCGCCATCATCATCATAATTGGCAACAATCTAAATCAAGCATTAATGTCCAGCGATCAAACTGATTGCGCCTGCTTATTGCTGTGGGAGTGGATTATTCAGAAAAGCTGGCAACCTGCTGCAAACTCTGCATGCTAGCGCAAACAGACACAAGGGGACTTTTGATTTGGTGTGCCAGTTTACATTGCAGGCTTTTCATGGTGAATGGTGTGCAGTGTTCAGATGAACCATGATGGTTGACAGCTGCCTGGGATCGTTGCAGGGCAAATAATAATAAGTATTATTCTTATTATTATTTAAAAAAAAAAGCTTTTTTTTTTTTTTTTTTTTTTTTTGTTTTTGTGCTTTTATGAGATTCCCTTCCTGCAGGAGGACAAGCATAGCGCTGTGTAAATGTGTATATCAGATCATGTCTGTGGTTGTCAGTATTTTAGTTTGACTAGTATATTCTTGTTAGGAAAGATCATTAGAAATGGAGTGAAACCAAAAAGGGATGCTGAATGGTCAGATGATTTTGATTATACAACCTCATTATTGGCCAATTATGTGCCACCAGTCAGTCGGGTGTAATACACTGATTGAGGACTAAAGACAGAAGAAGCGAGACTCAAGCTAGATTCCCAAGACAATAAGTGAATAAAAGTATGAGAATTCTGCTATATGTGTTTTGACCTTAAATAACAACAATGCCTTCTCTCTGTTAAGTCTGCAGTAGCTTGCAATAGAATAAGTAATCTACTGCCTTGGCCTACATTTACCTAAATACAATGCGGTATAAAATAACAAGTGAAATATGAAGTTCATTCAGCCAAATCAATGCAGCTGGAATTGGTTATGATTGGGGCATCTTCAGGGGCAACAAGAAATTTGTAATGTTTGCATTACACAATGGAGGTTGATATAATTTGCATAGACGGAAGAAGGTTTTAAAAGCTACTCGTTCAATTCCAAATCAATAATATCAGGATCAGCCTTAAACGTATTGGTTTGACCCGTTTATATTTCTGATTGCCACAAGTATACGAATCTTCATGGCTGCAAGCGGATTTCTTTCTCTGTTTATTTCGAATCAGATGATGTTAACGCAACATTCTTACTTTGCTTTTTTTTTTTTGCTTGGCTGGTAATATCACTCAAATTGCTGCTTGATATTTAAGAAAGGTATGTCCCATGACACAAAGTGCAAGGTCCAAACGAAAGATCTGAGAAAGGTCTGGCTTGTTGGGTAAAATGCTTACTTAGCGGGACAGAAACAACATATGCACAGTATACAATAAGTAAAATAAAGTAAATAAAGCAAGATCCATAATGCCACTATATGCAGATTTTCAACCGTGATTTATTACAACAGATGTCAAAGCACCTTTTTATTTACAAATACTTTGTAAAACTTGGTTTCTTAGCAACAGAAATGTTTGCCGAGGCTTTTGAAACAAGAAGGAGCAGTGCGCTGATCCCAGCCTTAATTAAATATGTATTTTAACACAGAAGACAGTTGTACTATACAGTGTTATAGGCTAGCTGACATTTCAATATGGATATTGCTGATGGCAAACAAGGCTATTCCTTTGTTGCCTCACTGGTAAACACGAGCAGATCTCTTCATAGGCCTTGCAGGATTATCCACTATTATTTGTTGTTTTCTTAGTTTACCTGTATGCTTGCAGTATTATAGGGCATTATTTCCCACTGTAGTATTCGTGTTGACATCCTTGATAACTATAAGTGCTTGTATAAGCCATTCAATGTATTTCTGATCAGAAGTTCAAGCCCCTATATTGCCAATTTCGGGCCCTTGCATATAAAGCGCTGTTAAAACTCTCTTGTTGGGCATTTTATTACTCTATCTGAGCAGAAAGGCTTATATATGTTTAAAGTTGAACAGAACGTAGATGTTAAGTATTATTTGGTATTCAGGAGTGATTTGTTGAAATAATATCTGAGCAATTCTATTAGCAATTCTCTAATAGCAATTCATTTTAAATCTGTAAGGCTTTAAGACTTTCCTATTTACAAAATCATCCTTTGTAGCTGTGTGCATGTGAGGAATGTGATCCTTTTCATGGCCTTGAAGTAAATAAATGATGATGTCTTGTCCTGTACATGCGTTAAGGGGAAATCCAGCAACCGGTGGACTACGATAAAAGAGAAATAGATGAAGGGAAGGAATAGAGCAAGATAGCTCAAATGGTCAGAGTGTTCTTGGGCAAGAATTGTCAGCTTTGATGGCTGAATGGAATAAACGCATACGCTGCTCTCAGGCATTTTGTTTTAAGACAGATTTTAAGCTGTTTGCAAAAAGAGCAAATAATAGAAACGCTATAAATAAAAACATATATACCTTACCCGCTGTGCAAAGAGTGATACTACACCTCCAGTCAGAGTCTAAACATATACCAGAAGAAAAGTTGGACTACAAACTGTTGCACTGATTACAGTGACGTGTCGTGGCAGAGATAATGAAGCCGATAATGAAGATAATGAAGTTATGGTAAATCTCAGCAATAGATTTAAGCATGGGTTAAAAAATCTTGGTAGGTATCGTGAGACTATGACCTCAAGTAGCACATTTTTCACCCACACCATTTACTGGTAAAAAGTGCCATTGCTCTGCGTTGGCATCTCATCATCTCGACCATTTGTTCAGTTAGGCATTTCTTCCCACTATTATTTGTGGTGAAAGCACACACTACACATTTCTGAATCCCTAGATTTAAAATGTTACGGCTTGTGATCGACTCGGCAACAGTTTAGCATAGAGGGTCTAAGTGCTTTTAACCACACAGAAAGATACAGATGGTTGGAAACGAGGCATGCGTCGCTCACTGAATAAAGGAGGTGTGCATATCCACACAGGAATTCTCTCCTTATTGCCCTTGAAAGCTTAAAGGGCAAACCCCCAAGTGGCAAAGAAGCTGCATAGCTAACACCTCTTGTGATTCAGTCCGCTGGGTCTGAGAGTGTTCTGTTGTTCAAGTTTAAGTCTGAGGGATTAAATAGATTATGTTAAATCCACCAGCAGATGGTGTAAAACAAAAGATAAATCCCTTAACCCTGTAATATTGTATTTGGGACCTTGTGGTATCCCCTCAGGTCCGATTGATGAAGGAACCTACTTGGGGTTTAAAGAACAATTCAGAAATCACATTTTATTTCAGGAACATTTATTGTCTTTATATATGTTAAACATTGTTGATAATGCTTGCAAGATCACATTTAACAATGGAAATTCGTTCATCCATCTTCTACCGCTATATCCGATCTTCCCTCGGGGAGACTGTGCCTATCTCAGGCGTCAATGGGCATTAAGGCAGGATACACCTTGGATGGAATGCCAACCCATCGCAGGGCACACACACACACACACATACACACACACAATTTTTCCAAGGTGCCAATCAACCTACCGTGTATGTTTTTGTACCGGGGGAAACCGGAGAACCCGGAGAAAAACATCCTGAGGCACGGGGAGAACATGTACACAGCCGAGACGGGAATCAAACCTGGATCCTGGAGGTGTGAGGCGAACGAGCGAACCACTAAGCCACCGTGCCCCCTTCAACAATGTAAATGTAATTTTTATTTTTATTTATTTATTTTTTTAATAATTGGTATAGGTTATAATTGGCGTTGAATCCTCTATTTATTTATTTGTAATGGAAAATCTCAACAGATGAACAATGGATGCTTTATAGAATTTGGCAATAGATATATTACAGAAGTACGTTGTGTAGCTTCTGCATGTGGTTTGTCTTGAATCGTTCACACACCTTGCAGTGCTTCGTCTTGCCACTGGCTTCAACCTAGAATAATAAATACTTAGTTTAGGTTTTTTTTTTTTAACTCCTCTAAAATCTCTCTCACACACACACACAAACAAAAAACTGCAACAGAACACTTACTTCTGAAACTTGATGTTGTGGTTTTGAAGGAGGATCAGCTCTGCCATTCTCCTCAGTGCAGCCTGGGAAGCTCATGCCCTGGGCACATGTCGTCTGGTGGACACATGACACGGGTAAAGAGTGCTGGAAAGTGAGAGCAAACAGCTTCTCGGTGCTTAGATACTGTAACATTATCTGTGTGTGTGTGTGTGTAGAAAGTGTTTATTTTCTTTGTATTTAAATCATTCTGCCTTTCATATAGTATATTCACAAGTGTCTGAATACAAAAGGCTATTCCCTGTTTTTCCTCACCTCCAAAAAGGATCTTATAATTCCAGATCCTGTAACAGGAAAGCTTTTGAGACGGAGTGTATGTTTGCATTTTGGTGTTTTTGTGCAGTTTACTTACTGACTTCATTCTGTGTATGTGTATGTGTGTGTACGTTTCAGGGAAGAACTGTTGCCTTTAAGAGATGATTCTATTTATTTCTTCATTTACTCCTGTTATCTTTAATTCAGTGTGTTTTTATTGAACTTTTATTCCTTTTTTGTCCCCATGGCTTGTGTAATATTCCCTCATCCCTTGGCTTATGTTCCTTCCTTCTCATGTTCAGTAAACGCTTGATCAATTAAAAAAAAAAAAAAAGTACATAGGCTGTGTATACATTTTATTTATTTATTATTTATGTGTTTAATTAGTCCAAGTTTATCACTGAAAAGCTAAGCTAAGGCCATTCAGTTTCAATACTTCCAGAACTTCAAGCTCTTATAGCTCAGAGGGTTAAAGCCTGTAGATCCTTTTTTTATCCAGCATCAAGTATTAGTGGTCCAGAGGAGGGTGATGCTCCTGTAACCGTAACTATCGTTATCATATTTTTTTCTCTATGTTTATTATGAATATGAAAGAAACACCCTAAATGAGCCCACTCTGATAAGCCATTAGACCAAATATCTCTTAACTTCATAAGTTAAATACCATTCTCTTTCTCAGAAAGCACACACTGTCTTTTTGCATTAGAAACATTTAATAAACATAAAAACAAAAAAAGAGGGGCATAATGAGGACTAAACCGCTACCATTTGGTAAAAACCATGAGCCACCATTCATCAATGTGTTGGTGTAGTCTCTGCATGACATCTCGGGTTTCAGTCTGAGCCTTAGCCATTACATGTTAAATACTATTCCAGGCTGGTGACACAAACAAACTTTTACCATTTAGCTTTGAACCAAAACAACCACGAGGCGTGTTTAACATCCAGATCTACGATACAAGATGTCCCTGAGATGAGCTCTAGAACCCCTTTATATATTATACAGGGTTGTCTAAAAAGATGTTACCACTGCTAAGTCGTGGGAGGTGGTAGCTCAGTGGTTAAGGCGTTTGCCTACGGACCGGAAGATTGCAGGTTCAAATCCCAGTACCATCAAGCTGCCACTAGTGGGCCCTTGAGCAAGGCCCTTAACCCTCAATTGCTCAGTTGTAAGTCACTCTGGATAAGGGCATCTGCCAAATACCATAAATGTAAATGTAAATGTGGTACTGCATAATTTTACAAAACAAAAGACTTGTGCAGATTGAAAGAGTGCACTTGTTATTAGGAGTGTTATTAAAATAAAAGTCAATCCCATGTACGTTTTGGACAAACCTGTACATTTAAGACAATGTAAATGATATAGAATGCAGGAAGGTGATGGAAAACTGAACCTTAATCATTTGGACTTGTGTTTAATCCCTGTGATGTAGTGGTTAGAATCATAGTCTCTGGTGCCTAAACCTCCCTATTCGGAGCCCAAGCTTATATTTATTACACGATCTTTTCCATGAACCTCTACTTTTTGTTGTTGCACACAAAACAAATGATGTGGTGTAGTGCTACATGACCTCCCTGAGCTCTAGATTTCCATTATTATACATTTCAGAAAAGAGACTGAACCTTTACTAAATGAGTGAAACGTGTGTAGATAGTGCTCTCTGGTGCCCGACGTCCCTGGTTTAAGCCTGAGCACACTGAGCAAACCTAGAACAGTCAAATCACTCTCAGAGTAGCACCGGTCTTAACTTACACCGCCACTACACACAAGTTGTAGCATGCTTTTTTTTTTTTTTAATGTAGTTGTGTACATTGTTGCTCACGTCACTGTTTGTTGTTTCCCTCCAGCAATAGAGACAGCACAAAATTCTGTAGTACAATCAAGCACATGTTCAGGCTCTGACTCAAAGTGTGAGATCACTCTCCCGTCTGCTTGGTGTTTGTGTATATGGTGTATATGGTTGATAGTTGTGGTTTGAAACTTGAGTCAGAATCCATCAATCTTTGTCTTTAGAAGCATTCATCTTCGCATGTGTAGATGATGTATAAAAAAGGGCAATACATATTAAATCACTGAAATGCATTCGTTCCATTGGCAGGTGTTTTATACTTTTCATAAAATGCAATTAAACAAATTCAAAATCTCCCGGAACTTTTTTTTTGTTTTTTTTTTTTTATTGACCTACCTATAAAAACAGAAGAGAAGTCTTGAATGCTGAAAGTCTAGAGTGACTGCAAACTACGAATTCAAGTGAGATATGGAATAAACACCGTGGAAAAATTTCTTTTTTTTATTTCTTTTGTTTTTTTTAAGGGATTCGTTTGTGCAGGGAAAAATCAATGAAATTTACTTTTGCCGTTTACAATTCCTGTGATCTCTTGATCGATCTCTCAATATGAGTTTATTTCTAGTCATTGATTTTAGACCAACATGTGATAATGATAACAATAATAATATTAATAATTCACCCATATGTATAAAATTTCAGTTTTCCAGCAAAAAAAAAAAAAAAAAAAGAACAAAAATATACAATTTAAGTACCTGTTAAACAGACAGGCTAAACAGTGCATTTGTAATACCTATAACCATAACCAAAATAAGTCTTTTAAATCCCCAAATTGTTTTTAACTGGTCCTATCAAACTTGTCAAATAACAAAAACAGCAAAAATACATGACAAAAGGAGAGTGTTTTAGAAAAGTGTATTCGCATTTATGCTATACTTATGGAACAGTTAAAAAAAAGAAAAAAAGAAAAAAAAAACAGCAGCTTTTACAAATATTTGACAATACAGATGTAAATCATGGGGGGAAACAGTGCTACAACGTTCATTAAAAACTGAGGAAGACTAAAAGATATAAACTACGCATATTTCCTTGAGGTAAAACCGTGTTTTCAAAAGCATATTATACTATAAAAAATCTTTTGGAATATATTAAAAGTTTCAAGTAGGGCGCAAAAAAAAAAAAAGAAAAAAAAATCTAAAAATATAACAGACTCTGAGGGCACGGTAGGAGGATAAAAGCCAAAAAAAAAAAAGCCTCACTCATCTGAATCATTCATCTATTCAAGTGGGCTGGCCAAGTTCAGCATTTTCGAGATGAGCTTTAACATGTCTGTTGCATGCGCTTCGATCACTGAACCTCTTCCCGCAGGAAAGACAGCTGTACGGCTTTTCTCCTGTATGGATTCGAATATGCACACTTAGATGACTGGATTGCCTGAAGTTTTTATCGCAGTATGGACAGTGATACGGTCTCTCTCCTGAGTGAACCCTCAGGTGAACTTTCAACAGTCCTCGAGAGCTGAAACTTCGCCCGCACACCACGCACAGATTAGCTTCGGGGTCACTTTGGTAAACTGCAGGAGGTTTGTGCCCAGGTTGAATGTTCCTCTCATTCATGCTCCCTGCGCTTATGCATAGTTCTAAATCACAGCACAAGGCAAAAGAAAGTCAATTCACATGTAACTTATAATACATTATGCCAATTATTTATTATATATATATATATATATATATATATATATATATATATATATATATATATATATATATATATGTGAGATTATATCTGCTTACGACTTGGCATGCATTGCTCTTCCTCCAACATCAATACTTCTGGAAGTCTCTGTTTTTTCCTGCACGCTCTCTCATTTTCTGCCATTGGCTCCATTTTTCTCTCGCGTGCCCCTCTTGGTACTTTGCCAATTCCACGAGCTCTAATCATTGAATATCTAAAAGTAAAATTGAGCGAAACTTAATTAAAAAAATAAATAAATAAAAAATTTGCATTCACATTTTGTGATAAACAGGCAAATGTTAACCCCTTTAACTGCCACTCATGAGATTTATAATCTTTATTAATCTATTAAAATATGGGACAATTTGGCTGCTTTCTTGTCTAAAACTCAACACAGTATATACAGCTGCATGTCTTGCGAAGAACTAATTCACAAGAACACACAATAGTGCAATCAATGCTTTAACACCGCATATTGCAGATCGAACATGCTGACCCTAAGAAAACTTCAACTGTGAAGCACAGCCATTTAACAAGTACGAGCCAGACGTATTTGAACT
Source organism: Kryptopterus vitreolus (assembly GCA_030449085.1). Lineage (NCBI taxonomy): Eukaryota > Metazoa > Chordata > Actinopteri > Siluriformes > Siluridae > Kryptopterus > Kryptopterus vitreolus. The sequence continues at coordinate 7,881,407 of JACRUU010000013.1, read as the reverse complement.
TTTAGGTCAGTTTTGTCAAGAAGATTTATTTATTTTATTTTTTTTACACATCAAATCAAACATAAAACTGAGGTCTTCTATGCATTTTGAAACAGCACAGACAAATGTGTGTGTGTGTGTGTGTGTGTGTGTGTGTGTGTGTGTGAGAAATAATGCATCCAAAAAAAAAAAAGAAATTGAAAAACCCAAAGCAACTGCCCTCATATTGTGTACACACCAGTAACCCAGTTAACCCCACTAAAGAGCATCCATCAGACACCTCATCAGTCTACACTAAATCGGTGTGCCCAGGTCCCACTAAGACAAATACAGCAGCAGCTTCACACTTTAAGACGAGACTGCAGGACAGGTGAGGTGTGTCAATAAAGCTATTCAAGCATTTCCCAAAAGCATGGTTGAAGGATTTGAATGGTGAAACCTCTTACAGCCACCATTTGCAGGCTACAAAACTCCTACAATACCCAGAACTAAATCCAGCAATTTTCCAACAAGAGTACCAAGAAACTAACAGTTTCGTACGCCGCCCCTGTTTGTATTTCCACAAAAAGGCCAAACACTCATCAAAGGTGGTTGCTAGAAGAGGTTGCTGGGATAACGCTCCTGAAGATGTTTGTCAATATGTTACAATAAGCAGTGCTTCAACAAAACAGTCTAAATCAAAGACCACTTGGTGGTGCATCCAGGGGACAGGTGAGACAGTCCTTTCATTTCTCTCAATCACACACTGGTCAATTCAGACTGTAAAATCCTGAACTTTCCAATATTCTAAATCCCCTTTTGCACTGTCTAAACCAGGGGTCACCAACGTGGTGCCCGTGGGCACCAGGTAGCCCCCAAGGAGCACATGAGTAGCTCTCAGGCTTGCTATAAAAAGTGCACAACTCATCAGTGAGATGCGTCTATAATGTAAAATGTAGTTAATTCGTTGTTGATAGTCACTGTCAAGTGTATTTACATAGATAAATGAGTATCATTAATAATAATAATAATAATAATAATAATATATAACTAAAGGTAAATTTGTTATTTCAGAGGAGTATTTCAAACTGGTAGCCCTTTATATGACTCGGTGTCCATGTAGTAGCTCTCAGTTACAAAAAGGTTGGTGATCCCTGGTCTAAACATTCCATGTTAACCTATAATCACAAGATGCGAATATTTGGCAAGCCAGAATTTAATAGGTCACTCTTACAATAGGGCAAGCTCCTGGAAACAGGAGGTGATTCCCTTTGAACCAGTTCTACCAAGCCTCCTTGTTCCAGTGCGTCTTTTCTGCCCCTTCAAGTTGATGAAACAGGGGCCACAAATGTAACAGTAAGGCATGAGCTGATCTGCTGTAGCAGGGAAACCAGGCATTTCCAGCAACATGATTTTATTACGGGTATTTGTTTGGCCTCCCTGATGACATAAAGGCTTCCACCAATCAACTTTCTGTATACCTATAGGTATTAAAGTGCTATGTGCATTGGTACATTCACACTGTTATTGAAGTTCTATTGATTCAAAAGTAGGTTTGAGATAAGATATCAGATAGAAAATGGTGTGTGTACACATGGGGATACGGTGAATTGATTTATGGGGATAAAAGCGTACAAATAGAGGGAGCAGTTAGTCCCCACCTTACACGTTCACCGATTTGTAGGACAACTTACCCAGCAATTCAGATACTGGGAGCAGAATCCCCCACCCACACAGATGACATAGATGACAACATGAATGATGGGCAAAGGCATATTCTGCATTACGGCCTTGCACTTGGGCCAGTGGCACTTTCCTTCCATATTTAAGATTAATAAACTGCCCAAGACCCAAAAGCAAAAAGGTAGTGAGACTGGCAGGGACTAGCAGGTACTCTGGTACCTATGGGGCCAACAGACAATTATTACTAAACCTAACTAAATCCCTTTTGTTTTGCAGACTGAGGCACTAAACAGGAAGCTGGGGGGCATGTTGCGACAGGTGGTGGAGAAAGAGAAGAACCCTGTGCAAGCTCCCCGTGTCTTCACTGAATGAAGCAAGCAAGACACATGGATCCCTGTCTGCTCTTCTTTCAAGCAAGCGGCAAAGATAAAGTTGGTAGAGAATAGTCATAGGAGAGAGTCCTCTCTCACACAAGGCAGCAAAGAACCTTGTGTGCACATGTTGGAAAGGACAAAGAAACCGAACAGACAAAGAAACCAACCAAAAAAAAGATAAAAAATCCCTAAAATACACAAGATGTGAATATTTTTGCGAGCATTTAATAGGAATTTGAACGAGGGAGACGAACAAAAAAAATAGGTTACCCCACAAACTTATCACACAAGTATTCGTTTATTTACAAACGTCTTATTGAATGACAATTCGAAAGATTATTAAAAGAATAGAAATAGTAAATGATACACGGTGGGTGTGTAACCTGCTACGGATTTAAAATGTCATTTTGGAATGGTATAAAAAAAAACACAAACAAAAATAAAAATTACATATGATGGGCAGGAGGCCACATACTTTTGGCCATGAATAATATTACATTAAAATGATGTGCCATGTGTCAAGTGTAATAAAATTAGCACAATGAAGCATCTTAAAATGTCTTGTTGAAGTAAACAATTTTGTTGACAGTCATACAAAAAAAATGCACTCAAAGCTACATTTCCTTGTTTAGTACTTAGAGATGTGTTTGGCAGGCTGAGGAATCATCAGACCTGTACAAAAGCAGCATCCTTAAATAGTAGTGCACATTCAGCACTGTGTCAGGGATACTGTCATCAACAAAAGGGGGAAAAAAAAAAGGAGTCGGCCTACAGGGTGACTGGCAGAAGTGGGTGTGAGAGGCTGAGACGGTCAAATAGTCAGTATTTCTATGGTTTTATGTAGTTTTTATTTAATGAACATTTATTATTTATAAAAATAGTGACTAATGAGAAGGGCTGAACTTTCAGTTTTAGTGTGATTACATTATCCAGAACATCATTTACTTTTTTATATGCCAAAAAACAAAAGTAAAACATACTTAACCCATTCGTTTCTGTGACCTTATAATAAATCAGGCTTCACATACAAATAAATAAATAAATAGACCAGTTGCTTTCACAAGAATGCATCTCAAACCTGAAAGTTATTAGTCAAATGAGTGCACAGTTCAAGGGTTTAAAAGCCAACACTTAAAATTTACCTTTCTCTCCTTTGGAGTTCTTTACCCGACACTGCTGGCTCATAGTTAATGCATCTTTTAGGTTGCCCAGCGTTCACTCTGCTTGATAACGGAAGCTGTATAGAGGGGAAAAAACACAAATGACAGAATTATTATAAGACATCTGGAAAATACAATAGCATTTCTGAAGCAGTTTCAAACATGCAGCATTTCCTGTGCGTTTATGGCAAAACTCTACCAACATTATGACTCCACAAGAGAGCACAGTCGGAAGAATAGAAGAGACTGGAGACTTGGGCATTTTAAGCAAATGTAGCTAAACATAGTACAATTAAACAGAATAAGAAAAAGAAAAGAAGAAGTCGAAACGAGAATATTTATGCAAGATATAAGGACCAAAATCATTCTACTGTACATGAATATTTGATCCATGATGTGATTTGTTTAGATTTTCATAATCGTTTCCAAAGACAAATCACGAAAAGTAATGCTCGATATTACGTTGATAATAATGATCTTATCCTTAATCCAAACTTCCAGCCTATGTGCCGTTGCTATAACGACCTAATTGGATCGACAAGTGAATGTGCCTACGTTCTGTACAGACAAATCTGATTTGGCGACTTGGAATCTGTAATGGCTGCATCCCATTTCGAAATCAGATTTAAGAATCAACGCAGCCTAAAAGAGATTACGTTCATGACAAAGAAACCTTCCATACTCAAGTAGCCAGTGAAAGCATTGTATAAACCTTTTAGATTTCGCGAACATCCTGTTGGATCCTAGGAATGTTCTTGTGTAATTGTAGTCCTGATTAATCAGCCTGGGAGAGGACGCGAGCCAACAAGGATTACCTCGAACCTAAAGGTGTCCGAGACCATGACCATCATTTAAACAACACCCCAACCCAACCCAAAAGGAGTAAAGGCTGTGAAGCTTGATAGTCATTTCCTGACTTCCGGTCTTGCAGCATCACCCAGCCGTATGGACCTTTTCCCACAACATTCCCACTAATTTACATTTCAAGACTAAACAATATTTACACTTCAATGACAAGAAGAGTACAAAACGTCTAAGCAGAGATTGTGCCATGCCTTTGTCTGACCCCGATGAAACCGAGGTACTTTGTGTATTTGGGCACTGCTGCGCTGTTATAAACTTCATTACGATCATTGTTGGCCTCATCATTTTTTCTTACATCTTGTCAGAATACAGTAAAAAAAAAAAAAAAAAAAAAAAAAAGGACGCATTTTATATAGTATTATGCATTGACTTTCGGATTGTAGCAGTATTAAGTTTGGAAACAAGAGGTCATCTTTAAGGCTTGCAAATAAAAATAAGAGAGCATCCATAATAATAACATTAAATAGAACTCCACTAAAATGGACATATTTGGTACCCTGGGATTGTAGATTAAAGCTAATGCTGTAAATTGTATATTAAGTAAAACAGATGATTTTTTTTACTGTCTATTTCCATCATTCTGTTAAAAAAATCTGTACATAGAGTGATGCTGACTAGAGGAAGATGAGAAAAATCTATACTTCTGACAATTAACCAAATATCCATCCAATATAAAGATATTAAATATTAAAACTAGGCAGAAAGTTCAACTCAGCATCAAGCCAACATTTCCTAATACGGACAACAGCCCCGCTGTGAAGTCATTATTTTCTGCTTACTTTAGCCAAATAAATGTTCAAGCTTTGATGCTCATCTTTTTTCCCTTGTAGAACTGATGTAATAAACCCAAATGTCATTAGTGTGAGCAGACTTTGCTTTGAAACCACCGCACTCCCCTGTAGCGTAGAAATCTCTTATGATGGGCATCGTGAACAAGAACATTACTGTGATCAATACAACTTTCATCCACTTGCAGTAGTAAAAGCTATCACTTAAAGGCCTAATTACAAAGATGTGATCTGGGGATTAACCAAACATAACTAAACGTAATACATAAATATGACTGCTTATGCAAAAATGACTTAAAATTCATCCAAAATTTTTTTTTTTAATGACTGCCAACATAAAATATGACTGTCAAAGATGCACGCAAGATTAAAAAAAAAAAAAAAAAAAATAATATATATATATATATATATATATATATATATATATATATATATATATATATATATATACACGCACACATATATAGACATTTCTGACTCTCTCACAATTTCTTTTCGACTGCCAGCATTAAAAAATACAAATGGACTACTTATGTACATTTTGCTCTTAGGAAAAGGTTCTTTTTCAAAGTGAAAATATATATATATATATATATAAAACAGGTTTTTTTTTTCCACTGATCTTTAACAGGTCGTCCTAGTTTACCTCATCAAGCATCAATATGATGTACATGCGCCTTCAGATGTACCATTATCCCACTTGCATCTTCATTCTTTGGATTTTATTTTTCATTCAAGGAAAATATCCTTCCATACCCTCTGGTCTGGAGGACACCAGGACAGAGGGCTTAATTCCGCCTTCAGTGACAAAATCTTGGCCTGTACCGACTGCTCTTGGGGTACACCATTAACATCTGCATTTTCCTGTAAAGGTAAAGTGCTCTCCACAGATAGAGGTACAATGTCGAACAGAACATCGCCCATCGTTTTTCTTTCCCTGTAATTTTTGGGTGCAGCCCTCCATTGTGCTCTCTTTTTCTTCCTCTCTGTCTCGGTCAGGTCACTGGACTTTACAGATTTAATCATTCCCATCTGTTTTCTTCGCTGATAGCTAAAACAATGGTGTAACACGAATTCGATTCTATTCTATAAATTTAAAAACATGATATAAACCCAAGAAATCTAAACTCATGTTAAAAAAAAGTGTGGTGTGTATATATATATATATATATATATATTATATTATATATAATATATATATATATATATATATATATATATATATATATATATATATATATATATATATATATATATATATATATATATATAGTGTGTATGCATGTATGTATAAAATAAAATTCTTGTTCATACTGCCAATTTATGTAACAAAAAATAATTAGCATATACCAATCAGCAAACCTAATATTGATAATACCTATATCAATAGAATCACTGGCAGGTGACATAAATATCAATTATATATTACAATGTCAGCTAACAAGAGGTTGTATACATTAGGCACTAATTAAACGGAGACCAGTCAGAGTGCCCAAGCTGACTCCTGTCCACTGGTGAAGGCGTCTACAATGGGCACTTGAGCATCAGAACTAGAAAATGCCATCTTATCAAAGTACATGCTTTGGTCCAAATCATGTTTTCTTTTACACGATTCAGCAAAGGCAACGGCCTATTTACGCACGGATAATTCACCTAATACACGGCACATGCCCAGGAGGTCAAATCACTGGGAGGTGCTGAACAAACAAGTTTGATCCATGGAAGCCCCACCTCACTCCAACTTGGAGAACTTAAAGAATCTGCCATTAACATGATGCCAGATACCACAAACCCCTTCAGAGATCTTGTCTAAGCCATGCCTCAACTGGTCCAGGCACATCATTACACAATACTAGGCAGATGGTTTAACTATTACAGCTGATTATACTGTATAGATCAGGGGTGGGCAAACTACGGCCCGGGGGCCACATCCGGCCCCTTGGTCCTTTTAATCCGGCCCGTTGAACTGCTTCGGCTTCTTTGCCGCACCAGAAGAAAGTATAAACGCACAGCAGTGCTGACATTGTTGGAGTATGCTCAGTGTTAAAAATGAAGGAAAAATACAGCAATTTATTTATTTATTTCCTTTTTCTTTAATAGAGTATCCTTATTCTTTTGGTGGCATAATGAACATGATATCATTTACCGCTCTTTACAAGTGGAAAAAATTTATATTGAGCATGTTCAACGTTATTGTTGGTTCTGCCCACGAACACACCTCAGGTTTCTCATATGGCCCTTTGGAAAATATAATTGCCCACCCCTGGTATAGATGACTGACCATCCAATCTGATGGGGTGCAGTTTAGACACCCCATTCAAACAAATGTGTTTTATCCCGCAAAGGATAGATGCCATATAGCTTTGCTAAGAAATACAACTGGGAATTGCTTATGTCCATGACAGATTTATTTGGGACATATTTCATACCTTTCTTTTCTTTTAGCAAGATACTCAGCTCTTGCTTTTGGGTCTGAGTTAACTCGCTGCCTGTAGTGTGCACTTTTTTCTTTGTTTCTTAGTGGCATCTAGAAAACAAATTATAATAGATTAATGAATATATTTTTTAATAATGTATAGTTTTTCTGATTATATTACAGATTATATTGCAAAAAAAAAAAAAAACACTACCGGATAATGGTATGTTTTCAATTACATTAATTACATTAATGTAATGAATACCTATAGACACAAAATAAAAATGTGTTTATAAAAGAAGACAAAGCGACAACAGAATCGAAGTGATAGTCTGCAGCTCTCACAGGGACAGCAGTTGCAACAGCTACGTTTTCTGGTTGTGCTTAAATTTTACAAGTCAAAACAGCAATTTGAACAGTTTTATTGATTAACATTTAAAAAAATATGATTTACTAGTAATATTTGTTGTCTTAAGGTCATACCATGACAGAATTATAGATGTAAATAGCCGTACATGACAAAGTGAAGGTTTTCTAAATGTGACAAACCTTACAAACCTTCTAGGGGTTTCCAAGGATCCTTTGTTTGTTGTTGTACAAGGTCATTTCCAGTCACTGTATTGTATTCAATAAGAAAAGTCTCAAAGCGGTCTTTTCGTGACTGTCGTACCAGACGACATAAAAGCTCAACTCTGAACAAAGTGATTTTGTATATTATAAAAGAAAAAAGTGCAATTGCAAAAGTTTGGGTCACTTTTAGCAAAAATATTTTTATTCGATTACTTTGCCTGGAAAAATATGCATCGATATCAAACAGCAGAAGGCCACAATGGGGGCCATTACTATCAGGTAATAGCTGGAATCTGAGAGCAGTGAATAAACGTCGCTTGAAACTTGATTTTTTTTTTTTCCCCCGAGAGAAGCAGATCAGACTTTTGTGTCGACAGCAGAAATTCACAGACCCATCTTGCCATTTTTAAATCGGTCAGGATGGAGGTAGTTTTTTTTTTTTGGTGCTCATTTGGTGCCTTCATCTCAGTAGATCATTGTTTCAGTGCTACAGCCTGCTGACATAATCTACTTATGATGGTTGTCTTATAAATTATAGACTCTTAATAAAAGGTTCACATGATTCAAATAAAAATCATTAGAATTAATCAGAACTAGAAAATGCTCTTCAAGTTTCAAAATTCTGGTGAATTTTCAATTTCTCTTATGAAGACTGAACATAAACAATTATGCAGCAAGATATTGCAGCATAAAAAACAGGTGTTTTTACCCCTTTCCCAGAGTGTACAATAGTGTAAATACTCCTTCCTCTTTATTTATCTATCTATCTATCTAAAAAGAAAGAGAGAGAGAGAGCGAGCGAGCGCAAGTGCTTTCAACAAGATGGTGAGTCAAAGGCATTCTATTATACAGAAATGACTAGCTTTGGTAAAATTATATTGTGATTTTTACTTCTTTTCTACTACAAAATGTACTATATATTTGGTTGATCCTGATAATGCATTGAGTGCATATAGAATAGCATTTCGCAAGTTCTGGGACTATGCCATGGTCAAAATGTGCCTTTACTTTTGGACAATTCATGAATATGAAATGACAAACTTATTCTGAGTACTACCATCTTGAAAAAATGCGAGATGAATTGGAAGTGCCACTGGTGCATGGAGAGCATTTCATGCCAGATAGAAAAGCAATACACAGGCAGTATTTGCCTTTTTTTGTGAATCAAGATTGCACAAAAAGCAAAACCTCCAGTGCATTACACTTCTGTATCATTTCAATGGGAAAACAATTCAGAAGATTAGTTTTAGGAATAAAACACTCAAAGCACAGCATGTGGAAAAATAAAGAATTTTATCCAAAAACAAAAAAGTACAAAAAGTAATGTTATATGTATATTATATATGTATCCCCCCATACAAAACAAATGCTTTGATTTTAGACCTCTTAAAAAAATGCAGCAAAACATTATCCATAGCTTATTGAAAACAATAGTTTCCTGCCAAACAGTTGGGAAATAACTCAATTGTAAAAGTACAAGCATTTAGAAGAAGAATAGCCTTTATCTCATCACATATACATTACAGCACAGTGAAATTTCTTTGTCACATATCCAAGCTTGTTTAGAAGCTGGGGTCAGAGAGCAGGGGTGCAGCACCCCTGGAGCACAGAGGGTTAAGGACTTTGCTCAAGGATCCAAGAGAAGCAGCTTGGTTACACAAGGGCTCAAACCCCTGACCTTCCAATCAGTAACCCAGCGCCTTGCTTGTCTATCTAGACATAGACCATATCCACTTTTATTTCTGACAGTCATGCTGGTTTACATTCAGACACAGGAAAACATGGCTTTTCTGAGATTCCCATCTTGACACACACTCACACGATGCCGCTTGTGTTGGTGACCAGCCAATTTTGAATGCTGACTTGTTTCAAACTGTAGTACATGCCAGGTGGAAGCTTTTGCGACTTTAGGTTCTCACTCAGCAGCCCACATGTAGAATAGGCGGGAATTGGTTGTATGGATGTATGCAAAACAGAGGAAGTACCATATCCATGATTAGAATGAAGTTTTGTCATATGCATCCAATATGACTGACGTGCCCAGGATGGAAACCATTGTGTGGGTCTCTTTGCGCCGCCATTTGACAGTTGAATGAGGCATGATCCCACAGGCAGTGCACAGCTGGTTGATATTCCCAGTAAAAAACATTTTTACTGCATTCACCCTTCGGTACACCAGTTTCGTCATAAGCACATTGTTGGTCATCAAGGGAGCACCACCAATGAGGTTTGATCGGACAGTTCCAATGCACTTGACATCCAACTTAGGAAATAGTCTTCACAAAAGGCAACTAAAAGCCTTGTTATGGTTTTGCAGAACGTTGTCACCAGTTCAGCCTCAAGAGGTAGCGCATACTTAAAGCGACAACATGAATGCACTTTAATAAGTCGTAAATAATGCCAGATGAACGGGGCCTGCAGAACAATTTAAGGCTGTGCTTGTTTAAGCTTGTTGATGGCTTGTTTGGTGGAGAGTGCCAGCTCTGATATATGCCATCATGACCTCAACACAGTGTTTGTAAGTGGATGGGACAAGAAGACACGGCACACAAAGGATCATAAAAAGGGGGGTGGATTTTGTAATCGGCCTGAGCAGTCATTGCACTTCTAATGGTCATTAAAATTAATGAGCCAGTAGAACAGCTTGAATCTTTTCTTTGCCATGATTTTAAGTGAACCGAGACTCATCATGCCAGTAGTCCTCCCAGGGTGGGTGGCTGAAACGTGTAGTAATGCCAGGAAATCTTCAGCACTAGTCTTGAATGGATAACCCCAGCTCCTGGGCTGAATACAGATTGGAATGCTGAGCAATATGTTCAATGTTCTTATCAGTTTGTGAGTGGAGGGGTGCCTTTATAGCATCAAGGGTTAGAATCTTAAATCGGGAACTTAGAATGCTTCAATGCCTCTTTAGAGGATAAACTAGTGGTGTCTATTGGCTCTGCATAATAAATAGTATATAGGGTGTCACTGCCCACCCACCTCTTTTTTTACGAGGTGGGGGGTTTCAATTGTTGATATCATCATCATCCTCCTCCTCCTCCATGGATTTAAAAGCAGTGACTTTGGTCTCTTCTGATTGTGTCGAGGCTGATGATCAGAATCCTCAGGCTAGCTCAGCGCAAAATCCATGTCCTCCTGATTTTCTAGTATAAAGGCCAGAGACGAACATGGCCTTGAACTCTGAAATGTTTGTGTCCATCTATTAGTTAGAAAATAAAAGGTAAAAAAAATATCTCTATTAAAAACAATGCTAGCAATATGCTATTGTTTTAATGCATAATAAATTGGATTACAAATGCATCATAATTGTTATTAAAAAAAAACAATGTACATACAAAAAGTTGCTTACCTCTGAAATGCCTGCAATAACGATGCTTGAAAAGGCCTTCTTGTCTTTAAATTTCTGTAAGGATGCTAACTTAAAAGGCACACAATGACATCAACCTAAACCATGTGGCAGGGAGAGCTCAATCAATACGCTTAACACACATTTCAACATGGCACACTGACTCAAACCAAGTTGAAGCTTCCTGTTTAAATTAAATTGCGATTCCCTGCTCCGCTGTATTTTAATTTCAGGAATGAAAATGTTGGGCTTGAGAATTCAATGTATACACATTTAATGCACACCAGGTGATTATTTCCATCCGTACCGTGCATTTAAATGTGTAATGCACAGCATTCATTGATGCCTGCTGACAGAGAAGTTGTTAAAGCCTAGATGTGCTGCCTCATGCCTCGATAAAGTATTGCAATGAGTTAAGAGTATCAGTAATAGAAAAGGAGGGGGGAGAAGGAGATGGTGAGAGTAAGTGAGCAAGATTTTGCAAGTCTCCATGTCTCTATTAAAAATTAATATGTTGGTGATATTGTCTTGTACTGTTGTCATCTAATTCATATGTGGATGAATCCTTTATTAAAGATAAAGGATCAGAACAGTTCCTTTGTTAAAATGATCATATTTACCATGAGTTAAATAATCTAGAAGTGAGGAAAAGTATATCCGTGTATTTCGCTTAACTGGTTATTAGGAAAGTGCAACAGTTTCACTACACAGCTTTTAGCCAATCAGAATCAAGTATTTAGATAAGTACACAGAGTGTAGTGGATCCTTTAAATGTTGACAAAAAAAGTCAGGTGACCTACCTCAGGGGCATTATGCATTGAAAGTTCGTCTAATCCTGCATCAAGCCCGCTGACGTGACCGGAAGCAATAGCACTGCTCGGATCTTCGGAGCTCTGCGACAAGCAGAAAATCTCTGTTCCCAATGCCGACTTCGACTCATTTATTTCCTCTTTGATCTGCATACACTGTTGAGCCTGGAGTAAAGGACCGTCATGGCTGTCAGTCATCTGTGGATGGAGCATTTCGTCAACTTTCTGTTCATCTTCTAGACATGCACGTGGAGACATGGGTTCCTCAGACACGCTTGTTTGGAGAGGTGGAGGTGGAGGTTGAGGAGGAGGAGGAGGAGGAGAAACTAGAGGCTCCTCCTTTGAAACGCTGAGCTCTTGCTTCACAAGTATCTTCTCCCCTGGATCTTCTCGCACCGATTCAGCGCAGGGTTCTGCATGGAAGACTGATAGGCCAGGCTGTAATTCTGAAAAAGGGAAAAAGTCAACATTATATACAATTTGAGGTGATCCAAATGAAACGCAAACCAACTTCTGAACAAGGATCTCAGCTGTTTTTACCATTAGATCAAGCAATGCTGGGAATGAGGTGTCTTGTAAAGAGAACTACCGAGAGTTTACAGGGTGTCCTCATTTCACACTTAGACATTCCACTGAAAATCACTCGTTTTCGCTTAGACCCGTTTCAGGATTAGATTGCCGTTCTTATTAATAAATCACTCCCGCTTTACCTCCATTTCATTCATATGGATGAAGGAAAATGCACTTAAATCCCCCTGAAGTCTGTGCTTGTATTAGCCATGTATACAACAATGCAGCACAAACAAATCACACTCTATCCATTTTTATTTACATTTCTGCCATTTGGCAGACGCCCTTATCCAGAGCCACTTAAAATTGAGCAATTGAAAGTTAAGAGCCCAATGCCTTAACCACTGAGCTACCACCTCCCTCATTTTTTTTAATCCATCCACATAACTACCAACCTGTCCATCTACCTTCCTACTTACATAGCAAAGCAAAATTACTTTTAGCAAACATCCAAGTTTAATAAAGTTAAGTATCCCATGGGAATAATTTAATCAAGCAATCAGTCAATCCACCCATCAACCCAGCCTACCTATACATCCATGCATCAATCTACACATCGATTGATTTATCTATACGCTTATCTATCCATCAACCTGTCAATCATCCGGTGATGCAGTGATCATAATTAACAATAACCTTCCCGACACAGTGCAAAACATGGTTAAGAAATGGTTTTGAGGAACATAAAGTTGTTGACTTGGCCCCAAATTCCGCAGATCTCAGTCGGTGGGATGTTTTGTACAAACAAGTCTGATCCACGGAGGCCCCGCCCCTCTCTCCTCCTCCTCCTCCCTCTCCTCCTTTACAGGACTTAAAGGATCTGCCGCTAACACGTTCCTGCCAAATTCCACACGCAACTTCACAGCGATAATTAATGCACAGGATATTTTTTCTAACACGATTACTCCAGGCGAATATGCTTACAATAATGTCTAAATCAATCAATAAATAAATGCACAATTAATCCACTCGCTAACCAGCTAACAGGCTTTGGCTGAATCCCAATCCCCCTTCCTTATTGGCTAATGCCTTACATACAAAGAAAAATACTTCTGTTCCCTATGTAGTGCACTTATATATTTAACTACATGAGTAAATTTGAAGTGCTCCCGGACTCGCCTGGGTAAACCTGGATCCCTGCCTCCAGCAGTCTGGTTTTCAGCAGCTCGTTCTCTTGCCTGGAGCGGGAGATTTCATCGTGGTATTCCGTAACGGTCACTTCCACAGCCTTGAAAATCTCCTGCGCAGCCAGCATTAAGCGCTCGGTGAGGAAAATGCTCAGAGACTGAAGGTTGGTCATGCTGCCGCGCACACACAGCCTAGAAATAAGCAGCAAACTTAATGACAACAATAGACCGGATTTACTATCGTCCTTCTTCTCCAGCCCTTTTCTTTCAGCCTGAAAGGTTGGAATTAAATACATTGGATAGCGCCCCCACGTGACCTGGAGCAGGGACCTGATTAGGGAAAGGGTATTCAAACGGGGAATCCGCGACCCCTAGGCGTCCGCTTCGGTACTGCAATTTAATGTTGCATTATATATTTCTTATTCCTAAAAAAAATTTTTTTGAAGTTGTATTATAAAATATTATTTTTAAATATATTATACAATGTTTAATTTTCATTCATTCATTCATCTTCTACCGCTTTATCCGATCTTCACTCGGGTCACGGGGAACCTCAGGTGTCTATGGGCGTTAAGGCAGGATACACCCTGGATGGAATGCCAACCCATCGCAGGGCACACACACACATTCATACACTAGGGACAATTTTTCCAAGGTGCCAATTAACCTACTGTGCATGTTTTTGGACCGGGAGGAAACCGGAGAACCCGGAGAAAACCTCCTTGAGGCACAGGGAGAACATGCAAACTCCACACACACATGACCGTCTCGGTCATGTTTAATTTTAATATTTAATAATTATCCGCCTGATGGTAAAAAATTAAATGTGAATTTCGATCAAAACTGCAGTTTGTGTCTATGTATAATAGTCTACCTGATGTATGAAATGTATGGAACTGAAAATCCATTGAAATAAAATTAATTATATTTTTAACTGCAAAATCTATTTATGCTTTTTGAAAGATTAAAAAAATCTATAAGAAAAAAAAAATACAGAACGACAAATATACGGACAAATCCATTGTTCCTCAGGACTCGTTATGTTATTTATTTTTTCCCTCAAAACAATAATTATTCTCCTGTTCCGTTCTTCTGTTTAACTGAACGTAACTTGAAATATAAATGTACGTAGATTGTGTACATTAGGTCTCCAAAACAGCTTAAAGCAGTGCTATGGTTTAAGAACAAACAAAGAGGGTTTACTATAAGATCAAAGTAATCAGGATTTTCACCTCGACATTTTGGTAGTATTTTTAGGAGGGTGTTCAGTCTTCAGCCAGAGATTCGGCTGTTTGGATTGTCAAGAGTATTGCACCCCATTACCAGGGTTACCAGGACATAGAAGCGTATCTTCTTAGGTGTTGCATCATCCATCAAAAGACATGCATGACGGGGCTTTGTACGTGTCTTGCCTCCTGCTGTAGCATGCCATTCTAGGAGCATCTCTTTCGTGGATATTACTTAAGTTAGAAGCATGTTACTACAGAGGGTCAGTTACTGCTACTGCCTGTGTGTCAAAAATACTGTACATATCCGACAAGTGTAACATCGCGCCTCCTAGTGGTGTAAGTGTGAGTACGTTTCTGACTCAGAATACTCCTATGAGATGTTTATGTTGTGATATTACAGTTCAAATGTTGGACTTCTGATTGGAATGCCAAATCCCAGCACTACAAAGATGCCATTGCTGGGTGCCAAACACTTTAGCTGCTCGTGTTCAGGTAAACATGGCAGCATGAAAGTAGATTTGTTGCTTGTAACTTTGTACTGAGATATCGAGACGATTCATTCTCACATTTAAATGTTGGTCCTTCTGCCTTCATTCTGAAAGTATATCTAGTTCACAGGGCGGCGCATATACATTATGTTATTTCTTGTATATCTTCAACGATCTTTTCTTGTACATTATGTCAGAGATGGTAAAATATTTGTAAAATACTCTGGTATCTTAGTTAAAGTACTTTAAAGTGAATTTCAATTTCTGTTGTCTAATGACTGTATCCCGGCTTCACTACTTCATTACTTCCATTCTCTGCATTGAATGAATATATAAATGCATAATACATAGATTATATCGATGTAAAATGTGGAAATGTAGAATATTTTGGCGTAGATTACTGTAAACTCAGTGCATGGTAGTATTGGGGTTATAATATTTCAATCCATGTTGTGATTGACAGTTTCATTCTATAGTTTCAAAAGAGAATATTTGTCTCATTTTACACACACACACACACACACACACACACACACACACACACACACACACACACACACACACACACACACACACACAAATGCCCTGCTACAGTATACATTGAAGAGGCTTGTGTAGTACAGTGCTGAGTGGCAAATAGTGAAGAATAAGTCATTGTTTGACAGGGGCAGCTGTCCTCTCGGCTCTTCCTCACGACAGGCCCTGCTCAGCCACCTGCCCTCGGTTCTCCAACTATGGTAGCAAACCCTTTCTCTCCAGCCCACCTCACATTACTGCCCAAACACTGTTGCCTCTGTGGCACGTGTGCTGAAAAATCCTCCGATTCTTGTATTTGACAGAGGAATCCATGGATAAAATAGATGATGTTAGGACAGCTGTCATTATTTGTTAGACGGACAAGTTGCTTGAAAAAAAATGTTTTGAGTGCTAGCTACCGAGTGCATTTAACACATCCACCAAAACCTGGCAGTCAGGATATCGGAATTAAATGTACAGCAAATGATAACATTCATTTTGAAAAGAAATTTTCAGGAGACCAATAAAAGAGCTTGTATATACTTATTTTTTTTTCCAAAATCATATACATGTATAAAGTAAGTAGACAATGTAAGGTAAATGAAGAGGTATTTTAATGACACTTTATTGGTTTTATCTGCTTACTAATGCTATGGACAAGAAAGAACAAATAGAGAGACAGAAAAGATGTTTCACATGATGTTTCTTAAAGGTACAACAATTGTCGAAAATGGTGCACTAGAGCAAATAAACCAATCTGAATCTCAATGAATAATTCTCTCATAGACTTACATATATTAAAAGAAAGAACAAAATGCCTACTTTTGTATAAACAAGACCAAAAAAATTATCTGATTATGTAATCTGTATGAAGAGTTACAGTTACTCTGGTATCGCCACATTATTTTGTGTGGAAACAAAGGTTCTGTTCTTTCTATTCACCATCTTTAAAACGTTTACAAGACTAGTTTGTCTTCATGCTGAAGATGTTTTGGTAATGTTTATGGTAATGTTTTGGAAATGTTTGGTTTCAATAATAATAAGCGGACCTTTGCATAAAGCATCTATATTTGCCCAAACTGTAAAAGTGTTCATCTAAGATACATTTAGAACAGACAGAATTATTTGTCTTTCTATTTTTACTTAAATACATATCAGAGCCCTAGCGTCTTTACTTTAACTTGAGTAAAAAGTGTAGTCAGTTCTTCAACTTTTACCTGAGTATTTTAAAACATGAATATCTGTGCTTCGATGAATGAATATCCTTTGAAGGATGAGTTTACTTTTGCCCCAAAATCTAATTAAGTGAAAAGTAAGATATTTGACTTTGAAATGTAGTGAAGAAGTTGCATTTAATTCCTTACTGTCTAACACTGAATATATATATATATATATATATATATATATATATATATATATATATATATATATATATATATATATATAGTATATATATATATATATATATATGACAAAAAAACAAAGAACTTTACAGTTTTAGAATGTTGGGGGAGCGTCTGGGGGTTTCCTGGTTTCCAAAAAAGCCTGTAGTATGTGAATGGGTCTGACTGGGTCACCTCTATGCCAGACTTCCTTGGAATAAGATCCAGGCTTCCCTGTGAGTCCTTGTATGGATAAGGGGTATAAAAGATGGATGAAATAAACTGACCCTGGAATCCAGTGTATAAAATTAGATAAAAAAATAAAAATGGTACGTGTTTGTTGCAGCATGTAAATTCCCCACAGCTGGTTATTTAAAACTATGTGATCCTAGAGGGTGCATGACTCTTCCACCCAGGAGAGGGTGGAAAAAGATTTGTAGGCCAATGATGACGTAGCAGACTCCACATTGCTGCTAGGAACAGACATGTCAATACAGCTACCACATTATTGCCATTCTATGGCACGCTGGCACTCCTGGCACGCCGGGCCAGATTCCAGTCTCTCAGAATCCCCATCGAAAAAAAAATATATATCTGCTATTGCAAGACGATCCTGCCTGCTCATGTTGAATTCTTTCTTTGATATTTCTGGAGGACCAGAGCGGAAATTTGAGTATCTGTATCCCAAAACGTGTGAATCTTCTCACTCTGGTTTCAGTGTTGTCAGGCTATTTGGTCTCTCCGGAAACTGGAGCACTAAATTTGTCTCCTTGTTGACATGGGAGAAGGTCAATGAAGCCCAGGCCACATATAAACACAGAAGAGACAGAAGAGGAAAGAAGCTTGGTTGTATTTTTGTTCTGCTGCTAAAGCCTAAAAAGTGGGGGGGGGGTTTGAGGTGTCAGCTTTTATAAGCATCCCATCGTGGAGTCAAGACTTGAATGGGGGACAAATCTAGGCCATAATTCCTTTTATAACAATCGGATGCCATTCTCTTTGCCTTGCCCTTACTGTAAAACAAATACCACGCTCAGGAATATGAGCTCCAGATGAATATGTGTATTATTATAGTCACTCAAAAGTAGTCTTAGAATTCAGTCCATGCGTGGAATGAGAGAAGTCCCATATCAAGATGGTGACATGTTTTCAAAATGTTGATGGGAAATTCCACACGATATACTTAGCAACATAAGAATTTCCTAGACTTCTAAACCTATCCATGGATCTGTATTCATAAAATGAAAAAAAAAAACAACAGTGTAGTTTTGAGCATTCTTGACTTCAAGCGCTCTGTATTCATATGAGGCATATGACTTGATGCATTGGTGTGCAGGAAAATGTTTTTTTTTTTTTCAAACGCTAATAAGACTTAGTGGGTTCAAGGGTTCGTTAATGAGCTGCCCATATGGACGTTTCTCATTAAGCCATACCCATATAGTGATGGCTAGTTGACACTGAAATACAGTCTCCACAAATGAGAGGCCACAGTGACACGCTGCATCATTTTAAACGTAATGTGTAGACTGCTATTTTCAGCGATTAGTTGAGGCGGTTGGATGGATAGATGGATCCAGAGGTGGCAAAAATACATACATCTTTCACTTAAGCGTATGTATAGACATTCATGTTTAAAAAGACAATTAACGTAAAGAAATGTGGGCTCTGAAATGTACTTAAGTGAAAGTTAATCATTACCAGTGTCACACTGGTAACCGGACCTCATGTCTTATTACTATATTAATACAAAACCAGTTTGAAATGTTGTTACATAATGAATGTATCCAGGCTGAACATCCACCTTATGAATACCGAATGAATACCTTCTGATCCAAAGTCCATCTTAACCACTTAAACACTCAACTACCACTTCCTAATTTTAATAGTTTCCTCTACCTGATGCAAAAAATCTTATTATCTTGTTTTAAAGTATATTTTAAAACTGTTAGTAGCATAGCGACACATTGCTCTACCTCATAGCTCCAGGTGTGTCCATGGATTTCTTTAATGATGATGATCAGGTGATCAGGAATGTCTCTGTTTTAGGTCATGTTTACATCACTGTCTCCCTCTGTCTCATCCACGTTATCCATACTTCTTTCATCCTTTTTTTCCTCCTGCCTTGCTCGTTGCTGGCTTCATAAGATTTAGGTGCCAGGAATTGATACACCAATTGAAAAAGTCATAGTAAAGGACGTGGTCATGTCACCAAATAGATTCAAACTAAACTAACGGTCCTGGTTTAAAAAGTGCAGAGATTTGTGTAAAAAGTGTAAAAAGCCACATATGATTCTCTAAATAAGTAATATCCAATTATTATTAATGTCTTCAGTCGCTGAAGAATATATAATTATAAATAATTATAAATAATGAATTATAAATAATTCAACAGTAACAGTAATAATAATATAAATAGTTATAAATGTTGTAAATAATTCAGCAAGTAATAATAAAAACTGGTAAAATACTGATGCCAGAAAAATCGACTTAAGCCTACTTTTGAACTATTATAAATAATTCAACAGTAATAATAATAATAATAATAATAATAATAATATAAATAATTATAAATATTATAAATAATTCATCAAGTAATAATAAAAACAAGTAAAAGACTGATGCCAGAAAAATTGACTTAAGCAACACTAATAAAGTATTTATACCTTGTTACTTCCCTCCTCTGGATGGATGGTTTGCTTTTTGATGGTTATTGGTTGTTTTGTTTACATTTGTTGGTAATTGGTTGCTGTTGGATGTTTGTTTTATTTGCTTGAATTTTGAGAAGCCAAGCAGTGTTTCACTTTGTCATGTTTACTATTCGGGGGGGGAAAATGTTTGTGGTGCCCTGGATTTTTACTAAACAGCGAGGAGAATGCCAGTGTCGGGTGAGGCGGGCAGGGCACACGGTCATTCCTGTGACTTAACATGACACCACTTGCACTAAGACACAGACAGCTGCATAGGCACATACCTTCCATTCTGTTTGTTGTAGAGGATTATTAACTAATAAAAAGACCCAGTGACTTTAGTGTTGTGGGACGATGTACAGCTTTCCAACTCTTCAATCCTTCTCAGAGGGTTTTGTAAATAATATAAATACACACTTACCTGTGATTATTGTTAAAAAAAAAATAGAATAGTAGGACATTTTCCATGTGGGTGGAATCTGATGAGATACCAGCATAGCAGAATTACAGTAATATGGAAAATTGTATACTAAAATCCGACATTTTAGGTGCCACATATGATACTCTAAATAAAAATCCAATTATTATTAATTTTTTCCGTCGCTTTAATTTCTTCTTTTATCTATTATAAATAATTCAACAGTTATTTAACTAAATTATTTAACACCAATTAAACACACAGTTACACAAATACACTGACTGATATATCATGGGATTATTTTAACCTAATTATATTTTATTTTCCCTCCATTTTTAATCATCTATATATGAGGTATTGGCTCATACATGTATATCATCCAGACATGTATTTCATTAATCAGCTATGATATAGTCCATAAACACTATGATGAATCTAAAGGCAGTACAGTCAAGAGACTAAGAGGTAGCTCTATAAATCTATAATGCAATAAATGGCCAAAGAGTCATTAGTGGTGCAGTGCTGACAGATCAGAATGCAAAGTAGCAAATTAATATTAGGGCAGCTTTAGAATGCTTATTCACAGGTTGCATCACCATGCCTGCAGTCATACTTAATATGAACAGGGAATTACTTATGGTCTGGAACAGCAATGCTGGTATAATTGAGATATTTTAAAATGAAAGTACTTTATATAATATTTGCACATTTTCTAGAAAAAACGACTAGTCGATCAAATATCAGGACAATAGCGGAAAATAATAATTGTGAATTGGCGGAAGGAGTGTTTTATGGACTTGTCACCGACACTAAATGCCATCCAATTAACCACCGAAGAAGCACATTTTCATTTAAGTGTGAAGAAAAAAAAATGTAGATTTACAGCACCAGAGCCAATAACAGTCATTTTATTTATGACTTTATTCAATTGGTGGTGCTAAGATTTGAACTCTCTACCTTCTGATCCAAAGTTTAACATCTTAAACATTCAACTACCTACCACTTCCCTCCCTGATGCAAAAACAAAATAATCGTATTCTCTTGATTTACATTCATTCATTCATCTTCTACCGCTTTATCCGATCTTCCCTCGGGTCACGGGGAGCCTGTGCCTATCTCAGGCGTCTATGGGCATTAAGGCAGGATACACCCTGGATGGAATGCCAATTCATCGCAGGGCACACATACACTCACATACTCACACTCACACACACATTCATACACTAGGGACAATTTTCCAAGGTGCCAATCAACCTACCGTGCATGTTTTGTTTTTGGACCGGAGGAGGAAACCGGAGAACCCGGAGTAAAACCACCTAAGACACGGGGAGAACATGCAAACTCCACACACACATGGCCGAGACGGGAATCGAACCCGGACCCTGGCGGTGTGAGGCGAACGTGCTAACCACTAAACCACCGCGTCTCTTGATTTACAGTATATTCTAAAATTGGTAATAGCGACCCAATGATACCTCATAGTTCCATATGTGTCCACTGATCTCTTTCTGGTTCTCCAGTTTACCTTCACCACCCCAAAACATGCCTGGTTACTCTAAAATGTGTGCATGAGTGTGTGAATGTGAACTGGAACCCACACCCAATGTTCCCAGTATAGACCCTGGATCCATGACAAGCATTAAGTGAATGAATAAATATATTATTAAGTGCATCAGAGAATAAAGAAGCATGAATCACAATTCAATTAAGGAAAAAGTCCTGTTTGTTGACTAGGAAGACGTCTTTCTTTTATGTACTACTGTCGATACAATAAGTCAGTTTGTTCATTTTTGCAAGTAGCATGAAAAGGAGGACCCAATCAATAAAAAAAAAAAAAAGTAAACCAGCAGCAGGCCATCCCTAATCTTTCCAAGCATCTGTTGCAGTCACTACAGTCAATTCTCTGGCTGAAGCAATAATGAAGGCCTTTAAATTTTGTATTTTTTTCCCCCCCACTTCTTGGGTCTTGTGAGCCAAGCATTAGAGGAGAGCGCACATTCCATGGCTAATGCAGCCACGTTCTGGGCATTTCTTTACAACAGGCCAATTCGTCCCCTCCTCCCTATACCAGCTGTCATGCAATGTGCTGCTGCTTGTCACTGAGGAAGAAGTAGAGCACTGTTTCCCAGAGGCACTGAACGTCGCCTCACACCCAGGACCCAATCTAACAGACTCTCATCAGCTGTCCATTTGAGGAGTGAGTCAGGCCTTCATGCTGAAGTGGTGTACGACCTGAAGAGGGTGTATAAGTGTTATGTAAGTCTAGCTACAGATGACACGAACGACACAGACAGTAATTAGTGGCAGCAATGACCAGCAAGATAATATAAAGAGTGTAATGTTCCAAAAGTAAACATGGAATCTGAATTAGCAGATGCATTGATATTGTGAGAGCACATTGCATTTCATGACACAAATTGCTGAGCCGTTCACACTACCAACATTAATCCCTTTTGTTCAGTGGATTGGTGGAAAGGATGTAATGCAAAGACATAACACGCTCGCTTACAGGTAATGAGGTATCTTTCACCTGCAGAGAATACACCAGATTACCCAAAAAAAAATTGACCCCCCCCCCAAAAAAAATGACTATATACAAGAAATACAAAAACAATTGTGTATCTAATGCTGGTTGAAGAGACAGGACTCAAAGGCTATTGGAGGTATAGTGTGTGAAGAGCTCCTTTCTATACTGTGCGCTGCCAGAAATCATATTTTTCATTACCTTCTTGACAAGTATTTTTCTCCGCCATGTCAAATAATTTGGTTGCTGACCATCACTTATACAACTGCAAGAAACAAATGCATTCATTCTATTATTACCACTTATTCTGCGCTGAGACAAAGTCCATTGTAAAAAGTGTCGTTTAAACTGTCAATTAAAGTGAATGTGCTGCGTGCAGTGGGTTTCAGTAAATAGCTCTTAGTAAACAGGATTCTTCTGTGAAAACCTATAGGGAAACCCTTTCTTCATTGAACCGCACCCCAAAGAAGTCTTGTTGAGGATTCTGTATTTATGAAATGTAACACTCAGGAAAGTGTACACAAAGAATCAAGTGAGTAAGGCGACTTTGCAATAGCAGATGGACAACCTCTTCAAAAGGCTGAAGAAGTGCTTTAAGTGGGGACTTGTAGTGTGTGTGTATCCATGTTTGAGTCTGTCTGTGTATGCATATTCATACACAAAGAAAAAAAAAAAAAAAAAAAAAAAATATATATATATATATATCTATATATATATATATATATATATATATATATGCAGATATGCAGATTGACAGTAAAATGGCCTATTTGTATATGTGTGTGTGTGTGTGTGTGTGTGTGTGTGTGTGTGTGTGTGTGTGTGTGTTTGTGAGCGGCTGCCACTCTGCTTATGCTGACAATGAGGTTAAAGGGAGGCTCTGAGTGAGTGATACAGACACAGTGCTCCCTCTAGCCCAGAGAGCCACAGAGGGCCCTTTGTGCTCCTTCGGCCATCAGTGGCCATCCATCACATTCTAACCTGACACATTTGAACTCAACTGCACAGCCTGTTAATCCTGCCAGGCCTGGAAGCTTTGGGTTACAACAACGAGAGGGCAAGTGGTGCCCACGTGACGGGTATGAAGGTGTTGCTTAGCCCTCATTTACTCAAACCAACCTTCATGTTTTATTTATCATTTCAAATGTCAAATGGTTTAATTGAATTCTGGATTGAACTCTTTTTGCTCTGCCATACACATATCTGCCAATATATGAAAGCATTATGTGTGTATAGTTAATAATATTTCATCCATCTTTTGACCTACAAATAGACTGGTATTGTATAATACCTTTCTAAGTAGTGAACACACACAACATGAAATAAATTATAATTACTTCCCTGTCTAAACATATTTATAAGTAGATATGATTGTTGTTTTTTAATGATGAATATCTTGTGACACCTGTTCATACAATAATAATAAAATAACAATAATAAGAAGAAACAGAAGTCAACTGAATGAATTACTATGTAACCTCGTGGGGAAATGAGTATCCCATGTACATTCAAATTTATTCTTTAAATATTTTCAATTTATTCTCACTTACACAAGTCAAACATTTTAAACATTTGTCCTTGTTGAGTTGGAATCCCTTTCTTCACTCATTCCCTAAACACTCCCTCCGTTTGTCTTTGCCTTTTTTCCTTAAACAAAAGTTGATTATCTTAATGGATTCATAAAGCATATTATGAAAGAAGAGAACAGAACTAATCTCATTCATCATGATTGGACAGGAGGTTCTCCATGATTCATGACTCAATAGGCTAAAATAAGACTTATACCCTGTGTACTTACATTTATAAGTAATGTAAGTAAAAATAAAATAGAATAAAAGATTATTACAAATGCTTAGGACGGGAAAAAATATGTGGTAAATTTGCTTGTGTGTTTCTAATCAAAACCATATTGGAAACATTGGAGCATATATTCAGTCGAACTACACAACTGCAAAAGCGATATTGCTTTTGTATAAGTGTTTGATGAATAAGAAACTAATAACGTGAATGTTTTATAAGAAGGTACTAAATACGTTGCTTAAAAAATAAACATGAAATCCCACAGAAGTTTTTAGAGCTTAGATTAAACTCAAACTTGGCACATTCTGAATCAAGACACAGAACAGAAAAGGTAAATTGTATTTCAAGTGTGTCATAGCTTCTTCTCCATCTGTAACCATAAATAATCAGTGTGCTACATTTAGAGGTAAATAAAACCTAAATAGAATTCGCATTTGGGAATTATTAGTCTCTGCCCACACATATACACACGAGAGATTTCAAGTCTCTGGAAACGTCACCCTTTAATACCAGTGCTAGGATACAATTATGTCCATATATTTATGACTGGGAGATTTCTAATATTGTCTCTCAGGACACATTGTTAAATATGTTCCTAAGAAGATTTCCACATTATTAACTGGCTGAGGACTTATTATATTACAGTACATACTATATGCAGTGTTAGGGAGTAATTAGTTACATGTAACAGTGTTACGTAATTCAATTACAAAATAAAGGTAACAGTAGTTTGTGACGGTTACTGAGAATTACGGTTATGAAAATGTTAAAGACGGCAAATAGGGTTCCATCTGTTTATTTATATTTATTATTTTTACAAACATTTATTTTGATTTGGATGATGACGATCTGCTGCAGGTTCATTTCGAAAAATAGAACTTTTTTTTTCCCCGAGGGTTGAAACATATATCTTAGAATGTTAACTCAAAGTGCCACCTAGTGGACAAATGAAATGAATCAAATCTGATCAGTTACTTTACTTTTATAAACTAATCGAAAGGTCACGCTACTTATTACATGTACGTTATTAACCTGTTACATTTCCAAAGTAGCCTTCCCAACACTGACGGTACGGCGTCTTATGAGACAATTAGTTGTTATCTTTGTTAAGGTAACCAAAACATCTTCACATAGCACACTTTCAGATCCTGTGAAATCCGAGAAGAACCTCTTTGGAGTTGTTGACTAATTAAAGTAGTCACTCTGAATTGCCTGTTCAAATCTCCTGTGATTTGTTTAGAGTTCCTTGGCACCAAGATCATGTTTCACAGACTTTTCAACAGTGCCCTGCCGCCGTTCCTTCAACAAAAATGGACCCCAAAAACATCCCTGAGAGACACAGGGGCAACGCACAGCGATGCAAAGTGTAGATGTGTGGCAATAGCTTAACATGGGGTCGGGTTTCTCAGGGCCCTGGCTATATTTAACCTAGTGATCTAACACCAGGCAGAGGGTTTAAATGCCACCCCTGCAGTTGGTGTGGAGCAGTTGTCGCCCACAGATCTTGTTCGGCACGAGCTCGGGGATACACGCGTGCTGTGCACACACACACACGCGCACACGCACACACCCACACACACACACACACAGGACCTAGTACGTGAAGTGGAGAAAGAGGAGAGCGAGTCAGTGGAGTGCACACTTTTCCTGCTTTAAGTCAGCCTAGATGGAGCTTTTCGAGACCAACCCATACTTCTTCCCTGAGCAGCGATTTTATGAAGGTGGTGAGAACTTCTTCCCTTCTAGGCTCACAGGGGGATTTGATCAAGGTGGATACCAGGACCGGAATTCCATGGTGGGGCTGTGCGGGGATGCGAGGCTGCTTTCTGGCACTGTAGGAGTAGAAGACAAGCCATCTCCATCCTCTACACTCTCTCTGTCACTCTCGCCGAACCAGGAGCAAGAGCACTGCCCGGGTCAGTGCCTCCCATGGGCCTGCAAGGTGTGCAAGCGCAAGTCGGTAAGCATGGACCGGCGCCGGGCGGCCACGCTGCGGGAGAAGCGCCGGCTCAAGAAGGTGAACGAGGCTTTTGAGGCTCTCAAGCGCAGCACGCTGACCAACCCCAACCAGAGGCTACCCAAGGTGGAGATCCTCAGAAGTGCTATCCAATACATTGAGAGGCTACAGGCACTTGTCAGTTCTCTCAATCAGCAGGAGCACGAGCAGGCAGGCCTGCATTACAGGGCCTCGGCTGCTCAGAGGGTAAGTTCTATCAAATAGGAAAGTACATTTTTGGCAGGAGTGGGGTAGCTTATAGACTGTCATGTCAATTACAGGTATTAGCTATTAGGTGACAATGTAGACTATGCAGTAAAGGAAAGAGAAAGAAAGAAAGAAAGAAAGAAAGAAAGAAAGAAAGAAATGTGATGTAGTAAGTATATTAAACCCATGATTAGGAAATTGGCTACACTTACAACAGTTTAAGTTCATAGAGAGTAGGTCAGTGTTGTGACTGATGGGTGTTTGTTCATGTGTGTAACAGGTGTCATCCTCTAGTGAACAGGGTTCGGGCAGCACATGCTGTAGTAGCCCCGAGTGGAGCACTGCATCAGACCACTGCACGACCGCTTACGGCTCAACCCACGAAGGTAAAGACTCATCAAGATACATCAACTTTATAATGTTACTCATATTAACGAGGAAGTTTCACAGGAACAGAGATGATCTCACCTCCTGATTCGATTCCGCAGATCTGCTGAACGACGATTCCTCAGAGCAAGCCAATTTGAGATCTCTGACGTCGATCGTCGACAGCATCACGGGGACAGACGGCGCACCGGTTGCTTACTCAGTGGACATTACAAAGTGAACAAGGCGAAGGAGGGTGAAAGTGTTGGAAGCAATGCCATTCGTTTCCCGAACGCCTATAAGTACAGCACTACCTGTTCCAAGCAAAAGCATGAAAACGCAAACAAATCCATGAAAAGCCCCTGGGGTACAATTTCCAATCAAATTTAGTGGTCCATTGACAAAAAAATATTTCCAGTTGTTTTGTTATTTTATTGGAAGATGTTCAAGCTAGCTAGTCTAGACTGATGTGTTGTCCTTTCCTTGATTTTTTATTATTATTATTATTATTATTATTATTTTGCATGTGTGTTATGTTATGCCTTCCAAAAACATATTCATATATGGGGCCAATGTTTTCTGATTGTTTTGACCAATATTTGCTTAATTTAACTAGTTCCATAATGCCATGTAAATACGTTCCTTTTTTACTGAGTGGATCTGCTAGTTTATTTTATATATATTTTTTTGTTTGGTATAATTTATTTGGACTTTTTCAAAAAAAAAAATTAAATAAAGATTGTTGTGTATTTTTACTGGTGTTGGGTCATTGAGAATGTATATATATATAATTTTTTTTTTTTTCAAACACATACCATCAACCTCACACCAGAAAACATAGGTACATAGTTAAATATTTATTTCACATATATATTGTACATATATATGCATATAGATTTACAGTGAAAGAAAGAAAGAAAGAAAAAATGACCTAGGGAATATAATCTCCTGCAGAATAAAAAAAAAAAAAAAAAAAAAAACAAGATTTTCACTTCAATAGACTTCACCCACATGTGTCATGTGGAATCTCATGTAACTACTGTATACATATTTCTGTACACAAACAGACTATTTACAGACACTGAAACCTACGCACATGCACACCGATTGAAATATGAAAAGAGAGAGGGAGAGAATGGGAAAGAGGAGGAGAAATAGACAGAGAGATAGAAGATGTTCAATAAAATGGGAGGAGTGAATTAGAAGGGGCTGAAGCCGAATATATAGTAGAGGAAGACGGAAAGAGTGGAAACGCTAAATAGAGTTTAGAGAAGCAGGTGGAGGGACAGAGATTTTTTTTTCCATTACCCTTCTTTTTCCTTTACTTTATCAATACAAATATACGATTGTTTGTTGTGCCAGAAAAACACTAAAAACTTAAAACCGGTTGGCCGGGTTAGTAAGGAGTTATAGAGCAAAAGAAGAGAGAGAGAGAGAGAGAGAGAGAGAGAGAGAGAGAGAGAGAGAGAGAGAGAGGTGTAATAGTACAAAAGAGTGAAGAAACTGATTATAAAGAGATATAGAAACAGAAGACAGAGGGGGAGAGAGTGAGAGAGAGAGAAAGAGACAGACAGAGAGAGAGAAAGAAAGAGAGAGAGAGCAAGTTATAAGGAGTTATAGAATAAAAGAAGAGAGTGAGAGAGAAAGAGAGAGTGAGAGGAGTGTAATAGTATAAAGGAGTGAAGAAACTGAGTATAAAGAGATATACAAACAGAAGACAGAGCGGGGTAGAGTGAGAGAGAGAGAGAGAGAGGTATAATAGTATAAAGGAGTGAAAAGAGATAAAACTGAGTATAAAGAGATATACAAAC
Source organism: Kryptopterus vitreolus (assembly GCA_030449085.1). Lineage (NCBI taxonomy): Eukaryota > Metazoa > Chordata > Actinopteri > Siluriformes > Siluridae > Kryptopterus > Kryptopterus vitreolus. The sequence continues at coordinate 7,852,318 of JACRUU010000013.1, read as the reverse complement.
AGAAGACAGAGGGGGAGAGAGAGAGAGAGAGAGAAAGAGAGAGATAGAGCGAGCTATAAGGAGTTATAGAGCAAAAGAAGAGAGAGAGAGAGTGAGTGAGAGGTGTAATAGTATAAAGGAGTGAAGAAACTGAGTATAAAGAGATATACAAACAGAAGACAGAGGGGGAGAGAGTGAGAGAGAGAGAGAGTTATAAGGAGTTATAGAGCAAAAGAAGAGAGAGAGAGAGAGTGAGAGAGGTGTAATAGTATAAAGGAGTGAAAAGAGATAAAACTGAGTATAAAGAGATATACAAACAAGAGAGAGAGAGATCGCGAGTTATAAGGAGTTATAGAGCAAAAGAAGAGAGAGAAAGCGAGAGATGTGTAATAGTATAAAGGAGTGAAGAAACTGAGTATAAAGAGAAAAAGAAACTCTAGAGAAAAAGAGAGAGAGAGAGAGAGAGAGTGCGCTGCACCTGTCTCACATTTCACATTACTGTCATGAACTAGAGGAATGACAGGGCGATAAATGCTACCAACAATCACGAGAGAACACAGTGCAAAAGCAGATGGCTTCAGTTACTGTCAGTTCAAAACCTTTACACACGTCAATTATCTGATGGATTAAAGAGATGTCATCATCGAGACGACAAGAACACTGGGGATTGGTCCGGGTCGAGATTTAACCATGTATGCGCTGGTCAAATGACAGACAGACAAAGAGAAAGGGCGGGTGTGGGAGGGGGGGGGGGGGCAAAAAAAAAGATAGAAAAATACATTTGGGCCTTGAATCGGAGAGATGACTCGGCGATTCTGTGAATTGTATTTGATCAGGCACACTTGGCAGATAAAGAGATTTCCCAAAAAGATAATAATAATTATAAAAAATAATAATAATAAAATAATAATAATAATAAAAAGAAAGAGCAGCACACCACAGGGTTTCAAGTTTAAGTGTTCAGCTGACCAAATTTTCAGCTACATATCGAAAGACAGAGAGACGAGATGAGAGAGAAGAAGAACGATGGAGACGGAAAGAGACAGAGAACGAGAGAACGATTGTCAGGTTTGTGGCATGCATGCTCCAACATGTCCCTCTCCTGCCAATAGTGTCCCAACCAGGGAAATCGATATTCTAGCTTTTCATACACACATCATTATATATATATATATATATATATATATATATATATATATATATATATATATATATATATATATATATATATATACACTCGCTATCAAGTGGGAATTTGGATTTAGAGATGTCTCTCTATGCTAGTTTTCGAAGTAAACAGGCAAAAATGGCTTGATTCATTACTTGGCATAAAATATCACATATACATACAGTATACTTACAGACATATACAGAAATTAGCAAAAATAGCTGCCTGAGTGGCACGTCTCGAAATAGAATCACGGTTGTTAAAAAAATAAATAATAAATAAATAAATAAGTAAGATTCGACAAAGCACACAAACAGGATGGTATGCACTCGTAACATTTCAACAGATTGATTCATTGGTTCACACTTTTAGAAAGGAACAAAACAAAAACAAAAAACAAATTTTGCTCCTCAAATCAGTCGAGACTCTGTAATATGGAAGGTTCTGTGACACTTAAGTGCATTAAAGTCGTCTTTATTTTCTCCAAACTCATTGTATACTTGTTAGATAGGCATGTATTGATAAGACTACTGGTACTGAGAATTGGTTTGATATAATGCTTATATAAAGAAAGAATTGGCTTTTTTTTCTTTCTTTTTTTGTAGCAAAGAGAATTTCTTTCTTCGTATGTCCCAGAGATGTTAGGAAGTTAAGGGTCAGCCATGAAAGAGAGGTTAAGGGCCTTGCACCAGGGGCACCAAGAATGGTAGCTTAATGATACTGGGGGTGTAATAATCCACAGCCTTTACTCTTACTCTTAATTCTCTACTACAAATAACCAATGTCATGTCATATTATGCGACATGACGTGTACATACGGTTACATTAACAGAACACCGTGAAAGACTGTGGAAATATCAAGAAGAAGAAATAAAGCTATTTATTCTTACAATATGTCATTTATAGGATTTGGCAGATGTCCTTATACAGAGAAACTTTTGAGGGTTCTATGCCTTGATTAAGGGACTCCGGATCTTAGGATCTGTGACCCGAAATTCCTTAACTACTGAGCTACCACCTCTTACACACTGTATGAGAGGAGAAAATCGGGTCTGGTGATTAAAAAAAAAGAGAACAAAAGATCTCAGGCAGTGTGCTGTTGTTTACTCTAAGCTAACTCATGTAAAACGTACAAATATACAAAGTTTTCAAACCTGTGTCCTTATCATGGCCACTATGCAGTATAAACCTTGTTAAACAAAGTTAAATAAGATGCTCTCTGTGGTCCATCATTTCTGTTTTATATCATTTACATTAATTTAATTGACTTTAATTGACTTAATTCAATTCCCAAATAAAAGTAACAGTAATTTGTAAAGGTTACTGAGAAAAAATGCGTAACTAAATTACAGTTACTTTCAGTAAATGTTAAAGACCCTTGCCCCAACCCCCGTCAACAATTTGCTTCTGATATTTAAGCACTTTTGACTCAGGATGTTATTTTCATCAAGTGCCATCTAGTGGACAAATGAAAGTAAACAAAAAACAATCAAACGTAATGTTATAAAGTAATTAAAAATGACAATACTTATTACATTTTAAATATTGTAATTTGTAATCTGTACTCCATTATATTTCCAAAGTAACCTTCCCAACACTGCATTTAAGGCATTTGGGCCCGAAAACCTTTATCCAGAGCTCATCCATACAATTAAGCAGTTAAGGACTATGATCAAGTGTCCTAGCAGCAGGTTAGTGAGAAGGGAAAAGTCCAACCACTGATCTACCTGACTCTCTAATTAATTAATTAACTAATTAATTAATTAATTAATTAATTGTGTCATCGGTATTATGTACTCGGCCTGGTGTAGACGCATACCCAGTTCATACGGTAATTTTGATCACGTATGCTAATAACATTCAGAACAAAGCCAGACAGAACCTTCTATTTACAAGGTCTCAAACCGAGGTGTCAAGTACGTACCAAGTATATGAAGACATGGATGGCTATTGCTTTTGGTGTTGCCCTGCTAGCATGAAACATCCAGCAAGGCAAATCACTGTCTAATATGAAGGGTTGCATCTTTACATCTTGGAAGTGTTTCTTTCTCTCTTTTATTTATTTCCTTTTGGAATGAACTGACGTGTAGATGTGCACTGTTCGTGTGATCGCAAAACAAATCTTTCTCACCACGGATGCTGCTTATACATTAAGCCCCTTTCACTGACCTGGGATCAGTTTGATGCCCATCCCCTCCCCCAAACCCCCTTTGTTTACTGGAGATCGCAAATGATTGTTTTATGACCCAAACTGGTCCCGGATCAGCAAAAAAAAACAAAAAAAAGAGGGGGCTGCGTAGTCCAAAACTGACACTGTCCAAAACAGTAGCTATAAGTTGAACACTGGTCGAGTTTCAAACAAACAGAAACAGTCACAACCGAGACATATTGTCAGTATTCATATCATATTGATATAATCTTTTTCATATACAATTCCAATATATGTTATTTATATGCATTTTTTTAAATATATGTATATATATATTTAAATATATATATATATATAAAAAAAAAACAATTATAATCAATTTTATATACAGACACACTGATTAATACCTTGCATAACCAGAGAGAGGGGGAAGCCTAATAAGTTGCCATCAACACACCCTGGGGGAATAGACTAAAACTGACAGACTAGGGGTCAAGTACACCAGCTGAAAATGACCATCACAATGACTAAATAACTTGCGGCTACGAGAAAGTGACTCACATGACGAAATATATCTCCTCTAAGAGCAGCTACGCAAAAAAATGCGTTCGAAAGTTAAAATTTCAGCATCATTTTTCCGTTTGTTTTTTTGTTGTTGTTGTTGTTTCATCTCATCCCCCACGTAACATCCCTTCCCATTTTGTTTTTCCGTTGCACGGTGTCCATGAAAAGCACCGTTTATTTTCGTTTGGCAGGAGGACGACTCCTCCCGAAATTTGGCATATCACTCTCGAAAGGCCGCGAGCGTGTGTCCATACAGGTAGTGAGAATGCACTGGCATGACAGAACAGAAAGTACAGGAATCAGGAAACACACTTTAGAATGCCAAAAAATTCACATGAAAACAGGTTAAGACTGGTGAAAACATGTTTTCCTTTAAAAAAAGAGTGCTAGCGTCTGCCATTTTATGTTTCATTCTCTGAATCACACTGTATGAAAACAAACAAAAAAAAAATACGCCAGAGCACACGCTCTGTTGAATTTGTTATATGCATGGTCCACTTTTTATTATACTCAGGCTGGAACAAGTGATAAATTCAGGTATATAGCAATATAATATATTACATTCATGCATTTATCTTCTACCGCTTTATCCCATCTTCCCTCGGGTCACGGGGAACCTGTGCCTATCTCAGGCGTCTATGGGCATTAAGGCAGGATACACCCTGGATGGAATTCCAACCCGTCGCAGGGCACACACACACTCACACACACATTCACACACTAGGAACAATTTTCCAAGATGCCAATCAACCTGCATGTGTTTGGACCGGGGGGGAAACCGGAGAAACCAGAGAAAAACCCCCTGAGGCATGGGGAGAATATGCATACTCCACAAACACATGGCCGAGACAGGAATCGAACCCGGACCCTGGAGGTGTGAGGCGAACGTGCTAACCACTAGGCCACCGTGCCCCCTTATATTAATATATTATGTTTAATATATTATGATATATTCAAATAATATAGCTGGCTAGTTAGCTAGTAAAGTGTATTACATTTACGGCATTTGGCAGACGTCGTAATTCAGAGCGACTTACAACTGAGCAATTGAGAGTTAAGGGCCTTGCTCAAGGGTTCACTAGTGGCAGCTTGGTGGTGCTGGGATTTGACTTTTCCAGTCCAGAGCCCAATGCCTTATACATTGAATTACTGCCTATGATAAAGAACGTACTGAATGTGAATTACCAGAGAGTGGATGACTATACGTTTTAGATATCCATTTGTTTTGTACCCTAAACAGAAAAAGGCATTAGCAAACATTTCAGCGATGAACTGTGGTGTTCTGCATACTTTATTGTGTAGCACGAGGCCATCTTTTTATAGCGTATAGCATTTTTGCAGTGACACTGATTAGTCTTCTGGGAAACAAAGAATGAGTAAAATCAGGACAGGGAACCTGCACTCTATGTCTGACCTTTCCCCTTCTAAAGTTCATACCGCAATTTTTTTTTTAGAGTAATCCAGGCTTAAGTCATCTCTGACAGGAGCACACGTGAATGTGGTAAAGCTTTCCAGAGCTGCTTACCTGATACCATGAGTGCTGTTAGTAAAGCAGAGTTAGCAAGAGTAAGTCCTGATGGTAGAGGGGTCAAGTCTTTGAGGGGCTTGCGGTCCTGCTATAAATCCACCGGGACAGGAGGAATACAGCATGCAAGGAGAGGGTAAAAAAAAAAAAAAAAAAAGCAGCCTTATGAATGGATTGAGCGTTTAGTATTTTCACTTTGCATCTCACATTACTAGAACAACCAAGGTGATATGCATGTTAGTTCACAATTCTAGAGTGATCAGCCAAGCAAAGAGTCTCTTAAGCCAGGCAAATGCCAGTATATATACTGGTTTATGGTTTCATGTTTTATGCAGGAGTACATGTTATTTGCAATGCTAGCGGTTGTGAGATGAATGCAGTAAGCCAGTGAGAAAGCTGAACTTGTTTACCCCAGCGCCCTGTTTTTACCTTCAGGCTGCAGCTGTTTCTTAGGATTGACAGTCATGGAGGAGGGAATGGACATGGTGGAGAGGCGAAAGCCAGCGGGTAGTGTCTCAATGGAGCCGGGCATCATGCCCAGGCCTTGGCCATCCCGTGGTCTAAACCTCTTCCTCCATGATGGAGACCTCCGAAAAGACTTATCATCGCACTGGTAATAAATTAAAATACACACTCGGGTAGAAACGAGTTCACATGACAGGAGACATTGAGAGCTAGAGAGTTAATCACACTATATATTTCTTTTAAAGCTAATGATCCTACCTCCTCCAGACGTCTGTCAGTCCCCAGCGCCAAGACATTGTTAAATTCCCGTTCAAGAATCTGCCTGGCCTGAGATCAGGTACAGGTACAAATGGTTAGAAAGGCATAATTAAACCATATTAAAAACTATGCATATTAAACTGTAGAATGTATAGAATTAAGAAATAATTAAAATGCTAATTGAATATTTTGGCATTTTGAAAAATACAATGTCAGTGTTTATGCAGTTTTACATATAGGGACTTATTAATTGATACATAAATAGTGAAATGCAGGATAGAACTTAAACTTTGCAGTCTGTACAACTGGTTCTATAAAATACAGATGGGGAAAACAACTGTCACGCAATGATGACTCAAGCAGATGCAAATTGTTAGGCAACTGTAATGAGTTTATGGCAAATATATTCAAATTGTTTATTAGAACTCTGTATAAACAAGAGAAAAACATATGTATATGTGGCAAAAAACAACAAAACCTTAGAATCAAACACAAAAAACAAGTCTTAGTCACAGTAGATAGAGTGCATACTTCACAATGTGCTTTGTTTTTTTGTTTTTTTTGGAAAGAATATTCAAATATTTCTTTGTACAAAAAACAAACGAACCTGTGTACTTTTAATGTATATACTATAGGATAAGAATGAACGCCTTTGCTATAATCCATTTGTAAAATACTACATAGACATAGGTCTCTTATGCTTTTTCACTGTTGGTCGATTAGAAAGACGTTTAAGGGCACTGACTAAGATAAGATCCCACAGTCCAAGTGGACCTGGGCTGGTTACAGCATCCAGGATAGTGTATAACAGTATAAAAAATAAAATAATAAATACAAATATACACTGTATAAATACAAAAATGAGTACTTCACTGCACATTTAAAAAAGGAGCAGCTCTGATTTTAAACTCTGATTGCAGCATGAAGAAAAATCGTTCTGTAGTGATCCTTCAGACACTTTCAGAGGTAACAGTCTATCACTGAAGGAGCTGCTCATGCAGGGAGGTGAGATTCGTTCTTCAGCATCAACTATATACTAAATATAAATGAACTATCTTCAACATCGTGGATGAGTTCATCTGAAGCAACTGCTGTCATTGCAGACACTCAGGGGAGAACTATACTATACTATACTGACTACACTGCATAATTATAACTTAATAACCTTAAGAAAAAATGAAGTACTACCAGATTCTAAGTGAAGTTTATAAACAAGTGAAAATAGTCCATGGAAATAGTCTACCTGCATTCTAAATTTTGAATAAATGGATTTTCCTATAGATGCAATGGAGATATTACCATGTTATCTGAAAGAAGAGATAATTCATCAAACAGTAAATCATACAATAGTTTCAAGCCTTCCGGCATGAATTCAAAATATGCTGCAAGCGGTGACGTCTTAGCAAATGAAAATATCTTAAACTTAGTCAAGTAATTGAAATCGATATGCACGTGAGAGCTTGTGATGAACCTGCACGTAGCCTTACTTAAACATTATATAACATATGATCTAATGGTTGGCAATAATGTATTGTAAATGTCAATATTAGAAACTTCTAATCTCTTGCCAATGATAATAATTTATACAAGCGCTTATTTCTTATTTCACCTGTGTGTTCTGCATGGGAATTTGCAGTATTAGGGCCAGGCTGCTGAAGTCGAACATCTCGTCCAAGGCGATGAGAGAACCATGTACGCCACTCTCCAAAAGGTTATTGCTGTACTCCTTTAGCCCGATGGTCTGCACCCAGTTCATCACGTGTTCATTTGTCCACACCAGAGCATCTGTGGAGGGCCAGATTGATCATTTTTTGATAAGGACTCTTGGGTAAATCTGTATTTCTGCTTTTTGGCAAACAACAATATGTTTGTACCAATACTTATTTAGCACTGCTTCCCTAGAGAAACAGAAATGCATTTTACGTGGTCTATAAAGCTTTACATAAAAAAGATTATTTTATATTGTACAGTGATTTGTGAAGTACTTTATAGCACTGGTCAGGAATGCGCAGCACTAACCCATAGTACCGTTGAGCCATTACGCCAACAGATGCATATTCCCAGTGATCTTTCCACACAGCTGGCCAGTCAACTTGAAAGGACAGCACACGTGTGTGCCCGAGTACGTTTACCAAATCTGCACGCGTGTGAGTGAGCCTTGTGTATGTCACTAGCAAGGCACATGAAAGGCTGCAGCAGCTGGATCAAGTTCATGTGTCACGCTCAAGTTCAACAAGGCACAGGCTTTAAAAACCGATTTGACGCCGAGTCTCAGCTGTTGACCTTTCCATGCAACGCTACCACTAGATGATGCTGTTTGTCAGGGAGATTGATTTCTCTACGAATAGAAAAGAAAATCTACATAAAAATGGCCAAAATAAGTTCATAGCTAGACAAGTTGGAGTCTTGTATTTTTATTATCACCCTAACACTCAACTGAACACATTACAGACAATTACTCTCTAAATCATATGATAAGATATATATATATATATATATATATATATATATATATATATATATATAGATATATATATATACATATATATATATTTAATCACAATACAACTTTACACACACACACACACCACACACACACACATATATACACACACACACACACACACACACACACTGTACTCAAACTGTGGCATCAGCACTTTGTAAATCCAACATGATGGCATCACAAACAGGAAGTCAAAAAGAACATGCGATAGATTGTTTCAGCATCTGTGTTTCCAGTAAGCACACTATGTGACACGTAAAATTGTCTGTCTGTTGTTTGTCTTCAGTGTTCAGAAGATACATAACACTAAGCAGGCTTCAGGCCATGTGTTCCTCCTTGCCCCCACTTCATCACAGGGGAGATACACGTATTGCCCTCTGTATTGTATGTAGGATTGGATCATTCTTTCGGGGGAGCAGGTTGCCGCATTGTGAGCGCATGTTTATGCGCATGCTCACACTCCATAGCACAGCCAGTTCAGTTGAGGAGTTATTGAAGATAAACATTGCAACAAAAAAATGCACAGGGTCTGCACCCGAAGAGCATGTTTCGATTTTTTAATATTAGCTCGATCAGAGCATTTGGAGATTCGGCCTCAAGATGTTCTTTCTCTGCTTGCTCTCCACCTGTATTTGTGGAGGCTATGGCTACAGCTCCTAGTCTAGTTTTATAGTTGTTAAGACCATCCACGACTTTAGTGCTCCTATCATAAGGAGGCTGTATGCCGCAGAAATGGCATATGTTCTCTGTATGGTCGAGATGCACCACTTGGACCCAGTTAACTGCCCAGTTGGTTCAGTACTGGAGTTCCTTCAGGAACAGTTGGCCAATGGGTTGTCTGCCCACTAGTGTCCGCCTTTTAAGCTTATCATGCCCCAGTTGGGGGAAAACGCCCTAGTGACATGTTTTCTTTATGGTACCTGGTGGCTGAGGCCACCTGACAGACAAATGACCAGGAAAACCTCAACTGGTATGTCAATAGAACAGCAAGGGGGAGGATATCCATGTGATATGGTCTGAAAGGGTCTCCTGCGAACAAGATGAATTGTGGATGCCTTTTCCCCCCTCTTCTGGGTCCCCTGGTTTTCCCCGCATCTATCAGGGTCATAGCGCACTCGACTCTTATTTGCAATATTGAATATTTGCAATGCAGTGGTCTGGTCCACCCCTCTATGTCAGGTTTTATAGCCTTGACGTTGATGCCACTCCTCGGTCCTCTGTTTATATATATATATGAATATATATATATATATATATATATATATATATATATATATATAGATATATATATATATATATATATATATATATATATATATATAATTTAACCACATTTTACCTACCTAATAGTTTATTTTATTGATTGATTGATTTATTTTCTATTTACATATACACATTGAACAGTCTATTTTACTCTGTGTACTCTGTATGAATATATTTGTGGCAAATAAAATCTGATTTGATTTGTCATCCCTTTCCGTATAACAATTTCTCTCCTGAGCGACACTTGAGATATCAGTGAGCCTGATACATATTGCTGTCTACTGTCTGATCTATCATGATGACTTATTTCTTGTCATCTGGCGTGCTAAGGATGGCCATTGTGGAAATACTAAAAATATACTAAAATATATTAATTGAAAGCGGTACAAAATCAAGTATATAAATGAAATTCATTCAAATGTAATAATACTAAATTAAAATCGTTATGGATTACTAGAGGGCTGTTATTATGTTCTAGCAGGGTCACCTTTGAGTTCATGATGGCACTCTTCTCTCCTTCGATCCAGCTCCTTCCTGTCATAGTTTAGCCTCTTTAAACACATGATGCCGTATTGTAAACTTGCCCTGTTTTAATGATTAAGAAAAAACACAAGTTATAAATAGGTGCAATTATGTGCAAATAGGTAAATAGAAACCAAACTCATAACTCCTATAACACTGACAACCCATCTGATTGCAGCAAGATGACCTACCTATGAAAGCTGTCCACCATTTTTAAGTGTGTGCGTAAGTCCTTCTTGGTGAGGTGGTCCAGCATGCGAGCATCAACCAGGCACTCCATGAAGTAGCTGCGATACTGAGGCAGGCCAAGGCTAGGCAGCCACTCGTTTCCTATCCATTCGTGGTTCATATCTCCATACGCCAGGGTCTTAAAAATAAAAATAACAACAACTTGAGGTGTAAATATCCTGACTTAAAAAGGATCTGTAGATGTTTGACATATATGTTTCCTTTTCCATTTGTTAAAAGAAAATTGCATTCAGAACTCTAGACAGTCCAAACTTTGGTTTTACTTTACCGCCACTCTTTAAATACAAGCAAAAAACAAGCATTACTGTTTGTTTTGTCTGAATAAATTGCAAGATTGCCCACGTTTATTTGCTGTACACCGCACAGATTCATGTTGCATGTTAAATGTAATGACTGGAGGCCCTAGCTAATGATTTGCTGTGGCATCAGACGGAAAGACATCCACCTCCCTGTCTCTTTCTCCGTTCGGCCTGTCTCACCTGTGCCCAGCTTCCTTCCTCGTTCTCCTGTCAGCCAAATCCCGGAGTGACAGCATGTTAATGCACAGCAGAGAGCGAGTCAGTCCATTTTCAAGCAGAGCTTAATTAGTACAGTCTTGCAAAAGGCAGGAAAGGTGCGAAGCCAGAAGCAGACAACAATTTACAAGATGAGCCGCATGAACAGATGACACACATAGCGTGATCCTAGAGTTTAAAGCACAACGCTAGAATAGCTGGTTGCATGCTGCAGATGTGTGTGCGATTAGATCAAAAGGTTTGCATTATTTAAATCAGCTGAACAATCTATCTAATCAAATCTCCAGCCACATGTGACTCATCCCCCAAACTGATATGTTTGATACAGGTTGGGGAAATGTGGTAATATTGTAAATATTATAGGACACCTACCTAGCTATATGTAGTTCTTATCACAGAATTAAAGCGATTACAATTATTTACGATGTGTTATGGTTAAGTATTGAGGTTTCTCTTCACAGTCCCATGAAGATTTACTGGAGTGAGAGTGGAAGATCTTAAGAGGCATGCTATAGAGCGCTGTGCTCGACCTTATTAAACACGTTTGGGATGGATGCTGACTGCACCCCTGGCCTCCTCACCCTACATCACTATCTGATTTATCTATCTATCTATTGCAGTGGCAGTGAAGCAAGCATTTTGGAAAATCTCCATGATATAGATAATATAATTTTCTTTGCAATTATTATTATTATTATTATTATTATTATTATTATTATTATTATTATTATTATTATTATTATTATTATTATTATTATAGATTCTTTTTTTGCTCAAAGACAAATGAAAGTCCCAAGGATGAAACATTGCATAGCTGTGTGATTACTTACATGGGAGTAGGATTACAATATTTTTTGTGGACACAACACTGAATGAGACTAGGACATAAATAAACATTACAAGTCATTCTTTAACAAATATACTATTAAGGACTGACAAATTGCTGTTGCACATTATAAAAAACCAAACTGTTAAGGAAGTGTAGTTACTGGAAAATAATCTTGGAGGCTTAGTACATCACACAGCCCTGTTATTTTACTATAGCACATCGTATATATATATATATAGTGATGTGTTTTTTTTATATATCAGCTAAACATCTAAATAAGACCTGACCTACAGATTCAGTTCAAACTGTGATTCACAGATGATTAAGTGAATTGTGTAACTAAGCAAACAGCACTGATAAAAAATAAAAAAAAAAACTGCTGTTAAACACAAACAGCTGGTTTTCAGAAACAGATTAAGTGTATTATTATTCCTTTTCAACATTTAGCTCATTTTAATCTGTTGGTGATTCTTCAGGTTATTATAAAACTTAACCTTTGTCTGAAAAACCAGTATGAAGGATATGCAAAGGCAGCGTTGTTGCAGGTTTTGGGGTTTTGGGGTGGTGTTAAGCGGGCAGTAGGGAGAAAAGGAAATGTAGCATATGCTTGGCACTGCAGGGGGCAGAGGTGTGACCCAGATGGACTAACTGCTTTAGTGGAGGTTGCCAGGTTCTCCATCTCCTCGTGAGTCACCCAGACATTTCCGGAGGACTGCATATAAAAGAACACACAGAGGGAGAGACAGAAATGTAAACAAAAACAAACTCCGGACCTACAGATTGTAATTTTGTGATTATTTTTTAAAAAGATAAATCGTTAAATGTTTCATTCATTCATCCTGGTGATTTATCCATTGGGTTGTTAATTATCAGTAGGCACAATTTTTATTTCATTCATTCATTCATTCATTCATTCATTCTATAGCGCTTTATCCGACCTCCCTCGGAAAGCCTGCGCCTATCTCAGGTGTCTCCGGGCATAAAGGTAGGACATACCCGGTATGGAATGCCACACACTAACATTCCCAGATTTGGAACAATTGTTCCATGGTACTAATCAACCTAACATGCATGTTTTTTAACCGGAGAAAAACTCCCTGAGGCACGGGGTGAACATGCAAACTCCACACATACGAACCCCCAACCCTGGAGGTGTGAGGTGAACGTGCTAACCACTAAGCCACCGTGCCCTCACTAGTTTTTATTTGAATAAAAAAAAAAGAGAAATAGAATGGGACATTTTAAATCCTTGGTGTGGAAATCCTTGCATATCAGGAACATTACTATAATTGAGCAGTTTAATTAGAGACTCAGCAGTGTGTTTTTTTTGTGCAGGTGTAAGCAGTGGTATAATGACTGCATAACACAGGAAGATAATTGGGGTAATACATTCCTGCCTAGCAAAAAGTGTGAGGATTTTATCTGTCGTAAGCGATTAGATTTACAGATTATTTTAAAATCTACCTGCAGTGCAATTATGGCCATGGTGATTTCATTAACCAGACGATAACGGTTCAATATTAATAAATTGGCACCGCTTGAAATGATAGGGTGAGTACAAAAAAATAAAACAAACAAACAGAACATGTTCACGTTTGTAGATAAGAAAAGCTCGGAAAGTCTACATTCTGATCATGAAGATGGTGTGACTGAATCTGATGCATTGGACTTTGAAGGACAATAAAGAAAAAAACATCTGAGGTCTTGCACAAGTAGGATTAGGAGCCGTTAGGATCGCATAAATATTTTAACATGCTCACGGAATAAAAAATAATGCTGATCGTGCCTGAGTGGGAGCCAGTTTTGTCCATTTGCTGTTTTCCACGACCAGAAATAAACACACGTGGGCGGAGCAGCAGGGGTCGGACGATTTCTATTCTAGAAGTAGATATTTTGCCAAAGCACTGATATATCTGAACCTATTATGGAGTGGGCATTATGGCCCACTCCTAGCTCAATACAATATATTAAAATTGTCCACAATGCTTTATTAGACATTTCCTATTTTCTGGTTCCTATTTGGATACACCAGAATATTTCCGTATTAGCACTGTAATCTAGTCACAGCCCTGATGCGCATTTAAATAATTTATTAAGAAAAGGAGTTGATTTGAAGATGTATGCTATTGTCTTTGCACAAAATATACAGAATACATTCATTTCAGCCACACTAAATACACATGTTCCTTTCATTTTCTTTTTGTACTGTGATCACGCACATGGCCTTAGGTTAACTGAAGAACAGATGTTCGTATAACAGAATCTGCAGCACAACGCCAGCTAAATTTACTCTATGACATGTACATTGCAATTTAAAAGCTGTTAGGATGAAAGTATTCAACCAAGGAACTGTCAGAAAAAAAAGTCCAGCCTGTGAGATGTACATTTATATAAATATATAAATATCAAATACTTACATTTAACATTTTTGTTCATCTATTTCTGTAAAGCTGCATTGGATCAATGTCCAGTGACAAAAGCACTATATACAAATTGAAATTAATTATTAACTGAAGCTACGCTTGGATATTGTTTTTAGATATTATTATAGGTGAAAGCAAGTGTTGTATAATACAGTTTCTATTTGACTACAAGACTAGCATTAGCATCAGTCCTAATATGTAGGTAATTTAGTGATTACACATTTTTGTAATTAAGGCATCAGGTCGTCTTGAGTTTAAACCCTAGCAATGTTTGATTCATTTTCTTGCATTTACGTTGCTTAATATATACGTGTGGGGCACGGTGGCTTAGTGGTTAGCATGTTCGCCTCACACCTCCAGTGTCGGGGTTCGATTCCCGTCTCGTCCATGTGTGTGTGGAGTTTCTCCCCGTGCCTCAGGATTTTTTTTTCTCCGGGGTTCCCCCCAGTCCAAAAACATGCATGGTAGGTTGATTGGCACCTTGGAAAATTGTCCTTAGTGTGTGTGAGTGTGTGCGCGTGTCTGTGTGAGTGTATGTGTGCTCTGCGACAGGTTGGCATTCCATCCAGGTTGTGTATCCTGCCTTAATGCCCATAGACGCCTGAGATAGGCACAGATTCCCCATGACCCGAGGGAAGATCGGATATAGAGGTAGAAGATGAATGAATGAATGTATACAAGTGTCACTTTTATCTGATTGGAAGGAACTGCGTATTAAAGATACTAAACTTAATTGGATATTGTTTTTACAGTTGACAGACAGACATACAGACATACAGACAGACAGATAGAAGGTGACGTTCTTACGGTGCGTGAGGTGAGTGGTGCTGAGGGACTGGTGAGTGACACCATCTCCTGGATGGCCAGCCTGAGCTTGAGCCGGTGCAATGGGTTGCTTATACCGATTTCCCTCTGAATCTCTGTATCAGACAGCGCAGACATAATGGCACCACTCTTCACATTGGCACGGCAAGCCGCTACATACCACGCTGGCATGCCAACCCACAGCTGCGGGATGTGGAAAGGAAAGAGAAACATCTCTGTCAATGCCACCATCATCATCTCAGCGTCGCCGTCAAGTGTTTTCATCATTTCTGTCATTCCTACTCGGTGTGATTACTGTAATTATAATCACTATAATGGATGCATGGTGAGAGCATGTGTGTGGAGGAGATCCTCTACCTCAAGCCAAGAGACCACTGTCGGGCCATCCCACTGAGCAAACGGAAGGCCTTTTCTCCGTGCATCTTCCAAAAGCTCATGCCTGACAAACACATGAAGAAACTTTGTCCAGGAAAAAAAGTGGTTTTTGGAAAATATTTTGCTTAAAAATAGAATATGAAAGACCAAATTTCGCTCTTAAAGGTATTTTGACTATAATTATAATAAGTGACAATTATTTCGACTAAAATTATTGACTAAACAATGTGGAGATTTTTCCTTATATAGATACAACTGTTGATTTTTGTGCTCTACTTTTTTCTAATAGTCCATTAATGACAATATTATATATATATATATATATATATATATATATATATATATATATATATATATATATATATATAAGACAATGAGAAACAGAGATTGGTTTGATTGGTTTGACAGACAGAAAGAGAAAAGAATAGCTACTTCTTCTTCATCCTGCGGTCTCTCTCAGCTTGCTTGCCCAGGGTCATAGTATCACCAATGTTCATCTCAAAATCTGCAGTTCAGTGAAAAAAGCACAGAGCTCAAAATGTAATTTTGTCAGAAACAATACTATATATATATTCCCTAAACCATAGCAGAGAGACTGCTGACCTGGTATTACAGGAGGGGTCATTTGGCCATCTTTGATCATTGGTTGGGGCTTATCCTTCTTGCCAAACAAGCGACCAATGGAGGACTTGATTCCCTTCTTTTTGTTGCCTCTGAAGAGGAAAAAAAGAATGAGGATGAAATATTTTACTACCTGAGGGACATCTTTTAGAGGTGCTTTCTATATTTCTCCTTAGGCCTCGTGTCTTAGAACTATACTCTAAAATAAATCATAATTCTGGTAGGAAATGAAACACAATGTGGATTTTGGTATAGGAAAATAACTAATAGCTGAGTGGTAGAATATATTTCAGCGCAATTGACAAACTCTTTTCGCGTATATATTTACATTTATGTAATTCACACAACTGAGCAGATATGGAGTTAAGGCCCCTGTGTAGCAACTTGTTGAGCCACATATATATATATATATATATATATATATATATATATATATATATATATATATATATATATATATGTTTATCTATCATAACTAATAAAGAGATGCTTAGTCATTTTGACAAATGTTTAATTATAACCCAAAGAAATTGCTATAACATTTAATTCAAATTGACTTTAGTCTGTTTTGGACATATTAATATAATGAGATGAATAACACAATCTCAATTTACCTAGGTTTCAATAATCAGACACAGATTAGGTAAAGAGCCATATAAGTCCATGTAAATAAGATGTTACGAAAGAAAAGAATAAAACATTAAAACAAGCACAGTAACACAACGCAGGACTGTCAATGATATGTTGTAATATATATATAATTAATATACAACTAATGATATTCAAAGATTCTACAGCACTGTGGTGTAATACTTGTTAATGCCTTGTTGTCCAGCTGTATTGCCTGTTATTGGGCAATAACAGATGCAAATAAACACAGCATGCTGCGATTAGACACGGAATGAGCTTTAATTAACATTACTGCAGGCACGAGATGACAGAGAGTTCAGATATTTCCATGGTCTTGTAGCAGTTCTTTCTTATTACCTGTCGATTTCTGACAAATAATAAATAAATAATAAAGATATTTAATAATATACTTTAGAATTTAATATTCTTTTGGATTGGGAAGTTGAGGTTACGGAATTCAATGTAAGACAATGTTTAGTCCTGGAAGCCCCGCTTTATTCAAGCCTGTTTATGAAATGCCTAAAAAAAATCCAAAAATGTTATACATTTCCAGGTTGTAAGCTATGAGACTGGATTATAAAGACCCACTCATAGTATCTAATATATTTTGGCAGCTGTAATTTCTCCTGTCAGACATTAATATTCACTACACTATTGCATTATAGGATAAAGCTATAAAGACATAAAGAGCACAACTCTGTTTAACCAGGATCTTAATAATAGTGAGGTATTATTCATCATTTAGTATTGTCTGGCAAATTTGTGTTTTCCTGTCTTATCAATTTAACACATTTTTTCCCCTGTTGCCAGACTGTTTGCTATGCATGCACTTATTTATTACTTCAATCAGATTTGATGTCCATTGAAATGAAATGTTTGAATTCACTTCTCGTCCATGAATATTTATAGAGCGCTGCATCCTACTGAGACACTCTTTCAGGGGCGATTAGGGGATAACTTCATTAGCACCAGGAGAGAGAAGAGAGTGTGTGTGTGTGTGTGTGTGTGTGTGTGTGAGAGAGAGAGAGAGAGAGAGAGAGTGAGAGAGAGAAACAAAGAGTAATGAAAGTCAGGGACAAAGAAAGGAGGATGTCATTGTTTTTGCTATTGCATCAGAGCATTAATAATAATTGGATGCCATTAGATGGGAAGCAGTGTGGGAAGAGGGTACGAGGAGAATGTTACGGGTGGCTGCAGTTTGAATACTGAGGTACATGTGTGAGTGTTGCATATAATTAAACCGGGGGCAGAATTAAGATTGAGACTGATTTGCATTCAGCAACTCAGGATTCTGCATAAAACGTCCATTTGGCAACACTAAGGAGGCAATTGCATTGAGTTTTATAGCAGTCTTATTTACAGCACTTTTAATGACCTTGTAGATGCAACCAAACAATCCATAATGGGCCTTTTAAGGGTCTGGTTAGGAAAGAGTTTTCGGCAAGTGTGAAAAAATGCTGCAAACAAAGAACACTTTCAAACATGGAATTGTTAATTATTTACTTTCATCAATGAACGAAATGCAGTGAATGAACAAAAGAGAAATTTAAATCAAATCAATATTTGGTATGAACACCCTTTGCCTTGCAATGCTAGGTACACTTGCACACAGTGTTTGGAAGGAACACGGCTGGTAGGTTGTTCCATCTTCTGTAGATATAGACGTTCTTACATCCTGTCTCTTCATGTAATCCCACACACACTCCATGATGTTGAGATCAGGGCTCTGTGGGGATCGTGCCATCACTTCCACTACTTCTAGTTCTTCAAAAGGTACTCACACCAACTATTGATTTGATTTACATTTTCATTTTGTTGCTCAAGCTGCATTTTGTAAATTGACAAAAATGCAAAAATCATTATTTATATTTCTGAAAGCATCCTTTGTTTAAGCATTTTTCCCACCTGCGTAAAATTTTTGCACAGTACTGCATGTATTATTTTTTTCAGTAGCATGACAATGCTAATAATAAAGCAGCAGAAATACATGCATGTGGAATTATTTAATACCGATGTGTAAAACATTGGAGAGGGACACCTGAGTCTTTTAGATCAGCCATGTTGAAAATTTGCTGAAAATTTTGTACGATTTCTAGTGATATATATATATGTCATACAAAACCCTCTTGTGTCTTGTGTGAGGAAAAAAAAAAAAACAATATGTGTTTGATTTCCAGTGTTGTATAGCATTTGTATAACCTGTGTAAGCAACAGCTTGTGTCCTGGTCATGACAGAATGCCCACTGCAGAATCCAGAAGCGCATCTGTATTTTGTATACTGCAAAGTGAATAAGTATATACTGTATACAATCTAGTGTTCCTACATTCCAATAGTATGCAGTATGCAAGAAGATCGCTTTTAATACTACATACATGTGATCTATTACATGTATTAATCTATTTATTACCCCAGAATGGCATTAGATTGACTAGAGAATTAGCTAAGAATGATCTGATTTATATGAAATTTAAGTCGTCAATGCGCTCTATTAATCACCTCAGAATTCTTTCAGAATTATATAACATGTACATCAGAATACACTAATAGTAAATACAAGCCATACCTTAAAATGAGAATAATTGTTTATTTTTTTTATTCAGAATCTATTTATTGTGGGTCATGGGTCATTCTGACTTAATGAAAATGAAGTCAGTTAAAAATTCTGACTTAATTGAAATGAAAATTAATGATTGCAAAAATACATGTAAAAGAATGACATCATATCAAACAAAATCTTATCACAGAAGTACCTCAGAAAAGCTCCATATTTAACTCTTCTATCCTCCTCTATCACTCTTCTTGAATCACCACAGATTTACCTCAGACATACCACTGAAGGTTTACCTGAGACTTACCTCAGATTTTATTCACAACAATCTCAGAATGTTATAACTTCCCTCAGACATACCTCACATTTACCTCCTAGATATATACAGTATATGTGTGTGTGTGTGTGTTGTGTGTTTATACCCTCGTCCATCCTCGAGGCTTCCAGTCAGCTGAGCAAAGTTTATTTGATCAAGTTTGAGACTACGTGGGGAGGATGGGGGCGACATCTCGCACTTTATAGTGGCCTTATCCTCACGAGCTTCCACTGGAGACTAGATAACAAGAAATTGACAGTCACCAACAAATAAACACAAAACTGCATCTATAAAACACTCTTGCCATGCATGTCATGCTTTGTTAAATGTTCACATCCTTATAAACTTTTAAATATGACATAAATAGACGGTTTTTTTTCTTATCTGAAAGAAACTTACACTGACTTTCCTGCGGTGCTTTCGTAAATCACTAGGCTGATAGCGTTAGAAAAGAGACAAACATGCAGACAGGTTAAGCTGATTAAACACACGGTCAGACAAAGTGAAATAAATTGGATGCTGCTGTCCCGCCAAGATCCTGTCACACCTTCTGGCCAAACTGAGGAATTAATAAAGACAAAATTCTTATTGATTATGTCACTTGGAAATAATGAAGCTTTGGGCCTTTCAGGTACACAAATGTCAGAAATGTTTTAGTAAAACATGGAAAAATAAGACTTATTTGGGATGATAAATGATGATGAAGGTTGAATAAGGGACCAGTTAATGTGTTTGATATATCGGATTTGTATATTAGTAACTTTAAGGAATAAAATCATTTCTCAAATGGATATGAATGAATATGAATGTGTTGCATGATCAGTATACAAATGAAAATAAATAGCAATGCAAACAAATATGCATTAACATAAACATTACTTATATTGCTTCAAACTTGGCATTAATGCATAATAAAGTATATTGTGTATATTGTACAATTCTTTGTGGAAAGACTACAGGGTGCCTGCTGAATGTTCATGTCTAGGCTGTGATTTCTCATCTCTCACCAGGGTCATGACACCGAGCTCATGTGCAGTGGAGCGAGATGCCGTCTTTGGAGTTGAGCGGCCACTGACGGGAGGTGAAGAGCTGGCGAGGGAGAGGGCAGTGACCGAGGTGGGGATGGTGGACCGCGGGCGCAACGTCACGTTCAGGCCGTCCATGCTACCGCTGTTTACGCGGCTCTCAATCTCATCAGCTCGAAGCTCGGCTGATTCTCGCTCTACCTGGATCATTCTGCAGCAAATGATAGGGAGAAAAGCTTGAGTAAGAAAAAACACATGACAGGCATTTGTTTGCAAAATGCTCTCAATATTTCATATTCGGAATAGAAAGTGGTCATTTGAATTCTGTAGACATCACAAAGCTGCTTTAAAGAAATTTGGATGTAGATATTGGTCTGTTACGGTGTGTCCATTGTTACGCAGTTGAAGCAATTAGTAGCAATTAGTAGAAAAAAATTTAATTAAATAAAAAATAGTGTGTGTAAAATAAAAGCAATGAAGCAAGAATAAGGATAAGAATTAAACGTTAAATGTGCAATGGATAATGGATGGTATGTGTGGCAGATATGGCAGTGTTAAAAGTGTCAGTGTGTGCAAATGTGCAATATGTGCAATATATGTCCTTTTTTGTCCTTGTATTAAAGTGACCATTGTGCAAGTGTTTGTCCAGTGCAACGGTGACATTCTCCCTTTGTGCAATGTTGTGCAGGAGAGAATAGAAAGTCGAAAGGACCATTGCTAGTGACAAAATGCACATTTAAATGTATAACATAAAATCAGTCAGTTTTTTTCTGTTAGAATCAAATATTTGTGTAGAAATCAATCAGACAAAAACAATAAAGCCTGTTAAACTCCCAAATCCTTACATGTAACCATTCTGTGATAGACTGGTTGGGTATTTTGTGCTTTGTTTTGATGCTGGGTTTTTGTATATATAGTGGGAGGTTAAAGCTCAGTGAGCTCTGGACCGGAAGGTCACAGGTTCAAATCCCAGCACCACCAAGCTGCCCCTAGGAGGCCCCAAGGCTCTTAACTCTTAACTGCTCAGTTGTAAGTCTCTGGATAAGAGCATCTGCCTTATCATGCCTTAAATAAAATCTTTTAGTCTAAAATCGTTTGAAAATCACATATATATATATATATATATATATATATATATATATATATATATATATATATATATGATATGATATGATATATATGTGGCACAAAACAAAAGAGTAAGTGATCAATTGAGATTGATTATGCCAAACAGTCTGGAAAAGATTAGCTTCCACATGTACACATTTGGCATGATTCATTTGACTCATTCTGTCATGTACACCAGATGGATTCTACCAGAACATCTGTTACAACTGTTAAAACAGAGGCATGTTTCTAACACGCAATGACAAGAAATTCTGGTAACACTTTAAATGGCCTAACAAGGGACATAACTTTTCAAGGGACAAACAATTTCAATTCAATTCAATTTTGAATGTTCAAATGTACATTTTCAAATCTGTGTATAAAACGTTTTTACCTGTTCTATTAAATGTATATACTACTCTACTAATAAACCACCTATACTGTAGTTCCACTGCCATTGCAATACCAATATACTGTAGCTTTCTGCTATTGTAGCCTATCTGCCTCAGGTTTCTGTGTGTTGTGCGCACTTTTCTGCAAATCACAGTTGTGCACGATGGTGATCAGAGTTAAAGAGTTACCGTTGCGTGAAGCAAATGATAAATCACACTCTGCGTGATTTGACAATGATAAAAGATTTTCTGCTTGCACGAGCGCATGAATATTCATCGGTATAGATGCTTTTATTTAACTCTGTAAATAGTGATATAGTGTACAGGTTTAAATAGAGTTTAGAGTTGAGTAGAGTTGAGTTCATGTAAGAATATGAATGAATGGTGATGTTATTTTGGATATGGGTGTAAGGACTTTTATTATGCAAAGAGAGAACAAGGGAGCGAAAAATAAAGAAGAGTGTGGTGTAAAGAAGAGATTGACCATGTCTGAGGGTTTCATTTCAATAACCTAAGTTTCTTGATAGTCAGTGTCGGGGAGTAACTAGTTACGTAATTTAATTACAAAATAAAAGTAACAGTAATCCATTACAATTACAGCGAAAAAACATGTAATTACATTACAGTTACTTTAGAAATGTAAAATAACATTAGCAACAACACTGTCCAAACCCTTAACCGTTAACAATTTGATTCTGAAGAAGCTCAGTTGCGAAAATATACCCCACTTTTTATATATCCCGAGTGCCATCTAGTGGACAAATGAAAGTAATTAAAAAGTAATTAGTTCAATATAATTAGTAATATAACCAAATGCAATTAGTTACTTTACTTTTATAAAGTAATTGAAAAGTTACACTACTTATTACATTTTGAATAGGGTCATTTGTATCCTGTAACCTATTACATTTCCAAAGTAACCTTCCCAACACTGATGATAGTGAAGATCTGAAAACACCCACAAACAAATATTACAATAGTCGAATTAATTTGTTGAATCCAGTCTCCTTCATACATACAAATTTTATATAAGAACCCCAAAATCTTGTTCTCCCTAAGCTTTCTTACTGCTTCTAGTCATACCTGATCTCCTCATTGATGGCATCCAACTGCTCCTGCAACATTAGGGCAAGTGTCTGAGCATCCGAGTGGCCACTTGGAGACAGCATGTCCCCCGAGCTGAACACGGTCTCACGGTCATCATCATCCAACTCGGAGAGCTCTGTGTCACTGCCCATCAGGTGTGAACGGCTGCCTCGAAGGCTAGAAGGCTGTAATCGCTCCCAGTCCTGCTCAACCACCGGTAAGATCTAAAAATAAAGACATCAATCCTGGTCATACAAACAATTCCTTTTTATTGATTTATTTATTTATTTTTCATCTTCACCAGTATCTAGTACTGATATATATATATATATATATATATATATATATATATATATATATATATATATTTGTCACTATTAAGGAACATATAAGATTATTTATAAATTGTCTTCCTAGTCAAGCTACTTAAAATTAGAACTTACAGCAAGTGCAACATCCAGTGAAGCAGTTCAAGATGAGGGAAAAAGACATTTATGAATATAATAGCATATTATTTACAGTCTTAAACCCTACAGCATTTGTATCAAGGTGCGTTACAATAGATGAATTTATGCAAAAGGTGAGCAAGATCATTCACCTCTAAACTCAAACTGTAGCCTTAAAGCCATAAGCATATCTCTTAAAAATGGAAAGGAAATTCAGTGTAAGTGCTGCATATTATTTTTCACCAGCAATGTTCTGAAGTGTAATAGCATTATTCGTGTAGAGCATTAGGCTACAGTCATTTTATGATATTACTCTTGAGCCTGTTATGTATAAAAGAAAATGCAATTTGGCGCAGGTAGTGGATTAATTTTCAACACGCTGAAAATTTTGAATCATGCGTAAGAAATGTAGTTCATTCTCCAGCATTAAGATACAGTCATGGTTAAAAGAAAGCACATCCTTAAATAGATCAGAGAATAAACCGCGACTCTCTGGTCTTTAGGCATTTGACTCTCTGGCAACTTTTGTGGCGTCAAAAAAGATTTATAGATTAAATATAAATAATAATATAGCTTTAATTATTTAATACTGATCTTGTGGAATGACCATTAACAACAACATTTTCAGTCTCTCACTGTTCTATAACACACTGATTCATTGATCTTTAAGGGCAGTTGTTTATCCATACGCACATCACCTTTATGGGATTAAGGTTTGGACTTGGTGGTATTTCTTCTTTATCCGTTCATATGGTTTGGTTCCTGTAGCATGACCCAATTTCGATACAGCATAAGCTGTTGGACAGATGGCCTCAAATTTGCCTCAAGAACATTCTTGTATAAAGCGGAGTTCATTGTTGCCTTAATGACTGCACGTTTCCAAATCCCCATGGCTTCCCATTTGTAGCTCGAATCAACAACATGTAACATGCTGTGCATGACAAACAACGTCATGCCAAACATCAAACTTTGCTTTGGTCTCATTAGTTCAAAAGATACTGTTTGAGATATTTGGCGGCATGCAAACTTGTAACACTGCCTTTTAAAGGGAGGGGGCTTTATTTTAATAGCCACCTTTCCCTGAAAGCAATATTTGTTCAGACCATTTTTGATTGTATGGTCATGAGCATAAATATTTCATGTGTTCACAGAAGTCTGTAGATCTTCGTTTTTCATAAAATATCAAGGCATTTTAGGTATGACCTTGAACGGATTTTCTTACTTCCTTTAAAACGGGAATAAACAGCAGCAATTGCTTCTCTAAAGGTCTTTTTCTTTTTTTTTCTAAAGGTAAAGAATTCTAAAGGTCCTGATTTTATAGAGGCAGTCACAGTTTTTTTTATGCTTTCTGTTGTCACTTAAAGTTTTATGTTGGTGAGCCAAAGAAAGCACATTGTGGATTCTTGATGTGTGTCTTAATAAAAAAAAAAAAAACAATGAGGCATCCATAAAAAAAGAGAGATTTGCCAAATACAATGTTGTTGTGTCTTCGGATCAATACATTCACTAATTCAATACCCATGTGTTCACTAACGGAAATGTTTCACACGCTCATGCTAATGTATTTTCAAATAGCCGAATATTCAGGTAAAATGATTATACTACAGTAGAATCGTGGCCAGTTTGGCTTTTTGTTCGGTATTGTTGCATGGTTGCACCTTTAATGCTGATGTTTAAAATCGTTTCAATTCTTTGGAAATTCTAAATCTGCACACAAACTCCTATTTATCATACCGTTTTCTATTCTGCATTTGAACAAAGTGCAACTAAAGCAATTATCATATACAAGTCACCTACAGTATAATGAGTCAATTTATGCACATGCAAATGAACACATGGAACCTTATTATGTGTGCAAATGTATCATGCATTAAAAGTTCATGCCCAGAAATCATGCAAGGTATGTAAAATACTTAGATGTGTTGTTCTCATTGTCTATTCTATTTAATAGAGTTATTTCCGTACTCATCTATCTTCCTAATCAATTGAAAATAAACATAACTTTTGATCTAAAAAGAGAGTACAATACCTTTGTTGGCTCATCCCTGAGTGCTACAAGTCTTCCTTTTTGTGCTCGTCGAATGACTCCTGTAGAGGCAAAGTGCTCCCCCTGCCCTTCCACCACAGAAAAACGCAGGTCTGTGGCACTGCCCAAATGAGACCTGGTAACAATGGGATAAGATACAAAAAAAACTAAAATGTATTTCAATTAAAATGCACATATCTCATTTTTTCACTCACCTATTCACTATCCAAAAAAAGATAGCAGCAAGTCTTAAGTTACATCAGAACAATCCACAAGGCGTGAGATGAGACCAATGTACAGATTTGGCCATTATACACAGTGCCCCATTATTTGGGGTTGTTTTGCAGCCACAGAATCTGAGCACATATCATTTATTGAGTGGGCCATGAACTCCTCCATATAAAGTATTTTCAAATGTGAGTTGGCCATCTGTCCAAGAGCTACAGCTTGGCTGAAATTGGGTCATACAACCAGAATATCTACAACAGAATCAAGGTGTGGTGTTGCTGGGCCAGATCTCAGCCCTGACTGAAACGTGGTGAGAGCTATATTGTACATATTCAAATGCCTGCAAACCTCAATGAACTGAAACAGCATTGTAAAGACGAGTCAAAATTCCTCCAAAATGTTGTGAGAAAAATTACTCAAAAGTATTCACATTCATTTCTCAGGTAGAAGTATAGATATCAGGGTTTTTAAGATTTTTACTCAAGTAAAAGTGTGAAAGTACTGGTTGAAAAGCTACTTAAAGAATAAAAGGAAAAGTAATGTAAGGAAAAATGGCATTATGGACAAACGCTTAGGCCATGCCAATCGCTAATTTATTCAAACAGCAATGTACCGTACTATGAAGAGAAAGCACTAGTTTGATAAATGAGTACTAAGAATAGTGGAGAAATAATAACTTATAAATAATCTTTTTTTGAGTAAAGACCCCAGCACTGGTTATGTCCTTGTGGGAGTGTGATGTGATTTGTGTCGCGTATAAACCAATAGAGTGTCGGAATGGTATGTTTATATCTCATCCACCACAATCACATTCACTCAATCCGGATGATGCGATTTATCTAGAAAGGTTTTTTTTAATTAAGATGAAATGAAAACAAGCCAAAATTAAATAGGAGTAATGAGGCATTTTTAAAGAGTCTAAAGAGTAGAAAGTACACAAAATTGGGTGAAAATGTAGGGAGAAAATGAAAGGAGTAGAAGTACAAAGTACCCAAAATCTGTACTTAAGGAAGTAATGCATTTTGTGTTTGTGTTTGTACGTCAGTACTTGACACCTCTGCAAATCCTGCTAAAGAATTAGTGTTATGGTTCTAAAAGATTCTACAAGGTTCCACAAGGTTCTACAAAGTGGTTAAGGCATTGCCTCTGGACCGGAAGATCACAGATTCAAATCCCACCACCACCAAGCTGCCACAAGTGGGCCCTTGAGCAAGGCCCTTAACTTTTAATTGCTCAATTGTAAATCACTCTGGATAAGAGCATCTGCCAAATGCTGCAAATGCAAATTTACAAGATAGTTATTCATAAAGTTTGCTAGTTTCTTCACTAAAGCACTTGATTTTTTTTTTTTTTTTGTAAAATAAATAAATAAATATAATAACTGTACATGTAATATATCATGTTGTTCATCTGAGGTTGCATTTATCTAATTCTAAGACCTGTTAAAACCAAAGACTTTTAAGTCAAAAGTCCTTTCTCAAGTCAAAATCCTTTCTTTTTCTCTTGACAGTGTAAACTAATGTCACATATATAGTATACATTACCGAGGGTGTGTTCCATCTCCAAAAGCTCCACTCCTTCTCTTTAGATGATCAATCTCTGAGCGAAGCTTCTCAATTTCTCCGATCAGTCTTTCCTATGAAATAAGTCTCGTGTTAAACTCAAATCAAACAAAAAGCAATGTGACCAACCCTAAATTCTTAAGGAAGTGGTGTTAAAGATTAAAGATTAGTGGTGCTTACATTTTCTTCAATGTGTGCAATGATTTATTTACTTGTGTCTGCCATGTTACATTCCAATTCAAAATAGTATCATTAGCACCATCATAAGCAATCACAAATGGTCATTTCCAGGAATAATTTTTTTTTTTTTCTGGGTAATTTAAATAGGAAAGCTTGTCATGTGAACAAAAAGATGGAGCTTTTAACAGGAAATCAGTGTGAGCTAACTTGTCCGCTAGCCATCATGCTATGAACAGAGCACCAACAGAGCACAAATAAGCAGCACAATTGTCTACAGTGTGTCAGAGATATAGAGCTGTTGTAGGAAAGCAATTTTACCACAAAACTCATGCAGATACACAGAATATCAGCACAACTCTCACTATTACCCATGGTAAATATGCATTCTAATCACATTCTCGCTTGTGCAATAGAACTTCATTAAAGGCTCTTTAAGCTCTCATTGTTCAACCCGTGTTATATATAAATATGAAGTGCAGCTCATTTAAAACTCTACAGAGTAATGAAGAGTTCATACAATGATCCACTTCCAGAAATACCTTAGTGTGGTGGAACTCTTCCAACTGCTTCTGTGAATTCTCCAGATCCTGTATGAGCGCATTCTAGAAATAAAATGAAAATGTGAACAGCAGTGTTAATAGCATTGTTAAAATGGGATATCAGTATACAGTACAATGCAGTATCTAATCAGTACTGCTATAGTTAAAGTGACATTTATAAAACTGTATCACTTCACATGCACTCACCTTTGTCTTCCCTGCAACCAAACATGAATGCCATTTGGTTCAGTTACTACATGGTCTTGTAGTAACAAAAAACAAAATGTTGTCACGATCGGAAAAACCTTATTCATTATAATTTGTAAGGTATAAATATTTTTTGTTACATATGAAGTGAAGATAACTAATTACTTGAATTACTTGGATTAAGAAGGCAAAAAAAAGCACCTTACAATTTTTTATTTAGACCTAGAACTTGGGACAAATCACAATGGTTTATTCATTAATATCGTCCAACCAATTGGCACAGTTTAGCAAAAAATCTGTTTTGATTTACATCCTACCATTTAATTTTAGTCCCTATCTAGTCCCTATCCCATATATTATTTTTTAATATGCTACACATGCGTATGTATATATATATATATATATATATATATATATATATATGTATATATATATATATATATATGTGTGTGTGTGTGTGTGTGTGTGTGTGTGTGTGTGTGTGTGTGTGTGTGTGTGTGTGTGTGTGTGTGTAATCATGACTATAATATGACTATATTGCATAGTGCACTAGATATGAATATTTTCAGGCAAAAAATTAATAGTTTTTGTTGCTTAACAACAAAACAACAGAAATAACACAATGAGTTAATTTAGTAATAACAGCTCTTTTCAAAATAAAAGTATTTTATCTTTAAAAAAAAATAGTTTGCTGGCAAATTGGGGACTTATTCACTCAAAGCTTTTAATGGCTAATCAGTGACATCAAATGGACTAAATATAGAAAGGCCAGAATTAAAAGGTGTCCACCTTATCCTCCAGGGCTGCCATTCGTTCTTTTAAGTGGAGCTGCAGGCGCTCATTAGATTCAGTGAGCAGGCGGTCCACTGTATCCGACAGGCGCCTGTTGTGCTCCTCGTTCATTTTCTCCCTTTGACGAGCCTATTATTAAAAAAAGGGGAATACAATAAGGAATCATGAGAAAATACGATCTATTATCCAACCAGCAGATGGCAGGCCTTTTTATTCACACATAAATAAAAGTGTGTTTTCACTTTTTCTTTTTGGTGTAATTGTAAATAGACTGACAACACTTTCATTTCATTCTTCTGAAGCCTTAGGATTTGCACCATTTCTCTCATTCTGTTATACACACACTCTTTAAAACAAAGGTAAACAAGCACACTCACTCGACTCAGCTCCTGGTTCTTCTCCTCCAACTGTGACTCTAGTTGTCGCAGGCGCTCTTCAATGTTACCATGTCGTTCCTCTGCCTGTGAAATTGAATGTCAGTAGTAAGAAGGAGAAATAGTGGTTTTTGTAATGTTGCTAAACAAACAATGTACTCGCAATTGCTTTGATTGAGAATTGGGAATCATGTCAATAAAACAAACAGCTAGTTACTGAGGCTAACTAGCATGATTAGCATGAAATGGTGCCCTTATTTATCTAACATGCAGATATTTTTATACACAAAAATCCGCAATGCTAATGAATGCTTCTCTAAACAGCAAAGCTGTATGGAATCAGACTCACTTACAGATTAAGAATGTTTGTCTATGTTTTAGTAACATAAGTTCAATGTTCATAATACTTCAAGTCTTAAAGATGCCATGTATCTGATTCTTACACAGTGTATTTATGAAAACACATTTTCCGACATAAAGGGCTTCACTATGCCACAGTGCACTAGAGTTCCATATTATTTGGCTTCTAAGAGCAACAAAAAATATTCGTTGGAGGTATTCACAACAAACACAAATATGACTAGGTAATGCATTAGGGAATAGTCACCTAACACATTTTACACCAATATTTTGCGTGTGTGTGTGTGTGTGTGTGTGTGTGTGTGCATGTGTGACTTGCTTTGGTGAGAGCGGCCACTCTCTGAGCCAATTCAGCCTCCACCTCCGGCAGTGTTTCAGCCTTCCTCATGGTTTGCTGTAGCCTCTGTTCAGCCAATTCCAATAGCTCCTGCAAATGGCGCACCTTTTCCTCGCTCTGAAAAATATGATTTGGACTTGGATTTAGCCCCAACAAAGCACATGCAATTATGAAACTGACAGACATAAACACAAAACAGGTGAACACAACCAGGCAACAAACTTAAGGCAGATGCAAATAAAACTGAAAGAAACAAACACAATGCATCCGTTGGCTTTTGGAAACTGTGACAATCAGCCTGAGAGACACCACTGATTACATCATCCGTAGACATTTACGTTCTCATGTGAAGTATCTCTTCTCGCAAACCTTGTTCTGTTGCATATAAAGCTTTGCTGACATTTTTTTTAATAGAAAAAAAGAAATATGCTGCTTTCATATGATCATATTGAGCAGTTATTAATGCTTGTTCAATTTTGACCTGTCGATAGAGCGAGTCCTTGGTGGCTAGCTCGTTCTCCAGCTTGTCATTCAGGTCATGAATGGAAGTGGTTTCACGCTGTGCAGCCAGGTAACGCTTCTCCAGTGTTGTTATACGCTCCTCCATGTCCTCCTTCTGTGCCATCGCCTGTTGAACAGGCATATAGTAAGAGCAAAACACACTCCATGGAAAAAAAAGTACACACAGACACACACACACACACATATATATAGCATATTAAAGTAGCAGCATATGAAGTATATAATATACAGTACTCCTGTATCTCCTGCCTTGTGAGATGCCTTATCAGTGGTAGAAAAGAAAGCTTTTTCTGCATTTAGGTGTTACACAGATGAATTTCAGCTCTTGTATTTTTTCCTTTTTAATGGTGTTGTTGAATATTGAAATAGAGACTGCCTTGAGTGGCTTTGTACATCACTTCCAGAAGCGCACAGCAGTGTGTCATATTCAGGTAGTAGAGCATAGTCCACCTTATAGTAGCATATAGAGATATATATAGTAGATATATATATATATATATATATATATATATATATATATATATATATATATATATATATCTATATATATATAGATATATATATATATTGTAAAATGTATACTTCATGGTACAATAAATTGCTCCACTTTGCTAAACTGTAGTTTGAGAAATTATTAACAAATTACAGTATATGTCCGTATACGGATCATCTCAATCTCAATCATTGAGACTCCTGAGAAAGCTAGGCCATGTCTCTATATTTTAAAATATTTACAAGTTGGTGTCATTGGTGTCATTGTAATGTATCTCCAACATAAATCGTGGATGTGCAGTATTATGAAGCTGTTGATTTCTTGAATCCTTGTCAAAGCCAAGTAAGTCGATAGAAGCACTTACAAAAATACTTTCCAGATGTTCAACATCATCTCTGCGCAGCTGTGAAACTAATAGGAAATATACAGCACATCATATGGTTTGATAAATTTCCATGAGAATACATTTATTTCTCATGTATGGAAGGAGCCTCCAGTTTAGTCTTTTGGGAAGTTGTAACATTAGGCTTTGTAATATAGGAATGTCTTCTGGAAAAAGAACACTGTATTTTTATGTTAGTTTTTTCCAGGTTCAACAGAAAAAGCATCACTCATAAGGGAAATAATTTAGGATTCATATATACTTGGGAAATTAACAGTATATTACAGAACCTGTATATTCTGTTGTTTGCTAGACTCTATACCTTTTTTTGAAACTGTACTTTTTGAGATACCACCACGACTGCTGTATATGGCAACTCTAACCTCACGGATGTCTCGCTGGTGTTTGGTGCTGATCTCCTCGCTCTTCAGCAGCTCCTTGCGCACAATGGCGAGCTCGCTCTCGAGCTCAGCCACCCGGCTATTCAGCGTGTTGGCGCGCTCGCGATTCGCCGAAAGGTCTTTGTTGGCTTTGTCGAGCAACTCCTGAAGCTCCGTAGCGCGAGTGGAATCGTCATGGACATCGATTGAGCCGTTAGGCAGCCTCTATATTGAATAGAGAGTTGAAAGTTAATGCATTGACATGCTGGTGTACAGAAATGTGAACAATTACGCCAGAGTTTAGTGTTGAGTATGGAGTGCGAACTGTTTCTTCAAGGTTCTTATTTATTTATTTCATTTATTCATATTTATTCTTATGTTATGCTAGAATTAAATGTGTGGCCTTGCAAGGTAATTGTTGTTGCAAGATTTTGTAAAATCTTCTGTATTATACTATATGAGGTAGGTAAGTTGTAGGAGCATTACCCTACTTGATAATTTGTGGCAAATAAGTTTTAAATAAAATTTTATTAGCCATCTATGAATCATTGTCATGATTTAAACCTGTTAACCTTCTCCATTAACGATATCACTCAGTATCTTTTCAAACAGTTATCAATTACTTTACCAGTATTAAAGATACCAATATAATATTAATAGTCTAATATATAAAATAGACTGGACTTTTCTTAAGAAAATTTTTATTAAAAACTAATGGCATATTTTACACATCGTCCCAATATTTTTTGGAAGTGGGATTGTAATTAATTACGAAAATGTATTTTAACCAAATACTGTCACACAAACCATACTGAGCACAATATGCCAATTTGCCACATCATTTTTCAACATTACTTTCCCTTATAGATAGATTTCCTCCCTTGAGCTAATCTTTGACTGATCACCTCTCCTACTGAAAAAATAAATAAATAAAATCTCTCAGAAAGTGCACAGTGATTCCAAGATACATGACTGAGTGAAAAAATGTTGACTTGTTTGTAGGACGAGCAATAAAAAGTAGTTCTACGCACAAAAGTAAATATTAAGCTCCCTTGTGAGAATCGTGATACACTTGATACAACACCAGTATGGAAACAATCTATATATTTTAGCATCAGGTCACCAATCTATTATTTGGAATTTGATTTGATTCAAGTCTGTTCATTTAACTAATGCCTGATTAATTTAATCTTAAATCTTAATGTATGCACTTTACATATGATGAATACAAAAGTTTGTGAATACCTGACTGGAATTTCTACAGTAAGTGATTTTTGAACATGCTATTCCACATTTAATTCCCATTTGCTGTTACTTTAACCTCCACTCTTTCTCTCTCTCTCTCTCTCTCTCTCTCTCTCTCTCTCTATATATATATATATATATATATATATATATATATATATATATATATATATATATATATATATATATATGTATATACACACAATTATATTATATATTATTTCCATTCTTTTAAATAATAGACAGATAAGATCACAATAAAGCAAATATATAATTATAACTGTTATTTCTAGGCATCTTTATTGCTCATTGTAACCTTCTAAACGTCTTATATGTTATTCTTTGATTAAATCATATACAGCTTTATGAATTCTATGATCTCTGAATCTGTATGTAAGACTTGTGCTAATAGAGAAGGAGAATTTGTGTGCTCTGTTTTAGGTCAATTGTAAGAGGACGGGGGAAAAAAAAAGCAAGGCTTGTAATATCCTCTCCCTCATAGCAGAAAGACATTTACCTCCCTAGGCACTTTATTCAGCAGTATGGTTTTAATAATCTTGACCTACAACTTGGGAGTGTGTGTGTGTGTGTGTGTGTGTGTGTTTGTGTCACAATTGTAAAGAAAGAAAGTCCATGTGTGGAGGTGGACATTTGGTCTAGAGCTGACACAACTGCTGAAGGTTAATTAAAGAAACCTTCAGGGGAAACACTAGATGTTAGGCAACTCATCATCATCGCCCATGCTGTTATGCTGTAAATTAAAATTCTAATGCTTAATTCTTACTTAGCTATACAGTACATACATGAACATGTACAACATCCTCAAAGGATATGCCGTACGACTGAACAATATATAGAGTAACAACCTTCCAGGCTGGTTTTGTGCTGTCCATTTTGTTCCCATCTGTCTTTCCATCTCTCCCTTGGCGCACCATGGCAAGCTGTGGATGATACAATACACAAATATCCTCTGATAAATGGGTGCATTAGGTTAAGTTAGGTTCAAGTCTCTTGTCATTGTCAGGGTATGAGGACAGAGGCAATTAAAAAGCATTCAGATAAATATTAGATATTATATGTAATAAATAAGCATTATGGTGTAAAAGGGTTAAGGGAAACAGTACACTCATAAGAATTATGAGATAACAGACAAGGAACCGCAATTCACAGAATCCACTGCACCATGAAAACTGATATCTGCATCTGATTTCAATTTGGGGTACATTGGTATAACCTTGAAACACAGGTCTCATCCCTCTTTGTTGCTGATGTCTCATGTTCATGCTCAGGTTGAAGCTGTGGATTGTTTTGTTTGTGCTTTTGTGATTTCATGTCTTTGGTGAGTTTACATTTGCATTTTTGAATAAATATCTGTACTTCCATATTCCACCTCCGCTCCTGTTATTTGACAAATACATGTTGAGGTGAACTTAGAGAGAGAGAGAGCAAGAAAGAGAGAGAGTGATTGAGAGAGAGAGAGAGACAGAGCAGATAAAGGACTTAGTTAAAATGACCAAGTATGTCAAATTGTGGCAATGTAATAAAAAAGTGAACTGAACATTCATCTTTCTTGTAATAATGAACAGAAATGCTTGTTAATGTTGTAATGTTTTATGACTATAAAGCACATGAGAAAATGGTTTTAGGGGAGGAATAATGTGAAAGACAGATGTTGTAGTGTTTTACGACTAGATGGATACTGTAGATAAGAATAGCCTTTATTTCACATTTACATTTACAGTCACATTTACATTTACAGCACAGGGAAATTCGCATATCCCAGCTTGTTGTTTGGTAGATGGGGTCAGAGCGCAGGGTCAGCCATGACACGTCAGCCATGACCCCTGGAGCACAAGAGGGTTAAGGGTCTTACTCAAGGACCCAAGGGCGGCAGCTTGGCGATACCAGGGCTCGACCCGGATCTTCCGATCAGCAGCCCAGCTACACCCTCCCTTATAGATAAACTATACATATCTATCTATCTATCTATCTATCTATCTATCTACCTCTCTCTCACACAGACTTTGAGAGAAATTTATATATATGAGATGTTAAAGCAAAAAACACATGAAAGAGATAGCTCAGGATGAGGTTAAAAATGAAGTGAAGTGAAACCATGAAATGAGAAAATGGTTTAGGGAGAGAAAGTATGTCAGTACAGAAGTGCAGAAGTGCAGAGTGAAAGGGGACAAAAAGGAGTAGCTAATGGAAAGGTTTTTTTTTTTTATATGAAGGCGACTAAGCATCCTATATATGAGTACAGGAATGAAAATATTTTCTTTTCAAGAAAAGAGATTTTGGGGGAAAATGTAAATTATTTATTTGATTCATTAATTAAAAAGCAATAACTTTCAAAGTCTGTCACTTTAATAAAATGATTGATTATTTAATATGTCTTTTAAATAAGAGCATTTTGCATTTTTCTTTCCAGCAATGTGCTTCCTCTGAAAATGATTCTTTTAATATTCATTTCTTGTTATTTAATTAAAGTTAATTTTTCAGTGGTTGTTTCAAATGTAATTTGAATCGAAATTTAATAAATGTTCAAGCAGGTTTATGCTAATCTGTACTCTTCAGCAAATTTGCAATATGCTAAAACTGCATTATATTCAATAAAATGCAACCAATACATCATATGCATCCAATTTACAGAATTCAAACACTGGATCACTTTCACACAATGCTAGCAACATATTAACTCTGAAAAGAGCATATTTGAACATTTGTATCCATATAGATGTATCAATTGTTTGAATAGGAAATTCAAATTCCACTTAATTCCACTTTTCTCTTAATAGCAGTAAGCTCGGAGCCTAGCTTTTAATTTTACTCATGGTGTAAACCGACTGACAAGGTCTATAGTTGATTACACGCTGTAGTAACACCACATGACCCATCTTTGCCCAGCATCTGTTGTAATTCTGGAAACATTTTGAAAAATGTTCTATAAAAGTAGTAGAATCTGCGTTAGCTTCTGACTGCTATATCCTGGAGGGAATGGACAATGGCGCAGGAAATGCAACCATAAATCAGATGAAACTACGAGAAAGCACCTCTTGCGTGCATCAGTGTGCCATTGTTTCCCATCCAAAACAGATTTTTCAGTTTACAAGCGACAGTTTATTGCACACATGAGGTGCTAAAATTAGCACAGAGTGGGCCAAAGGACAGGGCTGGAGAATGTGTTCGGGATATCGGGAACTGGCAAAAAACAAGTAAATAAAAGCGGTTTGATATACACAACATGTACACGACAATCACCGGTTATTATCGGTTACTAACCGATTATCACTGGTTCTTACTGTCAAGTGATTTATGTGCCTATCTATTGGATGTTGAACGTATTTACACACATACCTCCTGATTAGTGGTTGTCAGTTGGCCCTCTAGTGTCGTCACTCTCTCCAAAGCCACACGCAGTCTCTCCCTCACCTGCATCAACACAGCAAACCAGTATCACCCAACTGACCAACACCTTTATCTTAATTAACACCCAGCAGCATTTCCTATCCTCAATGTGCAAAACATGTCAAGTGCTTTGAGGCTGCTAAAATTATGGAAATGAAGTAGGTCAATGCACTCAGTGTGTATATTTGTAAAAAAAAAAACAAAAAAAAGCTTTTGATATTTAAATGCACTATAATACGTATTTTGAGTTGCATTTACAGCATTTAGCAGACGCCCTTATCCAGAGCGACGTACAAATAGTGCTTTAGGTTGGTGTTGGTATTGGAGTTGGTTACTTAACGAACTAGTGTCTGAATGTTTTATTTATTGACAGGATCCCTTAATATGTTGCCAAATGCCATATATGTAAATTATACCAATTAAGGAAGTTGTTGTTTTTCTTCAGAGCACAGCAAGGCACAGAAGCAATTGCCTTGGCTTTGAAGGCACTAATTTTTACAGTGCTGGTCAACTTAAAGTGCAACATGTATGTGGGAGGAAGTCATTCAGGTGATTAAATGCACAGCTCTCTAACAGGAGCCAAACACCAGTTAAATATTTATACCATAAAAAGGAATATATAGTTCATGTAAGGCATTAGTTATTTTATTTATGCCATGTTACTCAGTAGTGTGTAATTCCTCAAATGAAACTGGATGCATTATCCAAGTACCTCGCTGTAATCTCCGTTCTAATTCATTGCTTGGTAACTGGTGAATATTGTGCTTGTCTAGTCTATATAATCTATAAAGACAAAGACAAGGTACGAGGTTTTGTTGAGAGTTTTCCACGAGGCCAAGAAAACATCAGGTTTTCCTAATTAGAGGGTCTCCAAGGAGGATGCTTTCGTGAAAATAAAATAAAATAAAATAAAATAAGAGAGGAGGAACTGCAGTGATGTCATACCTTCTCATCCAGGGCTTTGTGGTGCTCAAACAGAGATTTGAGAGCCTTAAGCACTTCCACTTCACTGGAGACTCCAGAGGGTGGCGGAGCCTGTCTTTTCACCACCGTCATCCTTAATGAGCGTTCGTGACGCGACACCAAGCACTCCAAATGCTCCAGGAGGAGCTACACACACACACACACACACACACACACACACACACACACACATGGTTTTACCATTTAATGAACAGGATTCTGAAGACATACATTCTGCATGTTGCTTTATCTTTACTTGTTTTATCTTTATTTGTAAGTACATTTAAAATGTGAAACACAGAAACTTAGCCATCTTAGTAAGAGTAGGCTAAGTAACTTAGTAACTCTCCTGTTGGCAATGACAGTGAAAATGACTTTTACTGCTTCTTGTGTATGACAAATGAGACACAGCTTGTTTTTTTTTTGAAGAGATAGGTGTGAAAACTGGATTCCAGTTCTTTCCATTTATTTTACTTCTGTGCATGTTTTGTGAAGGTTAGCATGTTTAGCATGCTAGCATTTTTCTCCTCTTGCTACATTGCTCACTCTATTATCTATTATTATTATATACTCTATTATTATCCTGTGATTGATGATAATCCTTTAAGCATAGTATTTGTTGTTATTTGGAAATAGAACCATTTGATTTATACAACGATTAAAACAAGCTTCAAAATACACTTTTTTGATAATGGTTTGCGGAGACACAATGAATTGTAATGACATTTTGGATATCCTATTCTCTATTTAATAAACTCCTTTCTCCTGGGAAGATTTTGGATTGTGCTTATATCTTCATGAAGTCTTTGTGTGCACAGGGGCATTGGCGAGCTGAAACCGTTTTGGCTCTCATAAGGCAAGTTTTGCACAAAACATTTTGCGATATTTTCTAAATATCGATAAAAAACTGTTGTGAAATGACAGTCATGTGACTAAAACTCGTCCTCTCACGTTGTCATTCGAAAAATTATGACATATATAGGCAGGTTTAGAGACGTAGGCTCGTTATACAAGCATTAATGGTGAGGCAATCCCCCTGTACTTGGGAGCTGTCACAAACCTGCCTCCTCCCGCCGCGAATCTTCCCCAATCACAGTCGCCTAGCTACTGATGTGCTCCAGCTGTCTCTAGTTGGAGTCATCAGTAGACCAGGCTATTTAAACCCGGTTTTCCAACCAGTCTATGTCCGGGCTCGTACTAGACCAGTTAGAGCACGGACGCTTCTTGCTATGTTTACCCTAACATATCGCTAACTAACCTTGTTTGTTCTGACCCACGCATCAGGTTCCGACTCCTCCGGTCCAGCAAGACCGGAATCTCCAGTCCCGCGGTCGCCTCCCCGATCGCCGCTGAGGAACCCGGAAGTTCCAGCCGCCTAGGAATATCCTCGCACGGCCGATTCCGCGCGCTCCACGCAAAGGGCCGTGATTACGTGCCTTCGCTGCTCCTTTTGAGCAGCTGTTCTTGTCGTTCTCCATTTCGAAATAAAACCTCTTGATTTGATTCCGTGGTCTACTGTGTCTGTGCCATCGTTACAGAAGCCCGGACCAAAACAGCTGAAGGAATGGAGAGCGCCTCCGAGGGCGGACGGCCCCGCCCCCGACCCGCGTCAGCCAGCCTGCCGCCGCTCCGCCCCGTGCTATTCCTCCGCCTGCCAGCCAACCGGCCGACTCCAGTTCTGATCAACCCACCGGCGCCGTTTCTCGGGCGCGTTCCGGAGGCATTGCAGCAGGCTTTCTTTATTAAATGCGCCCTTCGTATTCGACACGCACCCCTAACCAGTTTCCGACAGGAGAGGTCGAGGGTTCGCGTTACATCATTCTCGCTCCTCACCTGGCCCCGCCCTTCGCTGGGCCGAAGTCGCTGTGGTCCCTGGAGGACCTAGCTCTCCCGACCTACCTGGAATTTTGTTGCTCACTTTCCGGGAGGTGTTCGGACGTACTGAGGCGGACGCCACAGCCGGGGAACAATTGTACAGGCTCACTCAAGGCACCAGCACCCGATTCCAGGACTACACCCTCCAGTTCCGCACGTATGCCGCCGTCTGCGGGTGGAACGAACAGGCTCTTCCTCACCACCTACCGGATGGGGCTGAACCCCACTCTACGCCTCCAGCTGGCGGCGGTGGATGACTCCTGAGGGGCTAGAAGCGTTTCATTCAGCGGGCTACCCGATGTTCCGCCCGCCTGGGATCCTGTGGCATGGACCGGAGGGGGATGGACCGGAGTCCGGCCGCTGCGGCCCGGGGGAACGTATCGTCGGCGGTCGAGGCATCAGACGTCGAGCCTATGCAGCTCGGGGGCGGACGTCTTACTCCCGCCGAGCGGCGCCGACGGTTGAGTTACGGGACTCTGCCTATACTGCGGCGGCGACCGACCATCTCCTACGCGGGTGCACCTCAGCGCCCCCAACGTTCCGCGGTGAGTTCCATTCTTTCCTCTCGCTAACATGAAACCGCTCACCACCGCCAATCCGTCTCACTACCCCTACTCACTCCATAACGGTCTCCGCGCTGCTGGATTCTGGGTCGGCGGGGAACTTCATTTCAGGGAACCTAAGCCGCCAGTTGGGATTACAAGCCTCAGCAGACCCCACGAGCTTATCAGGTCCGAGCCGTGACGGGGATTACCCCTGACGCGGAGGTGCGTTCCGGTTCGAGGTTGGGGTCCGGTGGATATACAGGTGGGAAGTTCCTCCACCACGAACAGCTCCCTCTCCTGGTCTTGGAGGGATCGACCGCCGAAATCATACTGGGGCGACCCTGGCTCGTGCATCATAACCCGGTAGTGTCTTGGGAAGACGGGGGATATTCTACGATGGGGAGATGAATGCTTTCCGCGCTGTTTTCCTGGCCTGCCCCTTAGCCCCCGGGTCCCCGTAGCCGCCGTCGCACTGGAGGATCAGGACCCCCCGGAGGTTCCCTCTATCTACGCCGACTTCTCGGACGTTTTCAGTCCCCGTGCAGCCACTCGATTACCGCCACACCGCCCTTGGGATTGCGCGATAGATCTGATACCAGGTGAGCCCTTACCCCGAGGCAAGATCTATCCACTATCGCGACCAGAACAACAGGCCATGGATGAGTACATCAACGCCGCCCTGGAACAAGGTTTCATCCGCCCATCGACCTCCCCGGCAGCCTCGAGCTTCTTCTTTCGTGGGTAAGAAGGATGGCGGTCTTCGGCCCTGTATCGATTATCGTGCCCTGAACCGTGCCACCGTAAAGTTCCGGTACCCCCTACCACTTGTCCCGGCCACCCTGGAGCAACTGCGTGGGAGCCACCATCTTTCTCCAAACTGGACCTGCGCAGCGCATACAACCTCGTTCGCATCCGGGAGGGAGATGAATGGAAGACGGCGTTCGTCACCTCCTACAGGCCATTATGAATATCTGGTGATGCCGTTCGGGACTGACGAATGCTCCCTCTGGTCTTCCAAGACTTCATGCACGAGGTGTTCCGGGACATGCTAGGTAAATTTGTCCTTGGTATACATTGACGACATTCTTATTTATTCCAGCGACCCACAGGAACACCAGGAGACATGTCGGACTCGTGCTCCAGCGTCTCCGGGACGCCCAACCTTCTTCCTGAAAGCAGAGAAATGTGAGTTCCATCAGGCCACTCTGTCTTTCCTAGGATATGTCGTCTCCTGCCCAGGGCGTACAGATGGACCGGGAGAAGGTGCTGGCGGTCACCACCTGGCCCGAACCTACCACCATAAGGGAGCTCTCAGCGGTTTCTCGGGTTTGCCAACTTTTACCGCAGGTTTATCCAGGGCTACAGTGGT
Source organism: Kryptopterus vitreolus (assembly GCA_030449085.1). NCBI lineage: Eukaryota > Metazoa > Chordata > Actinopteri > Siluriformes > Siluridae > Kryptopterus > Kryptopterus vitreolus. Next base: position 7,810,744 of record JACRUU010000013.1, on the reverse strand, counting down.
TTATCTCACCCTCTCACCTCTCTCCTCAGGGGCAAGCCACGGAAGCTGGCGTGGAAGTACCGGAAGCCGCGATGGCTTTCGACACCCTAAAAGCGGGCCTTCACCTCCGCGCCTCTGCTAGTCCACCCTGACCCTAACCTCCCCTTCACGGTTGAAGTGGACGCTTCCACCACCGGTGTAGGGGCCGTATTGTCTCAGGTACAGGGTAAACCACCCCGGTCCACTCCACCCCTGCGCCTTACTTTTCTCGAAAAGTTTTCCCCAGCGGAGGCGAACTACGATATCGGCAATCGGGAGCTTCTGGCAGTCAAGCTCGCCTTGGAGGAGTGGAGGCACTGGCTCGAGGGGTTCCTGTTCACCCATTCTAGTGTTCTTGACCGACCACAAGAACCTGCAATACCTCCGGGAAGCCAAGCGTCTAAACCCCTCGACAGGCAAGGTGGGCTTTGTTCTTCACCCGTTTCAACTTTTCCATCTCCTACAGGCCCGGGTCGAAGAACGCCAAGGCCGACGCCCTGTCCCGCCTGCATGCCCCGAGCAAGGAAGCGCCCGAGGTTCCGGGGCACCGATCCTCCACCCAGAACTTCTTTGTATGTCCCATCCAGTGGGCCACGCCTCTCGAAGCCACGGAACCGACCGAACCCCGACCTCCCGGATGCCCTCCCAGACCGCACGTACGTACCCCGCACCCAACGCACTCGACTGATTCAGTCTATTCACTCCTCCGTAGGAACTGGCCACCCAGGGGCCACCGCCACCATTCGATCTCCTTCGGTGCACGCTACTGGTGGCCCTCCTTGGCCGAGGAGGTTCGGAGGTTTGTCCGCGGATGCCGGGAGAATGTGCCATGAGCAAGAGTTCGCGCCAATTACCCGCCGGGAAAATTGCAACCGCTGCCAGTTCCCAACCGACCCTGGTCCCACCTCGGGGTCGATTTCATCACCGATCTACCGCTATCGGAAGGTAACACCTGCGTCCTTGGTAGTAGTGGATCGGATTTTCCAAATTTTGCTGCCTTATTCCCCTTAGCCAAAGACACCTACCTGCCCTGGAGACGGCGCACCATCTGTTCCGGCGGGTCTTCCAAAACTTTGGCCTACCCGAGGACATCGTCTCGGACCGCGGCCCGCAGTTCATCTCCCGGGTCTGGAGGGCCTTTCTTCGGACTCCTGGGGGTGGCAGTCAGCCTGTCCTCCGGTTACCACCCTCAGTCCAAACGGACTTACGGAAGAGACGGGTCCAAGGAAGTGGCACGGTTCCTGCGCACGTACTGTCATCACCGGCAACACACCTGGAGCCAATACCTGGGCTGGGCTGAGTATGCGCAAAACTCCCTCCGCCATTCTGCTACCGGTCTACCTCACCCCTTTTCCAATGCGTCCTAGGGTTCCAACCACCGTTGTTCCCCTGGTCCGGGAACCCCTCAGACCTCCCGGCAGTGGATCATTGGTTTCCGGGAGAGCGAACGAGTGTGGGCCAGACACCCATCGACAAGCTGCAAGCGGGCCGTGCACCGCCACAAACTGCAAGCAGACCGGCGTAGACGGAGAGGCACCTGTGTTCCGGCCCTGGTCAGAAGGTCTGGCTTTCCACCCGGGATATCCGCCTTCCGTCTCCCCAGCAGGAAGCTAAGCCCTAAATTTATTGGTCCTTTCCCCATTGTCCAGCAGCTCACGCCTGTGACTTACCGCCTCCAACTCCCGGCCTCTTACCGCATCCACCCAGCCTTTCCACGTGTCGCTCCTCAAAGCCTTTCACAGAGCCAGTGTCAGCGGATTCCTGTACGCCAGGAGGAACATCCACTGCCCCTGATCACCGAGGACGGCCTGGCATACAAGGTGAGGGAACTTCTCGGCTCACGATCGACGCCTGGGCCGACTGGAGTATCTGGTGGACTGGGAGGATTACGGCCCTGAGGAACGCGCCTGGGTCCCCAGGGAGGACATTTTGGACCCCAATCTGTTGGAGGAATTCCACAGGACTCATCCCAACTGGCCGGCGCCCCGAGGACGAGGACGCCCCCCCCCGCCGCCGTCGTGGAAGGCCCTCGGGAGCGGGCCCTGGAGGGGGGGGTGATGTCACAAACCTGCCTCCTCCCGCCGCGAATCTTCCCCAATCACAGTCGCCTAGCTACTGATGAGCTCCAGCTGTCTCTAGTTGGAGTCATCAGTAGACCTTGGCTATTTAAACCCGGTTTTTCCAACGTCAGTCTATGTCCGGGCTCGTACTGGTTCAGTTAGAGCACGGACGCTTCTCGCTATGTTTACCCAAAGATATCGCTAACTAACCTTGTTCTGTTCTGACCCACGCATCAGGTTCCGACTCCACCGGTCCAGCAAGACCGGAATCTCCAGTCCCGCGGACGTCGCCTCCCCGTTCGCCGTTGAGGAACCCGGAAGTTCCAGCCGCCTAGGAATATCCTTCGCACGGCCGATTCAGCGCGCTCCACGCAAAGGGCCGTGATTACGTGCCTTCGCTGCTCCTTTTGAGCAGTCTTTTGTGTTCTCCATTTCGAAATAAAACCTCTTGATTTGATTCCGTGGTCTACTGTGTCTGTGCCATTACAGGAGCGGCCATGTATGCACTTGTTCTGGGAGGTAATAGTGAGAGATGTGGATTCAGAGTTTCCGGATGAACGTGTACACTTTTTTTTGAGCTGTGCAGTGCAATAGAGTCTCTTGTAGCACCTACAGAATCATGCCCAAGGCAAGGCAAGGTATATCATGTGACCTGGAAAAAACGTTTCCATTAAATTTTTTGCGAATTATTCCTTTTTCTAAAAAAACGCCTCATACAAGGGTAAAAACATTTTTGCCATACATGTGTGAATTTGACGCGTTTCCATTAGGCATATTTTTAATTCGCTATTTCAATTTGCGTGTATGTATATTGTATGTTCTCTTATCCTAATTGTTAGCTTTATCCAACTTAAGTTCCCAGCCCTAAAGACTGTTCTTTTTTTCTGGCAAATCGCAACCTAACAGAGTGTGAAAATCACTGGCATATAATTTTATCGCTTCAGCGTCTGACTGACGTGATGGTTTAGGCTGACTGCTACTTCCACCCAAGGTTCAAGGCCTTAATCTTGAGCTCAAGTTGTTAAATTATACATTTCATTAAATGTTAAACATAGGCTGTGACTTTGACTGTCGCCTTCCACACACACACACACACACACACACACACACACAAACACACCCTGGTGTTGTTTCTCTCTGCTTTAAGCTCAGAGATTTCCTCCTCTTTCTCCAAAAGTTGTTCCCGGCATGCACTCAGCTCCTTCGTTAGTGATGTAAACTCCTGCAGAGAGAGAGAGAGAGAGAGAGAGAGAGAGAGGATTCTGACAGTCAGATTCTGTTCATAAAATACACATAAATCACTACATTGCATATTGATGCACCACCATTGGAATACTCTAATATTATAAACCCCTATTTGTTCAATCCCCCAAGCATTTATGATTGTTCATGTAGCTCCCAGACGCTGGAATATCATATCGTATGTGATCCATATAATTCATAACCATTTCTTTTCCTTTTTCAACATACTCAAGGACCAAGATTGTAAGTAAGATCTCAAATTATTACAAAGAACAGAAAGTATACTGAGATAATAAAAGTGTATTTCCTTTTCCTTAAAAATACTTAAACAGAGGTTCAGGAAAAATATATTCAACAAAATGTTAATTTGTCATCCCCACCAAAACACTACATTGTGTCTACAGCATATATATATGATATATATATATATATATCTATATATATATATATATATATATATATATATATATATATATATATATATATATAATATATATATATATATATATATATATATATATATATATATATATAAAGATTCTGTGGGCTGTATTCTCTTCTATAGGGATCAAAAACAAAAGAAAAGTGAAAAAAAGGTCATATTAAATTGGCATTTTTAAAGTATTGTAATCAACACAGGCATGGACAAATATGGATGCTTTATGCAAATATGTGTTTATTATTAGCCATACCACAAATAAAGAACAAATGGAGACGGAACTAAACTTTTGCTATGTTTCTACACAGACAGGGTTATTAAATGCATGAATCATGGCAGATTTTGGTCCTTTATTTGCATCAGTAAAAAATGGTTTAGTGTCAAGGAATTAGTTGTTTTAATATCCAAACAAAGAAAAGATAAGAATAAATGGATGTTGTGTTGAAGGCTTTAATTTCACGTCTTATACTACTAATTTTGCAGTTAGAATTTATTCACATTAACTTGTTTTTCACATGTTTTGAAAGCCCAAGTATTCAGAGAATGTTGTCAAAAACAATAACACAGCCGACAAATCCTGGCAGGAGTAAAACCCCATGTACTGTTTTTTTTTGTTGTTGGAGCGTATCCGTGTGTCAGTGCATGCTTGTTTACCACACTTGTTTATAGAATTTTGAGGAATTTTCACTTAAGCGTGTATAAGAGTTTATTGTTCTACCACTCTTGATGTTTATTTTTTTATTTCTTAGGTCACTGTATAAATGTAATTGAACATACAGTTGTTTCCGATAACATTATTCTGTGACATTTATATACATTAAATTAATTTGCATTAACAGTCACTGACCCATACACTGCAATTAATAACTCAGTATTGGCCTGCAGCTTTCCATTTCAATCACACTTCATGTTCTGGTCACTGCTTTAAAATCTCATGTTACTTACTGGCATCATGCAGGTTTATGGCAAGAGAAACACATCACATTCATATGAAGATTGAGGGAGATAAAATGAAAAGCATGTAAAGATCAGCGTATTTGACCTCCATCATGTATGCACTGCAATAATGAAACTATGATTTTTCACAAGCTTTACACTGACAATAACATAGTTTTCATTCATTCTACCATTATGTGGTGAAAAATAATGTTTTTTAAAAAAACAGCTGGTATTTACATGGACAAATAAGGATTTGAAGTGAATCTTGTATACACCTCGTACTATATATTGTAGGCATTTCAGGTACAGATGTGCTCGGAAAACCTGGCGCTGTGAGTTTGAGTTCACGTGCTATTTTTAGAAACTGTTTGGATACAGTTTTTGCTGCAGGCTATTATGAACAGAAATATGTTCAATACCTTTCTATAGTGGTGAATCCATAGAAAGAAAAAAGAAAGAAAAGCAGGTGTAAAATGAAAAACCCTGAAGATGGATATTAAGCATACACAAGGGTTAAGTCTGTTTCTGTTCCTGGCTGGTAATTTTCCATACAGAAGTCACTGTGTTGTCACGATGTCTTCATTTCTCTATAATTAACTCGGAGGTAACAGTCCGAGGTCGACATTTATGCCACATTAGCACTGCTGTATAATTTTTTTTTTTTTACATACTTCACAGCAGGAAAAAGGTAGTGGAATTTTTTTTTTTTTTTTACACTGGGTTATGTTGGCTCTGAACTGATGATCGAGGGAAAGAATACAGTGGGGGAGGAGAAAAATTGAAAATAGGTCGGTGCATTCATTTGATGTCAGGGGGCAGTTAAGGGAAAGATGCCAATTTGAGTGCAAGAACAGATGTTGATAGTAATTACTTTGCTCCATATTTGCTTAAAAATGATGCTTGAGTTTGATATTTTATTTCATATGTGTCACAAATAAGACTTGCAGGGGTTTGATGCGAACACTAGGCAAGAGTTTCTTATCAGGGAAATAATTACAAAAGGTGGGCAAAATGTAATACCGAGGAAAAAACAGAAAATGCAAAAGAACGCAGTGAAAAAATTATATATATATATATATATATATATATATATATATATATATATATATATATATATATATATCTATGGGGGGTTGGCATTCCATCCAGGGTGTATCCTGCCTTAATGCCCATAGACACCTGAGATAGGCACAGGCTCCCCGTGACCCGAGGGAAGATCGGATAAAGCGGTAGAAATATATATGTCACACACTTCTTAACACACACACACTCACACTCACACACACTCAATCAACTTAAGATGTTCCAATGAATATTCCCCGTCCGGGCTCGTAAGACTTAGTGTCACGGACCCGTTCTATATTGATATTATGTGCTTAACCTGTTGTTCGTAGATTCCTGTTTCCAGTTTTATCTGTTTCCCGTTTTATATATATATATATATATATATATATATATATATATATATATATATATATATATATATAATATCCTATGTTATTGGAATATATGCAGCGCGACGCGATATATATATATATATATATATAGGGGCAAGGTGGCTTAGTGGTTAGCACGTTCGCCTCACATCTCCAGGACCAGGGTTCGATTCCTGTCTTGGCCATGTGTGTTTGGAGTTTGCATGTTCTCCCCGTGCCTCCCCGTGCTTTTCTCCAGGTTCTCCAGTTTTCTTCGGTCCGAAAACATGCACAGTAGGTTGATTGGCACATTGGAAAATTGTCCCTAGTGTATGAATGTGTGAGTGTGTGGGTGTGTAGGCACAGGCCCCTCATTACCTGAGGGAAGACCAGCAAACGTAATAGAACATACAAATGTGTGGAGGGAATAATCCAAAAAAAGAGTCCAAAGCAGTTCAACCTGTACCTAATCTCTTCTGGTAGTCAAACAGCCAGAAATCCACAGCTTAGGAGCATCATGAACCGAGAGATCCGAGCATATACCTCACGAATAGAAACTGAAGCAAGGTCTAAATTGGAAAGCAAAATGCACAACTACATTACGTCATACATTATACAAGCTATAAATGGAATATCTCAAGTAATATCTGATTATGTGTCTCTGAAGGAGCATGTCATAGGCTGGAGCTATCGAACAAACTGGCCTCTTCCACTGTGTACTTGATTTTGTATACACTGGGACATTAAAAAAAAAATACAAACTAAAGAAACCAGGACATAAATGCTATTTACAGATACATTTTGAACAAAGATAAAAGTCATGCGTTCAGTTCAGATGTGGGTCTGAATTCTTTTCAACAAGAGACCATAAATACAATTCACTGTAAGCAGATGGAAAGATCACTATATTTATTCACTTAATAATCAATAGTGTGCATGCCACTAACCGGGATGTAATGACTATGCCGGTATGGGGTGTTTGGCATGCAGCTGCTAAACATTAAGAAAAATCTGGCATAGTGTGCAGCCAACTATTAGCTAAAGTATGAAATGGGCTGTCAGGAGACCAACACATGCACACAACCAAATGATTCAGCATTTGAACTTAATAAGATTTGTAAAGGCCCCAATTGTTCCCCATGTTGTATCTATATGTATATTAATTATATAATTACTAACACCTGTGTCCCATTCCTTCTGTGTGGCTGTGTGTGTGTGTGTGTGTGTGGGTGTCCTGTTTCTAAGATTTGGTGTTAAATGCTAATGAGCCCTTTATGTCTCATGAAAGTTCCCGAACAAGAATCTTTTAAGTTGATTGTACTAGTGGAACCTTTTGTGAATGTTTGCATTTTTCCGGACTCTAAACTTTAGGGAATAAGCTTTCTTTTTGCCTTTTGCTCTCTGATTGCTTTGTTACTCTTTTTTTTATTTTTTTTATAGGAGCACAAACCTTTGTTTTTCCTACATTTGCATTTTTGGACTAGCTAAAGTCCCAGCCCTAACAGACACCCACTACATTCTTACACGATGTAACCTTCAGAGCAATATATTTTTTTGTGTGCTAAATCTACAACATTAGACTCTTTCCAAATTGAACAAAGCAGCCCTTTTCCCCACACGCACAAAGAAAGTTTGAACATTTTTAAGACGAGCCGTCACATCAAAGCAACTCCAAAAAAAAAGGCTTTCTAGTGTGCAGTGGATTTCATACGCCGCACCTCCAAGAGATAAAAACGGGCGACGGGAAATTCGGAGGTGGCATTACGCAGCTTGCCGGCTCAGCCTGAGCTCCAACAACTTGAGGGATTTCTCTCTGTGTGTTCTCTAAAAGCTGTGGGATTAAGGAAGGAAGGCAGTATAAATCAACGAAAAGAGTGCAGTCTAAGGGTAGGAGATTTGGTCACACTCTGCATCTGCAAAGCCACGGAGTGCAATAAAAAAAAAAAAATAGATGGCAAAGTACTTTCAAAAAATGTGTCTTTTACTTTAACAATGCCAACTTATTTCATACCATAAAATGGTTTGGATACAATTAATTAAATGGATCAGTTTGTCAATTAAAGCAATTAAATATGGTAATTAAATGTAACATATCTAGATATGGATTAGTGGTTAGCACGTTCGCCTCACACCGCCAGGGTCCGGGTTCGATTCCCGTCTCGGCCATGTGTGTGTGGAGTTTGCATGTTCTCCCCGTGCCTCAGGGGGTTTTTCTCCGGGTTTTTCTGGTTCTCCGGTTTCCGGTTTCCTCCCGGTCCAAAAAACATGCACGTTAGGTTGACTGGCACCTTGGAAAATTGTCCCTAGTGTATGAATGTGAGTGTGTGTGTGTGTGTGTAGAAAGATCAATTTCAAAATAACTTTTGGGGGCTGCTCAGTGGTTTAAGGCACTGCTCTACTGATCAGAAGGTCGGGGGGTTTGAGCCCCGGTATTGCCAAGCCACCCTTGGGTCCTTGAGCAAGGCACTTAACCCTCTGTCCTCCAAGGGCGCCGTATCACGGCTGACCCTGCCCTGTGACCCCAGCTTCCAAACAAACTGTTATATGCAAAGAAACAATTTCACTGTGCTGTAATGTATATGTGACGAAAAAATTGTATTCTATTCTGAAAGAAGTTAGTTTGAACTCTTTGCAAATGTATTAAAATCAATAAATCACATGTACATAAGTATTCACTCGGCTGTATCCTGAGTTGAATCCCGTTTTTACAACTTGACTGAATGCCACCTGTAGCAAATTCAGTTGACTGGACATGATGTGGAAAGGCACACACACTTGTCTACATAAGGTCGCACAGTTAAAAGTGCAAAGTGTTGTGCACTGTAAATATAAACAAGCTATATAGTGCAATCTAAAACAAAATGAAATCTCACAACAGGCTTCGCTTTCCATTAAAGAGTGTGTCTAAGCGAAAATTCTTTTCAATTCTAGACAATCAGAAGGATGCACAATGGAACAACCACCCTATAATAATGCTAATAATAGGATCAACACAGATTGAATAGACTGGATGCTGACGGAACAAACCAGAACAGTTTTGACAACTCAATTAGATCTACTCGCAAACCCATGGAGAAAAAAAAAAACAGCTTGGGGGGGGATTCTAATTACATATTATCTCTTGTAAATTTGAAGCACTACTCCGCAAATGGGGTGCACTTTGTTCTTGAGAGCTATGCCTCAAAATAGCTAAAAATAGATCGTGCGCTGATCTCCTGAGCATTTCACGCACCGCAGCTTCAATAGTCGTCACGGAACGTTATGTTTAAAAAAAAACAAAACAAAATTGTAAGTGTTGGTTCTGCGAGCCGTTCTTTGAGCGTTCCAGTTATTGCAACACAAAGTCTGTACAACTGCAGTTAGCAGGAAAGGACTTCAGAACGCACAACACAACGAAGCATGCCAAGATGGAGGAGCTGCAACAGCAGAAGACAATATTGAGTTACTAAACAGGAATCTGAGATCACAGTGGATTTCTCTCGCGACTGCGGTGTGTAAAATAAATAAATCGTTTTTTGTTTTTTTTTTTAAATCCCAGGACATCAGCAATTTCTAGCAGAAATAATCAAGCCAGTATGTTGTTTTACGCCGACATTCACGCCACAGAAAAAAGTCACTGAGATCCAACTTTTCCCTATTTGTAAGTTTTGATGTAAATGCTAGCTGATATACCTGTTTTTTTATTTATTTATTTAATCTATACACACCCACTCACCAATCCCTCACAGTAACAGGTGCATACTGTATATAGTGTATACATCTATAATCTATTTTGGTACTGCTTAGTTGCATTTTTTTATATGCACTGCAAATGGGTTTAATATCTGTTTTTGATGAAAGCTTTTTTTTTTTATTTTCTCCTGATTGTATTTTTGCTTGATAGCCATGGGCTAGAAACGGAGACAACAGTATAAAATCTAATCCCATATTTAAACCTCTGGAATAATTTAAAACGCTTGCTTCTATGAAGAAACGCTACTGAATAAAAAACAATCAAGAAATGATTGTTGGTAGAATAAAATAATCGATAGCTGGGTGAGTTCCACGATGCAAAATGTTGCTGCAAAGTTTGTCCCTCAGGCCAAATTGTTTTTATTCTTCTTATAGCACAGAAAACTGACAACTGTCCACGTTTCTAAGTTAAAACTTATTGTGGGGGGGCACGGTGGCTTAGTGGTTAGCACGTTCGCCTCACATGTGTGGAGTTTGCATGTTCTCCCCGTGCCTCAGGGGTTTTTTCTCCGGGTTCTCCGGTTTACCCCCGGTCCAAAAACATGCACGGTAGGCTGATTGGCACCTTGAAAAATTGTCCCTAGTGTATGTATGTGTGTGTGATTGTGAGTGTGAGTGTGTGTGCCCTGCGATGGGTTGGCGATGAGTGTGTGTGATCCTGGATGGAATGCTATGCTATGTAAGGATCCATAGGAGATTGAATATGCCCATAGACGGAGATATGTACAGGCTCCCCGTGCCCCGAGGGAAGATCGGATAAAGCAGTAGAAGATGAATGAATGAATGAATTGTGGTGTGAGGGTGAAAGACTATGAGGTGGTGAATGCAATAGCACAGACAATCTCAAAGAAAGGTAAAAGTGACAAAACTTTTAGTAAAAACAGATGCAGGTAGAGGAAAGACATGTTGTTTAATTATTTAATTAATTTATTTATTTTATTATAAGTACAATCAAAAAATAAATTTTGGGGAGAATTGTATGCAAAAATCTGATTGCAAAGTAACTCCTAAAATGAACATCCATCCGACATAATAATAGTCTAGCAGGCTCTCTTTAACATTCTTAACACTGTGCAAGGAAAAAACAATAGCACACTTGTGCTCACTAACACAATTTAAATGCGTATACGGGAATGAGACATGTGTGATAGCAACAGCAACAATGAAAGACAGAGGAAACATAACTTTGGGGAACAATGATCTTTTGTCGGCAAAATATGAAATGATTACCCTAGAATCCTGACATCCACCAATCAGAGTAAAGCCCATGCCCTGTTTTGAACTTATTTTGAATGTCACTTGGTGGTATGTACTTAGCATTATTTAATTGAGGCCAATATTGCAATATGTGATTGTGCTTATATTTAGGAAATTTTAGGAAATAGTACACATCTTAGTGATAATGCTGCAATTTATATTTATAAACCAGGAAGGTTTACAAAATAAACGAACATTTGTATTTGCATGCATAAATGATTGCCTATTAGGAACAATATGAAAAAACATTGTAAGTGTAAGTGGAGAGGAAAGGAAATTTGGGAGTTCTAAAATTTTTGCAAAAAAAAAAAAAAAAAAAAAAAGAAATGATTTGAAAACAATAATGGAAATTTTAGAGGCTAAAACTTATCAAAGTCTGTCTGGTGTTTTCTTCTGAATAGCCTCAGATTTCAATCTTTCTTCAATATCTGAATGATTAACTGGTTATTCTGGTCTAAAAAAAAGTTGTTGCTATTTCCATTTTTTTTATTATTATTATTTTTTTTTTGTTTTAATTTCAAGGATATGTCCTCAAAGATCTCTCGAGTTTTGAACTTGGAATCCCCCAGGCATTCTCTCCAGGTAACTCCCCCCCTAACCCCCATCCTTCCCCATAGGCTGTTGGAAAAAAAGAAAAGAAAAAGAAAATCACAGAAATATGATATAATTTTGGCTATTTTTGGTTAGTTTGTTTTTTTTTTTTTTTTTTTTTTATGAAAAACTTGTATGCTGTGGGAGTACAGAGCTGGAAGTGATGATGTAAATCTTGGATAGGATGCTAGAAGGATACAAACCTGTCGGTTTATGCAAGATATAACAGACACCAGTTAGACAGAGAGAGAGAGAGAGAGAGAGACGCGACAGAGCTGAAGGTGTATATGGGGACGCGTGGAAAAGTGGACGACGTGTGGGAGTGCAAGTGGGTGGGTGTGTGTCCCGTCGTGAGTACGAGGGAAGTGAACTGAATGAAAAATAATTAATGAAAAATAATTTATTTAGCAAAAAAATACTTTAATCTGCTCAGTGTCGGTAATCTTAAAAGCAAAAACACGTGCACTAATTTCGACTGTCTGGTCTTTTTTCGTTTGTTTACAGAGTGGAAAATCTGTGTTAAGAAAGCATGTGTTAAGTGCACATATGCATTGAATCGCAGTATTTTGCCGTAATATAATCGACCAGGCTGAAATCACGCTCGTAATGCAATTTATTCTAATAATAGATTGCTGTGCTAAAAACAAACATATAGTATTTTCACTTAAGCTGAGCTGATTAAGCAAGATTTGTGACAAAAAAACAATATGAATATTATAGCTATAATAATTCATAGTACTTACTTAAGTGCAAGTTTAAAGGGGAACACATTTACTGGAGCAATATTTTACAGAGTGTATCTCGATTCTAATTCCGCTACATAGTTTGTATACGTCATCCACCCCTGGTCCCAATTCAAGCCTAAAGATTGCAGCTTGTCATGTGACTGACAGCAAGGACAACAGAAAACCCTTCGTCTTGAAGACTTTCCTGTGGTGGTAAACATCCTACATTCAGAACGCCTGTCAGAAATGTGGGTTTACTGATGATTAATTTGACAGCATCGTGTTGTTCTTAAAACATTACCTTGGGCCATTTTTACACTGACATTGTAACCAGAAATAAACATGAAATTTAAGTACTTGTGCACCTTCTAGGCCCAGACTAAATTAGCAGATAATGGATTGCTCTCTCTTGGACAAGTCTTTCCTGGTATCAGGGGGGATTAAAGTCACATGGTCACAGGGCGAGTTAGTGTTGGACAGCTGTGCTAACAAAACTGGAGACATAAAGGAGGACGCCAAAGAGAAGATATTATATATATATATATATATATATATATATATATATATATATATATATATATATATATATATATATATATATTATTTATTTAATAATTTCATATATGCTATGTAAGGATCCATAGGAGATTGAATAGCCACAGTGCCAGCCTTACAGTTTTATAGTTTGGGATTTGAACCTGAGCTCTGGTTGTGCGTGTGGGTGTGTGTGTGTGTGTGTGTGTGTGTGTGTGTGTGTGTGTGTGTGTGTGTGTGTAGAGTCTTATATTATCTGTATTATCTATCTATATCTATATTATCTGTCTGATTTCCCTCTTGCCAAAATAATTGATGTATGAGGATTGTCTGTAAATCATTTACTAAAAAGGAAAAAAAAGAGTCCTAAATGTACGGTACATTACAGCACAGTGTGTTTTTTTCCCTCAAATATTATAGAGCATATTTGCCTCTTAATCACTAACCTTTAGACCACTGTTCAGAAGTTCAGTGAGGATAAATCAATAAATGAATAAAGGATTTTAACAAAGACACTACCAAAATCTACGACATACCAATATGCAGAGGTAAGTCACTTTATTTCAATCAAATATGTGTTAAACAAATAGGACCCAGGATTGATTAGGAGAAGTTTCTCCAGGTGTTCATGCCTCTGGGGTTTCCTCTGGAAAATGTTGGTGTCATTTAATACTGTAGGTTGTCTAGAATCTAGAGTCTATTATTAGGGAAAAAAATAAAAGTAGGTCATGAGCTGAGCACATAAGGTGTATGTAGCATAGCAGCACGATGTGATGCAGGAGAAAGATACAGTACACAGTAATAGCTTTGCTCCCACACTGGAGAAAGGACTCGCACAAACAGATACATTCACTGCCCATTCACAGTTTTCTGCCATTGATTCTGAGAAAGACAACAATGACACTGAATACAGACATACGGATGCACCCTCGAAGCTTTCGCATCAATCTGACGGGCATCAGCATATTTCTCGGACTCATGCCATATTTCTCAGCCTTGCGCCACAACAAATGGGCTGGATTTGCATGCCAGCTCATTTGTGATACAGTGCGATTTTGAACTGCAAGCGAGAATGCAGCAAAGCAGAACAAAATTAAGTAAATATATAAATAAAACGAAAACAAGCAATGTTCAGTCAACCGACAACAGTACCAGATGTGGTGCAAAGGACAGAACTAACAGATAACGGTCCAGTTTGTGCTGTCGCGCATATGCCCTGTGACCTCTCATCATATGTCTATATTCTGAATCTAATACAAAAGTCTAATACAAAAAATCAGATCCAATTCATGAACATCTTCGAAGAAGCTTCAGTAACATTTCTATGTTCATTTGTTGTTAAATGTGATTTTAAATCCAAGCACCACTAAGTTGTCACTACCAGAACAAGGTCCTTAACCTTCAACTGCTCAGTTGCATTAAAAAAAAGAGATATAAAAAGAGATATGCACCATGCAAATGCTGTAAAAGTCAACGAAAAAGTATAAAATCTCTCTTTATAATTACTTTGTCCAGGATATGATGACTCAAATAATGTAATAACCCAAATAATGTAAATCAGAACAAAATTTCACATTTCAAAATTCAAAAATATACTAAATCTAAGAAAAAAAAAAGAGTTGAGCACATTATCAAGAAAAATGATGATATAACGAGTTACAAAACATAACTAGTTTGGGGGAGGTGGTGGCTTAGTGGTAAGGTGTCGGCCTCTGGACCAGAAGATCGCAGGTTCAAACCCCACAACCACCAAACTACCACTAGTGGGCCCTTGAGCAAGGCCCTTAACCCTCAATTGCTCAGTTGTAAGTCGCTCTGGAAAAGGGCGTCTGCCAAATGCCGCAAATGTAAATGTAAATGTAGTTTGCACATTTGTAATTAACTGTAATTAAATTAACAATATAGTCAACTTATGTAATTTACAAACATTATCTGGCTAAACTACACATGGATGTAAATCAGAGGCGTCCTGAAGTGTTTTGTTCCAACCCTTCTCCAACATACATATTATGCAGTTTTCAAATAATTCTTAATGGTCGGATCAGGTGTTATTTAATTAAGGTTAAATCTAAACTCTGCAGGTCCTCTGCCTTTCTGGAACTTACTTTGACCACTCTGTTGTAAATACAAATATAACAACTTTAAAGCTAATTTAGTTCAATATGCTTCTTTTAGATTTTACAGACAGTGTTGGGGAGTAACGAGTTACATGTAACGGCGTTACGTAATTTAATTACAAAATAAAAGTAACAGTAATCCGTTACATTAAAGTACAGTTACTTGTGAAAAGATTACAAATCCCAAAGACCACCGCCTAACAACCATGCCCCCCCCCGACAAATCAAATGTAATCAGTTTCTTTACATTTATAAAGAAATTGAAAAGTAACACTACTAATTACATTTTCAATAGGGTCATTTGTAATCTGTGACCTATTACATTTCCAAAGTAACCTTCCCAACACTGATTACAGAACTATGACGATGAAGGATTGGGACTATAATTGACACCAGCAGTTTGTTTCATTACCCCATGCTGCAATTGCCAAGAACAGTTTTATATTCAAACACTCTTCAGTGAACAGCTAATAAGCTCAATAATGATGGAACTGTCAGACTTAGAATGGGTTTTGAGACTTTTCTTCTCTGGTATCATCACTGCCACCACTGGCGTGCTCATAAGGAATAAGTATACAGGGAGTAACCATAGCAGAATGGCTAGAGTAAGAAGGGAAAAGCCTATGACAAAAAGAACACCATGTCAACCACATCTTATATTGCAGGTGTTTTGCTGCTTCTGGAACTAGCAGCCATTACTGTACGAGTGACTTCATGGGTCCAAGAATATACAGTATATAAGATATCCAAGAATTTACAGTATATAAGATATCCAAGAATATACAGTATATAAGAGAACAATTACTTTTCTTTTGAAGCTTTGTTATGTCTCTACTAACACAATAAGTGGCCTTTAGTGGACATCACTTCCTCACAGTTAAAGACATTGACCACATTTACAGAAAGCTGTTAAAACATTAATAAGCTGGAAGCATTTTTTTTTTTTTTTTACCTGGGCAAAGATTCCAGTAAGCTGAAAGTAAGTAAGACTATAGTGCTATAAAGGCCTGTTTTCTTGTGACAAAAAAATGATAATAGAAACATTATAAATCATAGTACATTTGAAGGCAAATACTTTTGTACTTTTACTCAGGTGAAAGATTAAATAGGGCACTTTTACTTTTAACAGAGCAATATTTTACTTGTATTTCTACTTTTACTTCTACAAATAATATGTGTTTTTCTACTTTTGCTTGAGTACCTGGTTTGTGTACTTTGCCCACCATTCATCATAATAAGGGAATTAGTAACTATGATGCATTGGTTATGCATCGAAGTGTGAATCAGACGAATCAATTCGATCTAGTTACTCAAAAAGAGCAACAATAATTGCGATCTTATTACACTTATGGAAAAAAATGAACATGCCATTGTGGCAAGATTATAAAACTGAAGCCATTTTAATGGATAGGGTGCTAGGTGATGGAATTATATACTCAGCTAAATACAGTGATTTCCACAAGAAGAGAAATATGTAGGAGAGGAGTTTTGTAACAGGCGCATAGCATTCCATTTTTCCTCAGTTTAGTATGGATCGTTTATCTCAGTAATACTGCGGGATTTAATGAACAACCTCTGTGTATGAAATGAATGACACAACAACACACACACACACACACACACACACACACACACACACACACACACACACACACACTGCTTAGCACCATGCCAAGCTCTCATCAGAAACCAGCTTTGCTTTAATCAGCACTAAACACACACATGCTAGATATGCAGGGGGAACTGGAGGTCTGCCACCGGACTAAAGATGAAACACTTAAGCCACATTGTCTGCATTATTATTAATATTTGTATTATTAATAACATTAGCTTAAAAAAAAAAAAAACTCAGCAAAAAAATATCTTGATGTGCAGTGAGGCTGCAGTAGCAAAGCTGTGATTGACAGATGGTGCAGTGACAGCCAGAGCAGAGATGATTCACTCGTCAGCATTTAATCAGTACGTTTCTGGAGCAACTGCATCTCTTCACACACTCTGCCTCAACATCCTGCCTCTCACTCACTATGCATCATCACTAACGTCAAAATAAATAAATAAATAAATAAATAAAAACCTTGCTGAGAACTTTCTTACTTTGACTCCAGGCTACGGTTGTATGAGTAGTACTTGTGGTGTAACGAGGACAGACATTATATTTTATACACATTTGCTTTATTTAAGAGTAAAATTGTGGAAAAACAGTCACTAAGTTTGTTAGAACAACTTTAAGCTGTGATTTTCTCAGGAGCTAAAGCTTGCGGTACTACAGAGAAAGTGATCATTTATCGATTTATAGCAATGCTTTATCACATTTTATTACCATTGACCGAACGAATGGCAGGACCTGGATAGAGTATAAATCCTTATTATTATAGCTTGTAGAATTTTGCTGACTTTTTTTTCCCTCTTGCCTGGAAATATAAAGGTCCTTCATTTTCTCCCCCTATCCAAAAACATACAGTTTTACATCTGGCTGCTATAAAATGTTTACAGAGGGCATTTTCTTCCTTGCCAAATCATGATTTTGAAGAAAACTTGATCGCAATTATTTTTGGTTCGTCCCTGAATAAATACTACACAAGCAAAAACACGCAAATATGAACCTTACACATTAATAGAAACCTTGCAGCTGGAGCTCCTGCCAGATTTGGGGCTACGGAATAACATTCAATACTTTCTGATTAATATGAATTTCAAAATGCTGTAGTAAATGAAGTCATTCACATCGATCAGAATGACTGAGCGTCACCTTACAGCAACTTTTTAATAAAAGGCCTTGTCTGGTTTTGTTTTTGCCATTCCTCAAAGTTTGTATTTTATTGGGTCCCTCATTCTAGACTTTTCTCTTTCTTTCTTTCTTTCTTTCTTCTTTTTTCTTTCTTTTCTTTCTTTCTTTCTTTCTTCTTTTTTTTTAGTGTTAGTCTCATTCTTTTTGCTGGCAAATGATTTTCGATTGTGAGACTTTCGTTTTAATTAATGATGTGTATGAGCTACACTCAATATGGCTGCAGGCTTCAACTATATTACCCCAAATCCTACAGAGTATATGATTCCTTTTTTTTTGCTCTTTACTAGGCTTTACAGACTTCTTATTTATATTTCCATATGTAAACTAGTTACCAGGAAAAGCAAAACACACATAATGAGCATTTTGCAACACAAATTGCTTGTGCCATAATTTATCTTTAAAAAGGAGTTTTGTCTCACACAGGAATTGGAAAATACCCAAGACATAATACATTGGCATGTATGTGCAATGATTGTAGAAGTACCAAGTCTTTCATGTGTATTAAGAAAATAATCAATAAGTCAAATAATCATAATGAAAAAAAAAACATTCCTATATTTTACATGTGAAAATGTTTATACAGTGACATAAACATGATCAGAAATAACCAACATCTTGTGCTTGATTCCTTAATGAAAAGAGCAAATCCAAAGTGAAACAGGCCACTTAACAGTACACAACACACAACAGTTCCCTATGGGACATCCCACTCCAAACTTAGACACAACCCTGTTCGACTCGGCGAGACCTAAAAACATGCTAACACTGTTAACAATACATCAACATACAACCAAAGCAGAAGTACGCTTTTAGCCATGTTATTCTAATATATTGTTCCTACCTTGTACATGTATGGATTAATGTTTAGGCCATTCTGCAGGTGAATCTTCCAAGAAGGGTGGGTCATGTCGCAAGAAGCATAGCAGAACCTGGGTTGGACCAGCGGACAGTGTGAAGCAAGCAGGAGGGAGAGGAGGGAGAGAGTGCAGAGTGGAAAAAGAAAGCTTCTGTAAATCTCTGATGGATGACAGTAAGCTCAGGAATAAATGAGCTTCTCTGGCCAGCAGAGCAAAACTCGCCCGACTGGGAGCAGGACTGAGGTGCAGAAGAGAGAGAGAGAGAGAGGAGAGAAGGAGAGCAAGAGAGATGGGAGGGGAAGGAAGCAGTCAGGATGCAGAGAGACCGTGAGAAGGAACAGCAAACTAAGTGTAAAAGCCAGGGATGAGAGAATTAAAGAATTAGATAGCGATGGTTTGCACTCAGAGTTGCCTGCACTGCTTCTGAGATACATGTTGTGCACAGAGTGAATAACTCAGCATGTGATGATCTTTTCTGCACAACATTATGGAATAAGAAAAAAGAAAAAAAAAGCAGAGTGTGCAGGAAAAATGCAGCATTTTATTTAATGCATGGAGTTGGTGTATTCCAGGAAATACAAAAAATAATAAAACAAAATATTCAGAAGTAGCAAAAAACACACATTTGGAAACAACAACAACAAAAAGAGGTAAGAAAAACTGACAACAGATCAATATAATGCTAGGTTCATCCACAAGGATGGTAGTGAACACTACTTCCGGGATCCTCCAACCTGCTTAAAAAAAAACCTCTTTGTGCTGCGGTCAAAAAAAAAAAGCCTCAGGGAGTTTAGTCTGGATTTGCAAAGCCAACAAAAAAGTACACTGGCCACACAGTGCCAATTTGTAACCAAAGGCCTAACCAGTGTGCAGTCATACAAAACCACATATCCTTTACCATAAAAACATGCGCCATATTTTATCAAGCCAGTGGTACGGGATGTGTAGGGTGCAAGAGTGAAGGATATAGTTCCTGAACAGTCCTGAGCAGTCAAGAACAAAGGCCTGATCCTATCGTATAGCTTTCTGGGGATGGCATTTCTATTAGATCATGATACACATATCCATGCAGACTAGATTACACTGTATTACCAGACAATCCTTGCTGATCAGAGACCAGGGCAAATCTATTTATATATTTTTTTATGTCTCAGCTCTGATCTTTTATTTTATTTATCTTTCTAGTTTATATTACTAACCATTGACTCATATGTCATTAATGAAAATGCATTCGTCCTGTGAAATGGCTCATATGTACTTGTTGATTTCTTTGTCGGCTTTTTAATTATACTCTAGTGATGTGTAATTCATGAACGATTCATTTTTTTGAACGAGTCTTTAACATGAACCAGTAGTCTCAGAGAGCTTCGCAAAATCTCCATAGATAAAAAACCGATATCCGTAGGTAGTATACTGGAAACAGAAATGAATAATTCCTCTCGACTCGAGTCTTCTGGTCCGAGTCGTTCGTTCTTTTGTCACGTGACTACCATAGCGGCTATGCAGTGCCTTACACAGTAAACAGAATTGAACGGTTCTGCTCACGAGTCTCCTAATCCTAATCGTTCGTCTTTTTGTCACGTGACTCCCTTAGATGCTATTAGCTACTATTGTAGTCAGGTGATAAAAGAATGAACCATTCGGACCAGAAGATATGAGAGGTGAGCTGCTTATTCTGTTTATCATTCAAAATATGTTCTTAGCGGGGGCACGCTGGCTTAGTGGTTAGCACGTTCGCCTCACACCGCCAGGGTCCAGGTTCAATTCCCGTCTCGGCCATGTGTGTGTGGAGTTTGCATGTTCTCCCCGTGCCTCAGGGGGTTTTTCTCCAAAAACATGCACGGTAGGTTGATTGGCACCTTGGAAAATTGTCCCTAGTGTATGTGTGTGTGTGTGTGTGTGTGTGTGTGTGTGTGAGATCAAAATACCAATATGAACGATTGGTTCATTTTGATGAACAAGATTCAAAGAACCGAGTCACTAAAATAACCCAAACTTCCCATCACTATTACACTCTTTGGTCTCAGTGGGTTCCTTACAGAGTTTCTTAAATCAGATCATGATTATTGCTGCTACAACATTCAGTTTTCAACATGATTCAAACTGTTAAAAGACTTGGGTCGGCATCCCGACTGTCCCGAATCCTGAATTTTCCAGTCCTATAGATGACTAACACAACTGTAAAATTTGGTTGGTAGTTTTCATTACCATCAATATTAACCAGGAATTAAAGAGTGGGTGCTGGCATATGTGACGTTCATCGCTGCATAGCTGTTAGGCCGCTGTTACATTGCTAAGATGGATATGTATCAACCAGCTTTCACCAAGTTTTTTTGCTCTGTACTTGGATTTTGCCTCACTTGTTAGTCACTTTGTATAAAAGGCTCTCATGTTCCAAGCTTCTCTCTATATTTTCAACAGTCAGTCTTGGGTTTATGACTTATCCGACCAAATTAAATGCTATTGTAAGAGTCCACCTTTGGTCCTTAATGACCTTTGGTCCTTAATCCTTGCTGACCAGTGTAACTTTTTTCCCAGTTAGACCAGACTGGGAGATGACCTAGCCTAGAAACTGTACCAGCCTAGCATGAATTACACCAGGCTAGCATATTAGCTAGCCCATTAGCAGGTTCAGCCTGGACCAGTAAACACTGTAGGGCAAATCTATTTATATATTTTAACAGCTCTGACCAATGCAGAATTATATAAAAACACAGGCATACTGGACAGTTACTAGGATTAATTCTAGTTTACACAGTCTATTTTAGGTTTATTGTAAATTCTTAGCCTGGAGCTCCAAATGCAGTTGAAAGCTAATTTAATGAGATGGTGACACAGATATTTCTACAACGTTCTGGAGGGTTTTTGTTATGTAGAAAAAGCTGAGTCATTAATGCCTGCACATGAACGTCTACCCAGCATTTATTTGAAGCTTCTTTGTTTGTTTTGACGTTTCATTACAAATAAGGTTCAATCGGGGGAAGTTTCTTTTCTTAATAAAGAAAAGCATTCTGTTGCTTACTGTTCTTATCTTGAGGACAAACATGTTTGCTCCCCCCTATAATGCTCCCACTCCTGTAGCAAAGTAAAGAATGACATTTTAACAGCTTATCTTCAGCAATATTTCTAATTTATGAGGTCTTTTGCCATGTTTTATTTTATTATTGTTATATTTTATGTAACATGTAATATGTGACAGGGCTTGCTGTTATTACATTAGATTAAATTAAACTTTAGTGTCATTGCATGTATATGTAGCACTAGTGACCTAGTGAGTGGTGATTGTTTTCTGAAAACGTTCCCAAAAAAACAAAAAATGTCACAAAGAATGCCATTCATCCTACACTACACTCCAGCTGTACTCCAGCTCCAGGGTGCAGGGTTTCATATAAACTTTAGTGTCCGAGGAAAGGTCAGCATATTTTTGTAGTATTTTCCCCTGGTTCTGATAGCTTGACTGGCCATGCCCAACTGTGTAATGATTTAAGTGTGTGCAAGATGCCCTGTAGTTGACCGGCATGCATTCAGTGTACATTTACAATGGAAGCGGATATAAAGTAAGCTATAAATATTGTTTCATCAAAGCCATTTTTCCCCCTCTAGAATTTATTCAGAGAAAAAAATGCACCTTGTCACGTTTAAGAAAAAGGCTCTCCATCTTGAAGATTTTCCTAGTTCGAAAGCTTAGTTCCACTACTGTGACACTAGAGACTCATTACAAAAACATATCCCTAACCTTATCAAGCATTTAGTTTTTTTTTTTTTTCCCTCAATGCACTCACTTGTTCTTTCACTAATATAAAGCATGTCACATTAGAAGGCCAACCGAGATCTGAGGACACTTGTCCTTTTAAAGTGTTAGCTGTTTTGTATCTGATAGAGAGAAACAAATAAGGAATGTTTTTTTCTTAGCACCAACAACCTAATCTCATATAACATTCGATACCTTATTTCATACTAGAATAATAGTTTAGTTTAAACCTCAGCTACACAGCAGTCAGATCAGAATTCAAAATGAGGTGAAGTAATGCATATATATATATATGGGGCACGGTGGCTAGGGGTTAGCACGTTCGCCTATACACCGCCAGGATCGGGTCCGGGTTATTCCCGTCTCGGTATGTGTGTGTATATGTTCTCCCCGTGCCTAGGGGGTTTTTCTATCTATATCTCCGGTTTCGTTTCCTCCCGGTCCAAAAACATACGGTATATGGCACCTTGGAAAATTGTCCCTAGTGTATGAATGTGAATGTGTGTGTATGTATGGGTTGGCATATCCAGGGTGTATCCTGCCTATATGCCCATACGCCTGAGATAGGCATATCCCCGGACCCCGAGAGATCGGATAAAGCGGTATAGAAATATGAATGAAATATGATATGAATGATATATATATATATATATATTATATATATATATTTATATATGAGCTAAAGGCATCCCAGTACAGATTAATAAACTGTGTAGTGAGATGGCGTTTTGTATCTCCAGGGCCACAGCGTGTAACGCACAAGATCAAATCCAGGGCCACATACAAAATGACATAAAAGACAAATAGCCCTAAAGAGTGTCAGCTAAGCTTAATGTACGATGCAATAATTACCCAGAAGGCTTCTGCTAATTACATCGTATAGAACAGACCAGCGGGAGCAGAAGTGTTGATCAGATAACATAAGTGTGTAAAGCTGTGCAGACTGACTGTGCAAATTGCATGTAATTATAAACTATCATGTGTAAGTGTTGCAGCCTGAGAATGAATAAATACAAAACCTGGTCAAATGAGCAGAGAGATGTAGTTATGATGACAGGCCATATTTCTGCATTTCATTTCGTCATTTATAAGCATATCACTAAAGTATTATAAAACTCATGTGTTTTTAGTTTACACGTATTAGCCTTAAGGTTATTGAGGTAAGATGACGTGCTCCAAGACATCAAAATTTGCATATACATATGCATGTCTAAACAAATGCTGTCTAGAATATGAACTGTCCCGTCCCTAATTTTATAAAAATAACATTTTCAATGTCACTTTCAAATCCTGCGTTTATGTAGCTAACCGTTACTGTTGATCACTGAATGTGACCTTGAGGTAACCGAAGTTTCTCCTTTATGACCATCATGAGAATTTATCCATTCCTGTCTACACGAGCCAATCAGCTCCTTGTTCAGTACACCATCATCTCTAAATTGGACTATTGAAACTTGCTCCTGGCAACCTATCCAGAATGAACCATGTGATTTTTTTTTTCCTCAGTTCTTCCACACCACCATACTTATTTACCCCCTCCAGCTGTTTCTTGTACCTGCAAGCATATTTAAAACACCTATGCACTCCTACAAAACCAAAAGCTGAGCAGCGACCCTCTACCTCTCTTCTTTTATTACCCACTGGACAAAGCTTCCTCTCATCACCTACTACTTGATTAGTCCCTCCATTTCTCTGGATAGAAGGGAGGTGGTAGCCCAGTGGTAAATGTGTTGGCCTTTTGACCAGAAGATCACGGGTTCAAACTCCACCACCACCAAGCTGCCACTAGTGGGCCCTTGAGCAAGGCCCTTAACCCTCAATTGCTCAGTCGTAAGTCGCTCTGGAAAAGGGCTTCTGCCAAATGCCGTAAATATAAATGTAAATGTAAGAAAGACATCCTCCAGGCAATAGTCTTTCCTGGAATAAACTTCCAGGTCCAAATCGCAGTCTTCACAAAATGATGTCAAAAGAAGAACAACATCTTAATGTTCTCAAATTATCGCTTGTTTCTAACCAATTTTTTTTCCAACACACTTTTAGACTGATGGTATTCTTAGTCTGTGTTGTAACGAACCAGCATCGAAATGTATTTATTTATTTATAGACAAGTCAGGCACTCAATCAGCAGCTCTGGATTAAGGACATCCGCTAAACATTTTAAATATAAAAATTGTTCATTTTTTTCAGGATGTTGTTTTTTTATGTATTATTTATTCTACCATTATATGTACTTATTATCTACATACATTTAAAATTTACTTGACATTCTGTGTGTCTATATTTGATCTGTTTAGCGAAAATATTTTAATTAATTAATTTATTTATTTATTTGACTACTCATAGCATAATAATAATAATAATAATACTCATTAATTGACTGAAAACATTTATTTTTCAATTGGTTTTGAAGATTTCTGTTAGAAGATATACATTTAACTGATGGAAGGAGTCTCCAGTGTCACTCTGACAGTTTTACATAATTTTGGGGTGCTTTCTGTCTTCTCTACATACAGCCAGCTGCATCGTTTTTTCTTTTATTAAATACCCGATAGAAATGAAAGCTATCGCTGCTGTATGACATGTGATAACAGGAACTGGTGTGACTGTTTCAAAAATATTGAATTAGAAAGCATGCCGTGTTCAATTTAGCGAGGCAATAGCTAGTCCGTTTGGATTTTTGAATGTGTGTAGAAAGGAAGCACAAACAACAAAACTGTCCAATAACGTGGCATACATAATACAATATTTGCAAATGCTATCTGATACCCCAGGCTTTGTGTGAGAATGTGTGTGTGTGTGTGTATGTCTCTTCATGCAGAAAGTGGATGTCATTCAAAGAAAGGCATTCACAGTTAATACAAAGGAATAAAGACTGTTATCAAATGATATATAATGATGTAATCTTTTTCTTTTCATTGAATATTAGATTGAATCTTATTTTGGGGTATAACAATAACGCCGTGCATGAATTCACTCTGAATGCTTTACTGCTTAGGTGTTATATATTTGCCAAAAACAAACCTCCAAAGATTCTCAACGTTTCTGATGAATTTGGATTCTGCTTCTGCTACACTTGTGTACAGTAGGTGGTAGAAATGCACTCCTGCTGTTGTAGTAATGTCCTTTTATGCTCCACTCTCTGACGGCATGTGTGTAAGCAGGTGCAAATCTAAACAGCTCGACAGTCTAACATTGGCCTTGTTTGGATCCTTCAACACACTCATGTTGTTAACAACTCAACATGTAAACAACTCGAACCATCCCGATGGCCATACACACCACTTCTATTGCACCGGTAACCTCCGTCCGACCTTGTGCTAAACTTGCACAAGCATCCATGTAATGCTATAAGCTGCATTCCCTAAACATGGCGGGAAAACATCTACGTCATGCTTCTCAAGCTGAAATACTGCACCGACGAACCGAAAGGTTTCCTGCTCCAACATGCACCATTTTACCTACTGACTGATTACGATTTCCTTCACTTTTTGAATGAAAAAAATGCAGCAAAAAAGACTCAATAGCAAAACTGCCCTGACACATGCATTAGCTGTTGTGTTATTTCCATTTTCTGCCACAGAAGCAGACACATGACCCTGCCCCAGGACTATTTTGATTCTCTGGGAGTGGGGAATGTTGTTGGGGAACACAGTGGCCTTTAAATGACAACATACCGCAAATATTGTCTTGCTTTCCTCAGATTTTTGCACTACAATCATTTTTCACAACACATTAATTGCCAATGCTGTCAGTGCTAAACTGAGTCATGCTACCCATGCAGAGTTATTTAATAAATAAAAATTTAGATGAAAAAATGATCGTGTTTTATTACATACACGAAACATATTTAAATATTTTACAACCAGGAAAATATTTTTAAAAATCAAATAAAAACTGATTTATCTTTTCAATTTCACTGAGAGTAGATATTTGTTTTCACCAACAATAAAATAAAATGAAAATAATTGTATCATTCTGTGTTTTTAATTTGCATTTATTCGTGACGGAAAACAAAAGCCGTAAAATCTATTTATAGTTATATTTAAATCTATTTATATTACCAAACTTGTCTTTAGCCGCTACACAACAACGCAATTTTTAGCAATAGGTTGTTAGCGAAAACCACTGCTACAGTACTACACACTCGGTCAGTCTATGTGCTGCACAGCAACAACTCTTTCCAGCTGCAGCATCTTTGACTATTGACTATTTTGGCTGTTAGACACAAATGCATATATTTTTTTCATGTAAGTGACAGAAATGTTTATTTGCTGTTCACTATTAGGAATACTGATACTGCTTATATAATCATCCCAGGTACAAATATAAAAACACATTTAAAAAACATGAAAATGGACTGAATTAATAATATTTAAAATCTGTGGCTAAGATTTCTTTTTAATACACAAAGTAATGTGAATTTGATCCTGAGTTTCTCCTGTTTGAGTTATACAATTTATTATAGTTATCAAGGCATTTATTCTAGTCTCGAACACCTCCTCATACTAGTTCAACAGGGCAAATATCAGTACAGCTCAGTATCTGTATATAACGAGAAGTAAAGAATCTGAAACATAAAGAACTGCAAGTCAACACAAAGACAACAAAGAAAACTAGTCATTCCATTACGACAAGCGAAGTGCCATGGTATAGCAGGAAGTGGCATCAGCTGATTGAAGGTGAAGGTCTTGTTTTGGCAGAAAGCTTAATTATTTCTTTATTTTTCTTATTTAGAGGAAGTGACTCTTTGACTTGTAACTCAGTGCTATTTGCAGAGGCTTCTTCCGTTCAGTGCTTCCACTCAAAACACTTAAATCCCCTCGGAATAACCTCAGTCCAGCTGTTCTGTGATTTGTCTTTGGATGTTGCACTTTTTGGGCCTTGTCAAACTGCGATATAATTCGGACGGATGGTATATGAAGAGCCGTAGTGCAATATGTAGTGCAATACAGGTTAAATGGGAGTCAGGTGCAGAAATGACATTTCATGGTGCAGTGACTTCTGGGAATTGTTGTTGCGCGTTATGAAATAATCCTAAGGAGTGTTTACAGTTTCGATTAACCATCCCTATATAGATGGTGAAGCTTGTTTAATACTGTGCATTCAACAATATTAACTCGCAACATATTTTTTCATATAAATCTATGTATAGGCTTGGCAGCCATTTTACGAGCACATAAAAAAAGCATCGTTACCGTGTTTTAATTCTTTAATTCCGTAATAAACTGCCACTTGTCTTTAGGGCCGGTTGAAAGCTCAATCAATCATCCGCAATGAGACAAGGCCCTCTTGTGACTCGGCAGTGAAACTACTGTCTCCTCGAATATGGTCTGAACAGCTGAATACAATTCAAGACCTTTCACTTCACTGGCAGTCTAAAATGGCTCAGTTCTATGAAGAAATACACTGGGTTTAAACAATACCATATATTTGCCATGTGCATTATACTAATGGGCTTCAAACAATTGATCTCTAAGAAACAGTGTGTATGCACGGCGGCAGGGCGGTGATGGTACAGCGGTTATCTTTTTCCAACCTCCAAAGCCTGGCTTCAATCCTGGACTTGGGTTACTGTCGGTATGGAGTTTCACATAATGGCTGTGCTGAATTGCCCCTAGGTGTGAATCAGCTGGGCATTGTATCCGGGGTGTATTCCCACCTCGCACTTATTGTTTCTTGGGATCGCTTCCGGATCCCCCGTGACCCTGAGCAGGATACATGGCTCACTGAAGATAAATGAGGAGTGAAAAACACGTTGCAGAAATCGCTGCAGCTTGCACAGCATCTGATATTACAAGTTTGATGTGGCTGAGTTATTACCCTATTGGCGGGAAAATCCTCTATAAGAAGCGTAAAAAGTATACAGTACCTACCAGAGAATGCATTGTGTTTCTGAAAGCACCAGATTGGACCTACAACAGATTTTTTTTGGAGCAAATCATCAAACAAAGCCATCTATCACCAAGCCCATTATTAGCATCTATAGTATTCGAGTACTTTTGCGGGTGGAACGCCCACCCCCTTCCTCCTCGCTCAGTTCAAATCAACTTTAATATTATTACACCAGTAACCGCAGAACAAAAAGCTCTCTCATTGTTCTCTTCATGAATCTTCAATCACCTATGGCAGTTACCATAGATAATGATGATGATGATGATAGTAATCAGCAGTGGCTCATAGCCATGGATTTTGACATTAATAACAATATTGCTTCAAACAAATTGAACTCCAGAGACTGTTACCATTGGCTAGTACAGAGTGAGATATTACTGTAGCTTTAAAGTAGTGTATTCTGTCACGGTGGGCAAGAAAAGTAATATCATGTACCAGGGTTGCCAGGTTTCAGCAAAATTTCTGTAGCACTTGAAACTACAGTCACCACCAAAAACTGGGCATTGGGAAAAAAAAATGCTTGGGTCAGCATGTATGTACATCATTATTCATTACATGTATATACTCAAAGCGCTTTACATTATGAGAGGGGGATCTGCCACCAGTATGCAACATCCACCTGGATATTGTGATGGCAACCATAGTGGGCCAGAACTCCCACCGCACACCAGCTTAGTGGTGGAGATGAAGCCAATCAGGGATGGTTAGGAGGCCATGATGGTCCTAGCCCAATGACCACAGAGAATCAGGACCTCGGTTTAATGTCTCATCCGTAAGATGGTGCTTTTTTTTAAAGACAGTATAGCGTCACTATACTGGAGTGCCAGAACCCACACAGAGCTCACAGAGCTTTTTTTTCCCAGGAGCTCATCCATCCAGGTACGAACCGGGCTCTACCCTACTTAGCTTCATTGGGCGCGCCATAATCCCTTTGCTAATTTGTGAAATATAATTCCACTCAAAAGCGGTAATGAATGTTTCAATACAATTTACACGGTGTAGTAATAGAAATGAGGACTTGAATGAAATATACATGTCCCCTACAGATGAGCTTCTGTTGATAGGAATATTTATAAGACAGTAAAATACCTCTACCGCAGAAAAATGTATAAAATGCACACATTTTCAGAAAAGCACATTTCTAGCAGATGAGGGCAGAGCAAGCATCTCTCTCTCTGCATCTCTCTCTCTCTCTCCTCTGGCATTTCTAGCAGATGAGGCAGGAGGCAGCAGTGCATGGTGCATCTCTCTCTCTCTCTCTCTCTCTCTCTCTCTCTCTGTGTCCCGCCCAGTGCTTCTATTCTGTCATTTCCCACAAAGCACTTCCCCAGATAAGATGTTCTCTCAGAGCTAATTTCCCAAGCTGTCAACACTTATTTTTGTTCTAAGATGTTCTCTTCAGAGAAGCACTGACTGTCTGACTGACTGGGGGGGGGGGGTCTGAGGAGGGAGCCATTTTACCGTTCAACATGAAGTCAACCTCCACTCCGTGATCGCGGTACTACAAAATTCATGACAAATCCCGGTTTGAAAACCTCCACCTGATCCTCCCGATCTTTGCAGCTAACTATAATTGTTTTGGCTATACAGTGACATGACAGTTCTTTCCTTAATATCGGGGTGGTGTTCATTCCGCTTAGAGCCACAATTTCTAAAAATTCAATACTGAAGCCTATCTCATCATTTATTATCGTTGCAGATGGACCTAGCAGAGAAGGCGTGTGCGCTAACGAGTAACCTTGAGGCAAAGGTGTCATACTACATCAGACCTTGCTGTGAAGACGGTGTGGAAGGCTTGTGGCTTTACGCTGGCCCTACAAACACTTTTTTTCCCCCGTCGAGATGTCAGAATAGATTAAAATAGTAAACTCACTAAACTGGATTTGGTAGTCTCGCTGGTTTCCAAGGACATCCAACTTGATCACAGGTGCCGAGGACGGCACAGAGAAGGAGAGCAAGCCAAGACCCTGATAGCTTATAAGCCACTAACCTTGCCTCTACTACCCCTGTGCAGTTGGCCTGGTCCCATGCAGCATGCATCATGATCTGATGCTTCTGGGCTAACAACTATTTACTTGTTGCTAATTCCAAGGGAAAAGGAAAGGTTGATTAGATCTTCCAATCCAGGCATAAAGCAAATCAAGTGTCTATAGACGTTTCTTCTATAACAGTTCAAAACCCACACACGTTTGAGTTTTAAACACAAAACTTTCAAGTTGATTTCTTCTCATAAATGTGTGTCTTTTTCTCAAGACAAAAATTCGGAATTTTAAACGCAGAAATTCCCTCCGTGTTATTTGAATCACATATTGGCCTAATAATACGCCGTCGTAGTTCGGGCACACCATTTGTTGTAGTTAAACCTCCACCTTGAGGGGATAGAGCAGACTAGAACATTCCACCAATTATCACCATCACACCCTTCCACTAGCTCATTCTGTTCATTTCATCTGCTGCATTCGAGATTCCAGCACACTTAGCTGACTGTTAATTTCATAATCTCTTTTCATCAGGGCCTAAGCAAAGGACTCTTGTGCGCATGTACAATACAAGACACACATGCACCATATGCAAGTTGTAAATCAGAATTAATAAACACAGGACTCTTATTATATTATTCTATCTATCTACCTCAAACATCCTTTTCCCCCTACACATCTTTCCTTAATTCTCATGACAATCTTGCTTGCTTCCTCCATTCGCTTCTGCTGTTATTTTCAGAAAACATGTCTACTGTATTCTGCACTGGACACATACAGACGTCCACCCAGATACACAAACGTGAAAAGACTGAATACTTGCGCGAGCCTCATCAGTCATGTGTCTGCCATCAGGCTCATTAGGCGCCCACACAGCCAAATCTGTTACCTTCATCCAGCATCAGATCTTTCCTGTAATTAGCCCAGTCTTCACACTGAGACATCAGTACATGAGCTGTAATGATACGTGGCAGATAGAGAAGACGGAGTAACTCCGCCGAAATCCATGATTTATAACATGAAACTCAGGCGCGCGACCATAATGCATGGATGTAGTTTTTCATTTTGACATCTAATGGCGTCCTCCTCGAGTCTGTCATGATATACGCCGAATATTTATAGCTTTTAACACCAGCGCGAAATTGTACGTTACTTTTAAAAGCTCCTCTGCGCTATATTAAGCAGTGAAAGCACGTGTGCCAAACTCTTCAAAGATACCCAATAAACAAAATACACGACAAATGACAAAGGTTTACTTTCGTCGTTAATTGTAACCTCACAGATTAATC
The DNA here is from genome assembly GCA_030449085.1 of Kryptopterus vitreolus. NCBI lineage: Eukaryota > Metazoa > Chordata > Actinopteri > Siluriformes > Siluridae > Kryptopterus > Kryptopterus vitreolus. The sequence goes on along the minus strand of JACRUU010000013.1, from coordinate 7,779,119 downwards.
TAATAATCATGCATACATTTTATAATGAACAAATGTTTTGATTTATTGTGGTTTTGTTTTTCGTTCTCCATCCTCTTCTTTTTTTATTTATTACAAGATGGCTGAATAATAATAATAATAATAATAATAATAATAATAATAATAATAATAATAATAATGACCTAGGTTTACTTTAGTCGTTAATTGTAACCTCACAGATTAATCTAATAATCATGCATACATTTTATAATGAACAAATGTTTTGATTTATTGTGGTTTTTGTTTTTCGTTCTTCTCTTTTTTATTTTTTTATTTACAAGATGGCTGAATAATATTGACTTACGCAGGCAAATCCGGACATGATCTCTCAAGGTCAAATTCTCTCCAACTGTGTCAGAGCTGCCAAAATTGTCTCTAAAAGAGATCACAGACTTTATTTACGCTGTTCTACTTGTAATTCGTTTACACACAGCATACTCTACACATTCATCACTACATGCTAAAAAAAACATAATATATACACACACCCAAATATATATATATATATATATATATATATATATATATATATATATATATATATATATATAGAATATAATAGGCTTTATTTGTCACATGTAGCTTGGCGATACAGGGGCTCGAACCCCCAATCTTTCGATCATCTCTATGTGGATATTAACATTACAGCACTACAGTCCTCATCAAAAATATATGCCAAAAATATTACAAATATAAATCTAGAAATTATATCAGGGATTTAGTAGGGGTATGTATGATTATGATGAGTATGGTGCTAGGATTTGAGCCTGTTACCTTCCAGTCCAGAGTCCATTACCATTGTCTTTATACCTACTGATCATTTGTGTTACAGTAAGATTGCAGTTTAGTTATCATTATTATTATTATGAAGCATATTCATATTTGGTGTCACGTTACATACAGGTTCAGAGGTCCACACTGGGGCATCCTATTGAAAATGGAACATGAGAATCAGAAATATTAAACAAAAAAAAAAGGTTGGAGAAGGAAAGGAATGATACATGATCCAAAGCATACCACTGTATATCATCTGCAATTAACAGATAGGAATATTTTTTCAATGAAACTAGAAAAGTAATGTCTTAAAATATACCGTGAAAGCATCTTAATAGCTCCTCATGACAAACTCACTGTCAGTCATCTGACCTCAAGTCAGCTGAGCATGCTTTTCACTTTCTGAAGAGTTAGATAGATAGAAAAATCACTATCCTATCATAAAGCATATAATGCTTTCATTCCATTGGTTTCTTATGCAGTCATTCGGTGCAAATAACTGGCATTCAAATGTTAATAATATCCTTAAATTTATAATAGAGTATAGAACACTGTTTGTTAGTTTATGCGACACATATCATTGTGCAGAATCTGTGCGTGCATTGCTGATGCAGTCCTTTTTTAACAGTAGATTTCTGTATTATATTAGAAAAAAATAAATACCTGTGTAAAAATGCTAATCATCACACATAACAAAAAAATGTTAAAATATAAAATGGTGTACAGATCAGTGGTTCAGTGTAGTGTCAAAGATTTTATGTTATGTGAATAAGGGTCTTGTTGGTGAGCACTGCGATAAAAAAGCTGAGTGTTTTTCCCACTAAAAGTCCCCGCATTAACAAGACCTAAACTAGAGAAAGAAAGAGAGAGAGGGAGAGAGACAGATAAATATAGAAAGGAAATAGTGTTCCAAGTGCTTCGAGAGAGGTGACTGACTCATTGGGTGTCTTAGTTTACAGTGGCCATGCGGAAACACAAGAGAGAGAGAGACAAACAGAGAGAGAGAGAGAGTGAGAGAGAGGGAGGGAGATGTACAGCTGCTGGAATTCAATACTGATCAAAGGACAAAAGGATTAGTACAGAAGAGGGGAAAAAAAAGAGGTGAGACCCAGAATGGCGCCAGGGCTCAATCTTCACCCTTCTGTCCTCACTCTGTCATTCTTTACACCCTGCCTTAGTCCCTCATTCTAGAAACATGCTTCCTAGAACTAAAAATAACAATGTACTATGTACCACTCGCATTCCTATTCCCAACTTGGCCTGAAACAGGTCAGCCATACCATTAAATCCACATGCCTAATAGTGTGTCTGCCCCTTTGTGCCATCAAAACAGCTATTAACTATTAAGGCTCAAAAATAAAACACCCTCCGTCTATCCACTGTATCTATCCATTCACCCACCCAACCCTCTCATTCCATCCACCCAATACTTTTTAAGCAACTACTTTTTGTGAAATCAGTCGTTCCTGTTATTTTATGAGCGGATAACTGGCCAATCACGCAGCAAGCCTCCAATCTGTGTTGTTTTGTTTCTGCGTAAATGAATAATCAGTTTAGTATCAGTTCAATAGCAGCCACACCATTTTGAGAGCAATAAAAGAAGGAAGTAATGTGTAGTTTTGGGCTCATGATAATTTTAATATATATATCAATCAGTCCTTAAGTGCCCTAATATCACTAATAGTCATTAGTATCATTCTTGTCCTAAGAGTAACATTGTCCAAAGAGTATTTTGACAAAAAATTATATCTATATAGGCCTAATTAATCATAGTACTTTGGAAACGTATGTACAAATACTATTGTGCTTCTACTCAAGTGAAAGTATAAATTTGCATTAAATTTCTCCTTTTGGTCATTTGGCAGACCGCTTTATCCATAGTGACTTACAACTGAGCAATTGAGGGTCAAGGGCCTTGCTCAAGGGCCCACTGGTATCACATTAATGGTGGGATTTGAACCTGGACCTGGCCCAGAGGCCACCTTCCTCTTACAGGATGATCTGTGTATTTCATCCAAAGCTGATTGCATGAGTCCAAATAATATATGAATACCAAAAGCTCTTCTTTCTATGAAATCAGACCAGGTCAGCACATAAATCAATAAGCCTTTGAGTGCCTATGACCCAGTTTCCGGTTCACCGGTTGTCCTTCACGATACATATTAAGCATTGGATGACAAGTATACCTCCCAAGATTCCTGTTTCATAGATAATCTGCTTGCCTAGCCATCACAGCCATCACATCCCTGCTTAGATATTTCTAATTCAATTTCTAAGAAATGACTGCTTACTTGTTGTCTAACATAATCTTCATTTCAAATGGCAAGGGCAATTTACAATGAGAAAATCAATATGACTAAATTTACCTCTGTTCACTTTAATGTTGGTGTAAAGCAAAAATGCCACCATCTGTGTGTTATTATTTTTATGTTACTGCTGTTTCAACCTGCTAATTCGTATTAAACAACACCTTGACCATGATGCAATGTAATCAAGATCGTACAGTCGTAATACCAAGCCTAACAAAAGTTGTCCATTATTATTATTACCATCCAGATGGGGTGGTGGGGGGGTCGTCATCACCTACAGACACTAATCCCATTTTAATAGGGTTAATCTCATATGAATATGATTTCAGCCTTCATCTGTATCATCATCATCTTAGTAATTATATCTGCCAAATACAATTACACAAGCTCAGTTAACTAGCTGACAATGTTTGTATGCATATTGTGTCCTCCAGGTTTGACATCATCCTTTCATTACATGCACATACACCAGATTAGCTGCCTCTGGAAGATGTGTAACTCCCCTACACGCAATGATTATTTCAAATGCGCAAAACACTTTAGCTTGAAATGAACCTAAATCATTAAACGATATATAAGATAAGAGCATAATATTGTTTTGGAGAAGTATTTTACTGTGTCTTGCACCACCTTTGGCTGCAAACACGGCTGCAAATCTTTTGCCAGATGCTGTTATCTGTGCACATCTGGATCCTTTTTTTTTGCCGATTATTCTTGGCAGGACTGAATTTCTGTCACTTTTGAACAATAATTGAAGTTTTCAAAAAATGAAATGTCCTGTTACAGGGTGAACACCCACCACAGCACAAGCTTTTCATCTAGGATGTAATTAAAAGCCATTTTTATTTGATAATGCTGACATCGTGCATTAGTATAGGGATAATGTCCTAGGGATCATGAGCAGAGTTGGATTTAGGCCAAACAGCACTATGTACCAAAGCCAAAACGAAAAGTGATAGTCTAGCCAGGTTTCTCCAACATGCCGTCTGGCAACATTTTAAAAGGATTATATATGGATTGCCATAAAGCCAAGAGTTGTCAAGAGTGTTGGGTTGTCATGTGAACAGCTTCTCCATCTGAGCTGTGGCTCTCTCAAGCTCCTTCAGAGCTACCCATGTCCTCTTGGCTGCTTTTGTGACTAATCCAGATCTTGCCCTGGTCACTGATTTTTGTGGACAGCCCTCTGACGAAGTCTATCACCTATTAAAATGTGTGTGTACGTATAAATAGGCAGGCAAGTGCGTTTTAGCACAGTGAAACACACCAATCCATCAGAGCCCTAACCCATTTTTATAGTAGTATGAAAGCTAGTAGTCAGACTGCGAGCTGTTCACACACACACACACACACACACACACACACACCACACACACACACACACACACACACACACACACACACACACACACACACACACACACACACACTTACTTGCACCTACCTTTAACTCTAATCTTAACCTTCAAAAATTCAAAAAAATTCTTTGGGTGCTTTTGTATTTTCCCAAAATACACACACACATGCATGCATGAACACACACACACACACACACACACACACACACACACACACACACACACACACACACACACACACATACATTCTCAAAGTCTTAAAACAGCATGAGTCGTGTGGGAGAGGTTTTCAGGTAACTGCATGGCACTAAGGAGGATAAAACAATGAGGAAATATGAGTGTTACACATACTCACACTTTAGGTTACGCCTCATCTAACTGCATATATATATATATATATATATATATATATATATATATATATATATATATATATATCATATATATATATATATATATATATATATATATAGTTCCTTATTAAATCATTAACCTATATATATATATATAGGGGGCTTAGTGGTTTAGTGGTTAACACGTTCGCCTAACACGTTCGCCAGGGTCCGGGTTCGATTCCCGTCTTGGCCATGTGTGTGGCGTTTGCATGTTATGCGTCGGGTTTCCCATCCCCGCCTTAATGCCCATAGACTAGACATCCTGAGATAGGCACAGGCTCCCTGTGACCCGAGGGAAGATTGGTAGAAGATGAACTGAATGAATATATATATATATATATATATATATATATATATATAGATATATATATATATATATATACAATAAGATATATATATATATATATATAGATATATATATATATATATATATAGCTATATATATATTATATATATATATATATATATATATATATATATAGATATATATATATATAAATTTTATTTATTCATTTTTCATTTATTTATTTTTTCTCGCTTAAATAAACAGTTATGAAGAGTAATGTATTTACAGATGGACGAACGATTTGTGTCTTTGTCTCTCGATGGGTCTAACCATTGCACAAACTGCCTTCTCTATCGATAGATCAATATTATTGTTATTCATAATGAAATGCACTTGTAAGATAATGCAGACTAGCAATATTTATTACGCATTCTCTAGTAATGACGGATGAACGGAATAAGGGAAAGACCCATTAGTCATTAAGGACTTTTTTTTCCCTATATCATGGATTCAGAGTGTGAGCTCTTTCATTCCATGGCACCCAGATGGAGCAGCCTTTATAAAACAGCAGGAGAAGCAACATCAAAGTCAGAGAGAAAATTATGTTTCATTAATAAGACAAGACCACAGTATACGTGAGGTACTCAAATTCCCCATGCCCTCCAGAGAGAGAGAGAGATCCTTTTGTTGTCATTTGTTAAAAAAAAAAAAAAAAGTTCTGTATTTCGGGACATTTTATTTAGAGATCAATAAAACACCCTCCGTCCATCCATCGGAAATTCATCCATCTGTTTCATCTACTATTTATCCATTCACCCATCCGACCCTGTCATTCCATCCATCTCCATAATTTTATCCGTCCAGACTCCACCAACAATAATTAAATAATTCGTTTAAAATCTAATCCATGCATCCTTTCATCACCTATTCGTCATCTATTCATCCATAATCGACATACGTTCATCAAAGTTCGAATAAAACCATCCAAACTATTCATCCATCAATCTATCCATCCATTCCTCAGAAGTTTGTCCATGTTTTTTCACTTGTTACGTACATATTCCATTCTTCTATTTTTTATATTTTCTTCATCAAATTAAAATAGTAAGAATCCCCGACCATGTAAAGGGACATTGTGTGTCTACTTTCACAAACATGTATTCTTTCCTAGTAAATAAGATATAAATGTAGAATTTTCAGTTTAATTGTTAATTATTGCATTATTAGAGCTAATAATAAAATAAAGATAAGAAAAGGGACTATAATGCATCACCATAAGATCATGTATAGATTGCATTGAAACTGATTTGCAGATGCAACATTATATATATATATATATATGTATATATATATATATATATATATATATATATATATATATAATATATATATATATATATATATATATATATATATATATATATATATAGCCCAGTGGTTTAGGTGTTGGCCTCTGGACCGGAAGATATGGGTTATATATTATACCAATATATAGTGGGCCCTTGAGCAAGGCCCTTAACCCTCAATTGCTCAGTTTTAAGTCGCTCTGGGTAAGGGCGTGTGCCAAATGTTGTAAATGTAAATGTAATATATTGGCCGTTAATTTTATGATCCCTATAATATTCTTAAATTATAATGCCTATAATAGCAAAATCATCCTTTCAAACAGATTATTTCCAATCTTCTAGGGTTGTCCAATTTTTCATATATGTTTGTAAACATGAGAACTGTAAAAAAAAAAAAAAAGCACATGGAAGAAAATAATGAGTGACAAACAGATGTATAGAGAAGAACAGAAGAGTATGAATGAATTTGAATGTGCTTGTGTGTTGTGGATGTCAGCGCTTGTCCAAATGTTTCATACTTGTGTGTGGTTGTATGTGTGACTGTGTGTGTGTGGCTGTATGTATGGATGTGTGTGTGTGTGTGTGTGTGTGTGTGTGTGTGTGTGTGTGTGTGTGTGTGGCTGTATGTGTGGCTGTATGTGTGTGTGTGTGTGGCTGTGTGTGTGGCGGTATACGTGCTGTGTAAGCCCCACTCTGACTGCAGGAGTTTTGGAGGAAGGCCAGAACAGAAGACGGCGGGATGTTGCGACCTTGAGCCTTGCATACTTAGCAGCCAAAGAGAGAAAGTGCACTCCAGGACATTCACATTGACCACCTCACCCCTCACACACAGCATTTCTCTTATCTGCAATAGAATGTACTAATCATGAAGTACTTCATAGAAATAAAACATACAAACATTACAATGGGCCAAAAAAAGAGGAATTGCAGTTACAATGGTGTGGTTGTTGGTGCCAGATGGGCTAGTGGGTTTTTTTTTTTTTTTTTTTTTTTTGGTTTTCTTCTTTTATCAGAAAATGTCCTGGGATTTGCACACACTAACCGTCTGTAGAGTCTACACAGGACAGTGAAAAGAAATAAATATTCACCGAGCACCACATTTACTGAGCAGCAGTACTGGCTTGTTTATGAGACAGGCCAGTGGAGTATGAACAAATTGGTTTCAGCTGACAGGAAAGATCTGATAACTCAACTAAAAATGTGTTACTAGTGTGTTGCAGTTGTGCAAGTTGTGCAAAAAATAAATAAATAAGCAAAAAAAAAAAAAAAAAAAAAAAAATATATATATATATATATATAATATAAAATATATATATATATATATATATAAGAAATATATAATAACAATTACATTTACCTTCTTACTGCCCACCACTGCTCTCGCTCTCCTCCCTCTGTCTCTGTCTCTCTCTCTCTCTCTCTCTCTCTCTCTCTCTATATCTATATATATATAGATATATATATATATATACACACACACACACACACACACACACACACACACACACACACACACACACACACACACACACATAATGAGGTTTGCACTTAGACAACCATATGATAGAGAATGTGTGATGATTATAATGATATATAGGCCGTAGACACACACTGGCAATGTATCTACAGTATATATTTATGTGTGTCTATATGAGTAAGTGTTGCAGTCATGGCACATGCCTCACGTGGCACCACTGCATCTACACTCTGTCTTTCCATAAATAATGTAGAGGCACTGTGCCCGCTCAGAGCTGCGTTACTGTCAGTATGACGTAATGCCCCAAGCAGGACTCCTAATCAGAGCCACTGCCACTTTCCACTTTCAGTGCATCAAAGGACACAGCACGACTTATTACACTGATTTCAGATCAGCGATCCAGACCTAAATCCATACCATTTACAGGAGACACTCCACAAAATCATTTTCGGTTACTTCAGTTGGGTTTGATGTCCCAGTGAAGATAAAGTATTCACTGTGCCACACAGCTAGGTGCCAATAACATCCCACACCATCACTGTAAACAACTGAGGTCTAGGTTGCACAAGATCCGGTAATCAGGTGTTTGTCAGTATTGTAGGGGGTATGTTTTCCCATCTCTTTCTAATATTCAGAACCAAGTTGAGTCACTTTCCAAACTGCCACAGAGTCTCATTTGTCATAATGTTCTTGAGTCACAACATGTGAGTATGTTGCTAAAACTACGGTTTTGCGCTGACAATTGCTCCCAGTTGTACATGTGTGAAAAATGAATCCTATGGCAATCATTGCTTCAAGCTCTCTAGCTTCTCCCACGTGTTTCTGTGATTCACTGTATATATATATATATATATATATCTATATATATATATATATATATATATATATATATATATATATATATATATATATTTTTTTTTTTTTTTTTTTTTTATGTTGTGCACGTGGGAGGTTCTAAGTTGATTCTTCCACAAAAAGAAAGACAAGTCAGGTGAATGGAGCTACATCCTGCAGTCCTGAAAACAGCATGTTATTTTTTTAAGAAAGAAAACATCACCACCTTTAAAAAACGCAATAATAATCGCTGCTCATGAATTGTCTCTGTACCTGAAAGGCACCTATTTGCCTGCACAAATGGGAATTTAAACAGTGTACAGCGCACCTATCCGTGGAGTGATATCTGCACTATAGTGTATTTATGTAAAAGAATTATTAAATGGTTTGTACAGAGATCCTGGGATCCTGGGTTGAAGGTGGTTGGGTGAAATCCTTGTACTAATTTTTGTTTGATTTCTCATTTTAATGTTACAGTAAATTCGCCAATTCATCCAATTCAGCTCAGTTTGAATGCACACTTTTCAAACAGATTCGAATAGAGTCCCGAAATCTGTGGCGATTATGATTCAAGAGCACCTGCAAACTGTAATAACTAAATATGTTCAATTTCATTTCCAACTCAGTTTAATAGATTACGGATAAAATTCGAATCTCCTCCGGCGCTAAAATGTAAAACGTCGATGTTACCCCTAAATGTACTGTATTTCGTGCAAGTGCATTTTCTGTTGCCTGCACTGTCATTTTCTTCGGAAGAAGCAGGGTAAATAAAGTAATAAGTACATTTCATAAAAATACAGTAAAATCTTTGGGTACTCACCAATAACGAATGAATGGGTTGCAATGAAGGTTGCAAACTCCGAACCATGACTTTGCAGGGGGTCGACTGTATTAGGAGTGACCATGGTACAAACCGAATGAATACACTCGTTCTGTTACACAAGCGTTTATTATATAACGATTAATTTATTTGTATGGAGGATTCACCACGAACAGTAAATTTAGATTACCACTAAATACATGCTACAAAACTTCCATTTATAAAGTCTTCCATTGATAGCAGGAACTGCACAATATGGGCAAAACTATTGAGACACCTTACTTTTCCAAATATATGAGGGAAAATGGTAGCTCAGTGGTGTTTTACCGAGGCGAAAATGGAATTCAAATCCCAGCACCACTGAACTTCCACTCCTAGGCCACTGAGCAAGGCCCTTAATCCTCAACTGCTCAGTTGTATAAATGAGATCATTGTAAGCTGCTCTGGATAAATGTGTCTGCCAAATGCTGTGAATGTCAATGTAAAACTATCGTAAAGCTGGAGGAACACAATTATATGAGATTTCTTTGAATATGGTGGCATTCAATTTCTATCTTGCCTTAAACCAGGGGTGTCCAAACTTTTTGCAAAGAGGTCCAGATTTGGTGAGGTGAAAATATGCGGGGGCCGACCAATCAGCCTGATATTTCTTTGAATCACTTTGACACTGAATGCAAATGAACTATTGAATGCAAATGGCATACTTTTCATTTCTTCAAACAGGACGCAAATAAATCGAAACACATTTCATATTTGAAGACCACATTTGTTTGAAACAGTATATATTATTCACTATTAAATGCTCACCTCTAAATCCAAAAAAATAACACTAACGGTTATCTTATTCAAAAGTACAAAACTTTGAGGGCCTTATCAATCCGTGTACCACACTTCATTTGTTTTTCAAAGGACCAACAAAAAGTCGAAAATGTGTTATATGATTGTGACTTGGATATCAAAAGGCACAACTTGTTGGTAAATAATACAGTGGAGTTTTATAGCTTTGCCTCCCTCTTTACTGACTTTGTTACGAGAGAGTGCTGCCAGGGTCTACTGTCATCTTCTGGTGAAATATAAAATAGCTTTTTTGTACATTTTATACTGGTGGCTGCATATTGTTGATTTTATGACGTAGGCTGGGGGACGGTGGAAGAACATTTGGCTCCCGGGGCGGACTTTGGACATGTTTGCCTTACATTCTAACTAAGACATTTAAACCTATTCTAACATTACAATGCCCATGTGCACAAAGCGAGCTACATGAACATATAGTTATATGGGTTAGAGAACTTAATGAAGAACTTCAACAGGCCTGTTACTGACCTCAACCCCACTCACGTTTGGAATGAATTGGAATGCTGACTGCCACCCAAAGTCAGTACCTGATTATAAATGCTCTTGTTGGTTGAATGAGCACAAATCTTCACCACACTCCATCAGTTCAACATCTTCCCAGAAGAGTCGGGTTTATTATAACATCTAAACGGTTTAAAAAGAACACATGAATCAGTAGGACCTGCTGTATTAGAATGGAATGGGTCATTCCTTACATATAGTGGCAATAGTAGAACATGATAATTCATTCTACATATATATATATATATATATATATATATATATATATATATATATTTATTTATTTATTTATTTTGTGACATAATGAAGCGCATGCAAAACCATTACATGTGAACGAATGCAATAACTATAGTTCAGGCACACGGCATCTAAAAAAACACAACACGTAGCCTATCTTAACGTGCTACACCGCACACAGACGGCATTAGCATTTAAAAGGCCTCAAAAAGACTGCATGAGAGTATAAATAATTGCCACTTAAATGATTCATGTGCACCAAAAATCCCTGAGTGGATAAGCAGCGCAAATTTCCGCCGTCTGATGATCAGACCGATCTTTAACTACACTCACGCACCATCTTCATGTTTCTCTGGTGTGTCATTATGGCAATGGCTTAAAAAGGAACTCATAAATTGGCTGATGTTCAAGAGAGCTTTTAAGAGGTGGCAGGGGATGATAAAATAAGGATGAGGCAACCCAAGATCCTGATCCTGAGCGTAGGACAGACTGCTGTTTTTTTTTTTTTTTTTAATGGAGGTGCTTTGAAGGTAACTGTATTTAACCTTGGATATTAAAATTGAAAGTAAAACAATAAAAGTTAAACATCAAAATGGCGGGGAGGGAGGTTTTATGTTTACCTATGCGATAAGATGAGTAAGGAAAATGAAATGAGGTGAATTTGGCAATAAAACAAGAACCTGTGGAAGATCCTTGAGTGTATGCATGATAGAGGTTTTAACCGCTTCTTGCACGACAGGTTGCGTCTGCTTGCACAGCCGAGAGACAGAAGGGAAGCAAGAGAAAGAGTCCAAGTCAACAAGTGCACACTACTCAGGGCAGATGGGTGGCAGGAAGTCGACATCAGATGCCACACGACTCTGTCGTTTCTCAAGGCTTCTGGGTAGGAGCCACTTGCAAACAGAGAGGAGGGAAACACACACACACACACACACACACACCTCCCTGAACACACCACAAATGTCGTTTCCCGAAATTACAAAAAATTTAATGGCTAGGGGACTGATTTTGGAATTTCAGCTCATATCATAGTCGTAAGCAGTGTTGGGGAGGAACTAATTACATGTAACGGCGTTACGTAATTTAATTACAAAATAAAGGTAACAGTAACTGAGAAAAAAAGTGTAATTAAATTACAGTTACTTTTGAAAATGTTGAAAAGTGTTTGTATTATTTTTCCTTAGGATGTTAATTGCAAGGGGCATGGTGGCTTAGTGGTTAGCACGTTCGCCTCACATATCCAGGTTTGGGGGTTCGATTCCTGCGTCCACCATGTGTGAGTGGAGTTTGCATGTTCTCCCCGTGCCTCTGGGTTTCTCTCCGGGTTCTCCGTTTTTCCCCGGTCCAAAAATATGCGTGGTAGGTTGATTGGCACCTTGGAAAAATTGTCCCTAGTGTATGAATGTGAGTGTGTGTGTTGTGTGTGTGTGTGTGTGTAATAAAGAAATAAAGCTATTTCTATTAAACAAAAATGTTCTACTAGAGGCCTTCATCCTTGCATTCACAGATTTATTAACAAGCAACTCACAGATCTTAATGTGACTCAAAATTAGTGAATTATTTAAAGAAGGTGCACCAGTTAAAAAAGGCGTTTAGGGCGTTTTCTGATTAGATCGGTAGATGGGTTGGTTGCGTCAAAGTCACTTTCTTGACATGTTTCTATATTTCAAGGATTAAAAATTAGATCGCTGTTTCTAAAACCAAAATGCTTCATGTGGGACAGGCAGAGCACCCCCACAAAGCCTTTATTTTTTTTATGAACTACTGTCTATGCCATCTTCATCAGCATGTGATTAGCGACAATTTGGCAAAAATACATACAGAGACAGAGACGTGAGAAATACCAGAATCCACATCATATGTCTGTGGTAATCCCCTTATGGAATTCCAGCTCTGGCAAACTCTTGTGTTGTAATTACTACTTGCCCTGCCTGGCACTCCATTGCACCCATGCTATCAATTATACCCAACAAGAGCCCATTATTGCAACAATGGTGATTACTGTTGCGTGGTAAAAGAACATTTGTCACAGGGATCTGAGGGAAAGGACCAAAAAAAAAAAAAAAAAAAAAGATAAAACGGGAACGAAAAATATGTGCTTAATGTACCAGACATAGAGGATGCAGCCAAAGGGTGACAAAATCTACACTGTGCGTATGGATCTTTAAGCAGGCGCAGTTGGAACTAATTTACCTCAGGCTGGGTGCCAGAAATAGGGATGTGCTGCGGCTCAGTGTGCTGGTGACTAGAAATTCTCCAGTACTTATCGTATCAGCAGAGCCAAAATGCCAATATATCAAGAAATTGAAATCAGGAAGCTTTACTTGACCAGTTTATATGCGGCAGGTCATATAACTGTACCCTGTATATGAAAATAATCCTCAGAAACTTTCTACTACACTGAAAGAGGGTCTTCCTACCCTTACATTTAATAAGCTTATTTAAGATGCTTATTAGAGTCGAAGATTAGATTCAACTTTATTGGCACTGTATAGAATACAGATACAGGGCAATGAAATGCAGTTAACGTCAGAAGTGCAATGATGCTACAATCTAGAGCCAGAGTGCAGGATTAGCCATTAGATAGCAACACTAGAACACTGAGGCTAAGGGGTCTTGTTCAGGGGTCTAAAAGCAGCAGTTTGGCAATACTTGGACTTGACCCGCTGCCTTCCAATCAGCAACCCATAGCCATAACCATCGACCTGGCACTTTGTGTACTGTATACAAAAACATAAAAATTATAATGTAATAAAGATTTTTTTATAATGTAAGAAAATCTTTTTTTATTTTAAATGATAGATTTACAATGAAAAATTAAGATCTATATCAGTCTTCATCTCATCACCTGAGGTACACATTATGGTCACGAAACCAAAGTTCTATCATCGCATTATTTGTTTGACCTTTTGGCACACAGACAAACCCAGGATCGAAAATAGCGTAAATAAAAACAATTGTATATCATTCAAACAAAACGCAGTCATGTTTTCTAAATACAGAGATATCATAGTAGAGCTCCAGCGCTTGGAGTGATCAGACCATGTCTGCATTGACTTGGACTTCTCTCAAACATATCGGAATTTTGTAGTTAGACGTGTCAGTTTGTTTTGCTCAATACAGCTTTGCTTAGGTCATGATTTTGGAAAACAGTGCAATTTAATGTCATGTTATGCCTAGAAAATACATTATTGGTGCAAATCACTAACTACAAAAAATTCTTGAAAGGTTAGCCTTGAATAATTGATCATTTGTGTGGTTCTAAATCTTGACTCTGCTTTCCTTTCATTTATACTCATTTGTCCTCTTGACATGATCTTGGAATTAAAAATCATGGAAAATGTATTTTCCGGTCAAAACCAGATTCATTTATGGCGAGAGCAGCAGGCAGAAAGCCAGTGGAGACTCAACTGTTAAGGCACTGGGTTGCTGATTATAAGGTCAAGGTCCAGGGCCACCATATCATGGTTGACCTTGCGCTAGGACAACAGCTTTCTAACAAGCTAGGATAAATGAAAATAAATTCACTATGCTGTATTATACATGTGATACAATAAAGGATTCTGCAACTGAAAAAAAACAATGTAGTCTGCAATCACATTCTATTGTAGAAATAACAGAAATATTGTTATTAATATTGTTCATTCAGTGTCCATCGGTGGTGGTTATTTAATGGTTAATGCTTGAGGAAGAAGATACAGAAGATTTGTGCTATCACTTCCGAGGAAAATCAAATGCAATGACTATGGATTCTGGACTTAAAGAAACGTATGTAAACCTATAGAAAGCAGCTGCAACATCTTGGCACAATCTGAATGCAGCAAATGTCTTGAAAAATGACAGAAACCTAAAGACCTGTGTGTTAAGGCTAATTTTTCAGGCTTCTTATCGGTCAGACGAATTGAGAAAAATATTTACAAAGGAATTCATTTGATTATGTAGAAGAACATTCATGGTGGCACGGTGGCTTAGTGATTAGCACGTTCGCCTCACACCGCCAGGGTCCGGGTTCGATTACGGTCTCGGCCATGTGTGTGTGGAGTTTGCATGTTCTCCCCATGCCTCAGGGGTTTTTCTCCGGGTTCTCCGGTTTCCCCCCTGGTCCAAAAACATGCACGGTAGGTTGATTGGAACCTTGGAAAATTGTCCCTAGTGTGTATGATTGTGAGTGAGTGTGTGTGTCCTGCAATGGGTTGGCATTCCATCCAGGGTGTATCCTGCCTTAATGCCCATAGACGCCTGAGATAGGCACAGGCTCCCCGTGACCCGAGGGAAGATCGGATATAATGGTAGACGATGAATGAATGAAGAACATTCATGGATACGGGTCCTAAAATTTGACCATATAGTGTCCTTTGCTCTAAATCACAGTCCAACCGAACTATAGATTTATCTGTCTATTTGACTGTTGGTCTATTTCTCTGTCTATCCAAATATTTATTTGTTCTAACAGTTTTTAGTGGTGTAAGAAATAAAAGTCTTTATACACCTGCCTATAGTGTATCTATAAATGGCTACAAATCACTGTAACATAATCAACATAACACACACACTGCCTCATACTGTTTTTGGCGATCAAATATTAGATACACATTTAATGTAATTGCATGTATGACATGTAAAAACCTAAAAATGTCTCTTATTGATTAAAAAAAAAAAAAAATGAGTATGTGCTCATCAAAATGTATTTTAATGGCCACTATTTATGTCTTTCAATAGCATAAGCAGCAGTGACAAATATTCAGGCCAGCAGAACAGGGCAGATTCTGCCACAACAGTAGACGTGATGAGGAGACAGTGCAGCATGTGCACTGTTAAAAATAGATCGCAGTCTGATCCTTTGCAACACCAAACTGTTTCCATGGTAGCCAGTGGAAGATTAATGCAACTCCAGGCTTACCATATAACATTTTTTTCCCCCTCCAATCTGGTGGCCAGTGTGCAAGCTTGAGACAGGTCTCCATATATGGTCACGAGGCATGCATTTATATTAAATAATGGATTGAAAAAGATTGATGGCAATCAATTCTCAAGGCTTTCCGTTCCATTGTGCTAAATATTCATCAGGGTTACTGAGCTCCATGTGCAGAGGAGTTCTGAGGGGCACTCTCACCTTTATAAACTTTAGAACCCGAGTCATTTTTTTCCCCATCTTCATTCAAAATGCCATTCATTTCTGCCATTGTTCAAAATATAGTCGTATCGATTATATTAATGACAGCATTGGCACGAGGACAGGAACTGCATCTAGTCATGTCCTCTGTCCTCAACGTCCTCTGTCTTAGAAACCTCCTGACTGTTCCGTTGACGCCCGAGACTAATGCATAAATGTACTGCAAATTCTTTCTATCTAAAAACATCACCATGTAAACAGTTATATATTTGTCTGTGCTCAAAATATATACGATATATGTCAAAATCATAATATGTGCTCTTTTGGAAAATGAATACCCACTATGTTATTCAAAAATTCAGCAACACTATGATATAATAAAATGTAAACAGCATGAATTAAAAACCCACACATCTGTATTTGTTGGCTTGGAATTAACATCGTGATTTTATATTGTGGCTTTTTAAATTGGAAATTTGCTTGGGCGCAATTCTTTCATGGACAGTCGTATTTGCTTGTTTGTTTTGTTTTTTTAAATAGGAAAATAGTCAAACAGAAATGCATTAATTTATGCATTAATAAAATTAGCATCTTTCAAATAATTTTACATCTTTTTCATTTTGACAACCTTTAGGACGAATACGATAAATACAATGCTTTGTGCGTGTATAATCTCTCTCCACATTGACAGGAATTACTGTATACATGGACATCCAAGCAGTTATTCCACAAGTCATGTTGTTGCAGTGTAGTGTTTTAAACTCAGCAGATTCAAATCAAGAGCTAATGTTCACATCCACCATTAGTATTTGTGACATGTGTGATCTCAGTGGCATGGGTTTTTGGTGGCAGATGGGCTGATCTGAATATTTCATACACAAATGTAGAACAACTGGAAAATCCGAAATATATGTTTGCCGTCATTTCTCCATCATCTCGCTACACACGGAATTATTACGGCACTATTGGATTGAAATATCATGCTACATACTGCATCCTGGTCCTGGTGTTCGATTCCTGTCTCGGCCATGTGTGTGTGGAGTTTGCATGTTCTCCCCGTGTCTCGGGGTTTTTTTCTCAGGGTTCTCCGGTTTCCCCTGGTCCAAAAATATGCACGGTAAGTTGATTGGCACCTTGGAAAATGGTCCCTAGTGTATGAATGTGTGTATATGTGAGTCTGTGTGTGTGTGTGTGTGTGTGTGCCCTGCGATGGGTTGGCATTCTATCCAGGGTGTATCCTGCTTTGATGCCCATAGACGCCTGAGATAGGCACAGGCTCCCCGTGACCAGAGGGAAGATCTGATATAGAGGTAGAAGATGAATGGAGTACGCTCACTTGCACGCACACACACACACACACTCACTCACTCATTCATTCACTCCCTCACTCATTCACTGGAGATGTATAAAGCCAGCAATTTCTGATTAAGACTTCTGCTCTAACTGAGCAGAAGGAAACGAAAGTAATTGGGCATGAATGTCAGTGAACTTTTGTGCTTTGTCCATCTCTTCAGGTTCCATCCCACTGACCACATCCAGGACTAATTAAAACCACTGTGTATGGGAGTATATGTGAAAGAGGAAACGTGTGTGTGTGTGTGTGTGTGTGTGTGTGTGTGTGTGTGTCTGTGTGGGGTGTGTGAGACAGAGAGACTTGACACTTATGTCCGCCTGAGGATAAGGAACACCTCGCTGTTTCCAAATGTAAGATGCAACATTTCATTAACTGAGACAGACAGAAAGCAAAAGGAGAGAGAGAGAGAGAGAGGTGGGGGGAGGGGGGGGGGATCTGTAGCGACAAAATGGCACCTCCTAGATACACAGGGCTTTCTCACCAGCCTCACTGCTGCACATCTGATGTAGCTGGAGAAAACAGAGACCAACAATTATGCATGTGTGTGTGTGTGTGTGAAAGAGAGGGAGATAGAGTGAGAGAGACGAGGGAGAACGAGAGAGCGAGAGAGCGAGAGAGAGAACTTCTGCACCTTGCTTTATGATGGCGATTAGCTGGAGTGCCGAGACCTCATGACCTTTATGTAACACAGCTGCAGGGTGCTTGCTGTAGCCATGTTGCAGGATGTACAGCTCAGCAACTCAAACTATATCCATGCTTTTAATAGCATAGGGGTGTGTGTGTGTGTGTGTGTGTGTGTATATATAGCTATATATATATATATATATATCTATATAAGATATCGGTATATATATATATATATATATATATATATATATATATATATGTATGGGGTATATATATATGGTATGTAGTATGGTGTATATACACATACATACATATATATATACACATACATATATATATAGTAATATATATATATATATAGAGATTATATATATATATATATAATATAGATGAGATATGGAGGATATGGGGACGAGATGATATCAGGGAGGGAGTGTTATATGGGTGATGTGAATAGATAGTAGAGAGATATGGGGAGAGACGGAGATAGAGAGAGAGAGAATATAGAGAGATAGAGAGAGAGAGAGAGAGGGAGAGAGAGAGAGATATGATGATAGACAGAGAGAGAGATATATGCAGAGAGAGAGAGAGGGAGAGATAGGAGAGAGAGAGATAGAGAGAGAGATAGATAGAGAGAGAGACCAGAGAGAGAGATAGGTGTGTATATAGAGAGATATATATATATATATAATCATATATATATATATATATCTATAATATCTATATATATATATATGAGATAGAGAGAGATATATAGATATATACCACATATATATATACATATATATATCATATGATATATATATAGTTATATTTATATATATATATATATATATATATATATATATATATATATATATATATATATATATATATATATATATATATATATATATATATATATATATATATATATATATATATATATATATATATATATATATATATATATATCTATATAGTATATATATATATATATATATATATATATATATATATATACACGATATATATATATATACATATATATATATATAGTTATATATATATATATATATATATATACATATATTATATATATACATATATATATATATATATATATATAGTCTCTCTATATAGAGAGAGAGAGAGATATATATATACATATAGATATATATATATATATATATATATATATATATATACACATGCACATATATACCACACACACACACACACACACACACACACATATATATACACTAGACATATATATACACTATATGGACACTAAAAGGTCAGCGAAACGAGTAAAGTGAACATTTCATGAAGTGAAACAGCAATAAGAAACAACAAGACTCAACTGGACTTCAGTCACTACTACAAGACCAACTGCATATGTCACATGGCTTAGCAGGACTGGCGTTACACAAGTGAGATTAAATATATGCATATAAAACCGTACACAAGCGTATATATGTGTGGCCAGTATATCCGTGCCATTAGAGAGGGTGTTTCCTGCGCCTGACTCATCCTGAAACATTGTGGAAGGTCAAGTGTACACACAAGATCATGCATCTAATAGTTATTATTATAATGTCATACTTGTGTATTTGCATAATTACCCTGGTGAGGCTTTAGGTTTTATAAATACATAAATAAGGCTAGCGTAAAGCACTTAACACTGACACCCAGCTGGCAGTGACAGATTATCAGTGTTTTTTTATGAAAAAAGAAAAAGCCCCCCAAAAAAGGAAATTATATCCCCCATAGTGCCTGACCTATTTTTAATGGGCTCAATGGAAAAGCAGGTTTTTAGAACAAAGTAATGATTTGTGATGCGGAAAATCCAAGGATATACAGTTAAATAGTTTATTCAGGGGTCAATCTGCCTGCTGGGGTTTCTCTCCATAAGTAATGAGGTACAGTATATGAGGTGAACTGTGTTGCCGGTGTTTATACAAGTATTAAATAAACTAAAAGTGTACAGCAAAGCAAAAAAGAAAACACTACGATGGCTCATCTCTTTCCATATATTTCTTTGTGCCTGAAGACACCAGCCAAATGCGGAATCATATATTGACCCGTCAAAGCTGAGCAATGCTTATATCTCTATTAATCAATGAAGGGCACAAGGGACAAAACCAGACACTGGAAGAAAAAAGAAAACAGGAACTAAAAATAGAATAAAAAGCAGTGTATACCGATTTTCACCCACATTCACGCATCATAATCTTCCTCGGGAAGTCTCTCGGTCAAGGTCGGGCCGATGTCAAGGTCAAGCTGGAAAGCTTTATGGGCTCATGCAAGTCAGAAAAGTGAATCATCCTCTTTAAACAGCTTTTGTTAGCGTAGCATTTTTGACAATAGATAACACAAATGGTCTGATTTAGAACCCTAATGAGAAAGCCAAAGATCACACTGATGCATTGACGTACGCAATACTGGGTAACACTGGACACCAGACCCATAATGATTGGTTTATATATCAATGTGCTTTGAAGCCATCACTCCATTATTCCATCCTTCCATTCATAAGTCAATAGCCAACCATTTTTCATGCATGGCTTTGCTATGATTAGAGCCAAAGGGTACAAGCTTATCTTGGGCTGACACATAGCTTAGGTTGCCGAACTTATCTATCTGGAAGCAGAAATGACGCTTGGAACACTTCGAGCCAAGCAAAGCAGCAGGTGCAAGCCCGCCATATATCAAGAGGCATACATCAAAGAGCCAGAGGGGATGAGGAAGCAACGCAGACACTTGTTAAAATTCCAGGCTGCGCTAGTTTTGAGCGGTAGCCTGGAGCTGGCGGGATGAAGTCTGAGGTAAATCAACAGCGAAGCATAACGTAACATGAAATCTGGTAGTAGTGGATCATCTGTAAAGATTAATCAACAGGGCACATGTGTAGATAATACATAGTTCTATGTATAGAATGTGTTAAATGAAGCTAGGCGTAAGTGTGTATATTTACTGAACGAGCATTTCCAATATTTACAGAACAGTACAGAGAATGGCGAAATTGGCAATGAATACAAAATGAAAATATCATAAAGTGAAATATTAGTACATCCTTTGCCAGCACTTTCAGAGAGGATGAAACAAGACCAGCAATGAAACAAGACCAGACCACAAGACCAATGACATCCTTATGTACAGCCAAGTCATTACTTTAGCCATGTGAACAGAATCAGAGACTTGGCCTTTCCTGGACATTATCTATGCTGCCTTCTAAATGTGGTCATACAAGATAACATGTATTAAAAATGTAACAGAGAAGGGATATTTTTTTGCAACAAAATTACATTTTCATACATGAAGCCTTTTTAAGCGATTGCAATTGCCATACATACGGTATCGACCTGGTTATGTTTTCCCATGTGGTCATATCCAACCGGTGCAATGTTTAGGATTCATCAGCTTCTGTTTTTTTTAACATTGTGGACACACACACACCATAAAAATCTCATTTTCTTGTGCATTAGAATTAGTTTTTTGCTAGTTTCCATAAAGGAACAGCAGAACAGCATCATGTCTCAAACCGTGGTCCCGGTTTTTTTTATTCCCAGTAAAAGAACTGAAAACATTCCTTTTACAAGTGTACAAACGTTTTGTTCTA
The DNA here is from genome assembly GCA_030449085.1 of Kryptopterus vitreolus. Classification (NCBI taxonomy): domain Eukaryota; kingdom Metazoa; phylum Chordata; class Actinopteri; order Siluriformes; family Siluridae; genus Kryptopterus; species Kryptopterus vitreolus. The sequence goes on along the minus strand of JACRUU010000013.1, from coordinate 7,757,214 downwards.
CTTATTGAGATCATTCAGAGGTTAAAAACATGACTTAAAAGCACCACAATGCCTATATTTCAAATGTGTTACACTCTCAGATACTTAACCCTTTCTACAGGTTCTACAGCATGTTCTTGAGATTTGGGGTTAGTATTTATTCACTATCATAGTTAATGATACGATAAAACCTCGGCTTACGACTCTACCAGTAGATGAGTAATTCAGTTTACAAGTCGGGATTAAAAAAATAAGAAAATTGGTATAGGCTTGGATCATAATGGAATTGCTTCCAAACAACAATTTTCCCTCCTCCTCCACCGAACGCCATCTCCATCATGCCATCATCCAGTCTTCTTTCCGGTAAAGTACCCATTTATTAATTCATCATGTTTTCGGACCGGGGGGAAGACCGGAGAAAAGCAGAGGGAGAACATGCAAACTCTACACAAACATGGCGAAGGCGGGAATCGAAACCCCCAACCCTGGAGGTGTGAGGCGAACGTGTTATCCACTAAGCCACCGTCCCCCCAAGTACCCATTAAAGATAATGTTTTCCTCTTTTATATGTTAAGGCACCATTATTAAATGCTAAAAAGTCAATAATATTAGTGCATATTGGTTGTATTTTTCTTCTTACAGTAATATTTTTGGCGGTCTGGAACGCATTATCCAACTTCATATTATTCCTTCTGGGCGTTTCGGAACAAATCAAAATGAAGTGTATAAAATGAGATAAAATGCCCAACTTACTATAGGATTCTGAAGCTACTGCCTTATGCACTTAACGTCAACACTTTTTCTTATCCGTCATTAAGTTTTAATCATAACCCGATTCAGCACATCCCTCTGAAACATTGCTTTTAACTGAACACCACCCCCAAATTCGATTATCCATCAAATATTGACAGGCATCTTGGCTCTCCAAAATGTCCCATGGTACTCTATTATAGTGAAGGTTAGACCCAATGAAAGCAGCACAAGCAGCTCATCGAATCTGGTCTTTGCTGGTGAGTATTCTGGATATTCAGTTATACCTTCGGGGCAATCGCGAATTGAATCACTTGACTCAGCAGACGGCGTCTTTACTGTGACTGAGAGGAAATACATCTCTCAGCCCTCGGGTGATATATTCTTCTCCATTGATTTTTAAGTTTACTGACTCACCTTTTCTGGCAACATGGATATGGATATGAGAAATGATGTAAGGTTGGGTGAAGGGGGCGGGGGGACTAATGCAAACAGAGGGTTTCCCATTTATTTTTTCATCAGAGAACAACTTCTAATCCTTTAGCGTTCACTGTAGCAAATGAAAGGCGCACTCGGCATGAACCACCCTCTGAGGAAATATCCGAATGTAGCTGCTGATTGCTTTTCAAGGCTGTGATTTGCACAGCAGAGCACATTAAAACCCTTCGCAGCTCGAGAACAGAATGGTGGATGATAATACAAGCTGGAAACCTCAACACACACACACACACACACACACACACACACACAAATCCAGCAATCTGGGGCTCATTGAAGTGTTTCCGAGCTGATGACAAGGTCAAGAGGTGAGACAGTATAACTGCCAGATCTAGAGAAAAAAAAATGTCTCTTTTTCTTCATCTCCCTGTCACATTCAGTTGTAGAATCAACATGATCTGTACCACCAGGGCAAAAAAACAATTTGCTTATAATATGCTCTCAATTCTTATATACGTGACAAGACACCAGTTATATAGAAACCACCAGAAGCCACCCTATAAACCTAAATCTAATGCTGGAAAAACTCTTTCATGGTATTATGTATGTACTTCCTATTAGCAAAGCCAGCATTAACAGTAACAGTAGTCTAAAGTTAGCTAACTGGTTAGTAGATACCTGAATAATTGATTGTCACTGTTTTAAGGGCTCGGAATAAATAGCTGCAGGAAACAGTACAGTCAACAGTATAGCAAAAGCCCTATAATGTTTGGCTCGAGCTTAAGCAAAGTGCAGCTTTGCTCTGAAATTCAAACAATAACAAACAGGCAAGATACTATCTCAGGCCCACTGGAGAATGCGATCTGGGAAAGAGTCGATGCAAAAGTCATGTTTTTGCGAATGCCGGCGTCGAATGAGCTCGATGAATAATGCATTAGCTGGCCCTTTGTCACCAGACTGCCCTTTTTCTATAGTCAGGCCAAGAAAAGGGGCTCCAGAGAACTTAATATTTGGCAAATGTATCTGGAGAGCATAAGAGCCCATTATGAGCTGATCTAAAAGAATGGACTAGATTACCATCCTCACATTTCCTTAACACTGACAGATAAGGCTCCCGTTTTGAACAAAGCTGTGTGTCGAGTCTGGCCTCGCCATTTCAAACACCTAGACCCGAGGTGTGAATAAATCAAAAACGGCCTGCCTGGGCCTTGATGCTTATCCTGGAGTACGAAGGCAGAGAATCAGGCGATCTAAAGCGGATAGCGTTGTAAAAGAGCAGCTGTTGGGAACTGCGATGGCGACTCGGACGTGCCGTTTATCTTCCGACGTGATTGACCTGTTGTTTCGCAGTCCATTTAACCGAACCAGGACTGTCACTCAAACAAACAAAAAAAACAAGTAAATATGAATTGACAAGCCCCTCCATAAATCTCATACCAATAACCAATTAAATGTATATTTATGGCATCCATGCTAGCTTTAATACCAGGTATTGCACCCCCCAATGACTTTTTCCAATAGCATTAGAGACTCCAGCGGGATACATTTTTAAGGTCGCTGTAGGTTTGCAGTATGTTTAGCGACAAGTAAATATTATGAAAGCGTTTGCAGTCAGTCTTTAGATATGTCTGTAGCACAGCAGTGAGGCTGACAGCTGAGCCCTGAAGGTAGAGGTTTTGTGTTCTGCTGCCAGCTGATAGACAGGTCTGAATTTAACATACGGCTCTGGGAAGTGAGTCCTGCAAGATCAGCCTGTACAGTGCAGCTGTCTGAGGCTCCAGAATCCGCCACTGAAATATTGATATTAGCATATAATGTGTAAAATCTGATGGCGTGGCACCCTGTTGCTACTTGCATTATTCCTTTTCGAAGGCAAATACCTTTTATTCGACACCTTGCCCTTATTGAACATGCACAGGCTGCAGAATAATTTGAGTGCATTCATTAGGAGCAAGATTTCTATAAATGAAATATCTTGCAGTTCAATCTAAAAGGCATTAAGTATGTTCCAGAAATATCGGAACGCGTTTTTAAGATCTAATACCCAAAAGCATAAGAATCTGCTTTTTAACCAATGCTTACTTATTAACACCCTTAGAAATGCCAGAGAACTAAATGTAACTGACGTATGGTCCTGTTTTTTTCTTTTTTACAGGGTGTATGAAAAGTCAGGAGTAAACAGAGTAAGACCAGAGTAAAAGGAAAGTAAAAGCTTTTTTTTTTCTTTTGTAACTTTGGCATAATATATACATATTTGGACAAAATATAAGCATATTGTACACATACACATATTGTTTGAATCCTCAGCAGTTATGGTTCTTGGTTACTGAAGGTATCCGAAGGTAAGAGGCACCTGACCGACCTGCCATTCTTTGGGTCCTTGAGCAAGGCCCTTAATCCTCCTAATATAGGCTGGGATGTGCAAAATAGAAGAATTTCACTGTGCAGTGAAATGAACAATGGAACTGGTAAGTATAAAACACCTTTCTTACTTTCTTATCATGCACTAAGCGTGTTTCCATGACCCTTCAAAATTAGGCGAATTGAAAACATGCCTAATGGAAACGCATGTATTGCAAAAAAGCTTTTACGCTCGCTTGAGGTGGGTTTTTTTAGACGATGCAAAAATGGATAATTTACAAACCTGTAATGGAAATGATTTTATTCGCATTTCCAGGTGACATGATATACCTTGCCTCGCCTTGGGCATGATATTGCAGGTGCTACGCTGCAGACGCTCTATTGCACTGAACATCTCATAAAAAGTATGGCCGCGTTCATCCGGAAACTCTGCATCCACAGGTCCGCACTATTACCTCCCAGAACAAGCGCATACGTGTTCGCTCCCAAGTATAGGGGGATTGCCTCGCCATTAATGCTTGTATAACTCACCTATTAAAAATAAAAACAGCTAATGCGCTGGTTGTGATATAAGTAAGCCTGCCTATATCTGTCGACATTTTTTGAATGACTGATCGCTAGATGACGAGTTGTAGTCACATGACATGGTTAATGGAAACACAGTCATTTTGCAGCACTGTTTTATCGACATTTAGAAAATGTCGCAAAATGTTTTGCGCACATTTGTAATGGAAATGGCGCCTTGTGTAACATGCATGAGTGCACAGAGTTGTACGGTTAGCTTGTGTCACTACAGTAAACAAGGGAGAGGAAAGCCACACGTAAAACCCTGCGAATGCTTTGATGCTGCCCCGCTCTTAATCCACCAAAAAGAATATCCACAAAACCCAATAACCCCTAAAGGCGGATACGCACACACATTTCTATTGTAATTTTCACCCGAGAGTTTACAATCTCTCACGCAGTGAACCTTGACTCCCTGTTTCCATGGGGTATAAATATGAGGTGACACACAGGTAACGTTCCCTTAGGCATTCATCACCTGGAGAAAGATTAAAGAGCGGAGCAATGAAATGCGAAAACAAAAGTGTGTTGACTTTCATAAATCAGGCAATACTTATATGGGGTATATATATATATATATATATATATATATATATATATATATATATATATATATATATATATACACACACACACATACATATATATACACATATATATATATATATATATATATATATATATATATACATATATATATATATAAAATTCAAATCAAATTAAAATTTTATTTGTCACATACACAGTCATACACAGTACGATATGCAGTGAAATGCTTAGGCAACTGCCCTGACCTTAAAAACAAGACTATTCAAAGGAATAATATAAAATAAAAAATATAAGAAAGTTACTTAACTGAGAAAGAATATTACGTAAATGAGAAACTATAATTAAATCTATATATATGCATATCTATATATATATATATATATATATATATATATATATATATATATATATATATATATATATATATATATATATATATATATATAAATGTGTGTGTATTCCAGAGTGAATCATTGCTAAGTGTATGTATAATATATATATATATATATATATATATATATATATATATATATATATATATATATATATATATATATATATATATATATATATATATATATATATATATATAATTTAACATACAGCTTAGCAATGATTCACTCTGGAATTCCCTCCAGTCAATAATTAAATAAATAATAATTCCACCAATAAACACAATTGGAGAAAAAGTAGTCATAATGTCTCCAAATGTATACCTGGACAATTTATATAAAGAGATATCAATAACATTAAACTAGGACATGCATTCACTGACTTAACAGCTATACTGCTACTGGCAGAGTCTGACAGGTATACTGTGGCTACACAAACTATATATTTTAATATGCAAATATATGACAGTGGGTTGATGGGAAAAGACAACTTTCTTGAGTAGCATTTGATCACTAGACACATGCCCTTTCGACGAAATATGAAAAACTTTTTGATGGAATTGTTCATGTTGTATAACTTGTATAAATTGTGTAGCACATCACTAAAGCAAAAGTGCTTCTGAGGATGTCTGTCAGTGCTGCTGTGCTATAGGGCTATAGGAATTGATTTCATACATGGATCCGCTTATTGTAAGCTTGCGCTCTTTATTGATGGTTTTCTGCTCCATTTAAGCATTGGAGTTAAACACTAGACAGGATATTGGTTTTGTGGCATAGAAACCCTGTATAACATGCAAGTTTTATACCCAACTTTTATACTTTTATACATTTCTTTTAGGAGGCGGTTGGGTGCGGGGAATTACTTCCAGCCACTTTATCACACTGAAGACCAAATTACATTGTAAACTAAACATTCAATAAAATATTGAATCTTTTTGTTAAACAAATTAGCCAGCACTAGGTTGCCTATCTCAGAGGTCAAGTTATGCCCTGGATATGTTGCAGCCTGATACTACATTCGTTTCGATTTTCTCAGTACCCCATAATGTCTGTTTTTTTTTTTTTTTGTTGTTTTTTTTTTTTTTTTTATAAAATAAAAATGTTTAACAACAACACTTTAACTTAATTTAACAAAGAGGCTTTCAATCTCTCTGTAAGGCTGCTGATATGATTCCTTGCGTAAAAAAGTTTATAGATTAGATAGAAATTGGAAAGGCACACATCGATTTCTAGAAGGACCTCACAGCTGACTATACATTTCAGAACTTAAAACCAGGCCGTGAGGTCAGAGGAACTGTTTTGCGGAGCTTAGAGACAGGATTGTTGCAAGGTATCCTACAATCCTACTGCTGTGAAGTTTCCCAAGTGCCCAGTGACCTCTATATAAAAAAAAAGTGTGGCACAATCACAATCTTCCTAAAGCTGGTTGCTTGGCAAAACTGAGATATTAAGGGAGAAGGGCCTTAGAAGAGCTTGGCGATATGTCATATAAATTCAATCTCCAATGTTTTTTTGACAAAATTCGATTTTGGATTTTGGATAGAATGGGGAAATGTGTCCGCTATTTTTTTTTACCTGCTTTTAGTCTGTGTTTTGGGGTTTGCCGCTGTCATGTTTAACCGGCAGCACCACACACGTCTACCCATTCAACAGCAGGTTTATTGGAGGTGCGATTAATCTCCCAGGCCTTAGTAAGAACCCAGTGGTCACCATAACCGAGATTCAGAGATACTGTGTGGAGATCTCTGAACAGAAGCCTCTCCTCAGTACAAAATCCATGGAAGCTGTTAGTTTTCCAACAAACACCTGAAGAATTCTCAGGCTGTGTGGAACAAATTCTCTGTTTTGTCTGTGAGAGAGGTGGAGAGTAGATGCAATGAAGAATGGCCGAAAATTCCCCCAACCAAGGTGGGAAAATTACCCCAAAAGACTTGAGGCTGTGACTGTTGCGAAAGATGCTTTAACCTAAGTACTGAGTACTTTTTTAAATTAAAAAAAAATACAGACAGCCTTCTAGAATTTTCAATTTGTCATTATAGGGGACTAAATGGAGTTTAACCGAGAAAACAAATTGTAGTATCAGACTGTGTGGAGTGTGTCGGTCTGTATACTTTCATATATACTTTCATGTCAATATAAAATCTAAATCAATGCATGAGCCAACTTCAAGCCTTGCCTATGTCTAGATCTGTACCACACCTTACACCTAGTATGCATTGTGCAGGGTTCAAAGTTGGCGAATTACACCAATGCTGTTTTTGACTTGTGGGGGCGTTGACAAAGGCCCTGTGTCATGTTAGCCACGCCCACATTTATTTAGACTGCATGAGTCATCACCTAACACTGGAAATAACCCACTTAATAAATGTCCATTAAATCTTCATGCTGTTAATCCTGTTTGTTGTTGTTGTTGTTGTTGTATCATACTCCCTGGTTTCTTCATGCCAAACTGCAGTTAGGATCAGACGTCTAAACAAATTCTACATGCACACTAATGAAAGAAAACAAATCTGTATAAATCTCTCATTTTTTTTTACTCCACTAAATACTAACAGCCTGAAAACATTTAAAGCTTCCCTGGAAAAAAAAAAAAAAAAACAACCAAAAAACAAAAAAGCAATTCCAAAATATTTTACACTCAAATTAAATCTTAAATAAATGTACTCATATCCCGGTGTATTTATCTTTGTGGGGCTGTGTGTGGCGAGTGAGTGGGGCGGGTTTTAAACTTGTCCCTGAAACTTGCTTGAATAAAATCAATTAAATGTTTGCACAATAGCACGCGAGAGATAGAGAGAGAGGAAATCCATCACCCTGCATTACATGTGGTTGGCCATGTAGAAAAAGCAATTTGCCCGGTTGTGTAGAAATCTTCAAGCTAAATGCCATTTACAGAAGAGTTTATTATTGGAGCTTGAAATATGGTAAGAAAAATCCCTTTGAAAGTCCTTTTTTTAGCTAAGCATGTAGAACTGGTTTATGTAGACAGATATTGATGCATGGACAAACAATGCAAGTGCAACACAACTGCGTAACAACACAACCCTCGACTAGACGACTCATTTTAAGTTTGTCATTTCTACCTCGATCCTGCGGGCAGTTTTGCGCGCACCGTTTCTCAAATTCCGCAAAAGATTTTACACCTTGGTCTGCCTGCTCGATGGCGCACTGAAGGCACATGTAGTTCCAGTCAGTTTAATCTCCGTTCTAAATAAATGGCCTGTCTTAATAAACAACTCTAGTAAGAACCTAATTACCTGAGCTAAATGGATGACTGTTGTTTTTTTTTTCAATGCTGAAATGTTGAGGCACAAGATGAATTTGACAAATGGGAAAAGCTAATGATAAAATGAACAACAACAAAAAAACAGCATTAGTGAAGACCATGCACAAGACCAATGCACATCTCTCTCTCACTCTGTGTGTGTGTTTTTCTCTCTCTTTCTGTCTGTGTCTCTAGCTCCCTTAACACTCGCAGAGCAGAGTTTCTAATCCATTCACACATGACTGACCAGCATTTCAGTTACACAAACTATTTAAAAAAAAATCTAATCTTCTGCACAGACAAACATTAGGATGACAAGCATGACTTCCACTGACTAGGTTCATTTAGCACTGCTGCCTGCTACACCCGCAAAACTCCAAAACATCCACAGGAGAGATTTTGAGAGACTCTCAGATCACTTGGAAATCAGAAAAATCGGCTTTCCCTAATGGGCTGCTTAATGGACTTTTCATTTACTGATGAGATTCCGGGCACTGACGATGGTTAAAGTTGCTAGGAGCAAAAGGTGGAACGTGACACGAGTGCGGAGAAAGAGTGCAGCTCATTTCCATGCTGCAAGCATGACCTAGTGAGACTATTCGTTTTTATCCAAAGCACTTGGACCTGATCAGCAGCACAAAAGGCCGTTGGCTCCAAACTGCAAACACTACGAAGGTTTTCAAAACCGCATACAACAGTCAAGTCGAGTCACCTTTATTTATATGGCGCTTTTAACAATAGAGATTGTGCCAATTCAGCTGTACAATGATAATAATAAATGAAACACAGAAACAAAACTTAACAAAATTCCAAACAATTAAGTGTCCCCAACTGAGCAAGCCATAAGTGACAGGCAACAGCGGCAAGGAACCAAAACTCCATCGGTGACACAAATGGAGAAAGAAACCTTGGGAGAAACCAGGCTCAGTCGGGGGGTCAGTTCTCCTTTGACCAGCAAACTAGGAAACAGTGCCACGTTATGCTATAGTCTAGAAAGGCAGATCACAATGTGTGCTGCTCTATTGGCTACTCAACTGTCCAATGTCACTTTCAATCTTTCCGGCCATGGTTGGCAGTCTTTTACTCACACTTCTGCACCACTGCATGAATATGCTTTTCCATGCAGTTTCAGTTCACACACAATTCACAACTAATTCCCGCACATGCCCCCATTTTTATGTAGCTGTGTATCCCAGTTTATCAGCAATTAATAGCTCAATGATTACATGGTCAAGTAGCGAATAATGTTTGGAGAAATGAATTGTTCAGCCGATTTTTTTCTTCTGCTCCTTACATTTTAAAAATAGCCTCGTTACTCCATATTCCATTTCGGCTTGTTTTCGTCGTTTAAAAAAAAGAAAAAGAAAAAACCCTATCCAGATAAATCGCTCCATCCATACAGAGGGAATGTGATTGTGGTTGGATGAGAAGTATAAACATATACCATCCCGACACCCTATTGGTTTGTACGTGATCCATCGCACCTGCACATACATCAAGTCACACTCCAGCAAGGACATAACCAGTGTTTGGGTGGTTACTCAAAAAAGATTTTTTTTTCTTAAAAGTTATTATTTCTCCACTACTGGCTCATCTATCAAATGGGTGCTTTCTCTTCATCCTCTGCAATCTAAACTACAGTAGAGGGTTCAGTAGAGAGACTTTTGTGTAAATTAGCGATTGCGATGGCTTTTGTCCTTAATAACATTTTCCGAACATTACTTTTACTTTTATACTTTAAGTAGTTTTGAAAGCAGTACTTTTACTCGAGTTCAACTTCGACAGAAGTCTTTTTAAACCCTACTATCTATACTTCTACCTGAGTAATGAATAGGAATACTTTTGACACCTGTGTTTATTCATGGTCGATTTATTTATTTACCACTTATTTTTGAGCAAGACTAACCCTAACATTTATAGATTTTATCTTTAATAAATCAAACCATGTAATGGCTGGTAGTCTAACACTAGTGATCCAAACCACCACCATTCTAATAAACTCTGATTTATTTTTAGCTAACAGTTATTGACCCTTTTTTTTGCTATTTTGCTATTAAGCTATTTGTATATCTTTCATCCTCTCATGTCACAAGAATGCTACTTTCCTTCCCCTTCTGTTTTTAAATGAAAAAGTATGCGTAAAAAGATTTTCCAACATATAACGCTATACTTAAGACAGGCATTTGACGATAATTTGATGATAATGTATCATTATTGGTATCACACATTTTATTTAGGTCGGTTTGTGTATCAAAAGTGACCTTGAAATGTGACTACATCCATGTTCGTACAGAAAAGTAGGACACCTCACTTCTAGCTATATGTGGCTTCCAATCACAAAGTGTAGTGGCACAAGATTATATTTAATGTTTTTGGATGTGGTAGCATTACATTTTCCATTTTACCATGAACCAGGAGACCAAGACCTGTTCCAGCATGCCAATGCCAATGTGCACAAAGCCATGAAGATATTGTTTGGCATGGAAGATCTTGAGTGGAATACTACTGTCCAGAGCTCTTATATCAAACATATAATACATGTTTCAGATGAATTGGAATGTGGACTGCGTACACATGTTTCCTTTATGGAATCTCCAGAAAGAACATATGAATCAGGGTTTTAGACCCATTTTCCATATGTTATTGGCTATTAGACATGTTTATTTTTTAATTGAAATGCAAAAGCTAATTGAAATAGTAAAGTACTAGTAGAGGTGGTGGCTTAGTCGTAATGTGTTGGCCTCTGGACCAGAAGATCGCAGGCTCAAATCCCACAACCACCAAGCTACCACTAGTGGGCCCTTGAGCAAGTCCCTTAACCCTCAATTGCTCAGTTGTAAGTCGCTCTGGATAAGGGCGTCTGCCAAATGCCATAAATGTAAATGTAAGTAGCGCCTGATTATTGCTTCTTTTCCTTCTGTTGGATATCCTTAGTTTCTTGAGCTTCCAATGATGTTTATTAGGCTGGAGGTCAGTAATTAAGTTCTTTTACACATACTACATTTTCATTCTCACTAATTCAGTTTAATTCCTCGTTTGACATCAAATTACTTATTAAACTAGACGTTGTATTAGACTTTGATTCTACCATTCTATAAACATTGGATATTGACGCATCTTCATTGCTAAAAGTCAAATCATGCTTTATATATATATATATATATATATATATATATATATATATATATATATGAGAGAGAGAGAGAGAGAGAGAGAGAGAGAGAGAGAGAGAGAGAGAGAGAGAGAGAGAGAGAGAGAGAGAACATTTACAGCAACAGAATGTGATGTGACCAGTCAAGTGGCTTTATTGCCATTTCATCCACACAGTACAGTACACAGTGAAACAAAATATCGTTCCTCAAGGACAAAAAGTGCTACAAGAAAGAGCAAATGAATGCAAAATAAGACAAAATGCACTAAGACACAAACAGTACCTAAATAAGATATGCTAACCACAACAATACAAAACATTTTTTTTTCCTATTTCAAACAATCAATAAACATATTCATGAAAAATATGACTTGTCTCAAGACAGTTTCAAAGACTATGAGCTCACACAGAAGAATGATGGCCACCTTTTGTTTTATAGCCAAAACAAGCAACTTTTAAAAATAGGCTAATGAGCAAGCTAATAGGGTACTATGGATCAAGAACATTCCTGATGCATTAGGAGGATCAAGTTATAAAGCATACTTTCAGTCCCTGGTGTCAAGGAAAGCCGATGTTGAGACACTGGAGTAATGTAGGTCTTTCTTGACCAAAACACAAATAACACTGTGACATAAACCAGCATTTTTAAAAGTATTAAAAATAAACTGTCTGCCGGCCCAAACAGTTCCCTTCCTGGCCAGTGTACATTTTCAAAGACTCTGCAGAAATGAGGTGTCATCCAGTGAGAAAGGATGAGAAAATAGCACATATTGATCAGGCTCATTTATCACTGAGAGGGGAACTTCTTACTGAGCTATGTGTGGTGCTGAGTCGCTGTTTGAAAGAAAGGGGAGCACAAAAGCCTTTTTTTTTTACCAGGATAGTAACGATCGACATGTTGTTAATATAAAAGTAGAGCAAGAATTTTATTAAGGACTTGATATTCCAACTTAATGTTACAACCTTTAAATGCCGTAAGATTTCATAGGACATGTGTAAGACTTTTAAGAAAGTTCTATACTTAAATGCCACTGTCTGACAGTATGATGTAACATCACTGTGTCATGCTGAGGTGTGTGATGAAATGATTGTATTACAAAAAAATGATATAGAAGCTACGAAATTCCATTCAGTGGTAATTATGAATACACATTACTAATTATTCAATAGTTTTCTTAAAAAACTATTGAACTATTGAAAAAAATATATATACATACACACACAAACACACACTTTTTTGTGAGTAAATATTTTTTTTGCATGTTTGTCACACTTTAATGTTTCGGATCATCAAACAAATTTAGATATTAGTCAAAGGTAACATAACAAAACACTAAATGCAGTTTTTAAAATAAGGTTTTTATTGTTAAGGCAAAACAAATTCCAAAATTTTATCGCCCTGCGTGAAAGTGCCCCCTTAAACACTTGTAAACTTTAACATACATGTGGTTAAGTGGGTAAGGCATTGGGCTCTAGACCAGAAGACCTCAGGTTTAAATCCCCCCACCACCAATCTACCACTAGTGGGACCTTAGGCAAGGCCCTTAACCCTCAATTGCTTCAGTCGTAAGTCACTCTGGAGAAGGGCGTCTGCCAAATGCTGCATATATATATATATATATATATATATATATATATATATATATATATATATATATATGTATGCAAATACAGTATTTTACTGTATTTATTTTACTGTGTGTATGTATGTGTATATAGTGCATAAAAGCACTAGTTTATATGCAGTATAAGCCACATTGAATGCAGTGATAGATTTACTACCAGGATTGTTCATTCATGAAATAGACTAGCAAGGTGCTAAACGACTATTAGACATTTTTGCCTGAATGCTTTCACCTTTTCATCCGTTCGCAGTAATCATTAGTCACTTCTGAATAGCTTTCTATGCGTGAAATCTCGATGTACCGTTTAAATCTACATCAGCAACTGTGAATTCATCCGCCTTCTTATGACTCAACTCTGAACATGGCTGCCTGCCACCTTGCTTTGCTTTGTTAATCGCTTAGAATTTTGCACATTTAGAAACATGAGGTCTGATATTGCTAGGACTTCGTCGAACAGAGCCATATGCTGGAAAAAAAAGAAAAGATTCCATGCTATAAACCAAATTATTGAGGATATTGGTAGTGCAGATGCATATGCATATGCAAGCACGCCACGTGTAGGGAATGCTGTACAGTTACACGCACGCGCACTCACGCAGAGTCTCTAAATAGTGATCAGCTTTCTCAGACAGGGCGGGACTGGGCGTAAAATCAATCTCGTGTTTCATGCACACACATGCACAAACACACAAACACAGATGCACAGCTGCTCAGTAGGCAAAGGGGGGGGGGCAGAGTCAAAGCAGAACTGAAGATTAGAATCCCAATTACAATTCTGTCACCCCAAAGCTATTGAATAACAAAAAAGCAGCACTTAATGCAGTCTATTTAGCATGATAATTTTCTAGTAGGCGTGAAGAATCACAGTTATCACAATCGTGCTTTGCTTATCATAAACATTGCTACCCAAACCACAAGGCTTCTGTGTAACATCAGTAAATGTATTGTTACATATAAATGTCTGAGCTGTTGGCGTTAATTCATAGTTGCCTGGCAGAACAGAGATATGCTATATGATATATATAGTTATATATATATATATATATATATATATATATATATATATATATATATAAATAATGGTATTGTACTTGTCTGTACATGATGTGCTGTAGTAGAAACTTTTCTAGAAAAGGATAATCATTCAATTCTTGTTCATTTTTCTTAGTCTGTATATTGTTTATACTATTTCTTCATACTGTACATATTCAAATAGTATTTCTTGTTATCTACTGATCATATATACTAATTACTGCACTGTGAAATGCACTTCTGGTTGGATGCTAACTGTATTTCTTTGCCTTGTACCCACGTGTGCAGTGACAATAAAGTTGAATCTAATCTAATCCTTTTTGGAATGCATAATATATTACTGTTTACTTTAATACACTTTAGAAAAGCATGCCTTTCCTTGAAAAGGACCTCAATTGCTTTAAATGACAGTGTCATGAGACCACAGGCATAACGGTTCATGTGAGTTTGCATGAAGTACCGATAAGAGAAAGCTCTCTCATTAAAAAGACATGATATGTAGGAAAATGGAACATTGAATTATTAAAATAGAACAATATCTTTACTCTCAATATGCAAGTCAATCTATAATGGACTTGGATTCATCATGAATTTGGAACAAATGTAAAATGTAATTTGTTCATCTATTGAAGTACAGGAATAGTCCATTTTCTCCATTGGTGCTGAATATAATTTTTTTTTGCCCAAAAGTATTTGAATATGTATACATCCTGAAGTGTTGGCTCTTTATAAGGGTTGCCAAGTTTTCAGCAAACTTGCTTTTTCTTTGGCCAGTGTTTAAGCAAAGAAACACTTCTAAAAGATGTTTCCATTTCTCAAAGTATGTACAGTATAGTGAACATTTTCTTTTCTTTCTTGTTAATGTCACATATTCTAATGATATTACTTAAATATATTGGAAAATCCTGCATTAAGATAATTCTATATTAATTATTAATTCAATAATTAAATATTAATTAAGTATTGGTGGCTTACTGGTTAGCCCTTTCACCTCACACTGCCAGGATCTGGGTTCGATTCCCGTCTCGGCCATGTGTGTGTGGAGTTTGCATGCTCTCCCCGTGCCTCAGGAGGTTTTCTCAGGGTTCTCCGGTTTCCTCCCGGTCCAAAAACATGCACGGTAGGTTGATTGGCACCTTGGGAAATTGTCCCTAGTGTGTGTGTGTGTGTGTGTCCTGCGATGGGTTGGCATTCTATCCAGGGTGTATCCTGCCTTAATGCCCATAGACGCCTGAGATAGGCACAGGCTCCCCGTGACCCGAGGGAAGATCGGATATAGCGGTAGAAGTTGAATGAATGAATGAATAATTAATAGTTGCATATATCTCTGTGCACATATAAGCAGAATTTCAGGGTGTGTTCTAGCTTTTAGCACTTATGATAACCATCAGGAGATTTTGGAGTGTGCTTGTGGAGAGTTGTGCTCATTCATCCGCCAGGGCATTGGTAATGTCAGGTACTGATGTACACTGAGTGTACAGTCAGCATTCCAATTAATCCAAAAGGTGTTATCCAATATGTTTGAGGTCAGAGCTCTATAACAGGCCACTCAGGATGTTCTACTCCACACCATGTAAAGCATATGTTAATGGAGCTGGCTTTCTGGACCGAGTAGGTGTCATCCTGGAACAAAATTAGGTGTTCTGGTTGTCTTTTTTTTAAGGATTTCCAGATCATAGTGGTATTAAATATAGACAGACATGAGATAGACAGATCATGGCATTTTGCGAACAAGCTTGATATACATTATTTCATTAGTCATTTCAGGTGTTTTTAGGCAGCAAAAGGATGGACATGAACAAAGCTATGAGCTTTTATATCAAAATGTCTCTATAATGGTGCTATTGTATTCACCACTTAACTGTCTGATCACTCTATTCTTGCTTGCCGGGGTACTCTTTTTACAGAGTCAGCAATTTTGCCTGACAGTACTGCTGAGACGCCCGCTTCCCCATCATGTGCCGACGATGCACCGTGTAAACCCAGGAGAGATCCGAACACACACATATCCATCATGTGCTATTGTTTTTAGGATGACGCTGCAAATCAGGACAGTGTCTTAAGCCTGTGTGTCTTGGTTAGAAAAAAATCCACGAATCACACACGTCACTTTCTCTTCCATTAACTCTTAGGTGAAGCTTCAACTGACTTGATAATATTCTCAGTCCTATAACAATGCCAGGAGAGTTTAATTATAGTTCACTGAAGAGTTTGTGGCTTATTATGGTTTACTGATCCAAATCATTTGCAGAAGTTTTTTATATTTATATTATATTTATATGCGACTATATCATCATAACATTTTGGAGGATAGATGAATGCTATGAAATAATGAATAATGTGGAAGAAATTAATTGCATAAGGGAAAAAGTCTAAACTACCATTTTATGCACTATTTATCCAACCTATCCAACCTATATATATATATATATATAGATATATATATATATATATATATATATATATATATATATATATATATATATATATATATATATATATATTCATATTCATCTTCTACCACTTTAGTTATCCCACTTCTCTTTCGGGCCGCAGGGGAAACTCAGGCCTCTTCAGGCGTCATGACAGGACACACCCTGTATGGAATGCCAACCCATCAGAGGGTGCACACACATTCACACACTAGGGACAATTTTCCAAGGTGCTAATCAACCTACCGTGCATGTTTTTGGACCGGAGAACCCGGAGAAAAAACCCCTGAGACACAAGGAGAACATGCAAACTCCACACACACATGGCGGATACAGGAATCCAACCCTGGAACCCCGACCCTGGAGGTGTGAGGCGAACGTGCTAACCACTAAGCCACAGTGCCCCCTTTGATATAGAGCACACGCACACACACACACACACACACAAACACACACGTTGCTTTATGTTTTACCTTGTTTACCTTGTTTATCTTGCTGCATACGTTGCATGTTTTTCCACTTCCTTTAAAGAAAATCTCAAAGTGCACCTGCTTCTGTTCCCCTTACATGATGAATCCTAGCAGAATACTCATGTGGAAACAGTAACTCAGCTTTTGTGTTGGGCTGTGTCCTTGATTATTTATCAATAACACCACCAGCATGGCCCCTGCATATTCGACTCCTTAGTTAATATGATGTTATAGGGCAAGTCCAGTGTTATGGATGTGACATTTGCACTCACACTGGCTAATAAAATGTCTCACAGCAGAGACAAGCTTGCAATCGATGAGTCAATTTGCACTCATTTAACCTCTTGCGAACAACCAGAGCCGGGTCGTTGGTACCAGATGGGGTGGTTTCGAGTATTTTAGAAACTGCTGATTTCCTGGGAAATTTCAGACGGTTTATAAACAATAGGGCAGAAAAACATAATGCGTCCTGGCTTTGTGGGTAAAAACACACTGAGAGCGAAGGAGAATGACCGGATTGGTGTGAGACAACAGGAAGCCCAACAGAAACTGAAACAATCACTTTACAACTATGGTGGGAATATTAAATTGTTTCTTGGAGCAAAAGATCAGAGCAAGGTCAACAACAAATCTGTCAACAAATCCACTTCTGTCAACAACAAATAAGAGATGAAAATGGACAAAATATATAGATTTTCCTTCTTCAAATGGCTAGAATGGGTGAGTCCAGTCCATAGAAAAACATTGCATATATATATATATATATATATATATATATATATATATATATATATATATATATATATATATATATATATATATATAGTCCCCCCCCCCCTTCCCCAAAAACAAACAAACAAATGAATACACAAATGTAAATTACAAAATAAAACACATTTAGCACCATCTTTTTCAATCTTCCAACTGAATGAACTTTGTAAAGTGAATTAAGAAGATTTAAGAGTTGGGTAGTAGCAAAACACACACACACACACACACACACACACACACACACACACAGGAGACGGGGAGAGGAAGAGAGAAAAAAGAAGAGCAGGTACACGGCAAAGTTGGCCATGTTCTATTTTCCATCTCTGGCAAGGTACCTGCTCATAAAAACCCGAGACAGAAAGAGAGCCTAACATCCATTTCCTGAATGGATATAATTAGAGACTTCATCATTAGATTCTCAGCCATCAAAATACATGACTTGTGTAGATCTGTGTAAAATGACTTTCCAGTAAGCACGCTTATACTTACTTGAACATTTTGACCAAAATGGCACCCACACACACACACATGGTTGATTCGCGCATCGAGGTCTGAAGTGTTTTTAAGTCTGTAATACTGATTTGTATTCTTTTAAACAAACCAAAGAAACCCCAAGATTGCGTTTCGGTCATCTGTAATTTTGAATAACGGGTAGATAATTTGGAGAGTATGTGCTCCACTTAACCACTTTATGCAGGAAGAATTAATCCACAACGTTCACTTTCATTTCAACCTCAACTGTAATAAATGCATCAGTGTGCAAAACATGAGCCCCAAATGCAGATGAACTATACAGAACAATTCATCCTATATAATCACCTGACACACATTGTACTGAAAGGCTTCTCTAATCTACACTGTGGGCTAAAAAGACATCAGCCCTAGCCTTTTGCTGTTCTGTCTCTCCTCTTTTCACTTGTGTAGATGCGCAATCAGAGGAATCTGCATTAGTCCTTGCTAGGCAACAACGATCACAAAAAATTACACAATGTGGTGAATCCATCTTTCATGCTGCTTGCGTGATCCATAACACCATCTTACACTGGAGATATTGCTCTTCTTTTTTTCGTCACATATACATTAAAGCACAGTGACATTCTTTCTTCACATATCCCAGTGAAGCTGGGGTCAGAGCTCAGGGTCAGCCATGATATAGGGCCCCTGGAGGACAGACGGTTAAACATCTTGCTCAAGGACCCAAGAGAAGCAGCTTGGCGATACCGGGACTAGAACCCCCAACCTTCCGATCAGTATCCCAGTGCCTTAACCTCTGAGCAACTTTCTACCTCATGAGGAAGAGCAGGAATGCAGTCCCCACGTTTAGGGAATTTTCAAAGGTCAGCACAGAGAACAATGGCAAAACCAGCTTCCCGATCAAGTAAGCCTGGAGTAAAACAGGATTATAATCCAAAGGGAATTCTTGATTATGTAACCTGACATTAAATGAGGAAATAATATACTGACCACACAAGCTTAATGATGCCTGATCAATATCAATATCTGATCAATATCAATCCACACACACAAACGTACCCTGACATTCTCCACCCTGAATACAGTATATGTATACGCATTATATTTATGCATCATCATATTAGTGCTGGTTTCATTATGTCTGCTTTATTACATTGACCCTTGCCATATAATACCTTAATATAGTTTAATATACAAACTAGATTTCATCTTGCTCCTTATTGCAATACATTCCAGGTTATTACTGTGTTTATATGCTTATGACAAGCTAAATTACATTTGAACATAGATGGATCCCGGCAAATGATGGTTATTGTCTAATGCTTTTGTCTCTCCATAAATTTGTTTAAAAAGGGTTCATTATTTGAGGAGCTGATTGTAGCCGACAGGCCGTAACGTCTCCGAGTCCCAGCCAAGTGATACGAGTGAGTAAATAATCCTGCACCTTTGTGGAGACAAATGTTTACTTGTCACTTAAAGTATAAGTAATAAAGTGTGGAATCTCGTACTGTAATGAAAACATGACATTGTGAATCAAATGAAAAACAAAAAAACATCTTCAGTTTCACGTGTGGGGGTTCCTAGTTTCCTAGCATACTGTTGGGCTACGCGCTAACAGCGCTAGGAATCAATCCCTAACTCTAAGACTAGCCTTTTTTCATCCTGCTCAAATCTCGTACCTCCTGGTCAAGCAAGTCATGTTTCCTCAGTATTATTCAGAATCCGCTAACTATTACCTTCCACGTCTATTATACAAGGTGACACTACCCAACCAAGCGAAGCCTCTGAGTTGTAGAGCTGAATAGCAAACTGGAAGTCCAGCACCCGCAGCCAGGCCTTCACTCAATTATTTCAATATACATACATTTAACTGTTATTTTTATCTTGATGTGACTAACACAGGGAACGTATGTGACATTTCCCCTTAAATGTCAGCGGAATTAATTGAGCCGTCCCCTTCTCAGCTCTTTCTGGAAATCAAACAAATGGATGGCGTTCCTGTTTATAGACTCCAAAGCAGGGGCCTCCCTGGTCATTACACATTCCAGGAGCAGTACCTCAAAGTATTGATCTATTATTAATGTTGACAAATGTATCAAGGGACAGATGCTGAAGTAAAAATTCACAGCAACAAAGAACACAGGTGTCTAACTTTTTCTCCCTGACAGCTACTCGCCAGTAAATGTTAAGCCCCCCCCCCAAAAAAAATTATTAATATATTAATATTAGCTGAAATTAGGTGAAACATATATTGCATTGAAAGAGATATTTAATTCCTTGAGATTTTTCTACACAGAACGTTGGTGATCAATACACCCCCACCTGGTATTTCATTCATTCATCTTCTACCGCTATATCCGATCTTCCCTCGGGTCACGGGGAGTCTGTGCCTATCTCAGGCGTCTATGGGCATTAAGGCAGGATACACCCTGGATGGAATGCCAACCCATCGCAGGACACACACACACACACAATCACACACACATTCATACACTAGGGACAATTTTCCAAGGTGCCAATCAACCTACCGTGCATGTTTTTGGACCGGGAGGAAACCGGAGAACCTGGAGAAAAAACCCCTGAGGCACGGGGAGAACATGCAAACTCCACACACACGTGGCCGAGACAGGAATCGAACCTGGACCCTGGCGGTGTGAGGCGAACGTGCTAACCACTAAGCCACCGTGCCTCTTGCCTGGTATTTAAATAATTAAATTTAATTTAATAATACAAATCACACACACACACACACACACTTCATGATAGATTTTTTAAAAATTCATTTACATTTACAGAATTTGGCAGACGCCATTATCCAGAGCGACTTACAACTGAGCAATTGAGGGTTAAGGGCCTTGCTCAAGGGCCCACTAATGGCAGTGGGGTTTGAACCCGTGATCTTCCGGTCCAGAGTCCAACACCTTAACCACTGGGCTACCACTTCCCTCACCTCTACCACCTCTAAACTCTTATCACATCTGTATTTGACAGTAAAGGATTGCTTTCAAACCAACATATTCCTAAGTTATTAATAGAGGTCAAAGGAGCGATAATAAAACACTGGAACTATCGGCAAAAACCCTTAATGATAGTTTTTCCCGGTTCCTGCTCTGCTGATCATTACGAGAGCGGTAATATTTATATTATATTTATATTTATTTGTAGGTCAGTACTGTTTTACATGGAACATTAATGTGTATGTTTATTTTTTTAAATCTAATATCCATTTGTAAAAATGTACAGTTATTCGCAAGTACAATCCGACTTACAGTAACTAGTAAAATCCATGATAGGTCGACCTCTAATTATTAAAATAATTCATTATTAGATTCACCTGACCAACCATATACACAAGTACAAGATGGACAAGATTGCTCAGTGTTATGAAAATGCTATGGACACCATTTGTTAGTGTTTTTTGGTAGAATTTTCTATAGCGGCATGTCCTCATTGTTGTTTGGTGTTGCAAACATAGATAAAGACTAATAAGATCGATACGACCCAAAATTCACTCACACCACTACTAGGGGACGTCTTCGCCTACCTGAGGTGCTCTGGTAAAGAGCTCTAGGAGATCGGATCGCAAGTAGAACTAGATTATCCTCCAGGAGGAGGGCTGGGGATCACCTGGTGGCAAGACTTTGGCCTGAAAACCTTTCATCGAACCCTGTTCCTGCATGTGAGCAGCATTTTACCTGTGGCAGCGCTGAGCTGATCTGTCTCTGTAGAGCATCCCTCTCATGAAGGGCCTCCTGAAGCTTGGCCTGTGACTGCAAGAGCGCATCTCTGGTCTCGCGCAACGACTCCAGCAGCTTGTCCCTCTCGTCCAGCATGTTCACCATCAGCTGTTCGAAATTGGACTCTCCGTCCGAGCCGTTCTGAGAACCCCTCTGGGAACTCGTCGAGTCCCCCTCGTTGATGGTCGGCATCACTTCGCACATCATTTTGTCAGCCTTTTCCCAATAGTCTGCTACTGAAGTCTTGTTCTGGCACTTCCCTCAAGGTGAAGTACTCCAGTCAGGTGGTTTTTGGGTCAATCAGTGCTTGGTATCTTCACTTCCTGAAGATGCCCTAACAACCTTCTGATTGGACTTTCCAAAAAAGAACATGCCTTTTCTTTAGTTGACCTTTAGGCACTGCATGTCTCCACCCTGACACTCTCCACCCGGAATCCAGAGCTGCTTCGTGGCATTCTTCCGACGGACTTACATGAGAAGCACATCAGGCTGCGTGCTCCAGCCGTTTCCAAATCTTGCCGAAATTAACGCCCACCAGTTGCCGTGATTATCGCAGTTATCGTGTCCATCGCATCCTCCACATCCGTTTGCCATCTGCCATCCGCCACGATCCAGATCCTCCTTGCCTTCCTTTCCTCCTCCTCCTCCTCCTCCTTCTTCTTCGAGCGCGCAGGAACGCAGCCGATCAGCTATCTCCACAATAATAAACACATAGCCAGGATTCATCCGCGAAAACGCATTCGCCATAGAAGGTACGTAAAAGTCACCGAGTGCACGCAGAAGCGCATGTCCAACTGCAATCGTTTAAAAAAAAAGAAAGAAAAAAAAGAAAAGAAACAAAAAAAAACGCCGGTGCGCTCCTCACATCAGCACCACGCGAGCGCTCGGGCTGTCATGCACCCTCATCTGTCAGAAGACCGCCTGAAATAGCAGCGCCGCACGGCGCCCCCTGTTGGCAGCCTTCAGAAACTGAACCGAAAGGATTTTCCGGAGCATCATTTCTCATGCAACCTAAATAACAACATATTTATTTATTCATTTGTTTATGTAAATAGTTGTGTATTTATAATGACATCCACGGCATGCCGTGACGCTTTGGTGTCTCTGGGCGGCGGCTGATATACTCGAAATAAGTAAATGGCTTTCCCAAAACTGACACTCAAATCACATGATGGACGGATTATGTTACTCATGTGCACGACTTGATGCCATCACATCACTTACTCGGTATCGGTGGACATGTGCATTGAGTGCTTGGGAATGGAGAACAGCTGTGGCTTGTAGTAATAGACATCGCGTGGTGAAGCGAACAAATCTGATATTGTTTACCCAAAGTCCAAAACATGAATGAATATTCGGAATGCATATGTGCCGACGGTGCTGATTTAATGAATTATAGGTAATTGTCCGATTTAATACATTTGAAAATACATAGAAATGCATTTCTACGTTTCTACATTTCTACACATACTACGTTTGCACATGAAGACGTGTTCATATTATTATTATTATTATTATTATTATTATTATTATTATTATTATTATTATTATTATTCTTTGAATATCCCCATGTCGGCCACTCCTTTAACCCAGACGCTGCTGTGTAACAAAATCTCGAGATGACGTAATCCCCTGCACGAACTCTCGCGTGAAAGTACGTGAGCGGAAAGGTCAGTTCCATGATGGCTGAAGATCCCGGAGGAGCTAATTTCAATTTCTCTCTCATTTTCTTCGTCTTTTCGTTACCTCTGCTGGAAACATGGCAGGGCACGCAGTCACGGTAGACAGCTCGAGTCCCGCGTTGTCGCCATGCCCAAGAAAGGGAACAGAAAACGGCTGAAATTTCGAGCCGACGATGTTTGCTCGGAGTCAGGTATTTTAGACTAGCTAGCTGTATTAGTTGTTTTTATTTCCGCCGCAAAAATGTCACAACCAAAGCAGATAATCTCGCTAGATACTTTCCATACATATACTGTATTCAGGAGGCATTCACCCTTTTAAAGAAATGTTTGAATATATTGGTATACATAATATGAATGTAGTCGTGTAGGCTACGCGATTGATTCGGGTATGGGGACGTAACTTCCGGTTTGTGTTGTCATGTCGTTATGATTACAGTAACGGTGGCTGACTATGCCAACGCCGATCCTGCCATCGTGAAATCGGGAAGGCTGAAAAAAGCTGTCGCTAATGCGTTTGAAAAAAATGGTAGGTCGTTCAATCTTAAAAAATTAGACTATGTTTAATTCAATTCTCTAAAACATCTCGGTTTAAACCGAAACTATTCCTCGATCATCATCATTCACTTCCATTGAAAACTTACATTTTTTTCTTTGGAAGAAATATAAATTGTAGCTCATTTTTAAAAGGACCCCAAGCATTAAAAGGTCGTTTTTTGTGTGTTAAAACATTAGATTATGATTATTGTTAACATACATTGGTTGATTTCTGTGCTTCAGTGAAGCTGCTGTGTGGGCTTGAGTCCTCGCAAGATCCCGTCCAGGAAGTTTTGTCGTCAGCAGCCGGCGAGGCAAAAGACGTGAATGACAGCAGTGAAGAACTGGACTCCGAGGAAGGTGACGGTGAAAGCAAAGGGTCATGTAAAAAGAAGAACAAAAGGCGCAAAGGTTGGGCTTCCCTTTCTGATTTGCAGTGTATAAACGGGTCCTGTAGTTCAGTAAACAAAGTGAATGAATTACTAACAGGGTGAATTATCTTATAATTACATTATAATTTATAAATCACACACTTGATATCACTGAATGGAGGATGGGTTTCCCTTTTGAGTCCTGTTCCTTTCAAGGTTTCTTCCTTATTCTATCGAAGGCAGTTTTTTCTTGCCATAAGCGCCCCAGTCTTGCTCATCAGGGATCAAACTTTATATATAAATCATTGTTCTGTAATTCTGACATTCTGTAAAGGTGCTTTGAAACATGTGTACATGTATAATGTGAAAAGTGCTACAGAAATAACTGAACTTGAACTTGGTTTATGATTTGACATACTGCACTTGATATTTGGGACCATGATATTTGGACGACTGCTTGCAATCTTAAGCCGGTGAGTGAGTAAGTAAATGTGCAGAGATGTTGCAGTTGATTTTTAATTTTGGTTGTGTGTGTGTTGTAGAAAATGGCGAAGGCACAGATGGGGAAGTGTATCCCATCGACATTTGGCATGTTCTTGCTGCCTATATCCGACCTGAAGACATCTGCAGGTTTGCAGTGATTTGTAAAAATGCCTGGGCAGTCACATGCACAGCTGCATTCTGGACAAGGCTGTATAAAAGGTATAGTAATCAAAGCAAATGATCCTTCCTTTCCACCATCATGCTTTTTATGTCTTATAAAAATATAAGTGATATTATTGTTATAATTATTATTTTAAATTGTGTTTTTAGTAGGATATTATTCAGTTCACCTCGATGGCAAATCTGGTTTCTGTCTATGAGATACTTCTTTGACAATGGCTAACAACTTCCAATGTTCTAGTCTTCTAGATTTTGTAACAACACACAATTTATTCTAATCCAGGAATAAAGCTACAGGATCAATTGTAAAATATTTAGCATGTTGATTATATTAATGATATATATTTTATATTTTTATACTGTGCTGTAATGTCTATGTGACATATAAAGGCACATTGTGGGGGGGATTTAGCTGCTTACTGAGCACAGGCTCTCTGTTTTGGCCATTAATTATGAACTCATTCTCTTTTTCTCTTTATCTCGCTCTCAGACACTACAGTCTCAATGTAGACCTCCCTTTTCGCCTTCAGCCTGACTCACTCTCAAAGATGCGATTTCTCCGTGCCCGTGTAATCCGCTCCCTCTTTCATCTCTATGAGCCATTCAGCCTCCGCGTGTCTAAGAGTCCATCGCTTCCCGATTCGACTCCAAGCACACTACTCAATTCCAAGGTTAGCTGTGGATATGTCAGAGTTGTTACATGTATCCAGAACAGCGCTTTTTATATAATATAGCTCAATAAAGCTCATTGGCCGTTGCTTCTAAAGGCCGGAATGTAAGAGAATTTTTCGCTTTTCTGTATGCAGCCATAGTTAACGTTTTTGAACTGTCTCAGTATTGTCAGTGAAATACTTTGAATTAAGAAAAGTCTCCTGTGTATAAAACCCACTAATATTTCACTGAATTTGTATTTATTTATTGGTTGGGAATATGACTCTAAACCTGATTTGAAGACATAAAGCAGTTAAGAAAAGAATAACATCACAAAGGCAGTATTATTTATAAAATAAATGTAAAAAAGTCGTGCAAAATTACTCTCCAGGAATTACTCGGACCTCTCCTCCCTTATTTGTAGTGTTTGCTGTTTTGGGTCAACAAAGTCTCTGGAACAAGAGGCGAGCCCATGTGGGAATTCAACTTCAAGTTTGAAAAGCAGGTATTTTTATTCTCTTTACTAACATCTTTATGAAGGTCGTCAGTCACCCCGGTCACTTTCAGTCATAAGATTAAATCATGTTATACTTGTGACTTTGTGTTAAAAGTACATTTAAATTGGCCGTGAATTATTTATTTATTTATATTTCTTTTCTTTCTTCCCCTCTTAAAGCCAACCAAGCTAAAAAATGGTTGTGCTCACAGCTTAGTGCTGCCCCGGCAGTATAAGGATGTCAACTATAACCCAGACTCCGACTGCTACCTGCTGCGTGTCACCACCCTCAACTTCATCTTCACTTCTGTCGTCATGGGCATGACTCTATCCCTGGTCAGTGACATTACATTTACAGGTGCATTCTCCTTCAGATCTCACCCAGTCACTTGGTAATGATTATGCTGAATTCCTGAAGCCCAACACTTATACAAAAGAATAATGAGTGATGTAATTTCATTGATTGCTTTTATGATCACCAACACATCTCAACATGTACTTACTGTGGGAATTGTAGGCAATGTTGCTTTGGTTAGAAATATTTCAGTTTTCACAGACTGAACGAAAGGAGTCATCACAGGGCAGGTGTAACAAATGCTATCTCTTCATACATAACCCCTCAGACACCTGTGATTGGCTAGTGCTACACACAAGATTATAACATTGCCTAAATACCTGAGGACCTCAAACAGTTATAATTCTCCTGACTCTTTATAAGAGGAATACATATTTAATGACCACAGAGAGTCCATTTTTAACGTCTCATAGAATTTTTTTTGCCATTATAGTGTCCCTGTAATTATACTGGGGTGGTAGGACCCACACCCACCACAGGGTGAGCACCCCCTG